>CM053783.1:588086338-588833838 GCA_028749045.1 Cupressus sempervirens | reverse complement strand
TGACTATCTTGGGTAGTCTTGAACCTCCACCATAATTGGCCATTATCCACTTCCTGGCTAGGATGTTATGGTATTCTTTTGGGGTCTCTTTGTATTTAGCTAGGGATTGGATGGGACAAATTGCAACAAATGTACTCTCTGGTAAATGCAGAATTGAGGCAATAGTCTCCCTAGATACTGATAGTATAGGCTCTCCATCCCTATTTAGGATACTTTTACTCCTTACATCATAATGGTCAATATAAAGCTAGAGCAATTTAGTGCTTAACAAGGCAGGAGGGAAGGTTCCAACCTCAAGCAGACCACTAGTCAGAATTTCCATACAACCATTTATTTCATTGGCTCGCTCAAGGAAATTTGATTGTAAACTTTCTAGCTTAACATGCTTCAAATTTGTATAAAAAATAATGGGTTTTTTGCACTCCGAACTTGACATATTACCAAAGAAATGCAATACGAGTTTCATCTTAATCAAGGAAAACAAGGCTCAAACTAATTTTATTTGAAATGCACATAAATGGTAAAACAAAGGAAGTCTTTTCTATGTTCTCACCTACAACTCATTGAGAAAATAACCTCTTTTCCTATCTCTCAGTAGCTCCTCTTCCAAATTTCCTTTTTGCATGGTAAACAAAAAGAAAGACTATGCTCTTTTTAAAATAAAAAGAACTTACATGTGAAAGTACAACCTCATAATGAGGCATTCATTGATAGATCAACTGCGGTACATCCCAAAATCTTGCACTAATTTACCTGTAGAAAATAATGGCTAGCATAAAACCTTCAGTTGAACTACTTTGAGCTATTTTGAACCAAGGTTCAAAGTGATTCAAAGAGGTTTAGACAAAGATGAGGAAAAACATGAAGCTTCAAGTGACTTTGTGCAATGTTTTTAATGGTCGAGAGAACATGGAATAACAAATAAGAAGCTTTAATGACTAGATAGGAAACCTAAGAAATTTTTTAATTATGGTGACTCAAAAGATGGCTAACAAGACCTCTGATTGGAGACTATGTATGTGGAGTACATAGAGAACTCAAAAAATTGGGAACAAACACAACACCACAACCACACAGAAAACAATAGGAAGAAGAAAATAGAAACAAAGACACAACAAAAGGTATGTACAAGGTGGGGACCCTTAAGAAATTAGACCTTTATTAACTTCAAATCCTACCCATTATAAGTAAAGAATAGAATTGTTTCATTTGGGTAGCTTAGATGAAAGGTGTTTGGACCAAAATATTTATAGATAATAAATGACCCTTTCCAAAGGGAATCAAGTTTGTCATGTGCTCCTTTAGGTTCTTTCCTCTTATGCCATAGAAGTACTTCATCATTTTTAAGGAAGCTACAAGGTCTAGTTCTCATATCAAAAATTTTCTTCACGTTCATCTAATGCTCGGTAATATGATCAACAAGCTTTTCCCTTTCTTCTTCTAACTTTTTCAAATACATTACTCTCTTTTCTAGGGAGTCTTGAAAAAAATGATCCTCAATTACAATTTGTAGTTTGATAGCAAAAAACTCCAAAGGTAGGGAGACCCTGGCACCAATTCCATATACCAACTTAAACAAAGCCATGCTAATGGCCCTTTTAGGGGTGATACAATCAGCCCACAATGATTCATGCAATTTTTTATGCGAATTCTGGGGATTGTCAACTACTAGCTTTTTCATTATTGCAACTAGTTCTTGTTACTAGATTTTTCCTGCCCGTTCCCTTGAGGAAAACTATTTGATGAATGAGATAGGGATATACCATGCTTATAATAGAAAAGATAAATCTATTAAGATGAAAAATGGGTTGCATTGTCAGAGACTATCTTTTGACGAACCTTGAACCTGACAAATACATATTCGGATAAAAATTCAGATACCACTTGAGAATTGGCTTTCTTGGTTGAGATAGCCTCTACCCATTTGGTGAAATAATTAGTAGTTGTTAATATGTAAAAATTCCTATTGCTAGATGGGGGACTCATAGGTCCAATGAAATCAATTCCCCATTGACAGAAGGGCTTGTTGATCACTACTGGCCTGAGCGGTAAGACTACTAACTAAGGGTACCTAGTAAAAAGCTGACATTTTTCACAATTGTTTACAAACTTTTAGGCATCTTTGAACATACCTAGCTATTAGAAGCGATTCCTTAGGATTTTAAAGGTTGTCATAGTAGATGAAAAATTTCCTCTACATACATCTAAATGATATGCCTTTAGCAACTTTTCTTACTACTCTGCATCTACACACCTCAAAAAGGTTCCATCTATCCCTCTCTTATACAAAATACCATTAGAGATTACATATTTTGCAGCCTTCAACCTAAGATTATGTTTTTCTTTATAGATCATGTTTGGAGGGCATTCACCATATGTTAAAAAGTAGGTTATATTAGAGAACCAGGGGTATATTGAACTTACTAGCAAAACAGTGGGCATCTCTTCAATATTATTAGAAGGTTAATCTTTATTTTTAGCCATCAATTTGCATAAACTTCATCCTCTTACCAGAGAAGTAGGTTTGATAGTTAAATAATATTCTTGAACTTTAGTTACTCATATAGCTCTTTTATTCACCTCATTCTCTTGTTGAGTTAATATGCTTTTTATTGTTGTTTTTGGCACATAAACAATTGAATGAGAGTGTAAAATATAGTACCTAAACCGCTTCAACACCTTCACCACAAAAAATGCATGTTTCTCCATCTAGGTATAATTTAATTCATTCTTCTTCAAGGGAATGCTCATGAAAGTAATTGGGACTTCATTGTCTCCATCATCCTTTTGAGTCCGAATGCTAGAAAAAGTATGTTCTAAAGCATAGCAATAAATGATAAAATCTTTTTCAAAATTAGGACTTACTAGCATAGGTGCATTTGAAATAGCTGTTTTGATATCCTCAAATGATTTATTGCCCTCTTCCTACCATCTGAAAGGATGTTTTTTGCTCATCATACCCAACATGTATCTTACCTTTTTAGAAAATTTAGGCACAAAACTCCTTAGAAAGTTAATTTCACCAAAGAAGGACTTCAAATCACTTCTATTAGTAGGCAGTGCTAATTTTTGTATTGCCTTCACCTTTTTTGGGTCAATCTTTATACCATCCTTAGAAATGACATGTCTAAGAAATTTTCCTTCTTCTACAAAGAACACAAATTTTTTGGGGTTGAGGGAAATATTGTGTTGCCTACATCGGTCCAGCACCATTCCCAAATCCCTCAAGTGGTGTTTCCTTATCTTAGAGTAAATGGTCAAATCATCAAGATATATCACAATTATTCTATCCCTCAAATCCTTCAAGGATGAATTCATTGCTCTCTAGAAATTTGCTCCCATGTTGATCAAGAAAAATGGCATTTTATTGTAAGCAAAATTTCCCTAGGGAGTAATGAAGGTCATCTTGTGTTGATCCTTAGGTGCGACATTGATCCAATTATATCTAAATACCCATCAAGCATTGACATAACTTCAGACCCACCAACCATTTATAAAATATGATCCATAGTGGGAAGTGCATAATTGTCCTTGAGGCTGGCTTGACTTAGATTTCTAAAATCCACCCAAATTCCAATTTCACCATTTTCTTTCTCACAGGGACAATGTTTTCTACCCAAGTTGAGTGATGAATCAAGTAGATTATGCAAGCTTTCAGCATCTTCTCTACTTCTTTAAAAATAGCTTCAGATACCTTAAGGTTGTAGTTTATGAGCTTTTGACTAAACGTACTAACTCCTAGCTTTAAAGGTATATGATGTACAAATTCCCCATTTCTGAAGTTCTTTAAGTCTTCATACCCCCAACCAAAGATATCCTGATACTAGGTAAGAAGTTTAGATAGCTTATCTTTCTCTTTCTCAAAATAGGTTCTGCCACTAGAAATCCATTTGGAATTTTCCTCATCCCCAATATTTATTTTGTCATTTTCTTGTACACCTTTATTAGGATCACTTCTATTTTTGGCACTATCATCTTTTCTACCAAAGAGATGCTCTAGAGACACCAACCCCTTCAGGATGCAATTACTTTTCAATTGAAAAGCTTCTTCTAATTCAAATAATCCTTTGTCAATAGGTTATGCCTCATGATTTGATCCTTCGAAGAAAGTTTTAGCAAAATTTCCAGCACACTCGAAGAAATCCTTCAACTATGCATCATTATCAAAATCCTGCTAGTGATAGATATTATCTGGGACTCTTGATTTATAAATCATTTCAATCCTGTAGGAATCATTTTTAAATTTTGGGTGTGGTAACAATAAGGAAGCCAAAACAACTAAATAATCTACTTTAGTATTCTGAGAATGTGGTGCAAATTCAATAGAGAATGCTTCAAAAGATTCAATTTCATCCCAAACTAGGTTTCTATAGTGTTTCAACCTATCATTTTTTATAGAAAATTGTTTCCATACCTATTTGACAATGAGTTCAGCATCACCTTTCACCTTTAATTGTTTCACTCCCTTTCCTTTTGCTTCTTGTAGACCTAGAAGCAAGGCTTCATATTCTATGGTGTTGTTTGTATTATGAAAATATAATTTAAAAGAAAAAGGAAAAATATCTCCTGGAGGTGAGATTAGAACAACAACTGCACCTGACCTAGAATTTGAGAAACTTCAATCGAACTCTAGTATCCATAGGGCTTCTTTTCCATCTTCCTTTTTGATTTCTTCAATTACTTCTCAAGAAAAATAACATAATTTGAAAACTAACATTCTTCATACAAGATTTGTGCTTTAGGATTGTCTAAAGGTACAATTGTATATTTTTTCTTTGGTTTTAGCTCCATTTTTATCTTTTTCTTCCCTACTAGAATATAGGCTTTAGACCAATCCATTTTGATTTCTCCACCAATATCCTTACAAAAAGTTATACTAAGTAACATTCCATAACTAGCCGGTATGTTAGCTACTAGGATAGTAAGTTTTAGTCTTTTCTCTGGACAGGCATAAAGAATATCTTGCACATCCTTCACTTGGCCAACTAGAGGTATTTGTTTCCCATTGATAGAATAACAACATCCAAAGGTTTTCGTAAGCTCTAAGCTGAGGGCTTTTGCAACAAGGATTGGCATATTATTATCTGATGCTCTAGAGTCAATAATACAATTATTGAGCTTCTGTCAATTTAATAATAATGATACATAGAATGGATTAGGCTTTTTCTCTTTTGTTTCTCCTCCATCAATGTTAATAGTTGATTCCCTATAAGGAGCATCTATCTTGTATCTTTCAGACACAAAGATAGGCTGACTTGTAGCCTTTCAATTTTCAATCATACTATTAGTAAACTAAACATTAGTAGTAGAGCCTCCTTTTACATATTGAATTAAATTATCCAGTTCCTTAGGATTCAACCTTAAATATTCATGTCGAGAAATAGATATAGAGGAATACTTATAGAATTCTACAATATCAAAGGCTGGCATACTAGCTACTGAGTTTGTTCTAGACAATATTCTTGGCTCTGCATTTTTCACACGATCAGCTTGTACGTGTTCTTTCCCTTTAGCTTTTGAGGAGTTCAAAATAGCTACTGCATAGAGATTTTGATTTCTTTGACCTCTAGTCATTAATGTACAAGCAAGGTCTTTAAGTGTCATAAAAATAGCACCTCCTCTCTTTGTATCTAGTTCGTATTCAAGAAAATAAGCACCTGCACTTTCACTTTCTATCTTTTCAACTTTAGGTGATTGTTCTGCTACAAGGGCATGTTTTGCTAATTGAACACAATTTAGCTAATTTGAACAAGTTCACACATCATGATCAATGGTCATATTAAAAGAGCACATCACCTATTTAGGGCTTCTTGAATTTGCAATTTTTTTGAGGGGTGGTTGATGTGGAGCTTTTACTATAATTTAGGGGTTGTTGTCACCTATGGATATCCTAGTAAGGAGGTTGGTAATGGTTGTGAGGTTTATTCTATTGCCTCTTCATCATGGCTACATCATTCATCAACTTCTACATGACAGGGTTTGTGGGAGCAGAAGATGAAGCAGTCCTAGAAGATTGAACCTCTCTTCTCCATTTACTGGCATTAATAAATGCATCTTCCAATTGAATAGCTTGCCTTTTGGTAGCAGGTAAATCAGAAACTATGTCTTTGATGAGGTGGAAGTTTACATCTGGAGGGACAACATTGACAAAGAATATCTTTTGGTTCTCTACATTAGGCCTAGATATTGTAGGAATTCTTTGAATTAACCTATTGAATTTTTCCACAAATTCTCTCATAGGTTCATGTATCTTCTTTTTCATTTGACTAAGTTGAAGTAATAAGGAGCATTCATTCTCAGGGGCTTTGAACCTATTTTCGAATGCATTTTTCATATCATCCCAACTGATAATAGAATGTTGGAGTAGATGATTGAACCAATCAACAACATCATCAGTTAGCATTTGAACAAATAATCTAAAAGCAATTTATTGGGTAGGGATGCTTATAATGCCACATGTTGTATGAAAGGCACTCAAGTGATCATCCATTGAAACTTTACCATCCCCACTAAATTTAGCTAGGATTTTTTTGGCACCTTTAGGAAATGCTATAAGATTAACACCAAGGTTCAATGGACCTATGTTCTATCCCCATGGTTGATTGATGACCATGTTTGGTAATATGACTTGTAAATGTTGGATATTCAAATGAGAAGGGACAAGAGTTGTTAATGGAAGTAAAGACTACACTAAAGGTGAGAAAGGAGACTATTTTGGTGGGGAATTGGGTATATTGCTAGACTTACTTTTCATCTTCTTGGGATTGTTAAAATCATGCAAAAAAGTCAAATTCTTTAGAGGTTCAAAGTTCTCATCTAGAATCCCCTTTTATCTTTCTCCTCTTGTATATCTCCTAGCAACCAGCTCTATTTCTCACCTTTGTTTAAGGTCTTGCAGGTGCTTGAGCAAGCCTATTGACTACTACCTCTTCTTGAACTTTAGGCACACCCCTTAATAGTTCAATCTATTCTTCTTCTCTTTCTAGGACCCTTAACACTTGTTGAAATTGTTGGCTATTTCGACACAATGTCCAGGCAGTTGCAGTCAAATCTAAGACTTTATCTCCCTAGTATCTTCAAATCTAAGATTAGGCTATAACACAAGGAACACATTATCATATGGAAGAACCATTATAATTCATAGTCCTTTTTTTTTTGGTTCTATTACATAGGGAATCTCCCTGGTAGAGTCACCAAAAATATGTTAGTGAATAGATAGTATTTCTATGTATGCAATGATAAGTTACTCTGTGCCCAAGACTTTGAAAGTACAAAAATGTTCACAACAATTGAGAAACATTATATTATTATTTTTCTCTCTATATTTATAGGTACAACTCCCTTTAAAATATTTATCAATGAATCAAAATCTATTACACAACTTTTTTAGAAAGCTCATAAGGAATCTCATGTAATCTTGGGTAGTGAGGTAATAATTCATTCATGCAATACAGGAAGAATAATTCACAAACATTCTTCAAAAAAAAATTATTCAAAGAGAGGAATAATATGACAACTTAATAGAAATCATTCAAGAAATTTAACTAAAATAGACCACAATAGAACAACAATAGATGTCTTCAATCAATAAATCAAACCTCACAAAGTAACAATCATTTAAACACTTTGAACACCTAGTTTCAAAGAAGGATTCAAAATTTTATATATATATATATAGAAACTTTCTTCATGCACATAGTCATTCAAAAGCAACATATATATGCTAGCTATCGATTGATGTTTAAAGTATCTATTTATTGAAATATTTTCTAACTCTCCATTCTAACCCCTAATTAGTTCAATGCCCCACCATTTATAGTTTTGATACAAATCTAAAAGGCCTCCATTAAAGGCTAGCCATTTCAAATCAAATAGTTAAGATATGAACAAAACATAGTTATTTAAAACAGTTGCCAAAACATGACCGAAAGTAACTACCAATCAAACTCCATCATTGGTCTTTTCTTCTTCACCCATGGTTTGCCTCACCAATTTCTACCTTCTGAAGGTGATCATGAACTCTTGCATCACATGGAAATGGGGGTTCTTCAAAATTAGTAGCTTAGCCCTACATGCATCCTTTTTCCATTTAAATTCCTTAATTTTTAGGCTCTGACGTGGCATGAGATTCTTGTTCAGACATAACATGGATTCAATATTTGCTAGCGTGGTGAAATCACTAGCAGTACATGATTCATTATCATTGATCTTTTCAAAAACATCACTAAAGCTCTTTGTTAATGCTTTAGAATATGTTCCCATCATCAAATTATAGGATTCCCATAGGGTTTACTATATTCATGTCGTTAAGAAGTTCTTCATGCATCCCAACAATCTTGCTTTCAATGGATTGCATCTCTTTAATTGCTTCTTTGTAAATCAATTCCTTCCAGACCATGTTATTCTTCATGATGAAAAACATATAGGAATCCATGTTTTTCATCGAATTCTCACTTAGAAACTTAAGCACTTCAAATTTTTCAACTTCAGTCACTTGAAACACAACTGCCTAGCACTGGCTCTATTTAGTTTCCCATCCTAGAATCAGAGTTTGAATTTCTCCTAAAAGTGTTTCTCCTTCAGCATACATAGTGGTGAATTCTAGGATATATCTATTACCTTCTTTGATAATAGCATTTTCTGAATCCTGCATTGCATCTAAGAGAAGCTTCCCCCTTTGCATCTATTATACCAATTGTTGGTTGTATGTAGAGTTAGGGTCAAAGGATTGAGGGGTCTGAACAATTGGTAAGGCTCTGAGATTCATCAAAGAATCAATATAAGTAGCCATAGTCACTATTAATGCCTTGAGTTCCTTTTTCTCCCTACTATCCTTTTCAGACTAGATTAACATATGATCAACTAAAAACTTAAAAAAATTATTGCCTATATTTCTGTTGATGGTTCCAAATTCAGCCAAAGTAATTTTGAAGCCATCACAGCCAATTTCTCTAGATTCAGATTTATGCTTATATGTAGCCAACTCTATTATGATCTTTCTAGTTACTTGATCTGTAATTAAATGAGCATTAGTTTTTACCTTTTTAACTTTAGAACCATGTGTTGCATAATTTGTTACAATGTCTTTCAAAGGTGTACATAGTGGCTGCAAATTTCTTTTCTTACTAACTAAGCTAGATAACTATGATGGGATGATGGGGTTAGCAAAAATTGCTTGAGTATCCTAGGTAGGAGTCATGAACTTAGGCATATCTACCTTAGGTGCTTTAATAAACTACATGTCATCATCAAGATTGTTTGAGAAACCAAAACCATCACCTGAATCTTGTCCTTGAGTCAACATCTTTTCCTTCTAAATTTATTGTTGCATGAGGACTTCAGACTTAGTTTTTGATCTAGTTCAAGGAGCCATGTTCTATGTGAGTGCTAGCATCTTTTTCTACTTGTTGAGAGTTGACATACCAGCAATAGGAGATGAAACTTGGATGTTAGAGGTCAGTGATTTAGAAAAACAAACCATTTATGGGGGTGGTTCATTAACTACTTTCATGCTCTACCTCCTTATCTAGTTGTCTATATGAGTGAGAATGGATCTTGTTCTCAGATTTATATCATCTTCTTCTCCTTGATTCCAATCCACTTCCAATTACCTCAATTTTCTAGCTTCCTCCCACATAGGTTCAATAATATTTGAACCATCTTCAATTACTCCTTCAAGTTGAAATTTCAATTTGAGTGAGTTGATCTATTGAAGTTTTAATATTTAATGATATTTTTTCAACACTTCCTCTTCATTCTTATAGTCCTACCATAAATCCTATAGGTGTGTAATTGTGGGCAACTGACCTTTCAAACCTAAAATTGAAGTCAAGAAAATTGCTTCCAATGATTGAAACGTTGATCATGCTGCTACAAGTCAAAGGACCAAGCTTGATAGGGAATACTAACTCCCAATTTTCTTGCAGCAGATTATCCTTAATAATAGAGAATAGTTACCTATAGACCTTAGCTAAAACAAAACATTCAAGTGCATAACATGGTAACCTTATGGGCTCATCTTTAAATCCACCTATTCTTAAATAGGTGAACTTCAGGAATTGTATGTAATAGGTTCCATAATTTTGAATTAGTTTTTGGGCTTCTGAGGATAGCCTAGGCATGGGTGTCTTTTTTAGAGACAAATGTACACTTTCTATCAATACATCATCTACCTTTCTAAAGGTTTCCAACACTTTGTATCTTTTCAATAGGGTACAATATTGATAGATTATTATTTCATTCCAAATCTCATGGGGTAGGGAAGTGAGATTACTAACACAAGAAATGTAGTATGTAAGATAAGAAGCCATGTAGAAATTTTCCTTAGTTTCCTTAGCATGTCTAAGTTGTGTTCTTAAAGAGTTGGCAATTATTTCTGCCCAATCCATCCATTGTTCTCCTTTTAAAATAATTTCAACATAATAGAACATCCATTCCTCAAAAAGGAGGACATCATCTAAATGCTTAACTCTATGTAACATCACTAAAAGATCATGAATATGGGGTTTCAGGTGATCTTTTGTGACTATCATGGGTAGTCTTGAACCTCCACCATAATTGGTCACTGTCCAATTCCTAGCTAGGATGTTATAGTACTCTTTTGGGGTCTCTCTATATTTAGCTAGGGATTGGATGGGAGAAAATTCAACAAATTTACTCTCTTATAAATGCAGCACTGAGGCAATAGTCTCCCAAGATATTGATAATATAGGCTCTCCATCCCTATTTAAGATACTTTTACTCCTTACATCATAATGGTCGATACAAAGCTATAACAATTTAGGGCTTCATAGGATAGGAGGGAAAGCTACGGCCTCAATCAGACCACTAGTCAAAATTTCCATACAACCATTTAATTCATCAGCCCGCTCCAGGAAATTTGACTATAAATTTTGTAGCCTAACACCCTCCAAATTTATATCACAAATAATGAGTTTTTGGCACTCCAAACTCGACACATTATCAAAGAAATGCAATATTGATTTCACCTTAATCAAGGAAAATAAGGCTCAAACTGATTTTTAAATGGTAGAAAAAAGGAAGGCTTTTCTATGTTCTCACCTACAACTCACTAAGAAAATAACCTCTTTCCCTATCTCTTAGAAGGTCATCTTCCAAATTTCCTTTTTGCATGGTAAAAAAAATAAAGACTATGATCTTTTTAAAATAAAAAGAACTTACGTGTGAAGGTACAACCTCATAATGAGGCATTCATTGATAGATCAATTATAGTTAAGTTCACACATTCAAAATCTTTTGACATGACCTTTTTTATTAAATACTTCCTTTTGCGGCTATCCTGGCAATGATTAGCTTTATTTGACACCCAATATTTCCTTTGGTAAAAAGATTTTTCACTTTAAGTCATGATGCCATTTTCCCATGCTTGAAATTAAGGCAACCCATTTGAATGATTACCCACTGATGTGATAATTTATGCCACTTGAATCTGCTGATTTCGCCAACCCACATTCAATTTTGTCACAGTTTCTTAGTTATAGAACTACTTTGAACTACTTCTAACCAAGCTTCAAAGGGGTTCAAAGTGGTTCAAATGAACATTCTAGAATCTTCCACAAATTTACCTATAGAAAACAATGGTCAGCATAAAACCTTCGGTTGAACTACTTTGAACCAAGGTTCAAAGTGATTGAAAGAGGTTCAAACAAAGATGAGGATAAACATGAAGCTTTGGGTGACTTTGTGCAATGTTTTTGATGGTTGGGAGAACATGAAATAACATATAAGAAGCTTTAATGACTAGATAGATAACCTAAGAAAAGTTTAAATTATGGTGACTCATAAGATAGCTAACAGTATAGTAGAAAAGATTATTATCTACTCAACAAAGGGTTCGAGTGTAGCAATAATGAGCCAACATTGCACACCAAAACAAACTTTCAAGGTGAAATCTTGATTGTATGTATTTATGTTGATGATTTATTATATACTAGTCATTTTCATCTTGAAGAATTTAGACTTGATATCAAAAGAGAGTTTGACATGACCAATCTTGGTCACGTGAAATACTTTCTTGGTTTAGACATTGAACAATTGGAACAAGACATTTTCATCCATCAGAAAAAGTATGTACAAGATGTGTTGACAAAATTTAGAATAAACAATTGCAAGCCAATTAGCACACCTATTGTTCTAGGTACAAAACTAAACAAAAATGATGAGGGTGCAGTAGTGAATTCCACTCTATATAAGCAATTGGTAGGCAACCTAAAGTACTTTATAGCAATAAGGTCAGACATTATGTTTCTAGTCAGCCTTCTCACTCAATTCATGGAATCACCAAAGACATCGCATTGGATGTTAGGAAAAAGAATACTAAGGTATATTGCAAGAATAATACAACATGGTATTTTGTATGCAGGTAATGAAGATAATTGGCTAATTGGATTTATAGATAATGACTTTGTTGGAACTGTAGATGACAAAAAGAGCATGTCAAGTTATGCATTTTGTTTAAGTAAAGGTATAGTCTCATGGGCATCCAAGAAGTAGCCAATTGTCACCATTTCATTAGCAGAGGTAGAGTACATAGTAGCCACATCAACAGCTTTCCAAGAAATTTGGATGAAAATATTGATAAGTGATCTTGAACCAACATCAAAGAAGGAACCAATCACAATTTTTTGTAACAAAAATGAAGAAATTGCACTTTCTAGAAATCTAGTCTTTCATCAGAAGAGCAAGCACATTGACACTCAATATCATTTTATTAGAGAGTTGGTCAACAATGGAGAAATCAACCTACAACATTGTAAATCAAAGGATCAATCGGCATATATATTCACAAATCCATTAGCAAGAGAAAGTTTTTAATTTCAAAAGTAGTGATTAGGAATTGTTAGTGTTGAAAATGTATTAATGTAGATAGAGTCAAAATTAAAGGGGTGTATTAAATGTAATTATTGACTTTTCTGTTTGTTGTGTTGAATTCATCTATTAACCCTCGTGTTAACACTTAGCATATGAAAGACCAAATCATGCTATCATGATAGGTTTTAACATTAGTCGGCATATGAAAGAACAAAACACCTAGTGTATGCCAAGTAATGTTAACACCTGCCATGATAGCATGTTAACTCACTCACTTTTTTAAATTTTTGACAGTTAATTTTGTATTTAATGTGGTAAGTAAAAATCTCACTTTCCTGACTAGTTTTGAGTTTCAAATTTGGCACTCTTTGAATGCTTTATTATATCTTGTAAATGTATAATGTAAGAGATATATTGATGGTGATATGGAATGAGAAGCAATACATATAACATTTCTACCTGTGAGTTCTGATTGTGCTCTATTTCTGTCTATTCTAAAAAATTTTGTAATAATTATGCTGATGGAATTTTGCATTTATTATGCTTGTCATTGACTGTGAGCCTGATGTGATAGGAGTTTGGATGATATTCTTAATTTTTGAGTCCTCCTAACTAGTGGCATCAGTCTTCTCTATTGTCACTCTTAGAAAGGGATCCTATCAATAGTCAGTTGTGTGCTTATTAGAATAATGATTGTCTAATTTGTCTTCTTCCTACTTTGAAGCTTGAATAGATAACTTCTCATTTTTTTTCTATTGCAAACTTATAATTTTATGCAAGTACCATTAATGCAATGGTTGATGCAATTTGGATATAAGTTGTGACATGCACCGACTAAGTTGAAGGTTTGATTGTCTATACACAATAAAGCTTAATTCTCCATTTTCTACTACTGTCAAAATATTAAAGTTTGAAGTAATTCTCACCCTCCTATTCACTATGCACTCATTTTTTATATCTCTTACATGATCTATTTTTGAATGGTCACATCCTTAGGATTTAATAGATATGTTTTAATTATTTTTACATCTTAAACTTATTTAATTATAATATATATTACATTTAATTATTATTTATCTAATTTCATATTTATTTTTATAGTTATTATTTATGCTAATATTTTCTAATCTTATATTTAACTATATTATTATTAAAATCTATCTAAAGGAGGAAGACATTACAAAAGCTTACATGAATATGGGATGAAACAAATTTCCTTTTAACTTGTCTTGAATATAAGGAAGCAATGCATTATCACAAAAATATTGAAAGTCATTACTAGAACATGAAATTTGTATTCATGATAATTGAACAAAGTTTGGAGAATTTTTTTAGAAGTGTACATCTATATATGAAGAATGTTGCATCTAAGCTTTTGAATCCTTTCCTGGTAAAACTCAATCATTGTATAGAGATATACAATAGTCACAACATGGCATAGGTTATAATAATTTTTAGATTCAAATTGTAGTTTTAAAAGATACTTTATGTTGAATTAGGATAATTGTTATAAGTGGGAGGCTTTTCAAATATGATACCGACTCACCTAACTCACCTTGTAGAAGTTGTGCCAGCTATCATCCTATATTTTTCCAAATGTCAATCATTAGCAACAACTCTTCCAGAGTATGTCAAGCCTTTAGATGATGGCTTATATCATGCAATTGATACATTCCTAAAGGTAAATGTTATTTATATTTTGTAAGTTTATACAATATGCTTTTTTAAAAATGGTAAAGAGGAAATACTATGGTCATGCACAACATATTACATTTCATAATATTATTTATAGCTATCATGTTTGTTATTAGTTTTCACTAAACTTCACTTTAGATTATTCGCTTTTTGAATTTTCTATCGCACATGATCTCTCTTCATCCCTAAGCTCATTTATTTGATATGTTGAATCTATTGAATATTACTTAACACCTTTCCTTCATTTTCTTTTGAAATTTTGATGACAACTTGATCATGTTTAGAAATGCATCTCATTACAAACTTTTTTGTTGTTGATTGTAGTAAGGCCAAACATTGTTATCCTATGATGAGTTTTCAAATTTGAGCATATATTAGACAAATACGGTTGTTATTTCTCTCATTGGTAGTAAAAGTTGAGCTCGCCTTACTTTCCCAAAAAGTTATGATCCTTAATCATTGTATTGGGTATTTAGTTTTATTATATCAAAATTGGTCATTTTTATAGATTTTGGCCAATTATTTGTCTTACTTATATCAGCCTTTTCACTTCAATTATTTGTCTTATTGATATAAGCCTATTCACTAGATACAAATCCACACTTAGTTTAAGTTTCATTCTTACTGAAGATTTAATTTCATGCATGATTTTTTCCTCTTAAAGATGTGGGGAGCTTATTTTCTACCCTTTGAAGTGAAAAAACTCAAGAATCTCATCTTGAATTTTAAGTGTCCACCACATTCTATATTCCTTGTGGGAGTTTTTCTTTCTATTGCTAACTAGCATGTAGGTTGTAGAAATGAAATATTCGTATTCTTCAAACTACCTACTAGATAATAACCCCTACACAATTCCCCCTAAGACCAATCAAACTATATTGACCCAACTTGCTTTAACAAAACAACATTCTTCTATCATTCTGATAGTTATTAATATCTCACTTAAGACAATCACTCACAACCTTGTCAAGTTGTAGTTCCTATCCTTAGTAAATACCCTACTACCCTAAAGTTTTTTTCAAACTTTAAAATACTCTCTAAGCCCTTTATACAACCTTGAGCTTCAAAACATAGATAAATTACTATGCCACTATCATGAATTAGTAGCCAACTAACTATACTACAGTCTTCTAGATAGACCTTCACATATATGTTAATAAATTTCTAACCGAAACTTTATTCCTCAGCCTCACTATTGAATATTGGTGTCATCCATCCCTTAACAACATATCAAAATATGGGCAAGATCCAATAGTGGGTTTGGGAGATATGCTCCACGCACAGGGACTAAAATTTTTGGGGTAATTTCTTTTCACTGTGATAGTTTACATTTACTTTCTTCCTTTCAAACACATGAAATCTTTGTCCCACTCTTTTTTCAATGCCCTATACATGTTATTTCACTTTTTTTTCATCATTCTTATCCATTATGAGACTTTTAACACATTGCAATAAAGGGAAACTACATTCTACTTGATCTTTGGATACTCTAGGCAAGGACTCAAATTGTCAGCAAGAAACCTATAGTACCTCCCTCAAAACTCAATCAAATGACGTGTCACCAAAGCCAAAATGGAAGTGATTCAATGCTCTTATTTCTTATAATTAATAATCTTTAGAAGAATATCAAGAAGGTTTTCACAAAAATGTCGCAAACCATCTATTATACATGTTCAAACAAGAGATAAGAAAGCAAACTAACTTTATAATTGCTAGGTTTCTAACATTGAATCCATTTTCCTTCTTTTGGGGATTGAAACTATTTATAAGTTTTCTCTAACCTTGGGAACCAAAAAAAATCATATACCTTCCTTTCAAACATTCCATAACCACTTTGGATTAGTTTGATCTCCTTAATAACTAAGTTATTAATGTGACAACATTCAATTCTTTTGCACTTCATTATTTTTCATTATTCCATTACATAACATGGTTTATTATGGGACATGAAACATAACTATATTAGATCATTAGGCTAACAGAACTAGTTGTTTGCAATCTCTTTGCTATGATTATATGTTGTTGAAGGAGAACTACCAATTGTCGCATCACATGGGTAAGTGGTTTATAATAGAAATTTAAAGTAGTCATAATCAACACCATTTATTGAATTATGATGGAGTGTACAAATAACTAGTAATATTTTTTCATTTGGATATTCCTTTTATGTTTTAAAGATTCATTGTTAATGACAAATGTTAATGATTTTCAATTGTGATTGACTAGACTTTTAGGTATCATTGACCTTGTGTTTTCTTCTATGGAAATTCATATAACTTCTTAGTTTCCTCCTTTTATATAGAGGAGAGATTAATTCCTATAAGGAACTTGATCCTCGGATTGAACTATTGATTTTAAAGGCACTATGTGAGATTTGTTTAGAGGTGTGCAAACATTCTAACTCCAATGCACAAATTATAGATTTTTCTAGGTGCACATGAAGTACATTAGCCTGTATGTAACATTGTAAATTTCTAAGATAGGAATTAGCTAAGAATATTTATACTCTTTAATTCATGGTATGGTAGTTCAGACCATAGGTGACATAGTGACACAATTTTTCATGTTTAAACAAATCTAACTTTATGACAATATTTTTGTCATTTTTTGAGGTATTACATGAATCTATGTGGTCTTACTTCTAGAATGTTTTATTTCACTTGTTTTTTAGTGGTCTCTCTATATCAAGGGTAAGTAGCCTTTAGGTAGGGGAGGGGGACCAATAGGTGGTAGGAGTACTAACACATGTTATAATAGGTGGACAAAATAGACACTATAGTGGTGCACTAAAAATGTCATGTCAGTGCTTATCCACAAAAATATTCCTCAAAATTTCAAAAAACTACCATCACTCTTGTGATGCTACCTCAACACACCATTAAATATGACTTAGTGCATAACTATTTATATTATCACCTTTTTTGGACCATTTAGGAAATCTTCACAAAAATACATGCTGATGTGGCATCATATTTGACAATGTGGACTTGAAAACTTTTTTTAAGCAAAGGACTTGGCAAGAAAAGTATTGCACAATATTGAGAATAATTTGAAATTATCCAGATAATATTTTGAGAAGCTTAAGTTAGAGTACACATGCATTGGGCCTTTCCCACTTACTAGTTTTCATGAATTTTTTAATTTGTTAATTCTGTAACTTTTTCAAATCTTTAGAGTTTCTAAGGGTGTATTTATCATTATTGTTTGGTTAGCTTTTGTTTTGTGGCTTTAACTTGTACTCTAGTTGTTTTTGGTATGCTTTAGAAGTTGAAATGAGTTTGATACATTATAAATTTTGTATGTGATAGCAAGATGACATTCAGACTTAAATACGTGATACTTTGAAAGAAAGTGACAAGTTTGTTGCATTTTATAAGGAACAACTAGAGGGAAATAATGATGGAACTTCATACTGCCAAACTTCATGCCAAGTACTTAGAGTGTTGATTTTGAAAACTATTAACATTGGTTGATTGACTTTCTAACTTTATAGTGAGTAGTTTTAGAATTTGATGGCTTCATTTATGCCAAATATTTTCTTTTAGAGCTTATATCAATTTATTAAGTTTATCTAACTTTTCTTTTTGGTTAAAGGTAGGTGTTAGGAATAAGGTGTCTCAACCTTGGATAATTCCTATTCTTATTATTTGTTTTGTAAATATATCTTTTGCAAATAATGTAATTAAGTGTGAGTGTAGATGTCTAGTTGGCATGTTGATGTGTCACTCCACTTGTATGTGTCAGCATATCATGGCCAAAATGGTTATGACAGATTCCTATGATGCATAAGAGCTATCTCTAGAAGATTTGATGATGGGTGAAGATGTGAAGACATGTGGCAATTGATAATTGAGTATTGTACACTCAAGTCTCCATCTAGTGCATAGGATTTGGGGTGTTGCCCAAAAAAATCTTGGGTTCCTACTTTTCCAGAGAATGGTAAAAACCTAATATAGTTGTTCTTTGGAAGTTGCCCTAAAAATGGAAAGCACATGATATAAACATTTTTAGGGTTTCATATAGGAGAGAGTGAAAAGTGTATTGTTGGTTGCTACTAGATTTGTCTTCTGTGTCCTAAAAGAACTTGCATTGCAAGTGTGTTGTAACCTTTGTGTTGAAGATAATGCATTGTGCAGGTTTTGGAGGGGTGAGGTAGTTTTACCGAAAGGTTTTTCCCCACCGGCATATCTTTTTGTTTATGTGTTTTCTTTCTCTATCTATTTTCTATATTCATGGTTGACTACAATATTATTTTTTACATAATATCAAATCTAAAACTGTAAGGATTTAATAGGAATTTGCACAATACTTTCCTTAAGGGATTAGTGTAGGAAGCTACTTTGGCACTTGAGTTTCCTTACAGTAGGAGGGTGATTCTAGAATGGGACATTGATTATATAAGAAGATCTAGAAAGTCCAAAACCAAACACAATCTAAGGGGAGAGGTAGTTCATCACAACTAGATATAACATGTCACTGGGAAACCACACTTACAAATCTTGATGAATTTTAGAGAATTTTTGTAAGTAGATGAACAGGAAATGATCTTTTGACAACACTATAGCTTAATGTTTCAAATTTTTAGATATCTTCTGGTATCCTCATTTTCATTTTCCATTGCTTTAGTATGTTGTCTAATAGATCTACATGAGAGAATTTAGTATATACTCACATAACCTCTAAATGTAGTGTTCACTCACAATATTATATGCTAGTTGTGACTAGAACATGGAACTTTGTAGGTAAGTACTATTTAAAGTGGGGATGAGGTTGAGAAGAGGCTTACAAAAAAAATCTAAGCATGACATTCTTCTAGAGATTGAGAAGATTCAAAAGGTTTATAAATTTTGGGTATATTAGAGATGAATGATGTAATTATTAATATAAATGAAAAATAAAGATTTTTTTTAAAGTCATTTTCATGAAAGATATAAGTGGCTATTATTTTCCCTATCCACAAATGAAGAATTTTTTGAAGTTATATCTTATAACTCTGGAAGGAAAAAAATTATTTGTAGAATTCTCAATTACATGGAAAAGAGCAAGCCTTACAGCGAAGAGAGCAAGCCTTGAGAAAAATACAAAGGGATTATATGGTTATGGATGGAGCTTCCACAGGCTGATGTCTTTGTGAATGTAAACTAGTTAATTACATATTTGGTATGCAATCTCTTTTGTATATTCTGAAATATTGTGCTTTATGGCTAACAATCATAACCTATTGCCAGAGCTATGTGGCAAAGATGCAATCACATTGTTGAGACAAGTTGTGTTACTTCATTTATGCATGAGTAGAAAAATAGTAGCAACTATATTACCATTTAGATGACTTGGTTCTAGAAGGGCACATATCATATAGACATTGTAGTCACATATTTGTGCAAAAAAGATTCTTTAAAATTTCTATTTGAGGGGATGAGCTTCATATATGAGCTTAGATTTTAACTCAAATTCCATTTCTATGATGAGTTTATTGCACAATTTTCTTCATCCCTTTTCCATATTACTTTGGGAGTAATATAACAACCAAAATGAAAATGTGGTTGTCATTATGAATGTTTAGAACTGCACTGAACTTACTAGAAATCTTGGCTTGTTGACAACATTATATTTCTTCATTATTTTCTTTTTCTTAATGAAATTTAGACATGCATTATATACTATATAACAATCAATCATAATAGAACTATGTATAAAACAACTTGTAATAAACCAATTGCCTAGGTTTCCTACCCATGATATGTCAGGAAATCTAAAATAATTAATTTGTTCCAAATTTTTAGAAAATATTCATCTTTCCTATATCCATATATCAAGGAAATTCTTAGCCATGATATAGTAAATTTCATGCTCATAGTAGATGGTAGGGATACAACAGGAAAACTATACGCACATGGGTAAAATCCTACAAAAATTACAATTTTAATAAAGATGTTCATGTGAGGTCTCAATACCTAACACAAACAAATGATTGGGTTGTACATCAGTAAATCCTACATTGCTAAGAATTGTGGGATAAATTTGACTCATAAAGCATGAAAAAATTTCAACACTTAATTCCAAAATAGTGAAATAGGCTAAAAGGTGAAAAACTAAGATTGGAAGATAATAAGTCACCGCACTCAACTCTAAAGATTTCTAACAAATGCTTAGGGTTTCTTGTGTGCTAAGTAGGTTCTTTTGTTTTGTAATTTATGCCAACAATATTTTAAAACATGTTATTAGTCTATTTATTACTTGTATAGCTCTATTTGAGGTGACTAGGCACACACAAGTGAGTATCCAAGTAAAAGACTAGTTCTAATAAAATTTCATGAATGTCTCCAATATGTAACCCAAATACATAATTGGTTTGTACTTGAATTTATTTTACACAAGGGAGAACTATCAAATAAAGGCAACTTAAAGGCATTTCATGCTTTAGCAAGTCTTTTCCCACCTTTTAACTTACATAAAAAAAAATTAAAACCCATGGATTTTGTAAAGATTTTGGTAGTTCCCTTAAAAAGGCCTATAGGCAAGAAGAAGCAAGTATTATTGCATTTTCATTAAGACCATAATCCATGAAGATCTCTCCATTATCCATATTGTAAACAAGGCTTTCCTAATGTTGATCATAGGAAGACTTGCAAAATCTGTTAGCAAAAGCTGAAGCACAATCTCTAGGGGAAAATAAAGGAGGAGAAACACTAACAAAAAATCACCTCTTCTATTAAATAAAGAAGCAAAAATGTGAAAGAAAAATTTCTATGCTACTAAGTAACATCATGCATTGGCAGCAGGTTAGGCATTGAAGAATGTGTGTTATCCTTCCCTAATATAGAATGATTTAGTATCTAGTGTTGTTGCAGGTGATTGTGTTATTGGTGCAAACCATTTGTTGTTAGTTGTCCCTGTAGATGATTTTTTTTTTTTGCAATGGAGTTTCATCTTTTCTCTAAACCAATTTCAAGACACACAATTTTACATATCCTAATTTTCTTTATCTCTTTCTAAGAATTTTCTATTTATAATATTTTTCAATTCTTCTTTTACTTTTCTTCATATTTGGCTTGAACCTTTCTTTAATCTACTCAATGCAATTGTGTCACTAATTCCTTATGAGATAATACTTTCTTGCTCTTCATAATTCTTAAAATAGAATGTTTTCTTTTATATTATATATGACTTCTTGAAGTTTGATCATCCTCTTGTTACAAGGTAATTTTGCATTGAATTCAAATTAGTCCTTTGATGCCATGGCTTGGGTTTCTAGTAATTTACTTAGAAATTTATATTTAGAGCATGTAAATAATTTTATAAAATCAATTATATCTTCAACTTCCAAATTCAACTAAGATTTGACTTGTGAAAAAAATAACCTCTATCTTTTATTGTACAACAATAGTGCACTTGCATGACAAGGGATTCCATGTATTTTAATATCACCATGATCAACTAATCCAATAATAATGCTTCTTCATACATAATATTTCCATTTTTACATTCTATTTATATTTTCCTTTTTTATAGGACTCTTTGAATGAGTCTAAATATCTTGTTATTTCAATAGCATGAACTAGAGAATTGGGAGACTTGGAGCTTGGCCACAATCCAGATGTCAAAACTATCATAGAAAATTCTATTCTAGCACACAAATGAACAGGATTCAAATTGAGGTATTCCTCATAATCTAATTAGGTTTTCATTAAAAATGACTAATCAGTAAGCATACCTTTCATTTAGATGTAATTGTCTTTTGCACTTAGGCTTCAACTTAATTATCATATTTTTATAATCAACATTTGAACTTCTATAGGAAAGAAGCCTATCTACTAGCTTCTTCCTCTTAAAATATGCACACAATTCTCTATCATGGATTTAGGAAAAGATCTCTATGCATTCACATATTTTATCTCTGCTTGAAAGTTCTTTATAAATGTAATGATCATGTGAGCTTCCAAAAACCATTTTGGGCTCAATCTAAAACCATTTTGACATAAATGGTGCCACTTTGAGGTAGCATGTGAAACAATGTAGGTCATAGGAAAATAAGTAGAGCTTGAAAAAAAAATAGAAGCTTCACCATTTGTAAAGATCCCTAACACTACATATATGCTTGACCATTTTGAAAGCTCCCTCCACTATAGTTAGACCTAGAAACTTTGCATTCTAGAATAAAACTTTTACCATCCTGCCATACCATCTTTGGCAAGAACTTGGCTACCTTGAAAGTCTTGTTTGATAGTGTAAAGTGTAGGAGGCTTGATGAAATCCAATGCTTGTTGGAACAAAATGATACTCCAAACCTACATCATGTTCAAATCTAGCATGCAACAATCCTAGCTTTGATAGTACCATTATAGTTAGACCTAGAAACTTTACGATCTAGCATAAAACCCCTACCATCCTACCATACCATCTTTGGTAGGAACTTGGATGGCCTACAACTCTTCTTTGATAGTGGAAAGTGTAGGAGTCTTGATGAAATCAAATGCCTTTTGGAATCAAATGATACTCCAAACCTACATCCTATTCAAATCTTGTACGCATCATGATTTTGATTTACTCATAATTTGATTAAAGATCCAAAATATTCAGAAATTGTGAACCACTCTACCCTAAGGTCATTGTGGAAAAAAATTATATTCCATTTTTATGAATCAATAAATTCATGAGAATCAATTGTACACTTTTTGTGTTTCCAAATAACTAAATTTCAAAGATTTTGTGCATCTAATTTCTATGACATCTAAGCTTCAGCACTTTATACTAATTATGATTCATGATTAGATGTTTAAATAATTTTTGGTAATGGTGATGTTTAATTAGCAGATTGATATTTCTAACTCTATGATATATAATATAAGGAGAAATACACATCATGTAGACAAAGGAAATTAGCTATTTCTAAGTAGAATAATCAAGTATACTTCCATCTAAGAAAAAATCAAGATAAAGGTACACTAATTATATATGAAAGCTAGGTATAAATCACTAAAGAAACGATTGGGATTAACTCAAAAGATAAGAACCAAGATAATGTAGAAAGTTTACACATTGTATGATCATTCTTTAAAGGGTTCTAGCTCAATGGAAGAGCACCTACTTTACAAGTAGATGGATGGTGGTTCAATTCCATCGTGCCCTATTATGACCAAATACACTATTAAATATGCTACTAAATATTTGATCAAATATACTACTAGATATGTAACTTAATATACCACTAAGCATGTGACTATATATACTAAAAATGTGATCACATATATGACTAAATATGCTACTAAATATATTGCTAAATATGTGACTAAATCAACTATCATTTATAAAACTAAATATGTGATTAAATATAGTACTAAATATGTGGTTAAATATACTACTAAATATGTGACTAGCCACATCATTAAATATACTACTAAATCAACTACTAAACCATTACTAAATATACCACTATATATACTACAAAATATACAACTAAATCAATGATCAAATGAATGATCAAATAAACAAATAAAATTGCTTAGTAGTAAATTTAATAGAGTTATAAGTGACTAGATATTAACTGCTTTTAGTCATGTGACTAAGTTTAGTCACATATATACAAGTTTTAGTGGTTTTTTTAATCATATGTTTTTATTTTTGTACTGGTGGGAGTAGTAGAGACTCGTAGGGAAATCAATGTTTGTATTGCTAGCTATTCCTTTTGTCTTGTAGTCAAAATTGACTCTGTAGTCCTATTAGAATACTTCTCTTTTATCAAAACTTCACCTTGCACATGTGAGATATGTGCAGGACATATGGACTTATGTCTGGTCCTTCTCAACTGTCAAAACTACTAGCATTGAATAATTGGGCACTAATGTGTTGACATCTAATGTCATTATGTCCTTCACTTGATATTCCATAATTGGCATTGAAAAATGTATGTTAGTAGTGACACCCTATAGTCCTTATGTACCTTTTGTCTCTATAGATGTAGGTGGTGTTGGATACAATTGATTAATTGGGTATTGTCTTTGATGTTACACAAATTTCATATCATTATCAGTTAGTGCATCTTAAGCTCACTCAAGCAGTGAAGATAGTTTTTGTGTCTACCAAGTGTTCCTGTGTTTTCCAAGTTTAGAAGGTAGTGTCTACTAAGTTAACTTGGGCATCGAAGAAAAGTTTATAGAAGATGAGTGTTAACCAAGATCACTAAGTTAATGAAGGAAATACTGGATGGAACTAGTGTTAATAGAGCTCACTTGATTACCAAAGGATCTTTGCAAATATGTAGTGTTAACCAAGTTTACTTGCTTAACACAAAAAAATCATTTCTGAGTTAGTGTCCACCAAGAAGGGTTGGCTAATGAAGGATTTTTTTATTTTGGCATATTGAGTTTAATTGATTTATCCATTGGTTCTAGCTGACTACAATGATGAATATTAGTTATTCTAAGTTGTATATGATCCAACTTGACAATATGAATGATATAAGTATAAGGTCAAGTTGAGAATTTGAAAGTGTGTAAGAGTATGAATGCATGGAAGATTTTGAAGATCTAATGATGTAGTAAGGAAGTGAATCAAAAGGATAAGCAGAATATCCTTGTGGATATAAAAAGATATATTCGATCAAGAAGGATCAAGTACAAGCTAGAATAGAGATCTATAATCAGAAATTTAGTTGCATTAGAAATTAGGTTATCTCATTGTTACTCTCTAACCATTGTAGCAGTGATCAAAATCTCTTAATAGAGTTGGCTTAATAGCTATTTGTAAAACCTCTAATAAGGTGGCAATTCTATTGAATTGTCTAAAGACCTCTAACAAGGTGATTCCTAATAGGGTGATTAAACCTTTTAACAAGGTCACACCTAATTTTGTGCTTTGTAACCTTTGACAAGGTTGGCTCCTAATAGGGCTCATTTTAGAAGAGTGAAAATAGTAACTAGTTGCAATTGGTGGTTTTTCCCAAATTGGGTTTCCATGTTAAATCTCGGTGTCAAATGTATTAATTTTATTGTCTTTTATTTGTTTGAAAATAAGTTAAAGTAATGATAATCACATATAACATCCTAAGATTTTCATGTTAAGTACTTACTAAGAATATTCAATATTTATCGAGTTATTGCATTTTATGTGTTTGTCCAGCATTATCACTATTCAATTTTTAGATTTTATTTTGTACTGACATCTAAAGGGATCTGGGATATATTTTTGTGGTAACTAATTCACACCTCCCCTCTTAGTTACTCATCTTATATTTCCAATAATTGGTATCAAATATTTTGGTGCTTGAAAAGAAGGTTTCAAGGACCTAAGCTAAAGATCAGAATGACTTATAGAAGAAAGATTCCCAAGCTGAACGAAGACAATTTTGCAGCATGGCAAGGATTTATGAGGTTACGTTTGGCTACCATCAATGATTCAGGTTGTAAATATCTTGATTCTAAATACAAGACTCCCACTAGAACATTATCAATTAAAGATATTTCTAAAAAGAAGAATCATAACATCATGATGATTGATATTGCATCTACTCTCAATTATGTTGAATTGAATGAAGTAAAAGATTATCAAACTACTCATGAAATGTGGACCAAGCTAAAAGAAATTTATGGAGGAGATGACAATGTAAGAAGAGATAAGGCTGAAAGTCTTAGAGGTCATTTTGATTAGATGAAAATGAGAGAAGATGAGAACATTTCAAAATATGTGGAAAGAATCAAAGCAAGTGTGAGTGCAATCAAAGCATCTAGAGGAGACATTGAAGAACAAACAATTGTAAAAAAGGTACTTAGAACTCTTATTCTTATTTATGAAATTAGAGGATCTAATATTCAAGAGATGAGATGTGATCCAACTATAAAATATCTTTGGTTGCTCTAGTTAGAAGATTGACAACTTTTGAGTTACATAAATTTGATAACTATGTTCCTAGTTCAAAAGTTATTGAGTTTGCATTTGAAGCTAAACTCTCACTCAAGAAAAAGAGTAAGAAATCAAAGTCCAATCAACTAGGAAGTGAAGAAAAAGAATCAAAAGAGAGATTAGACAGTTATCTAGAAGTTGTTGAAGCCCTACTTGCAAGGAAGTATTCTAAAGGTAGAGGAAAGTACAATGGTAAATTTCATCTAATCTTCTTTTCTTGTGAAGAAGTTGGTCACATTGTTGCAAGGTATCCAAATAGAGAAACACAAAGATGAAAAGAAAAGAAATAAGCACAAAGGTAAGAAGGATTTTAAGAACTAAAAGAACCACAATGACAAAGGTAAGAAATCTTGTTTTATGGCTAAAGGTTTTGATAACAATGAAGATGAAATGGTATATATTGTAGTAAAAAGATGAATCTAATGATGAAGGAGAAAAAATGGCACTTATCTCTGATGTTAGTAAAAATGATACATGGATTATTTAAAGTATTTTTTCACATCATATGATTAGAGATAAAGAAAAATTTGAGCACATTGAATATTGTGATGGAGGTAGTGTGAGATTTGGAAACAATGAACCTTGTAACATAACAGGAAAAAGATGTATTTCTTTCACAAAGGAACTTGTATGTGACAATGCTTATTGATTTGAAGGATTAAAGAATAATCTATTGAGTGTGGCATAGTTGAATAACATTAGATTCAAGGTAGAATTCATGGATGGAAAGGCCAAACTACTAGATGGTAAAGGAAAACTGCTTGGATCTAGCAAACAAACAAAAGGTAATCTATTTTATCTTGATCTCAGTGAAAGTTCATGTTTTATTGCTCAAGTAGAAGAAAGTTGGTTATGGCAAAAAATATTGTGTCATGTAAACTTTAATAATTTGGTTAAGATAACATAAATGAGTAAGAGGTATTCCTAGTTCGAAGAAGCCTAATATGGGTCTATGCAAAAATTGCCAGATTGGTAAGATGGGAAAGACTAGTTTCAAAAGAAAGAACTATCAGTCAGAAGAAATCTTAGAACTTGTGTATACTGACTTATGTGAACCTATTGGAATAGAGATTTATAGTGGAGAAATTTTTTTCATTCTTTTTGTTGATGATTATTCTAGAATGATGACTGTAATGTATCTAGAAGAAAAATTAGAAGCTTTTCAAAATTTCCAGTGGTATCTAGCAAGAGTAGAAAAAGAAACTAGAAAGAGATTGAAATTTTTAAGATCAAACAGAGGTGGTGAATTCATCTCCAATAAATTCAACAATTTATGATTGAAAGAGTGATCAAAAGACAAGTATCAGGCCCTGGTACACCTTAGTAGAATGGTATAGAAGAAAGAAGAAAGAGATCCATCATGCATTGTGCAAGAACATTGATGATTGAAAAGAATGTTCCAATAAAATACTTGAAGCAAACTATCAACACTATAGTTCATACCTTGAATAGAGTACAACTGAAGAAAGATTCAAACCAAACTCCTTATCAACTATGGTATGGCTACAAACCTAATGTAAGTTACTTGAAATTATTTGGTAGAAAATGTTATATCTTGAAAGAATCTAGAAAAGGAAAATTTGATATCAAAGGTGATGAAGACATATTTTTAGGATACTCCTATAGAATTAAAGTATACAAATGTTTGAATTTGTCTATTCATAAAATCATAGAGAGTGCACATGTGAGAATTGATGAGTTTGTAGAAAAGAGTGAAGAAGAAAGCAATAAAGAGCCAGAGGATTACTAGAAGATTTCTTTACTATGAACCTAATATCTTGCCAAATCTATTTGAGAGAAGGGAAGCTTCACTCCCTGAGTTCCCAAAATCTCCAATAGTTACCAAATTGTAGATAGTGCAACTTGAGTCATAGTCTAAAGGACTCGAGCCATAGTTAGAGGCTATTGAGCTAGTTCAAACTGAGTCTGATGGACCTAAGTCACAAATAGTGGGACCTGAGCTAGCTCTAAAGCTCATGGTAAAAATAGTGGAACTTATTCCAAATCAAAAGAACTTGTGTTAGCAAGATATTTTAGAAGGCATCATGCCCCTGATAAGATCATTAGAGACAAATCTGATGGAAATATGAAAAGAAGCAAATTGAAAGGTACATCTTTACTTGCTGAATTTGAACCTAGAAATATTGAAGATGCTATGGATAATGAAAGTTGGTTGAAGAAATGAATGAAGAAATAGAACAGATAGAGAAGAACAAAACTTGGACCCTTGTTCCTAGACCCAAGGATAAAAATATAATTGACACAAAGTAGGTGTTTAGAAACAAGCTATATGAAGATGGAAAATTTTCTAGAAACAAAATTGTTACAAGATTAGAAGTTTTTAGAACTATACTAGCATATGTAGGACATAGAGGATTTAAAGTGTATCAAATGGATGTTAAATATACATTCTTGAATAGAATTCTTGATGAGGAAGTCTGCATTGAACAACCAGAAGGTTTTGTAGATCCTACCAAAAGAGACATGGTTTGCAAATTACAAAAAGCCTTATATGGTCTCAAGTAAGCTCCTAAAGCTTGGTATGAAAGACTTCATAATTACTTGATACAAAATGGCTTTCAAATGACAAATGATAATAGTCTTCTATATATCAAAGAAGGACCAAAAAAGAAGATTGTGCTAGCAAAAATATTTGTTGATGATACCTTATTCATAGGAAATGATGACTTGTGCAAAGAATTTTTAGGAGAAATGAGTAAAGAATTTGAGATGTCTATGTTTGGAGAGATAACATTCTTTGTTGGATTGTAGATTTAGTAGAATAAAAATGGTATATACATTACTCAATCTAAATATATCAAGGAGATACTAAAGAAATTTGGAATGGAAGATTCAAGACCAATTGGAACCCCTATATCTATTGGACATAAGCTTTCCAAAAATGATGATTCAAAAGAGGTAGATTAGACCACATACAAATCAATGATTGGAAAATTGTAGTATGCAGTGATATAATGCTTGATATTGCATTAGTAGTTGGTATGGTGGCAAGATTCTCAGCAAGGTCCAAAGAAAATCACATGATGGAAATCAAGAGAATCATGAGATATCTAAATTTTACTAACAACTATGGCTTATGGCACAAACATGGAGGCAATTTGGACTTAAAAGTATTCATTGATGTTGATTGGGTAGGAAGTATTGATGACAGGAAGAGAACTAGTGGTGGATCATTCTTTCTTGGTAAAAGACTAGTGTCTTGGACAAGCAAGAAAAAAAATTGCATCTCTCAATCTATAGCAGAGGTAGAATATGTGGCAGTACCAGTTAATTTTTTTAACAATGTTTGGTTCAAACAATTGTTGGAAGGAATGAAGATAGAGATCAAAGATCTAGAAGTCATATACTATGATAACACTAGTGCAATTAATATATCAAAGACTTCAATGATGCATACCAAAACAAAGCACATTGCAATAAAATATCACTTCTTAAGAGAATTGGTGCAAGATAAAGAAGTCAAATTGGAATATGTGAACACAAAAGAACAAATTGGAGACATATTCACCAAGCCATTATCTAAGGATGAATTTCTATATCCAAGAGGTAAGATAGGGGTCATTCCCCTATCTGAAGCTCACTAAGAAGTTTAGTAATGCACCAACTAGAACCTATTGAAGATCAATCAGTTAGTGCAGTATTAACAAGGGCATATTGCAAATAAATTAGTACTTAAGGTACATTGGTATTAATAAAAAAAAATTCTTTGGTATGTGTTGTCAAAGAGGGAGAAGTTTACTATCATATCTCATAAGAATTTTTAATTATAAAGATAGAGAAGTTTTCTGTAAGAGGGAGAAGTGTGTTATTATTGAGATATCAAAGAGGGAGAATGAACTTGGTAAAAGTTGTTGTACATAGAAGTTTTCTAACAAAGGGAGAAACTAAAGGTAGAAGGAGTTCATACTAACAGAGAAAGTTCTCATAGATGTGAGTCAGAATGAAACTAAGGATATGTACCTTACTTTATTCTTGTTTAAAAAATTTATTATGTTATGACATGTTGTGTTGCCATCAATGCCAAAGAGGGAGAGTGTTGGATAAAATTGACTAATTGTATATTGTCATTGATGTTACACAAATGTCATATAATTATCAGTCAGTGCATGTTGAGCTCACTCAGGTAGTGAAGACAATTTTTTGTGTCTACTGAACATTCATGTGTTTTCCTAGTTCAAAAGGCAATGTCTACAGAGTTCAATCGTGTGTCAAAGGAAAGTTTATAGAAGATGAGTGTTAACTAAGCTCACTCAATTAATGAAGGAAATGTTGGATGAAACTAGTACTAACCAAGCTCACTTGGTTACCAAAGGATCTTCACAATTATGTAGTGCTAAATGAGTTCACTTGGTTAACACATGAAAATCATTTCTGAGTTAGTGTCTACCAAGTAGAGTCGGCTAATGAAAGATTTTCTTATTTTTCATTATTGATTTTAATTGATTTATCTATTGGTTCTAGCCAACTGAGGTGATGAATATTATTTTTTCTAAGTTGTATATGAGTTGACTTGAAAATATGAATGATATAAGGTCAAGTTTATAATTTGAAAGTGTGTAAGAGTATGAATGTCTGGAAGATTTTGAAGATCCAATGATGCAGTAAGGAAGCAAATCAGAAGAATAAGTAGAATATCCTTGTGGAGCTGAAAAAGATATATTCAATCATGAAGGATCAAGTACAAGCTAGAATAGAGATCTGTAATCAGCAATTTGGTTGCATCAAAAATTAGGTCATCTCATTGTTACTCTCTAACCATTGTAGCAATGATCTAAATCTCTTAACAGAGTTGGCTTAACAGTTATTTTTAAAACCTCTAAGAAGGTTGTTATTTTATTGAATTGTCTAAAGACCTCTAACAAGGCTACTCCTAATAAGGTGATTAAATTATTTAATAGGGTCACACCTAATAGTGTGTTTTGTAACCTTTAACAAGGTTAGTTCCTAACAAGACTCACTTCAAAAGAGTGAAAAATGTAACTAGTTGCAATTGGTGGATTTTCCCAAATTGGGTTTCCATGTTAAATTTTGGTGTCAAATATGTTCATACTATTTTCTTTTATGTGTTTGCAACTAGGTTAAAGTAATCATAATCATAGATAGCACCCTAAGATTTGCATGTTAAGTACTTACCGATCATATTTAGTATTTATTGAGTTACAACATTTTATGTGTTTGTCAAGCATTAGTAGTATTCAATTTTAGAGTTTATTTTGTACTAAAATCTAAAGGGATTTGGGATATATTTTTGTGATAATTGATTTACTCCTCCCATCTCAATTACTCATCTTATATTTCCAATAGGTGGCACACTAGATGTGTCAATTTTCTTTTCCCCTACTTATGCTTTGTCAATCTCAATTGTGCTTACTAATACAAGATTTGTGTATAATTTTGCAGCTAGAGTAGAATCATGTCATATCTTTTTCAAGTCTTTCTCTATTAAAGGATTGATGTTCTAAACTATGTTATTGGAAACATCCTTTATCTGTATTGTATCATGTTGACTTGCTTGGTCTACATGAGGGGGACTAGCACTCGATATTTTTATATGATCATGTTTCCACTCTTCTTCAATTGTAGCCTCTTCATATATTCTTTTATCAGTGTCTCCCTCATGTCCATATTTTTCATCACCAACTTCCTTAGGTGCTTGACTGCTTGGCTTATTTGTTGTCAAACCATAGATGATTTTCCATATTTGAGTGCTCTATTTGAAAACCTCTTCAATTTTATTTTGAAAAATATTAAAGGCTCTATATTTGGTAGCAAATATCCCATTCTATTTTTTTATGGCCTTTTTCATCATTTACTTATCTAAATATAGCATTACTCTAGCTAGAGTAGTCTTCCTTATTTGTCAGTCTATTGCCAGACTATACCGCCACTTCTACTCAACTCTATCATAAAGACTCTTAGGTAATGATTTAGATACCTCAATAGGTGGGGTCTCATATGTGGCCATCATCTCATATATAGTCTCTTCCCCCTTATTTATGTCTAACTTTCCTAGCTTATCAAATTCAACATGTGTAAATCCTGATAAATCTACATTATTCTTAACATTTTCATAGAAGTTGTTTATATTTGATGAGGCATTGTGGCTTACCACTTGGAATTGACTCATGTCATCTGATTCAATCTTTTCCTCATCAAACTTGATAGGAGCTACATACTTTCTCCTCTTTGGTCTTTGCTTCTGACTCTGCTCTACAATAAAAATGATCCTTATACCCTTGGGTTTGTTAGCTACCTTGATTTATTTTATAGCTTCTCTTATGTTAGCCATAGTAATAGGTACAGTTGGCTTCTATTGTGTTGGTTGCACAACTTTCTTTGGATTAAGTACTAAATTATCCTTTGCCTTTCTTTTCTTATTTAGAGGTTTGGGTGCTTCTTTGGCTTCCTCTTCTTCCTCAACACCCTCTATATTTTCTTCTTGGTCCTCTCCTTTACCTTGTGTGAGTACTAATGGGGCTTTTGCTTGTTCTTCATCTTCCTCCTCATCTTCATCTTCATCTTCATCTTCTTCCTCTTCTCCCCCTTCCCCAAATCTCTCTTTCAGCTTCTCAACTATTTTATTTTTCTTTCTAATCACAAGAATAGTTTTCAAGTCTATTGTGATCCTTGAATTGGCTTCCTCATAATTGTTAAATGAGGTGGCGCTCTTGTAAATGTCCTCTGCCAATAGTGTTTTAATGGCTTCTAATGCCTCATCCATATTGATTTCATAAGGAAATGGCATGATCCATCTAACCCTTGCAATAGATTCTTGAACATATGTGTGATCAACATAAACTAAGAAGAAAACATCATTATAATGTTTCTCGACTAGTGACACTAGAATCTTTAGTCTTTTCTTTATAGACTCTTAAATTATTCAAAGTAGTTAGTCATAACTATTTCAAAACTTTCTCCGAGTTGTTCTACAACTTTGAAATTTGCACTATTACTGACCAGTTGGTCTTCCATGCAACCTTACCAAATGTAGGAAATGTGTTCTACACATAGAAAAATATGAAGACAAGTAATGAACCAAACTTGCATTGTGCATTCTTTGTCTTTCGTTTGGCCTCCAATTTTTCTGATAACTTTTGAAGTTGCAACTTGGCAAGGTCATAAGAGTGGTCTCTCTCTACTATCTTGTAATGTAAATCCACATCCATACATGTACATTATTCAATCTTCTATATTGAAAGAACTAAGCAGAAGTCACTCTCACTGCAAATGCAATTAGGGGATCTAAAAATTTGTTTATGGTCATTCCTCTTTTATTCCATATAGCCTCTATATTCTTCTCAATTATCTCCTTTGCATTACTTCATATGGTATTAGGTCTATCAAGGGTAGGATACTATGTCACTCAGTGGATGATCCTTTTTGTGATCTTGGTAGGGCCATTTTCCAACCATATAGAGTTATCATGTATCTTGCTAAGTATAATCTTAATTCATTCTATTTTGAGTACATTTGGAAAATCTAGGGCATGGATAAACCATTCTCTCTATACAATTTTATCCTCTTCCTTTAACTCTCCATCTACATTCAATTTTCTATACACATCTCTAATCTCCATATCTCCAATACTACCAACATTATAGGTGTAACAACATCTAACATCCTGTATCATCAAAACTTGTGGTGGTATCATTGATAATGCACTAGAAGGATCTCCCTTGTACACTATCTTAGGAATGGTCTAGAAGGGTGGTTGTCCAATCTCATTAATTATTAATTGAACATTTAAAACCTCTTTTCCTTAGATTCCATAATAGTAGTAGAAGAGTTTGATGCCATTTTTAAATAACTAGGGTTTGCAATAAGTTAGACAACATAGCTCAACACATGATAAATACCTTAGGAATTTGATGATTGATGATGACTAGCAGCTAAATCTAGTTCAAAAATTCTTGAATCATTCTCCTTAGTTTTCCTTATGCTCTTCATGCTCTCTTCAATCTCAAATAAATACAAATAAGTAAAAAATCAACTATATAACCCTTTGATATTTGGAAACAAATGCCTAGTTCTTACACAGCTATAAGCTCAACTACCATAGAAATTTCAACTCACTTAGTTTACACATGATTTATACTATTCTCAACAACCAAAATGAACTTAGACAATACTATTACACTTAATAGCTTGGCATCAACTAAAATTTCATTCACACTTGATAGCAACTATGAAACTTTTCATACTTAGCAACAATGTGAAGAACAATAAAACTATAGATTTTCTCTAGGTTTAAACCAATACATTGCATCTTAATTCATGCATATCATTGAAATATCAGTCCCACACCCACCTTTTCATTTCCTAGTTGGGGGTGATGTGATCACCTAATCCATTGGATGAAGTGACCTCATCTAAATTTGATGTGTTGAAATCTACCTTTTTCTTCCATGTCTTGTTCATCTACATTTTGACTTTCTCAATATCAACCTTCTCTTTTCCCTTATTGAATTCACAACTTAGTACCTTTGACCTTGTTGGATAATTTTTGCTAATGTGACCAATCTTCAAACAACTAAAGCATGTAGTCTAACTCAACCATCTACTGTAATCATTTTTCAATGTGTTCTAATGCAATTCTTAGGAACATGTCCATACTCTTGAAAATAGTGACAACTATACCTTGTATTGTAATCCCAAGTGTAGGATTTTCCATTTTATTGTACCTTTTTCTACTTTTTTGATGTCCACTTGACATTAGATCTACATACATATGCTTTATGCCCATAATTCTAACATTTTTAGCAATATCCTTCAAATATTTGAGTTCTTGAAGTCTTGGTCTTGCATTCATGTGCTTGATGTCCTTTCTTTTTGCACTTATTACAGTAACCGTTGGACTTTTGCATAGGATTTTGATTTGTATTGGTGCTCCTACAAACATTTGTTTTATGACCTAACTTTCCAAAATTATGACAAGTAGGCTTGTAGTTCTTATCTTTGTTATTTATTTTTTCACTACTTTTAGATGATTCTCCTTCCTTAGTATTGGTGTATCCTAATCAGCAATATCAGTGTTAGATCTAGGAGATCTCATTAGTTTCTCAAAATATTTTATAGCTTCACTAGTTTTGTTGAAAATTTCAGCAAATTACTTTTCTTTTGTCAATTCATTCCTCAGTTGTTCATTCTGCAACTTCAAGGTTCTGATCTCAATATCCTTTTCATTCAATTCATGATTAGCCATCATCAATTGATTCATTGTCTCCAATTTCATGTTAGCAATCCTTTGTACCTCTGATGTCTTTTCTTCTAGTTTGTTGGTTAGGGTTCTTTTTTCATCTTCAATCATTTTTGTTTTCGTGACCTTTCTTTTTCTGTTTGGTCACCTTACATAATAGTACTGATTGGACTTCTTGTTCTATTTTAAGATTTATGACCTCTTCAGTTAGGGTTCCATTCTTTTCCATTAGATCTACAACTGTTGCATCAAAATTGCTTGAGTTTCCATTCTCAAACAATCCAGTAGTGTCGGTTGCTTTGTATTATGTATCATCTTGTTCAATAGCCATCTCTTTCCTTCTCTTTAATGAGTGGTTCAACTCATCTATTGCTTCACTTAACTGATGTAGGATAAGTTGTATCTCAATTATCTAGTTATCAATAACCTTTTCCAATTTGTAGACTTCCATCTTCAAGATCTTTCCTCAAAGCTACAAAGTTTTTGTTTTCAGAGAACAAGGCTCTAATACCAATTTTTGGAAATAACAATTGGAAGTAAACTCTGAGAGGGGGGTTGAATCAATAGTTCAAAACTCTAACCATAAAGGAGTTCACCACACATCCATCTCATCGTATAACATATATACTATATCATAGAATCCATAACATCAAATAAATGTAACACTTGACACAAGATATTTACTTACCTAGAAACCCTCCAATGAGAAGGTAAAACTAGGATGGGGATGACACCCAAAAATGTTCATTGCTACAGTTATAAAGTGTATCCAATTAAGGTTACAATAAGTTTGGTCATAAACTATGATAGATACCCTTTGAAAGGTTTTCCCTATTAAAAGCTTACAAAGACTGTTAAGTCTCACCCTATTAATGGATTTCAATAGCCTACTAAAAGTGTGCCAAATTAAAGGACTTTAACTTACAATAAAGTAAGAATCCTATTAAAAGATTTACAAAATCATTTTAAGACTACTCTATTAAGAGATTTTCACTAATTCACCTATTAGAATGTTTCAGCCTTGATCCTTCAGTTAGCATTGATTTGTTAGATATCAGATCTTCTCTTTCTTAATGTGTACTTGATCCTCCTAATTAGATGTATCTCTTATGTTGATGCAGGAGCATCTAGAGGTATAAGGGCAATCCTATGTCACCCAAAAAAATATACTTAGACTTAGTTTCTATTTCATGTGTTTTCATTTTTGGACACCCATTTGGGTCAAATAAAGGTTCTAACTCTCATTGTTCCACTATCAGTGTGCTAGAAAATCTTGAAAAAATAGGAGCATGTAATTGGGCCATCATTTTGGTAAACTAGAAGGTGTGAATTGGCCAGATGAATTTAATTGTGATTTAGAACATTCTAGAAAAAGAATCAGGTCAAAAGGCCCCACAGTTTGAAAGTTATTGCAATTTTTTGGGTTTTGGAGACCTCCTAAGAATGCTTCAAAGTTAGGTTAGGGGCATTAAATGACCTCAAAAAGGGCCAAAATGGGGGATGAGAAAAGCCCATCCATAGGGCTATAGAGTTCTTTGAGAGCTTTCCAGAAATGTAAATGGTTCGTCAATCGGAGCTACGATTCAAAAGTTATGCCTCCTAAAAGTTCGGTTACTGTTTCTGGATTCTTCTAAATTTGCGTCGACTTCTAACGCAGCTTTCAAAACCTTCCATTTGGTCGGTGGATGTCTACTAGCACTTTCTAGAATGTACTCCTAGTCCTTAACCCTTCGAGGTCTATTTAAGGAGATTTATGGCATTGTAAAAGGTGGTTCAAAGTGGAGTTTGAGAGGAGGTACTGAAAGGAGAAATTATCTCCACATTTATGCTATTGTAAGCCCTTAGGGCATGTTTTGAAGTTTATTTTCTCTGTACTAAATGTACTAGCTTATTTTTTAGTTAATACAATTTCCCTTTTCTATTGTGTCCATTCTGTTCTTGGGTTGTGTCCCCATCATATGTCCTTTAACATCTCTTCTCTATTCTCTCTAATTGATTATACAATTCATATCTATGTCACAACCTCCTTAGTCACCATGTGTTGGCTTGGTTTTTCACATGTTAAAAATCATGAAATATTTCATTGAAAATCCATTTGATTCTTTGAAATTAGGGGTTGTGTGTTCCAATTTTGTTTACCTTAAGAAAAAATATCTAATTTCATGTTATCCTAGATTATTTTTTCCCTAGGTTTTCAAAAAATAGGGTTTCATGTTATACCTTAGAAAATCTTTATTCTAAAATTTCTGCACAAGTCTTTTTAAAAATACATTCCCAAAAATATTTTTACCTTAGCCTTTGCTCTAATTGAGGTTTTAACCATGATTCAACCTGCATAGTGTTCTTTTGAAAGCTTTTAACCTTATACATTTTAAGTCTTAACCATTAATCATGAGAAAATCAACGAGCGTCACTTTCTTGCAATTTGAAACAACCTGACCTTTGGAGAAAGTGGGGAAGTGACATCTTGACATGTGGAATTTGTGATGTCATCTCCTTTGAGAGCTACAAAAGGTAGACCTTTCAGAACAACCAAGAAGTTGCTAGATAGTTGTGAAAAAAAGTAGTAATTTAACACTATTCCATTAGATGTAATTGGTGACTGGACTAAATTAAAGATGATAATTGCACCATTAATCATCTCAATATCGACAAATGTCACTTTTCCTACTTTATGGAAGTGTACAAGTTTTAGAGAATGTAGGGAAGTGACAAATTGACATATAGCCATGTGGGGTCATCTCTTCAAGAGGTTGTCAGGAGGTGCTGAGGTGGAATGTATGCCCAATCCTTTATGCTAATTTGCTGAGGAGTATTGCATGTATGATGAGTTGGAGGTTGAGTGTTCAGTGGGCCCAAAATATTAAAGAAAAGTGTAGTGATAACTAAGGTTTTTCATGATCATTGATCATTTAGAGATTAATGATCATTTCTTCCCCACTTTATGGAAATGCTCAACCTTTAGAAAATGTAGGGAATTAACATTTTGACATGTGGCTAGTTTCACAAAAGGGTAATGCAATCAACTTGATTTAAAGCTAAGTTGTCCAATTTATAAAGATCATCGGTTGGATTTTGTATTCCCTAGCATGACATGAAATATGATTGTTGGAACATTAATATTGATCAATGTTATTTCATGTGAGACCAAATTTGCAATAACATTTTTGATATTTCATTATTAAACACCAAGGTTGTAGAATTTTCATAGATTGTAGATATCCAGAGCTTAAGGCGTAATTTATGAGGGTTTTGAATTACTTCTAACAAATTCTTCATTGGAATAAACAAGAATAATAGGTGAGGGCCAAGGCTTCTAGTTAATTGAAAAATCATAGTTGTAGTAAGATAATATTTTTCATATGCCTCTATGAAGAGACTTCTTAGGAAAGGTAGATTACTAGAAAAGGGTTATATATGAAAATTTCTTAGAACAACTACCATAATCCATAAATGAACTCTCTAGGGGGAAGGAATTGATACCTAAAAACCCTAGGTTATTAGTTAGTGAGGGTTTCTATGATAGGGAAAATTGGCTAAGGGATACTTAGATGTTAAGTGGAGGATTAGATTTGTTCTATAAATGCTTTTCAAAAAGAAAAATCGATACCCCTTTGAGAAATGTGTGGGAATTTGACATTGGAAAATTGATTGTACTAGGGGTTTTCTTTGATGAAGACTTACAATAATGTCAATGAAGTATGATCTGATAACTAGGATAGTGAAAAATCATTCTGGTGACAATCTTTTTAGGGCTTCACTGGAATTAATGAGGGAGGTTTTCAAATTAAACCCTATCCATGCAGTACATGAGAAGATAGATATATAAGATTTACGGGATAGGTATGATACACAAAGGGTATATTTAAGGGGAGGAACATTAAAAGAATATTTTGTCAAGATAGGGTCACTGCCATTAGTAATTGCTTCCACTACAGAGCCATTGTTGAAGAAATTTTTCAATTCTAGGGCTCTGGCATTATATTTTTCTCTTTATAAGCTTTTTAGAATGTACGAACATGATCATATTCAAGGATCCCTTGTTCTTATTATTGCCCAAACACTTCAATATGGTATGACCTTAATCCTTGATTTTGCCACATACTTAGCAAAAGAGATTCATAATGGGTTGATAGGTATAGCTAAGGCTAAAGTTGATAAACCCTTATGCTAGTATTCCTTGTTAATGTACATATGTTTGTACAAAGGTGTCACTTTCTTCTCCAAAGAATTGGATTTGGAATTGGAAAGAGATGGAGAAAAGCTTCTTATTCAATTATGGAGTGTAGACATGTCATGGGAGGTTACTGATGCTAGCTTTGTTATGTTTGATAGGTACATTTCCTCTAGGCTCAAAATGTTATTGGTTGGAGATAGTCCCACAATACATCAATCATTATTAGATTTGATTAGACCAAAAGATCACAAAATATTTTTAAGGTAAGCCACAATTGGGGAGATATCATCCCATATGCAATGTCCACTATATTTAGAGTATATGGTTTCCTTGGAAAACCACATGTTTTACCTTATCAAGTGCCCTTGAAGGTAGGAATTACTGAGCTCTTGTGGAAAATAGGATCATTAGAAGAAAAAGAGTTGATTGGTAGATCCAGAGGTACTTTCTTTCCTCATATTACTATTGTGAACAATTTTATTTTTATTAAAAAGGGGTGGAGGAATTAAATTTTTTTTAGATAAATATCAAATGGCATGGTCTCTTTCTCAATGCATAGATCTAGAGGGATTTTATGATATGTTCAAAGAAATAACCAAGGCTAGATCCCTTGAACAAACTATATGCTTTCCTAAAGATGTAATTAGAAATTAGTTTTCATTGCAAGAATAAGAGATTAGGAAAGAAAAATTGAAAGTACATAATAGGTTGTTGGAATTCATGAATGTTTCTGAACCAAAATATAATCCTCTTGTTGACAAGAAATATTGGGGTGCTAAAATGGATTTGCTTATGAACAATTTTGCTAGTTTTATGAAAACCTTAAATGAGAAGAAGAAAATCCTAATCTAAACTTACTCAGACAAGGCTATTGAGGTAGAGACTAGATTGGAAAATAGGGTAATTATATCACTAGGCCAATACACATTGCAAAGAAGACCTAGCTATGTTGTGGAAAAGAGTGTACAACTTGTACCACTATATAAAAGGAAACTTTAAGAAAGCCCACCAATTATACCTACTCCCAAGAGATAGAAATTAGGATAGGGTTCTTCTTCTAGGGTTGAAGAATACACTCATACCCAAACTTCACTCTAAATAGATGATGAAGTATCTTTGAGAGAACAACTAAGACAAATGGGAGGGGAGAAGGAAATTCTAATAACAATAGTAGACATAGAAGGACTACCTGAGGAACCCCCTTATGCCAACATTAACCCTCACTGTAGGAGATTTCATAAGCAAAGAAATAGATCCTATATTGGAATAGACATCTAAGAAATTCTTAGATGATGGAACCTTTGTAAAGTCAAGAGAATTTACTCAATTTTTATGGAGAAGAAGTATAAACCATTTTGAGGAAAAATACAAAAGGCTTAAAATAAAGCAACCTGGTAGGCAATAAATTAAAATTGAGGAGGAGGTCAAGGATAGTCTTATTGAGAAATTTTCATAGATAACCCCTAAAGGGGATAGATAGTTGCTAAAGGATTCAGGAGTTTTGATTTTACTTAAGTGGCACATTGCTAATGCAATGATTTTTGACATAGCAAGGAAATCAAAGGACACCCAGTTTAAGACTAAGGAAGAAGTTTTACAAACCAGGCCTTTGTGATGTGGTCCATCCAAAAAAGAGATAAGCACAAGATTCAAGAGGTTTCATATTTTGAACTCATAGGTAGTCTCATGGTTTAAAGGGTGGAAGAGGTGGATAGTGAAAAGGTTTCTCAAATGACCAAAGAAATGATAAAATTTGGAGTTGTGGTTACAACTAAGGACACAAATAAGTTCCAAGAGTTAAATGTCATATTTGAAAAGGTGTTAGAGGCCTATGAAGATAGAGGAAATAAAATACACTAGCTAGAAGGAAAAAATGTTCAAATGGAGAAACAATTGGGGAAAAGTAAAGTAGGAGAGGGATCTAGTCAGCCAACAATTACTCATCCTCCAATTGCACCTTTCAATACAACTACCCTTGTAGAAATACCAACTACCCCATAGGGACCCTAATTCTATACAGTTGAAGAGTTTGAGGAAGAAAAGAGAAAATTATGAGCCATACATGTGGAATTGGACATTCATTATGAAGATAACATAAGATATACAATTGTGTATTTGGTAGACAAGATAGGTTGGCTTGCATTTTATGAACAATTGTCAAAACCAATGAATATATGGAATGAGTTGAAGAATAATGAGGCCATTTTGAAGCCAACTATTAAAAAATGAAACAATGGGGATAGTGATATCAGTATTCTATGTTGCTCAATCATTAGTCTTTCTTGTGAACAAGTAGAAAAAACTTTTGACATGACTAATGGGCTCTGTAATTTTGATAATAAGAGAATTGTGCTACAAAGGAGAGTTATAAATTATTTTTCAAATTATCTTGGCTAAAGTTTTGGACTTTTCTCTCATGCACTAAAGAATATGGATAAATTGAAAGACAAAGAAGAATGGGCTAAGGAATTGGATGATCTAATATGCATTAAACTCAATAAAGTCACAAAATAAAAGAATCACATATGGTTTGTCAAAAAAACTAAGGAACTTGTGAGGGTGTAGATATTTTTTTATTCTTTTAAAAGGATTTTGCTAAAATTGAAGAATTAGGAGAAGCTATCCAAAAGAAACAACAAGAGATTTTGAACTTTAATTGGCTAGATGATTCACTTTTCAACAAGTGGATGACAGATATTGCTCAAGAAAATCAATTGATTTTTGAAGAAATTGGTGAAGATGGTGTAGATCTAGATGAATTATACATGATTGATGCACCAGATAAAATAAAAGAAAGGAAAGAAGAGAAACCAACTGCACTAATAGATATGGAAGTTCAAACTAGTGCTTCATCAAGAGAGAAACCAATTGTAACTATTGATTTGGAAGTTCAATCTAATGATCTAGATGAATGGTAATGAATCATAGTCAAATTTTAGATATTAGAACTTGAATCATCACCTACACATAAAGTGGTCCCATAGTTAAAGGAGAAATAAATGCATCCAAACCAATCATCACATGAAGCCTCTTACCAATGAGAAGATACAATAGAAATGGCCCCACAAGAAGAAGATTCATGGTAGATACATTATGGTGCACAATTTTTTGTCTTGTTGTGATAGTGACCTTTTCTCATTTTGTTTTCTTTTGTCTTAACAACAGTTGTCTTTATTGTCTAAGCTTGAAGCTTGTTGCACCTCATGCTATATAAATGAGATCCCAAGGTTAGAGAAAGGGTTCAAATTCTGTATAATTTGAGTCTTAAGATATTTTTGCAATCAGTCTACTAATCTTTGTTTAAATTTTATAATGTATTCATCTTTGCGTATTTGAGAATAATTAGAACATGGAAGAATTAGTTGTTTAATCTTGAGTTATTTTGAACTTAATGCTAGTAATGTATTATTTTCAAGGAAAATAAATACAAAGCAAGGTTCTACAAATATTTGTGTCTCTAAATTTTGTCTCTTGCTTCATATATCTAAATATTTGAGAATGAATGAATAATGTTCTTTCATTTTAATGCAACATGGATGGGTTGTATATTTGTTAATTGATTTCTCTTAATTCAAGGAATTAAATAAATGCTCTCATTGAATTGATAGGTTTACTAGGTGTATGGGAGGATATTCATAAGAAGAGAATTTAGAGTTAACTACTCATAGTTTCAATTGTAGGGCAATTGAATAGATTAAGTTTTACTATTGTGATTTTCTCTATGTCAATGGATAAAGCACTGATCACCAATTAGGATGCAAACTATTGAGTTCATGGGGTTACATACAGCACAAATATAAATCAAACCAATCTTTACTTTCTTGTATGAAGAGTTAAACTTTTGGTCAACACTTATTTACAATAAATCCCTTGTATGTCATTGTTAGTTGTTGTTGTCAAGGATTATTTGTAAAGTATAGAAGAACTGTGACCATTTTTTGATGTATAGAATTGAAGTGAAATAGAAACATGATGTTAATAAATGTATCATGAAGTCAAGAACCATAAACTAGTTAAATGTCCATATATTCCTCAGATGCACCCAACTTGGTTTTGTAGAACCTAAAGAGTAGAGAATCCCTGTGATTTTGTTGAAGTTTGATCTAGATATGAAGTTTTCTTAGTTGAATGTGGGAGGTTTCTAACCCTTAGACCAAGTTTTATCTTTAGAATCCTAGTATCAAATTTATTTTTACTTGGTATTTTTGAAACACCAATAAAATGGTTACTCAACTAGGGAGTTGTCCAACACATGTTATTGTGTAAAACATATTGTAGTCTCTGGTGTTGTTTTTATATGTCTATCTTTAGTTTCTATAAAATATGGCCCGTATTTTTTTGAGACTTTTATAGTGACAAACCTTGATAATTTATAAATTTTCCAATATCATAGGAGCATACTGATGTATACTGTCCTTGCAAAGTGTCTTATTTGCCAAGTAAGAGTTGCAGTTCCAAAAGTCTTTCTAATTGGCCTCTTTGTGTGTCAAATCTATTTTATCTAGTCCTATGACATTTTTTCTTAGTTTCCAAATCCATTTTCATATTATATTTTCCCTAGAATAGGGTGCCAACTTGTTCAAGGTTTTGAAGCTAGTGCTTATTTAAAAGTGATTCTAAAAAATGGTAGACAAGAGAAAAAATACACGAGCCTACGCAAGATTTAATCCAAAAGTGCCATTATATACTGACTTACCTCAAGAAGGTAGGAGAAATCAAAACAAAAAGAATGTATATCCAAATTGTACTTGGAAACCTAGAGGTAGTGTCTCAGTGAAATCTCAATACCAACCTGTGGTAGAGAGAGTCTTCTTCTTTGAACTCTGAATTAGAAACTACTAGACTCGTAGGAGGAATGTTTAACAACCCATTACAGGGAGAACAAGTATATCATGACAGTAATGTGTCTTCGGTGAGGGATGTGCTTTGTAGACCATATGTGATAAAAGAAAAGAATTGCATATTGGGATATAGGACTACTATGGACATTGTTTTTAATCCTAGGCAAGTTCCCTATGTAGAAACAAACCTCATAGATCTTGATGATCTAGTAGATTCAAAAGCAAATTTTGTAGACCCAAAAGAGGTGTATTTAGAGATTGATGTCCTTAAGAAATGGGTTACAAAAGAGGATGCCAAACACATTTATTTGGAGAAATAAAAGGAGAAAGCCACCTTAAATTCTTTCATTAAGAGAGATACCTTTCTTAGAAGGATGGTTTCTTTGAAAGAGCAGAACAAGAAACTAGAAGAAAGAACTTATGATCTTCTTGTTGATGTTTTTGGAGATATAGAAAATTTAAGGTCCAAGGTTTAGGAACAAGAAAAATTCCTAAGTCAGAGACAAGAACCTGTTATATCTTAGGTTGAACCCTACAAGCCTATTTAGCTAGACCTTGTAGATTTGACTATAAAACCCATTGATAAAGGAAAGGAAAAGGTTGTAGGGATTCAAATAAATGAACCTCAAGCTATCCCAAACAAGTATGCAAATCCTCCTATGTCTAAATTAAATTTGTATTTAGAAAGGGCTAGAAAGGAGATTGAAGATTTAGCAAAGGAGCTTGAAAAAGTTGAGAATGAAGCACATGCAATGGAAACTAGAAGGAAAATCTAGTTCATTAAATCCAATTCTCCCTTAGCTTCATGGCCTAATATGTCCAGTCAAGATACAACTTTTGTCCCTAGTTGTGGACCAATAATCCCTAGCCAAAATGTGTCTTAGTAAGCCCCTATATCATCTCCACCACTAGTACTCAAATTCCTGATGTTCAAATACAATAGTCTCAAAGCATTGTCCAAAACTAAACAAATAAAACAAGCACATCAAATGTTGTGGGTTTTTAGAAGAAACCTATATACATGGAGAAATATAGACAAATATCATTTCTAGGTGTCTCTTGTTTCCCACATGCTATATCATTTGACCTTAGAGATAAGGTTATGAAGTTTTTGGGAAATAATGTTGTCACTATTGAAGAAAACTTAAGGATATTTATAGACATGCTTAATGATTTTGAGGTAGAACATGAAGATGTGGTCATGAAGTTATTTTTGTATTCATTGACTGAATATGCAAGGGACTAGCTTAGGAGATTTCTAGATGACATCATTAGTTCATGGATGACTTAGAAAATTTATTTAAAGAATAATATGGAGATAAGACTAATGTTGATTTCATGTTGAATGACTTCAAAAACATAAAAAAGAGCCCTAATGAGTCCAATTTTGACTTCAATGTCAAGTTTCAAAAGGGAATGTATAAGCTCTTCCAAGTGACAAGATTCAATGAAGATGTATGTCTTACTACATATTTTAATGCATTTGATAGTAGGATGGCTTATTCTTTAAGAGATTGATAGAATTATAGTAGAGATGGTATCTCAAGTTCACAATAACTATAATATGAGAAATAGGACTATCAATAGTGGTACTAGTAAGCCATCTGGAATCTTCATAAAAGATATTACTCACAAGATGACCAATGATATTAAAAAGCATAACATAGTAACAGTTAAAGCCAAGGATAGTAAAAATAAGAAATGGGAGCTGAAGAAGAAAGTGCAATTTCAAGTTAGTTGAAATAGTCAGAGCTATTATTCAAGAAAAGAAATCAAAAGCTTATCTCACCAAGCAAGTGGCAGTGCCTACTATTCAAATAGTCTTAGCTCTAGCTATTCTTGTAAAACCTACTACCTATGGTCCAATTGATATGATATCTATGTTGTCTCAAATAACTATAAAAGTTCCTTTGTCTGAATTGTTTAGAATAGAGGAGCATAACAATAAGGCTTTGTCATGGTTGGGTGGGATAGGTAATAGCAATATTGTTGAGCAAAAAGTCATACAACAAACCCCTATTGTAGTAGAAGATATTGGAATCATGTCTCAAATTCCTCGAATATTTTTAGATAACTCATCTGTAGCCTAGATTTGCATGATATTGATCCTTTTGTGTCAGTCTAGTTATAAGCAGTAGAACTCTAAAAAACTACCTGATATAATTAGGTGCATTTAATACTATAATGCCTTTCTAGGTCATAGAAGCCCTGGGTTTAGAGGTAGACACCAAACAAGGTAGGTGTAGGGCCATGGATGCAAGGGAAGCTCCCATTATAGGTACCATTAATGCATTTCCTTTCAAGCTAGTTGCTTATCCTAAGGTTGAAATGACCATGTCAGTCCTTATGGTTGACATTCCTCCTCACTATGGAATGTTATTATCTAGAAAATAGAGTGTTGCAATGGGAGGTAGCTTACAATGTGATTTTCCATATGAAACCTTTCATATAGGTGACAAATCTATCATGATGGGAAGAGACCAAAGGGTTAATTATTTTTTGGGGATGATTTTGACAAGGATGCTACTTGTTTCTTAGACACTAATCTAAATGCATTTAGGGTTGAATTGATTATTCAATAAATTGAAAAGCTCCCACTAGTAATTGTACAAGAAGTAATATTCTGCATAGATTCATAGATTTTGTGGACTACATACTTTGATGGGGCAAGTTTTAGGGAAGGTTCAGGAGTTGGGGTAGTTCTCATATCTCCAAAAAAGAATACATTCTTATGCTCATTTACCCTAAATTTTTTATGTTCCAATAACATAGATGAATATAAAGCACTCTTACTAGGATTAAGAGTCACAACTAGCCATGGAATAAAAAGGTTGCATGCTTTTGGTGATTCTAAGTTAGTTATCTCACAAACAAGAGAGGTATATACATCTAAGAAAAAAAGGTCAAAGTAGTATAGGAATGGTGTTTAGGACCAGACTGAATTGTTTGATGTGTTTAGCATATTTTGGATGGAAAGAAGTAATAATAAGATGGTCGATCAGTTAGCTAAAGTAGTCATTAAGCCTTAAGATATATATTTTATTGGTCTCTCATAGATTGAAATACAAAACAAGTCATCAATTCTTGATAATATAGAACACATGAAATTTTTTGATGATGATAAAGATATTATGAATTTCTTGTTAAATGAGGACAAGTATCATGGTCAAGAACTTGATTGTAGTGCTTTAATTGAGACAACAGATGGGAAAGAGACAATCTTTGGCCAGGAAATTTTGCAGTTAAAGACAAACAAAGTACCCAAGGGATTGGTAGTCTTAGAAAGTATGTTTGATAACCAAGATAGAGTGAAGACAAAGTTTAGGGATAAAAAGCCACAAGAACTTGAAGAAATAAATTTTGGTACCTCTGAAGCTCCAAAAAAGGTATATATTGGTCAAAATTTATCTAATAAAATTAGGAAGTGTTTAATTGGTCTAATTAGAAAATATAGGCATGTTTTTGCATGGTCATATGATGGCCTCAAATCTTATAGGGAGGACTTGTTTTAGCATTTCATACCACTTAAAGAGAATGTGAAACTCTTCAGACAAAAGCAAAGGCCTATAAACCCCACCCTGCCTCCCAAGATGCAAGAAGAACTAATTAAGCTAAGAGATGGAGGAATAATTAAGACAATTAGACATTCTACTTAGGTATCAAACTTAGTGCCTATCAAGAAGAAAAATCGAGATATAAGGCTTTATGTGGATTTCAAAAACTTAACGATTGATTCTTTAAAAGATAACTATGGTTTACCTAATATGGAGGCCATGCTGCAACAAGTAACTAATTTAGATTTAATGTCAATGATGGATGGTTTTTCAAGTTACAACTAGGTTCTTTTGAATGAAAAGGAATAGTTTAAAATTACCTTTACCACTCCATGGGGCACATATGTTTATGTAAGAATGTCTTTTAGTTTAATCAATGAAAGAGAAAATTTTCAAAGTGCCATGGACGTAGCTTCCAAAGAGTAAATTGATAAGTTTATGGTTACGTACTAGGATAATCTAATTGCATATTCAAAAAAGGTTGAGGACCATTGTAAACACTTGGAGAAATTTTTTATTATATCCTTAGAATATGGAGTTTCCTTGAACCCAAAGAAATGCACATTTGGAGTGATAGAAAGAAGATTGTTGGGCCACATAGTGTTAAAAGATGGGGTAAAGATTGACCCTGAGAGAGCGGTAGAAATTGATAAAGTTCCCAAGCCTAAAAATGTAAAAGAAATACAAATTTTTTTGGGCAAGAAATTTTCTAAGAAAAATTGTTACTAATTTTGTTGAGATTAGCAGGCTAATATCTAAAATGCTCAAGAAAGGAGCCATTATCAGTTGGGAAGGTGAGCCTTTAGAAGATTTTTAGGAAATTAGAAATGCCATTAAAAATGAACCATCCTTTAGAACACTAGCTTATGCAAAGCCAATCCATATATTTTCCTTTTCATCTTTTCATATTGTAGCAGTAGTCCTATAGCAAAAAAATGAGCAAGGATATGAACAACCTCTTGCATTTTTTAGTAAGTCCCTTTAGCCTATAGAATTAAAATATGAAATAAATGAAAAGTAGGCTTATTCCTTAGTTAAAGACATCAAAGCCTTTAGATGTTATCTTATAGGCACTATTGTTATAGCATTTTTACCAAGTTTAGTTTTTAACGATATTTTCTCTCAGCAGGAGGTATCCAATAGGAGGTGTAGGTAGATTAATAGAATTCAAGAATTTTAACATTGACATCCAAATTACTAAATTAGTGAGGGTCAAGGATTAAAAAAATTAATGCCTCAATTAGATTTGGATGGTAACTAGATAAACATGGTAACAGAAGATTTAAGGTCAAGCCTTTGTGATATGGATCATTGTGAGTGGTACACAAATGTTATGTATTACTTGCAACACATGGAAGCCCCACCCCACTTGATAGATGATGAAAAGAGAAGTACAAAATTGCATGTAATCAAGTATATCATTGTTAACAACATTTTGTGGTGGAGAAATTTTGAAGGAATATTGTTGAAATGCATTGATCATGAAAATTTTGAGAAAATATTAAATGACATGCATTCAAGAGTATGTGGGGACACTATATGGAAAAAACTACTACTCATAAGATAATGAGAGCTAGATTTTGGTGGCCTAATCTTTTCAAAGATGCGCAACTACTTGTCAAAAGATATGATGCATGCTAAAGGTTTGTAGGAAAGTTAAAGTTTTTTGAGAATACCTAAAACTAGTTGAAGTTCAGGCACATTTTCCAGCAGTGGGGTGTGGATTTCATAGGTGAGATCTCCCCTAAATCAAGAACTAGTTACTCCTAGATCCTAGTAGCAACAAATTACTTTACAAAATGAGTGGAAGCCATCCCTACAAGAAATACTACCAGCAAAGTAGTAAATAATTTTCTTTTAAACAATATCATAACAGGGTTTGGATGCCCTCAAAGGATTGTGACTAATGATGCAATGTACTTTAGATCAAAAGAATTTGTGAAATTTTGTGATAAATATGGTATTACTAGATCAACATCCTCACCGTATCATCCATAGGGGAATGGACAAATTGATTCTACTAATAAGAGCCTATTGAAAGTCATAAAAAGGGACTTTAAATGAGAAGAAAAAGGCATGGGATTCTAAGTTATAACTAGCAGTTTGGGCTGACAAGGTAACAATGAAGAAAGCAATGGGTGTTGCGCCTTTTGATCTTGTGTATGGAATCTAGGCTAAAATTCCTCAAAATAATTTAATTTTAACTACATTCAAATGTATAATGAAGATGTCATTGATGATATGAAAGAAAGAATGGATGAGTTGGTAGGACTAAAAGAGATTAGAAAAGAAGCCTTTGCCAAGAATTTAAAGTTACAGTTGTAGGTCAAATTGTTGTATGATAGAAAGGCAGTGGTTAAGAAGCTTGGACGTGAAGACCTATTTTTGACATGGAATGCTAGGATTGAAGAAAAAGGTAAACATGGAAAATTTGATCCAATATGGCTAGGTCCTTATCTAGTTGATGTTGCATGCGGAGAGGATTCATACATTTTGAAAGAACTATCAGGTGATATTCTTGAACTAATAGTTCATGGACAGTTCTTGAAGAGGTATTTTTCCTAAAAATACTTGTTCAATTCCATGAATAGTAGTTAGGGTTCCTTGTATATTCTGTAGATCTTGTATATCCTTGTATAGCTTTTGTGTGTTCTTGTATAGTTGTTTTCTTTTTTTTTCCTGATTGGTCAGGTGTGTTCTTTGAAAAAATTGTCATATATTTCATGTGTGTGGTCTTCTTCTACTAGAAATTCTACATTCTTGCATGGATAGAAGTTATCCATCATCCCTAGACAAAGCCACTATTGGTTTGTTTTCCACATTTTAAAATCCTAAAATATTTTAGTGAAAATCTCATTTATTCTTTGAAATTAGGGGTTGTGTGTTCCAATTTTGTTTACCCTAAGTAAAAATCTCTAATTTCATGTTATCCTAGTACTATTTGTGCCCTAGGTTTTCTAAAATAGGGTTGCATTGGTTCAATTTTAAAAAAACATGGGACTTCTTTTGCTCTTAGAGTATCTTTATTACAAAATTTTCATGTAAGTATTTTTTAAAATACTTTCTTGAATATCCTTTTACCTTAGCCTTTTCTCTAACCATGGTTTAACCATGAGTCAACCTACATAGTTTTCCTTTGAAAATCTTTAACTTTATACATTTTAAGTTTTAAACATTGATGATGAGAAAATCAATGAGAGTCACTTTCCCACAATTTGAAACCACTCAACCTTTAGAGAAAGTAGGGAAGTGAAATCTTGACACATCAATTTTATGATGTCATCTCCTTTGTTGGTAATAAAAGGTAAACCTATCAGAATAGTCAGGCAATTGTTAGATAGTTTTTAGAACACGATAGTAATTTAGTACTATTTCGTTGAATGTATTTGGTGACTGGACTAAATTAAAGAGGATATGTTGCGTTTAGATCATCTAAATTGACGAACATCTCTTTCCTACTTTATGGAAGTGGACAAGTTTTAGAGAATGCGAGGAAGCAAAAAATTGACATGTAGCCATGTAGGGTTGTCATTTCCAAAGGTTGTTAAGAGGTGTTGAGGTGGAATGTATGACAAATTCTTTATGTTGATTTTTTGAGGAATATTGTGTGTATGATGAGTTGGAGGCTGAGTTTTCAGTGGGCCCAAAATATTAAAGGCAAGTGCAGTAATAACTAAGGTTTTTCATGATCATCAATTGTTTAGAGATCAATGATCATTGCTTCCCCACTTTATGGAAATGCTCAACCTTTAGAGAATGTAGGGAAGCCACATTTTGATTGTAAAAGCTAAGTCATCTGAGTCATAAAGATCAATGGCTGGATTTCAAATTTCACAACATGACATGAAATATGACTATTGGAACATTAATTTTGATCAATGTTGTTTCATGTGAGACAAAATTTGCAATAAGGTTTCCATTTTTTTGTTATTGAACACCAAGGTTTCAGAATTTTCATAGATTGTAAATATCCAAAGCTTAAGGTGCATTTTCTTAGGGTTTCAAATTGCTGCTAACAAATTCTTCAGTTAAATAAACAGGAAAACCAAGTGAGCACTAAGGCTTCTAGTTAATTGAAAAATCATAGTTGCAGTAAGATGATATTTTTAGTATGCCTCCATAAAGAGACTTCTTAGGAAAGGTAGATTACCAGCAAAGGTTGTACATGACAATTTCTTAGAATAGCTACCATAGTCCACAAATGAACTCTCTAGGGGAAAGGAATTGATATGAAAAAACCCTAGTTTATTCATCAGTGAGGTTTTCTATGATAGGGAAAATTGGCTAAGTGGTGCTCAGACATCAATTGGAGGTTTAGAGTTGTTCAAAAAATGGTTTTAAGAAAGAATACTAGATACCCCTTTGAGCAATGTGTGGGAATCTGACATTGGAAAATTGATTGTACCTAGGGTTTTCTTTGATGATGACTTACAATAATGTCAAAGAAGTATGATCTAATAACTAGGATAGTGAAAAATCATTCTAGTGACAATTTTTTTAGGTTTTCACCAAAATTAATTAGGGAGGTTTTCAAAGTAAACCCTAACCATGCAATGCATGTGAAGATAGATATGGAAGATTTATAGGCTAGGTATGATACAAAGAGGGTATATTTGAGGGGAGGACCATTACAAGAACATTTTGTCAAGATAGGGTCACTCCCATTAGTAACTACTTCCACTCTCGAGCCATTGCTGAAGAAATTTTCCAATCCTATAGCTCAGACATTATATTTTGCTCTTTGCAATATTTTTGGAATGGATGAACAAGATCATATTCAAGGATCCCGTGTTCTTATTATTTCTCAAACACTTTAGTATGGTATGAGCTCAATCCTTGATTTTTCCACATACTATGGAGAAGAGATTCATAATGGGTTGATACTTATAGCTACAACTAAAGTTGATAAACCCTTCTATTGGTATTCCTTGTTAATGTACATATATTTTTACAAAGGTCTCAATTTCTTCTCCAAAGAATTGAAATTGAAATTGGAAAGAGATGGAGAAAATTATATTCATGTCCAATTATGGAGTGTAGACATGACATGGGAGGTTATTGATGCTAGCTTTTTAGATTTGATAAGTACTTTGCCTCTAGGCTAAGAATCTTATTGGCTGGAGATAGTCCCACAATAACTCAATCATTGCTAGAATTGATTGGACCAAAAGATCATGCAAAAGGATTGAAGGTAAGTCACAATTGGGGAGATAGCATCCCATATGTAGTATCCATTGTATTCAAAATATATGGTTTCCTTGGAGAACCACATGTTACCTTATTAAGTGCCCTTGAAGGTGGGAATCACAGATCTCTTGTGATAGATAGGATCATTGAATGAAAAAGAGTTGATTGGTAGATGTAGACATACTTTCTTTCCTCATATTACTATTATGCACAATTTTTCTTTTAAAGGGGTGGAGGAATATTTTTAAAATTCTAGATAAATATCAGATGGCATAGTCTCATTCCCGATTCATAGATCCAGAGGGTTTTTATGATACAGTCAAAGAAAGAACCAAGGCTAGGTACCTTGAACAAATTGTATGCTTTCCTAAAGATGTAATTAGAAATTAGTTTTCATTACAGGGTATGTGTAGGATCATGGTGTGCCAAAAAGTGGCAATTTGAAAAATCTGTAGTTCGGAAATATCTCAAACCATTTCAAAATCTATTCCAACTTTTTTCCCACTAACCCTAATACTGAATGAAAACAATTAACATATTTATAAAGTTGACTATATCTTTTGATACCAAAGCTATATGATCAACTTTAAAAACATCCTAAAAATGTTCTTTTGGCCTCTTTTTATGTGATATTTACTTCAAAGATGTAGCTGATGACATTTTTTCACCAAAATTTGATGAAATGAAAAGGGTTTCTTAATAATGTTCTTATGTTTCCATAAATGTAAGGTTTGTCAAATTATGAGTTTAGTAAGTAATTATTACTTATTTTCTAATGGAGTTATGTATAAAGTGCTGACTGACACGCTACTTGGAAAAAAAAAACCATAACTTTCAAATGGTACATCATTTTTTAAATCTAAAAGATCCATCACATTCTATGTTTCTTCTACTATAAGAAAAAAAAAATGAAAAATTGAATTTTGTAGAGTTTTGAATTAGTTAAGGTGGTCAAACATGAGAGTTTTTTTATTCCAAAAATACTAAAGTCAAAAATTAATTATTAATTATTTATTTAGAATAAAAATACCCAAGAATATGTGTCACATCTAGGCATGAGTCTACTACTTATATCTAGAATATTATAAAAAAATATTATCATTTATTTTCAAATAAGGTGGTCAGACATATGTCTAGTTCTTATTTTTGTTCTAAATTTTTTGTAATATTGCATTAAAATTCAAAATTTTGACCAATCAATTTTTATTTTTTTGAGATAAGTCCTAGTATTTTAGAAACTAGATTCAATTTTTTAGAGATTCTTTTCTCTCAACTTTTTGATATAAAGTTAATAGCAAGTAGAAAATTGCACATCAAGTTGACATAACCCTAATTTTTTGATTTTTTATTGCCAGTTAAGAGCATAGATTGGTTGACCATGATCTTGCACATACCCTACAAGAACAAGATATTAGGAAGGAAAAATGGGAAGTATATAATAGGGTGTTGGAATTTGTGAATGTTTTTGAACCAAAATATTATCCTCTTGCTGACAAGAAATATTGGGGTGCTAAAATGGATTTTCTTATGAACAATTTTGCTAGTTTTATGCAAAACTTAAATGAGAAGAAGGAAATCCTAACCCAAACATACAAAAACAAGGAAACTAAGGTAGAGACTAGATTATAAAATGGGTTAATCATATCACTAGGCCAATACACATTGCAAAGAAGACCTAGATATGTAGTGGCAAAGAGTGTACAACCTATACCACTGTATAAAAGGTAACTTTTAGAAAGCCTACCTACTGCACCTTCTCCCAAGAGACAAAAATTAGAACAAGGTTCTTCTTCTAGGGTTGAGGAATACTCTCCTACCCAAACACCACTTTGAATAGATGATGAAGTATCTTTGAGAGAACAATTGACACAAATGGGAGGGAAGAAGGACATTGTATTAACAACAAACATAGAAGAGGGAGTGCCCAAGGAACCTAATCTATGCCAATATTAGCCCTCACTATAGGAGATTTCAAAGGCAAAGAAATAGATCCTATAGTGGAAAATGCATCTAAGAAATTTATAGATGATGAAATCTTTATAAAGTCAAGAGAACTCACTCAATTTTTTTGGAGAAGAAGTATAAAACCATTCTGAGGGAAAATCCAAAAGGCTGAAAACAAAGCAACCTCATAGGAAGGACTATAAAATTGAGGAGGAGGTCAAGGATATTCTTATTGAGGAATTTGCATAGATAAACCCTGAAGGGGGTAGATAGTTGGTAAAGGATTTAGGAGTTTTGATTTTACCAGAGTGGGACATTGCTAATGTAATGATTTTTGACATAGTAAGTAAATCAAAGGACACTTGATTTAAGTCTAAGGAAGAATTTTTATGAGTCCATAAAGGGTTAAAGTATAGTGATGACCATTAGGCCTTGGTGATGTGGTCCATCCAAGAAAGAGAAAAGGCCAAGATTCAATTAGTTTTAGATTTTGAGCACACAAGAAATCTCATGGTTTATAGGGTGGAAGAGGTGGATAGTGAAAAGGTTTCTCAAATGACCAAAGAATGGTAAAATTTGGAGCTGTGATTGTAGCTAAGGACACAAATAAATTCCTAGAGTTAAATGCTAGATTTAAGAAGGTACTAAAGGCCTATGAAGAAATAGGAAATAAAATACACTAGTAGAAGCAACAATTACTCAAATGGAGAAAAAATTGGGGAAAAGAAAAAGAGGAGAGGGATCTAGTCAACCAAGAATTACTTATTCTCCTCATCCTCCAATTTCACCTTTCAATAAAACTCCCCTTGTAGAAATACTAGCTACCCTACAAGGACAACAATTCTATATAGCTAAAGAGTTTGAGGAAGAAAAGAAAAAATTATGATCCATTCATGTGGAATTGGACATTCAGTATGAAGATATACAATTGTATATATGGTAGACAAGATAGGCTTGCCTACATTTTATGAACAACTGTCGAACCTAATGAATATATGGAATGACCTAAAGAACAATGAGGCCACTTTGAATCTAACTATTAAAAAATAGAAAAATAGGGATAGTGATATCGCTATTTTATGTTTATTAGTCATTAGTCTTTCTTGTGAACAAGTAGAAAAAACTTTTGACATGACTAATGGCCTCTCTAATTTTGATAATAAGAGAATTATGCTACAAAGGAGAATTATAAATTATTTTTCAAAATACCTTGGTGAAAGCTTTGGACTTTTCCCTCATGCACTAAAGAATATGGATAAATTGAAAGACAACAAAGAATGGGCTAAGGAATTAGAGAATTTAATATGCATTAGCCTTAATAAAGTCATAAATGAAAAGAATCACCTATGGTTTGCCAAAACAACTAAGGAAATTGTGAGGGTGCAGATATTTTTTTATTCTTTTAAAAAGGATTTGGTTGAAATTGAAGAATTGGGAGAGGATATCCTAAAGAAAAAACAAGAGATTTTGAACTTTAACTGGTCAAATGATTCACATTTTAGCAAGTGGATGGCACATATTGCTCAAGAAAATCAATTAATTTCTAAAGAAACTGATGAAGATGGTGTAGATCCAGATGAATTGTAGATAATTGATGCACCAAATAAAATAGAAGAAAGGAAAGAAGAGCAATCAATTGTAGTAATAGATATGGAAATTCAAATTGGTGATTCAATAAGAGAGCAACCAATTGTAACTATTGATTTGGTAGTTCAATATGATGATCTAGAGGGAGAGTAATGTGTCATAGTCAAATTTTAGATATCAAAACCTGACTCATCACATGCACATCAAGCGGTCCCATAGTTAAAGGAGCAATAAATACATCTAGACCAATCATCACACGAAGCCCCTTAGCAATGAGAAGATGCAACATAAATGGCCCCACAACAAGAAGATTCATGATAGAGACATTTGTTGCATAAATTTTTGTGTTTTTGTGACAGTGACCTCTTGTTATTTTGTTTTCTTTTTTCTTAAGGACAACTATCTTTCTTATATAAGCCTGAAGTTGGTTGCACCTAATGCTATATAAATGAGATCCCAAGGCTAGAGAAATGGTCCGAACTCTATATGATTTGAGGCTTAGGATATTTTGTATTTGGTCTAGTAGTCTTTGCATGAATTTTATGATGTATTCATCTTTGTATATCTAAGAATAATTGGAACATGGAAGGATTAGGTGTCTAATCTTGAGTTATTTTGAACTTGATACTAGTAATGTATTATTTTCAAGGAAAATTTAAATACAAAGGAAGGTTCTACAAATATCTGTGTCTCTGAATTTTGTCTCTTTTTTGATATATCTAAATATTTTAGAATGAATGAATAATGTTCTTTCATTTTAATGCAACTTGGATGGGTTTTATGTCTATTCATTGATTGTTCTTAATTTGAGGAATTAAATAAACACTTTCATTAAATTGATAGGTTTTCTAGGTGTATGGAGGATATTCATAAGAAGAAAACTTAGAGTTAACTACTTATAGTTTCAATTGTAGGGAAATTGATAGATCAAGTTTTAGTGGTGTGATTTTCTCTATACCAATGGATAAGGCACTGATCACCAATTAGGATACAAACTATTGAATTCATGGGGTTACATAGAGCACAAATATAAATTAAATAAATATTTAATTTCCTTTGTGAAGAGTTAAACTATTGGTCAACACTCATTTGCAATGCTCCCTTCTATGTCATTATTAGTTGGTTCTATCAAGGATTATTTGTAAAGTATAGAAGAATTGTGATCATTTTTTGTTGTAAGGGATGGAAGTGATATAGAAAGATGATGTTAATAAACATATGTTGAAGTCAACAACCGTAAACTGATTATATGTCTATATATCCCTTAGATGCACCTGCCTTGGTTTTTCAGAATCGAAAGAGTAGAGAATCCCAGTGATTCTATTGAAGTTGGATCCAAATCTGAAGTTTTCATAGTTGAATATAGGAGGTTGTTAACCCTTAGGACCAAGTTTTATCATCAAAACCCTTGTATCAAACATTTTATTGCTTGGTAGTTTTGAAACACCAACATCATGAATGATATATTTTCTTAGCATTCGCCTTTCTCTTCTCATCCACACACACACACTCTAGGTTTTTTCCTCCTTAAGAAGACTTAGGTGAACTAGGGTTAGGTAGGAATCAATGATTGTGATTCATCCAATTTGTCAGTTAATACATCCCTCAATATGATTGGTTGCATGCACTACATAGGGATTCCCAATATACCTTCATATATATCATCTAAAATCGTAAAAAAATCCTTAAGTCTTATGAAAATGGTTTACGTAGGAGTTTGTACCATTACAAACAACTATGTCCAAAACTATTACTTGACACTTGAAAGCTTTGATGCTTGACATCCACAGTATCCTTAATTTTGTAACTCAACTTGTGAATGACTTAGCATCCACTATTTTACTTGGCATCTAAATCACTCAACATGTATCGACTTTCTTGGCACTAGAGTGACTCCACACTATCTATCTGCTTCACACATACTGGTGCTCGACACTAACTATATATTTTGGTTAGCATGCATTATCTGACAACTTATGCTTGACATACACTACTTACTTGGGATGTACTGAATTCTATTAAGTAATGATATAAGTGTGTTGTCACTCAATTGCCAAAATCAAAATGAGATCAACACATTTGCATATTACAAAGGTGTTTATATAAAATTATACTTTATTATGTTATTGGAATGATCAATATCCAAAATATTTTTGATGTATTTATAAAGCAACCAAAAGAGGAGGACTGACCTCGTGGTACAAAGGGTTGGAGATCGGTTAGAAGTTATCCCTCTACTATCTAACCAATCCCTTTTCTAGACATATAATACATTAAAAAAACTTAATGTTTAACCCACTAGTTTTAACTTTCAAAATACTAGTATCCACTTTTCAACCCTTAACATTAATACTAAGCCAAAAAAAACCAACAACCTATAATATAAAAATTGCTTATAGCATGATTAATATCCATAATAACTAAAAATGCAACCAAGGGCATATAGTTCATAGTTAAATATAACATTTTAAAAAAATAAAGTAGCAAAAAATACAAGGGCTAGCTCCCCTCCTCTCCCACGTCTTCCTCCTTTGTTTCACCAAGATCATGTACAATCAACTTCTCTACCTCCTCCTTGATAGGTTTTCCAGAAGAGTCTTGAGCCAAATATCCAAAATATTTTTTTGGTATATATGATTATTTTTTACATACAAGGACTTGTTAGAGTACAATTATCTTTAATGATTTCAATGAAAGAATGAGAATGCAAAACCATTTTTTGTTATATGAAATTATTATTTTCATAAATATTTAGTATAATATTAGAATCTCTCAAAAATAACAAATTGGAAGCATCACCTCCCTCATGAAAGGCACATCACCTCCCCCATGAAAGGAACTCCCAAAGGTGGCGGGAAGAAAGGAAGCATAGCCATGGCTAGAGCCAAAGAATGGCTTGGTTGGAGAGGCTGGAGCATTTAATGAGGGAGATGGCAGACAACCACATTGGCATCTGCCAAGAATTTGACACACCCTTACTAACTTCTCCATGAAATTCATTCATTCGGATGCCACTACTCTTTATTTTTTGCAAGTGAATAAGGAGGAGAAGTATTCACACAAGGAGAGTGAAACTACCTACACCATTTACAGCTTCCTAGCAAAGAATTGATTGAAGACACTCCTGGAAAAACCTGTCTAAGAGGAGGGGGTGGATGTAAATAGGGAAGAGCCTAAGGAGAAGAAGAATGAGGAACCAGAAAAGAATGTGGGCAGCTAGCCTAGCTTATGTCTTTTTATTTTATTTTTATATTTTTGATCACTTTGAACTTGGTGCCCTATAGAGTTTTATTATATATGTATATGATCAAGTATTGGACTAATAGCAGCAATGCATTCCCTTGCTTCTGGTATGTTCTACCATTTTTCTTTGGTTAGTAACAGGACTGATGGTAAGTATTGCTCTGTTCTGGAACTTGTCTTTATTTATTTTTTGAAGTATAAAACTACTATTGATTAGATAATTGGGAGTTAACCTTCGGCTGATCCTTCAACCCTTTTGTACTTCGGAGTCAGCCCCCTTTTCTTTTGGCTACTATCTAATACTTCAAAAAAAATTAGATTTGAAATTTTTATATTCCCCAAACATGTGAGATCAGCAATAAGTTGTATGTATAAATTTATAATTTGTAATTGACTATTAAGTAATTAAAACTCATAAAATTGATTTATGAATAAATTGTTGATTGGTTTGAATTGAAAGAAATATTTCATGTCAGGTATGTGTCAAACAAGGTAATATATTTTTTAAATCTTACATTTTAATGTTTATTTTAATTTTGGAATATGTAATTTTTTTATTTTTTACTTTAACATTAAAACTTGAACTTAATTCATAATTTACCATTAAGTAATAAAATATTATAAAAATAATTTATGATAAATTGTCGCCTAGATTGAATTTATAGAAATATTTCAAATATGTGTAAAACAAGCTAAAACTATGCGATGACATAAACAATTGAAAATATATTAAATATGTATAATATAGAAAACAATTTGATTTTATATATTTATGATAGTAAAATCTTGTGCTTTAAGAAATTTAACAATGTTTCTAATTATATATAATTTAACTACTTCCACTTTTGATTATTTTTACCCATGATATTTTTAATTCTTTGAACCACTAAAAGCTATGAGGTAAAACTTTAAGTTAATGCTAATTGAAATTTTTGGCATAATTATTTGAAGTTGTTTTTTTCATTTTTTATTATGTATTAGTATAGTATTTTTCATATTTAATAATTATCATTAAATAAATATAAAATTTCATTGGTATTTTAAAGATTTATTATTATTATATCTTAATCTTGAGTAGATTCAAACTCAAGACCTCTACAATGAATTGCAAACTCTTAGCTTGAACCTAAATTCTTTATTGAATTCAATTTCTAATAATGGTTACTTATTTATAATGTAATATATGTTATTATTAAATATTGCATCATATTTTATAATTATCAATATATATATATATATATATATATATATATATATATATATATTTATTTATTTATTTATTTATTTATTGAATTTACTTTTTCATACATTTGGCTTATTTTAAACTTTCAACGTAAGAAATAATTTCTAATTATGAATAATTTTCATGTAGTTAAATTCACTTTCTACATTTTTCATAAGTTTTGATTTTTTTCAAATATTAGTGCAAAAGCTTTTTTTTTTTTGTATTAATACTTTTAAAATCCATATTGATAATCCAACAAAGGACTTATCCCTCTTAATCCTAATGCTAAGTACATATGTTACTTATCTATTGCTTTCATTCTGTCTCTCTCCAAGTATCTCTTCCTCTTTATCTATCAATTTTTTTAAATTTATTTATCTTATTTTATTCATTCTACTTCTCTCTAGAAGAATGTGATACTTTCTCTCTTGCTAAAAATATAGAAAAAATAAAACTATAGAAATAGAATTAAAACTTTTGAATTGTCAAATCCTAATACCAAGCAAATTGCACCAACTAGCATATTAGAAAATAGATAAAAATGACCTAATCAAAATAAGCCTGAAAGAGAAAAGCTCATCATAAGCCAATATTGCGAGTTTATGATCATAAAACATCCACCGAAAGAATCACAAAGAATTACGTTACTACAACGACAACGAAGCCGCCAATGATCAAGCTACGTGTGACATGGAGTTGTCAGGATTGATGTGCCCGCCTCTTCGTTTCCAATTCCACTTCTCCTCTTCCTTCAAATAATCTACTCTGCTTCAACTCTGGCTGCACAATCTCTTTATCAAATTATGAATAACTCAGCGCCTGATATGGAGCGCCAAACATGCAGAGAAATCTGTGACGGAAATACACATTCGCGTTCGTCGAGTCTTTGGCCGTCAAATCCGTCGTTTTGCTCGGAATCCCCGACATCATTGAGCGCCACGGCCCCAACGCAACGCTCTCTCCCTCTCCCAAATTGTGGCTGAGCTTCCCAGCGAAAAGCCCGACGTCGACTGCCTCTTCAGAATCCTCCGCTTTCTCGTGGCCAAGAATTTCTTCAGGGCCGAAGGGTTAAAATTGAAATGGCATCAACTACGATCTTCCCCACGTTATCGCTACGGCTCCCCACTTTGCGGGTATGATTAATTTTACTTAAGGGTAGTCTTAAATGGAGCTGCTTTTTCTTTCACTGAATACAAATGTCATCTTTTTTTCACTTGCAGGGGTGAAGCATGTGGGAGGGGACATCATGTTCAAAGATGTGCCATCCGCAGACTCTGTTTTCATGAAGGTCGGTGGATCGAATCCGGTTCTTGCCTTTTTTTCCTTTAATGTGAGAGGGGTATGCTTTAAGTTTCTTAATGGGTTTGTGTTGTTTTCATGAAATATTACAGTGGACATTGCATGATTGGTCGGACGAGGAATGCGTGAAGATTCTGAAACAATGCAGAAAGGCATTCCGGAGAGAGGGAAGGTGATAATTGTGGATGCGGTTCTGAATGCCCGAGAGAAGACGGCGACGGATCTCACTTTTGGACTTATGTTTGATCTGGCAATGATTGCTCATAGCTCTGGTGGAAAAGAGAGAAGCGAGGAGGATTGGAAGCATGTGTTGGTGGGAGCAGGATTTCCACGGTTCAATGTGATTGCCATACCGGCATTGCTGTCTGTAATTGAAGCTTTTCCTTATTAGCCGTTTTTTTTTCAATTAGATCATACTTAAGGTTGGCATTAGGGTAGTGAATATTATTATAATTATGATTAGGTAACGGATTATAGTGCCGGTAATATTATAATCAGGGTTATAATGTTTATTAGGACTGACGGATGGTGATTGCATTGCTAAGGACTTATATTCATATAATTTCATTATAATTTATATGTGTTTAATTTATATAATACTACATCTAAAAGTATTTATATTTCTTTTATTTATGTTTATTTAGTTTTTTACTTGTCATTGTAGAATGCTTATTAGCATTAATTATTTCTTATTAAAAAAGTCTTTTAATGTAAAATGTTATTTTGTTAAAATTTGTCATAATTGAGTAGTTGATATTTGTTCAATCTCTCCTTTTACCACACAATGTTACATTTTTATTTTACCTTATTGAGATTTTATAGATTGGAGAATTTCATTACTAGCAATAAATATTTAAAGACATTTTTCTTATATACATATTTTATGTGGGTTTTAGCCTGATTTAATTTGACATATTTTTTATGTTGTTAACCTAATTTCAAATAGTATTTCGATAATTTGGTGTATGTGAGATGTTAAATTCTATGCTTGTATATATGTACACTATACTTTTATATAAATATCTTATGTAGAATATTTTTTTCAATATAAATTTATAAAAGTAAGATGAATATAAATTGTTTTTGTAAGATTGTCAATAATTTTTTCTTCATATTATAAATATTTATTGAGAAGATCAAAAGCCATGCTTTAGAAATCTACTTATTTAGAACACACTACTATACAAAAGTCAAGTATTAAAAATCAACAATCACAACTTATGATTTCATATTATATATATATATATATCTTTAGTCAAAACAAGGCTTCATAAGCCAATGTATAGCATTGTAATTAGTTTTAAGTTAAACTACAAATTGAATCTTTTGAATATCAAATTCTTTATTTTTAAATCTATTATATGGTTTATAATTTTAGTTATCTTTGCTTCATATGGTATTAGATTGCACATGGTTTATGTGCTTGTCATTTATGATGGATATGAAACTTGGCAATAGTAAGGTCTATTTTCCTAGTTTTTTTTTTGTTGTAATCTAGGTCACAAAGTATTATAGCAAGGACATGAATGCACTTGCAATGTGATCAATCTTGGTATTAAATTGCACATGGTTTATGTGCTTGTGATTTATTATGGATATGAAACATGGCAATAGTAAGGTCTATTTTCCTAGTTTTTTTTTGTTGTAATCTAGGTCACAAAGTATTATAGTAAGGACATGAATGCACTTTCAATGTGATCAATCTTGGTGTGATCCTTTTACATCTATCTATTCCTTTTATGTTTAGCCTTTGATGAAATATTGAGAGGGCAATATATAAAACTATACTACATGAATTCCTTATGTGCGGTAATAGAGATTGTTGTTTAAAAAATTTCTAAGAAATTAGTGGAGAAAAGATCTTATGTTATAAGATATTTGAACCTATGTTTGTATCGAGTAACAAATTATTTAAAATCATTGAGTGGGAAAGATATGTCACTTTCTTCTATATTGGTCGCATCAAGAGGAAACAATTTTGATAATAGAATTCATAGGTTGCCTTTGATAGTTATTTTCATCCCTTAATCATTTATTATTTGTTGTGTGGATACCAAAAATATTTGGCAATATTGAGAATGCAATTGATTATGCTTCCATTTATTCACTAGCATTTCTCTTCTCCCAACATCAGATGCATTCTTCTCAATACCTTTTGTCAAAATGTATTTGGAGAAATAAAATAGAATTTAATGAAGGTGACCTTTGTGATATCAGTTATAGAACTTTTTCTTGAACTCCAATCAATTGGTGGATGAGGCTATGTGAAGAAGCCTACCAAGATATCTCCCAAGATATTGAAATCATGTGGGTGGTGTTATCCCACTATCTTCTTTGATTACAAATTTTATCTTCTTTTTGCATTTTTCTTGTCTTTAAAAATGGTTATTCATATTCATATCCTGGATAAAATATTAGACAATGAAATTTGTGTTATTTTTTAAGATATGGGTCCATCACTTATTCAATATTGTCCTCTTTGCATATATCTTATCTATTTTTATTTTTTCAAAACATTTAAAATCACATGAATCATCAGATGGATAAATTGTAGAAATATATTACATGAGGTTGGATGTAATGGAGGCATAAGGTTTTCTATCAATTGAGTTATCTTTGCTCCTAATGATTATCACATCACGAGATCAAACCTACTTGCATCCTAGAAATTTGAGGACTTCCATATCAATTTTTAAATATTCACATATACCGATCAACTTATTTTTAAAATATTTATAACATTTTTAAATCTACCAATAAGATAGGGTTCCCTAACCCTAAAAATCATTATATGTTGCACTTCACATTTTTGGGTTTTCTTAGCAACCATGGCTTGATGGAAAACTTGATTTCATGGCCTCTATTAAAATTATCACTTTATCCCTTTGTATTTTCAAATACCTTATATAAATCTAGTATGCTATCAAGTATTTTTCCACCATGAGTAATCTTTTTATAGGTTGCTTTGTTTACACCTATTGAATGAGAATTTCTTTTATGAGACTATGATTTTCTCCTAGGTGACTACATTTAGTCATATCTATTTCAATTAGATTAACGTGGCACTAATTAGGCACCAAATAGAATACATGTATACAAGGCATGCTCTGACCGACGAGTCTAGTTGGACTGGGTCTGAATGGACCAAGCCCAACCATACCTGATCTGCTCCGAACCCCCAAACATTAAAAAATTAAAATTAAAATGGTCATTGACACCTCAATTTGAATGAAAGGGACTCCTCCATTAGAAGTGAGGAGGCTATAGTCGTATTCCAACTAAAAAAGGTTAGTCACCATTTTTTTTTTTTAAATTATTATTTTTAAATTAATATACTAGTTTTATGTAGTATCTTTTTAATATTTTAGTGGTTAAATGGTTAAAGTAAAAATAAAAATATATAGATATATTTTTAGTGTATTATGTTAATTTATATAAATATGTGTAGTATTTTATTTTGAATTGTTAAAAAAAAATTAAAAAAATAGAAAATATTCTAAAAAAATAGAAAATATTAAAAAATATTATTTAATTATTGTTATTAAAATTATACAAGTTTTGTTCATTAATGTTAGAAAAATTTATAGAAAATTAGAAAACATTACTTTGCTAATACATTAGATAATGTTAGAAAAATGTAGACAAAACTTTAGAAAAAACATAGAAATATTAGAAATATATAGAAATTTTTTAAAAATATTAGAAAAATTTAGATAATATTAATCACAAGTAAAAATTGAACAACATTAAATATTACACTAGTAAACTTGATTCAAAACCAAATTAAGAATTGAAGATTTAAATTGTAAAAAGCCAACCCTAACTCATGTTTTGTACATATTTTGAAACCTAAGACTAAGATAAATTAAATAAAAACCCTAAAATTTATTCAACCTTGATGCTAAATATAAAGTATAACTCATAATTTTTCCCTAATTATAAAGCTAATACTAAACCAAATCAAACCTTGTAATGAATCTTAGAAATTCCATACCTTAACACTAAGTCATGCTAAATCAAAACTTTAATCCCACTCTTGTATGACAATGCCAAACCAATTTGAATTCTAACCCTATTCCTTACTTTAAATTCTAACCTCAAATTCAACCCAAAAACCAAATTATCTTTGCCATGATGTTCCTAATAAATTATATATTGAATTGGGTAATCATAATCCCATCCTTCACAAATGCTGAAACTAATTAATCTAGTTCTAGAACCCTAACATACTATAGTTAAACTATAGTATAGTTTGTTGGAATTTATATTTGGAACATTTTTTGTGTTGTCATTGATGTCAAACCAAAAAAGTGAGACAATTACTAATTGAGTAGAGTGTCATGTCAAGATGATTGATTAAGAGGATTTGAGAAGAAGAGATAACAAGATGACCTAGTGGAAAGGTTAAGTTATGTGGAATTAAAATGGGCACTTTATCAGTTAGTTGGACCTTGACAAGATAATGCATTATTCAATCATAACACTAAGTGATGAGTTAGTTGTTTTGAAGCTTAGAAAAGATGATCAATAAAAGATCAAATTCATAGGCTAAATTAAGAAGAAGAGTAAGGTAATTATAGTTGAAGCCAAGTTATTCTTATGTCAATTGAGTAAATAGTAGAAGCTGAGAAAATTCAATGTTGATCAAGTGCCAGTAAAAGACTGAGTAAAGCTAGTATAACCCAAGAAAGAAATTTAGTGATCACCAAGTTATCTAGTGATGACTAAGGCTGAGTAATGTAGTATTGACCGAGTGACACCATTTTATAGTTTATGAAGGAATTAAGATTCCTAGCCAACATAGTTTGGAATTTTTAAATATGTAAAGCATGTTGAAGATGAGGATTGATGAGATAGACCATTTATTGAAAGGAAAGAGTTAAGTAAGAGATCAAAGGATTGAATTCAAACATAACTTTTTAGAAAGAAGGAAGATGAACAAGAAGGTGAATAAATTCATTATATGTGTTGAATATGATTGAAACCCTAAGATCAATGGTGATGTTTAAGTGGAAAAATATCAAAGCTACCTATTTAAGGAGGCATAAGGATTAATCTAAGAGAGGCTAGCATTTGTTGATTTTGTTGATTGGTGAACATGAGCAAGGAGACTAAAAAGAAGGAGAAGAGCTCAGATGAAGAGTAGCGATTGTTTGAAGCATTTTCCAAGTAGATCAAATATATTGATGGAGACATTAATGGAGTCCAATCAATGAGTTAGCAGATGATCTACATTGTGCTATGTATGTTAAAAGTGATTTTTATTTATCAGATCAACTTGTTTTTACTTTCTAACCATTATATCAGTTGAAATCCTTTAATCAAGGTTGAGCTAACAATAATGTGTAAATCCTTTAATCAAGGTAACATTCTAATAGAATTTTCTTAAGACCTCTAACAAAGACACTCCTAATAGGGTGATTAAATCCTTTAATAGGGTCACACATAATATTATGTATTGTAACCTTTAACAGGGTTGGATCCTAATAGAGACCAATTTAGAAGAGTGAAAATTTGGTAGCATGATATAGGTGGTTTTTCCTAAATTGGGTTTCCACATTAAATCCTGGTGTCTTATTTGTGTGGATTTTATTTTCAAAATTTAATTATTTATTATTTAAAATTTTGCAAGTATGTTACTATTGGGATAGTGAGTTTCATGTTACTAATTGTTAAGTTGCTGAATAGAGACTGAGCTACTTTATGAATAGATCTAAGTTGTTTGAAGAGTTCAAAAGTTTAATTGGCACATCTAGACCTATGGATAATTGATCCCCTGTCTCTTATTTATTCTAAATCATTCCAACAATTGGTATTAGAGTTGTGGTTCTTGTAGTGAAATTTTTTGAAGGTACTTAAAGCTAAATATCAAGATGTACATAAAGGAGGTACCTAAGTTAAACAAGGAGAACTTCTCTACATGAAAAAGTCTGATGAAGCTAGACATTGCTAGAAATGAATATTCAACCATTTTCATTTCTATTTTTTTGTTTATTTATCAATTCTATCCAAAATATTGCTCCAATTTTTAGTTTTCCTTGCCCATTTTTCCAAGTATATACCTAAATATTTGCATGGAAAGGAACCCTTCTTGTACCCCATAAAATTGCAAATGCAATATTCCATTTCAAGTGATGCGTTGAGGAAAATGATTTCTAATTTCTTAGCATGTTCACATTTTGTCCTGATGCTTCTATGTAATTTTGTAAGATTTGTTTAAATTTTTGAGCTTCCTCGATTTTACTCTCTCCTAGTACGATTGTGTTGTCAGAAAATTGTTGACAAGTAAAATTTGTAGTGTTTTATGCTATAGTAATTCCTTTTATCTTACTTTCAACTTGAGCTTTCTTTATTGCTTTGCCAAAAGCTTCAACCATGATAATGAATAAAAAAGGGGAAATTGGATCTCCTTGATGTATTCCTCTAGAAATGCTGAAAAATCCTTCTAGAGTACTATTTATTAGAAGTGAAATTTTTGGAGTCAAGATACATTTGAATATCATATTAACCCATCAATCTGAGAACTAAAAGGCTTCTAGTAATCTACATAAAAATATCCAATCTACCATGTCATAAGCTTATTTTTTATATCTAATTTCATTAGCATACATAACTCCTTGTTCCTAATTGCTAAGTGAATAGTTTCATGAATGATTGAAATCCCATCTGGATAGATCTTCCTAGGACAAAGCAAGTTTGTTCTTCCAAAATAAGGGTTGGAAGAATGCTTTTGAGATGATATGTTAGCGCTTTCGATATGATTTTATGAATTGTATTACACAGCACTATAGGTCTAAAGTCTCCAAGTTCTTTAGATATCTTTTTCTTGGGTATCAAAGTCAAAAAGGTAATGATTAATCTCTTATAATAATGATCATGCATTTCTTGATGCTTCAATTGCCTTCCAGAGGTCAACTCCTATGATCTCCTAACATTTTTGCAAAAAGAAGGATTGCAAGCCATCCGAGGATGGTCTTGGTGATTTGTCAAGGTAAAGATTGAAAAGAGCATTTTTTTTATTTCCTCTAAAGTGAAGGATTTGTTCAAAAGGAGATTATCTTCTAGAATTGCCAATTTTGGAATTACTTTCACATCTTTTCTTGTGTTATTTTGTTGGAATAATCAAAGTTATTTGAAATGTTCTTATAATAAGCCACAAAAAATTTTGCCATTTTTTAGGGATCTTCTTCTATATTATTTTCTTTATTTTTAATTTTTAGTATTTCTTTATTGATCTATGATTAAGAGTACTACTAGCTTATATATACCTCTATATATATTACGCCGAGAGTAATCGTTCTCGAGGCACCTATTTTTATTTAATCCCAAAGTTATTTTAATCGAAGTTGGGATTAATGAAAATAAAAATAGGTGCCTCGAGAATGATTACTCTCGGCGTAATATATATAGAGGTATATATAAGCTAGTGGCAGTTGCGGTGCAATAGGAAAAATATTTACTTTTTATTTTTTATTTTGATAAGGTTTCTATAAAATTGTTAATTAATTTTTAATTAGAGTTGTATGAAGTTACTATAAAATTGTGCTTCAAAATATTTTTTAAAATTTAATATAAGGAGTTTAATATAGATTAAATCTATATATTTTATTTTTGGGATATTGTAATGTGAAAGGTTATAGTCATACATAAATATATGGTTAGGGACAAAGTTACCATTATAGTTAATGTTAACCTTATGGATAGAATTACGGTTAGGGTTTGAGCTATGGTTAAGGTTAGGGATAGAGTTATGGTTATGGTTATTGTTAGAGTTATGGTTAAGGTTCAGATTAGAGTTATGTTTATGGTTAAGGTTAGGGTTAGAGTTATGGTCATGGTTAAGGTTAGGGTTAGAGTTATCGTTATGGTTATGATTAGGGTTAGTGTTAAGGTTATAGTAAGGCTAAGGCTAAGGTTAGGGTTAAGGTTTGAGTCAAGGTTAAGGTTAGAGTTAGGGTTAGGGTTTGAGTTAGGATCAAAATTAAGGTTAGGGTTAGGGTTAGAGTCCAATTATGGTAGAGTCAGATCCAAAGTTAGAGTTATGCTCATGGTTAAGGCTAGGGTTATAGTTATGCTTATAGTTAGGGTTAGGGATAGGGTTAGAGTCCAATTATGGTAGATTTAGAATTAGGGTTAGAGTTAGGGGTGGAGTTATGTTTATGGTTAAGGTTAGGGTTAGAGTAATGCTCATGGTTAAGGTTAGGGTTAGAGTTATCATTATGGTTATGGTTAGGGTTATAGTGGGGATAGGGTTAGGGTTAGGGTTAGGGTTAGGATTAGGGTTAGGGTTTGAGTCAAATATTTTTTTAAATTTAATATAAGGAATTTAATTTTGATAAAAAAAAAAAAAGTTTTGGGATATTGTAATGTAAAATGTTATAGTCATACGTAGATATATGGTGAGGGACAAAGTTACCATTATAGTTAATGTTAACCTTAGGGATAGAATTAGGGTTAGGGTTAGCATTAGGGTTAGGGTTGGAGTTAGGGTTAGGGTTTGAGCTATGGTTAAGGTCAAGGATAGAATTATGGTTATGGTGATCCTTAGAGTTATGGTTAAGGTTCAGATTAGAGTCATGTTGTCATGTCCCCTTTTCAAATAATTAAAAAATAATAATCTTTGCTAAGGCAGGCAGGCCCAAGAAAGTGAAGTTTCAGAAAAAGGGGGTTAATCTTTGGAAACCGTTGGACTAATAAATGAAAATTATTATTAAAATATGTTTCATTAACCTCTCTTGGCCGTGAGTTACAGTTATACCCTCTTTTAAGGGGTTTTGGAGGCATTTTGGGCTCATTCCAAAACTTGATTTTTGGCTCATTCTTTGTTATTCTTCAGAGGCTGCCAAACCTGTGGAGAAGGAGACCCAAGAACGGGAGTTTGCAGGTTTCCAGGGAGACCCAAGAACGGGAGTTTGTAGGTTTTTGGGAAGGCTAAGGACGAGAGTTTGAAGCCATTCCATGTGCATGCTCATACAGAGTTTTCCTTTGTGCTGAACAGTGCAGATTTGTGAGTTTCCGGGTGTATTTTTGTAAGAGTTTGGTGTTTCCGGTTGAGTATTTCATATCAGTTTTGGTTGCTGCTGTATTTTATACTTTAAGCTATTAAAATAGATCTGAATATATATATTGGGACATGATTAAACTTTTGAGATAGATTATTAGTGTTCTTGTGGTGTTTTCGGGCATATTTTGTGCTATTTCGGGAGCCCGATGAGCATAGTTTTGGTCCTACATTTTCGAGCTGTTGTGTAAAGGCTATACGGATCTGGAAATGTCAATTTGTAGGCTGTTATGCTGCTGAAAGTTCTGTAAAAATTTCCATTTTCAGATTCATTAATAATTTATGAAGTTGTGAAGCTTTTAGCACTATTTTCAGCATACCCGATTTGGGGTTTCTTGAGGAATTTGGTGGATCTTTGGGATATTAGCTGTTTGATTTTAAAGATCTGATTAGAGGTTGGAAATATCATGAAAAATCAGAAAAGGGACATTTCACATGTTTATGGTTAAGGTTAGGGTTAGAGTTATGGTCATGGTTAAGGTTAGGGTTAGAGTTATGGTTATGGTTATGATTAGGGTTAGGGTTAAGGTTTGAATCAAGGTTAAGGTTAGAGTTAGGGTTAGGGTTTGAGTTAGGATCAAAATTAAGGTTAGAGTTAGCTTGGTTAGTGTCCAATTATGGTAGAGTCAGATCTAGAGTTAGAGTTATGCTCATGGTTAAGGCTAATGTTAGAGTTATGCTTATAGTTAGGGTTAGGCATAGGATTAGAGTCCAATTATGGTAGAGTTGGAATTAGGGTTAGGGTTAGTGGTAGAGTTATGTTTATGGTTAAGGTTAGGGTTAGAGTAGTGGTCATGGTTAAGGTTAGGGTTAGAGTTATTATTATGGTTATAATTAGGGTTATAGTGGGGATAGGGTTAGGGTTAGGGTTAGGGTTAGGGTTTGAGTCAAATATTTTTTTAAATTTAATATAAGGAGTTTAATTTAGATATAAAAAAATATTTTATTTTTGGGATATTGTAATGTAAAATGTTATAGTCATAGGTAGATATATGGTTAGGGACAAAGTTACCATTACATTTAACGTTAACCTTAGGGATAGAATTAGGGTTAGGGTTAGCATTAGGGTTAGGTTTGAAGTTAGGATTAGGGTTTGAGCTATGGTTAAGGTTAGGGATAGTGTTATGGTTATGGTTATTGTTAGAGTTATGGTTAAGGTTCATATTAGAGTTATGTTTATGGTTAAGGTTAGGGTTAGAGTTATGGTCATGGTTAATGTTAGGGTTAGAGTTATGATTATGGTTATGATTAAGGTTAGGATTAGTAAGGCTAGGATTAGGGTTAGGGTTAGTGTTTGAATCAAGTTTAAGGTCAGAGTTAGGGTTAGGGTTTGAGTCAGGATTAAAATTAAAGTTAGGGTTAGGGTTAGAGTCTAATTATGGTAGAGTCAGATCTACAGTTAGAGTTATGCTCATAGTTAAGGTTAGGGTTAGAGTTATGCTTATAGTTAGGGTTAGAGTCCATTTATGGTAGAGTTAGAATTACGGTTAAATTTAAGAGTAGAGTTATGTTTATGGTCAAGGTTAGGGTTAGAGTAATACTCATGGTTAAGGTTAGTGTAAGAGTTATCGATATGGTTATGGTTAGGGTTATAGTGGGGATAGGGTTAGTGTTTGAGTCAAGGTTAAGGTTAGAGTTATGGTTAGGGTTAAGGTTTGAGATAGGATTAAAGTTAGAGTTAGGGTTATGGTTAGAGTCCAATTATGGTAGAGTTAGATTTAGGGTTAGAGTAAGGGGTAGAGTTATGTTTATGGTTTAGGTTAGTGTTAGTGTTACGGTTAGGGTTAGAGTTAGAGTTAAGGTTAAGGTTAAGGTTAGAATTAGGGTTAGGGATAGTGTAAAGGTTAGGGTTAGGGTTAGAGTTAGAGTTAGGATTAAAATTAGGGTGAGGGATAGGGTTTGAATTAGAGTTAGGATTAGATTTAGGGTTATTGTTAGGGTTAAGGTTACAATTAGAGCTATTGTTAGGGTGAGGGCTAGACTTAGGGTTAGGGTTAGAGTTAGGGTTACATTTAGAATTAGAGTTAGAATTAGGATTAGGGTTAGGGTTAGAATTAGGGTTACAAATATAGTTAGGATTAGAGTTAGAGTTAGGGTTAGGATGAGGGTAAGAATTAGGGCGAGGATTAGAATTAGGGTTACAAATACAGTTAGGGTTAGGGATATAAAAACACTTAGGGTTAGAGTTAGAGTTAGAGTTAGGGTTAGGGTTATATTTAGGGTTAGAAATAATGTTAGGGTTAGAATTAGGGTTAGAGTTAGGGATAGGGTTAGTGTTATGGTTATGGTTAGCATTATGGCTAGCATTAGGGTTAGGGTTACAATTAGAGTTAGAGTTAAAATTAGAGGTAGTGATAGTGTTAGTGTTAGTATAAGAGTTAGAGTTAGAGTTAGATCTAGGGTTAGAATTGGGGACAAGATTCAGGTTAGGGTTAGAATTAGAGTTAGAGTCCCACTTCAAGTTAGAGTTAAAGTTAGAGATAGAGTTGGAGTTAGGGTTAGGGTTAGAGTTACCTAGTTAGATTTAGGGTTAGGGTTATAGTTAGGGTTGGGATTAGGATTTCATTAGGGTTAGGGTTGGAGTTAGAGTTATATATATATTGTTAAGGTTAGGATTAGGGGTAGGTTTAGAGTTAGAGTCAGGGCTAGGGTTAATGTTAGGGTTAGGGATACAATTAGAGTTAGAATTAGAGGTAAAGTTAGAGTTAGAGTTAGGGTAAGAGATAGAGATAGATTTAGGGTTAGAATTAGGATTAGGATTAGAATGAGCATTAGAGTTAGAGTTAAGGTTAGAATTAGTGTTAGGGTTAGGGTTAGGGTTAGGGTGAGAATTAGAGTTATTGTTAGAGTTACAGTTAGGATTAGAGTTATAGTTAGGCTTAAAATTAGGTTAGGATTAGGGCTAGAATTGGGATTAGGGTTAGAATTAGGATTAGAGTTAGGGATATATAGGTTAGGGTTAAAGGTAGAATTAGAGCTACAGTTAGAGTTAGAGTTAGGATTAGGGTTAGGGTTAGAATTAGGGTTACAAATATAATTAGGGTTAGAGATTGAGTTAGATTTAGGGTTAGGGTAAGGATAAGAATTAGTGTTAGGGCTAGAATTAAAGTTACAAATAAAGCTAGGGTTAGAATTAGGGTTAGGGTTAGGGTTAGATTTTGAGTCAGGGTTTGAGCTAGAGTTAGAGTTAGAATTAGAGTTAGAAGAAGGGTTAGAGATAGAGTTAGGGTCATAATTAGGGTTAGGGTTAGCACAGGTGTTACAGTTAGAGTTAGGGTTGGCATTAGGGTTATTGTTATAATTAATGTTAGTGTTAGCATTAGTGTTAGTGTTAGAATTAGGGCTAGAATTGAGGCTAGGGTTAGAGTTAGAATTAGAGTTAGAGTTAGGGATCAAGTTTGAGTTACAATTAAAATTGGAGATAGAGTTGGATTGAGGGTTAGAGTTAGGGTTAGATTTAGGGTTGGGGTTACGATTAGAAGTAGTGTTAGGGTTAGAGTTAAATATAGTGTTAGGGTTAGGATTAGAATTATATATAGTGCTAGGGTTAGGGTTGGGGTTAGGGTTAGTGTTAGGGTTAGGGTTACAAATAGAGTTAGAATTATAATTATAGTTAAGGTTAGAGTTAGAGTTAGTGTTAGGGTTAGAATTAGGGGTAGGGTTAGGGTTCGAGATAGAGTTGGAGTTAGAGTTAGGGCTAGAGTTTGAATATGGGTTAAAATTAGGGTTAGGTTTAGGGTTAGAATTAGTATTAGAGTTAGAATAATAGTTAGGATTAGGGTTATAGTAAGGTTGAGGGTTAGGGTTAGAATTAGGTATAGAGTTAGGGTTATAAAGAGTTAAGTTTATGGTCAAGGGTAGAATTAGAGTTAGAGTTAGGGTTAGGATTAGGGTTAAGGTTAGGGTTAGGGTTAGGGTTAGATTTAGAGTTAGAGTTAGAGGTAGAGTTAGGATTTGTGTTATTATTGCGGTTAAGGTTATTTATAGGTTATTAATCATATTATAGTTGATGTTAGTGCTATTATTATAGTTTATTTTAGTGTTAGGGTAATTGTTAGGTTAAATTTTTATGTGGGTTAGTTCTATTATAGTCCCATGATTAGTGCTATTGTGATACAAGTTATTAATCTTTTTAATAATGTAATCCCTCCCTCTTCCATCCTCTCTCTCTCTCTCTCTCTCTATCTTTCTCTCTCCCTCCCCTCCTCTCTCTCCCTACTCTAACTACACCTAGTAATATATTCCCCTATCTAAATACACCCTCTAATCTCTCTTTGTCTCTAGTCTCTAGATACACCCCCTAATCTTTCTTCTTTGACACTAGTAGACTTTAAATTTTTGTTTGAAAACAATCCCACCAGGCGTGCCAAAAACTGTTGTCACTTAGGTTTGCACCCTTATCCAAGGCCTATGCGCAAGGACAACCTAGTGAAACATGGAAACAACCTCCAAGCTGTGGGACTTGAACTGTGAGGTTGAGTCTCCGGAGAAGGCCGGCTTCCTCTTACTATCAAGGTGCACCTATCTACTCTTGGAGAGGAAAAGGGAGGAGGAGAGCATGAAAGCAAATCTACCTAGTCTAATCTAAGGAGGTGATGCACCAAAATAGAGTGTTCAAACTTCATTTCTGCCCGTATATGCACTACAAAACCAAGATAACATTCAAAAGACATACACACCCAGACTTATGTCAATCAATAACCACATACAGATCAGGAAACCAAACTAAATAACACAAGGAAAAGGATTTCACTTATATATTATTCAATAGGCCAAAAATAGACACAATATGCAAGCCACAAATCTCAACAATACACTAATGAGAGGCAAGACGAATGCAGATACACATCGATGGCTGAAGGAGATGATACAGAATGTTATACAGCTCAGAGACAAAGGGAATTTTACATTACAGACCTGCGAGTAGTAGCAGAGAAATCAGAAAAGGAGTCCCCCTAAGAAAAGATCACAAAATTGCCTTTATAGTTCATGCATAACTGAGGATTTTTTGCATTACATTTACTTCTCACCTACTGGCAATAACTTCTCACCCTGACAATCCAATCAAAGATCTGGTGGTTTTGAGTATCAAAATTTGATATTCCTCTGAGAAAGAGCCTGGAGAAAAAAGAATGACACTAGAAAACATCCCCTAACATAGTAGATAGATTTGTAATGGTGGTAGAATGTCCTTGCACTTTACATTTACTTCTGAGTTGTTAGCATTGATTATAGGATCGAAATCTCGTAGCAAAAAACCTGATTCATTGTTTGTGACCCATGAATCTGCGAGGTCAAAGCAAGTCAAACAGTTCCTTATGTGCCAACTAGGCCACGCGGGCCAATCATCTCTTTTCGTTCTACCACCTAGGAAGTCCTTTGTGGTTGACCTCCTTTATTGAACTAACTGTGCCACCCTCAAACTGTTATCATTAACTGCGGCGATTACAAATCTAACCGTGACACTAACTGCCAGCCGCTAACTGTCAACCTTGGCTGAGCCGGTGAGACACGTGTCACTGAGGCGCTATGTCACCATGGTATCTGTCGTGCAGCTTTCGATGGTGAGATAATGCCGACCATTGATCGGCCCTGATCTAACGATCGTGAAGACTCGTCATGTTACTGTGCTATGCTTACCCTGGGCCCATCATATTTGGCATCACCTCAGCAATCGCACCACATCGAAATGACACCTGCCGTACTTGACAGACGTACCTTGGTGAGACCTAGCCCTGCTGATCCATGTGGAAAAAGGGCGCTATGTCGCTATGGTAAAGATCATGCAACTTCACCATAGCAAAATGGTGTCTTCCGTCAATCTGACTTAATCTGACAATCGTGAAGACTCATCACACTTCGCACTTTGCTTCTCTGCTGTCAACACACCTGGCATCACCCCTAAGGTTGATGAGATAACACGGCCCCACCTGACATGTGTCACTGAGGTGCTATGTCGCCATCATATTCTCTGTGTAACTTTGGAAGGCAGGATAATGCCAACTGTCGATCTGACTTTGATCCTACGGCCACGAAGACTTGCCCTGATCTGACGATCACATTGGAAACTCTGGCCTGATAATACACGTGGCATCCCCACACTAGTCCGTGTAGCATCATCCTAGTGACTTGTACTGCCTCAACTCATTGAGTAGCTCTTCCTTGCAGATGTGGCATGTTCTGATTTGCTAGCCTGGATCAAGGACCCTTCTAACTGGGCAAATGGAATATGGAGTGGGACCCAACTCATTTGCCTGAAGTTCTTTTCTGTAGCGACCTTTTGTTAGGCGCTATGTCACTATCAAAAAACTCATGAGTTTTTTGATGGCAACATAGCACCTCGCCTGTATTTCTCATCTTCGGTTCGTAAACTGACCGCCCGATGTAAAGCTTTCTGTCGGGCGCTATGGCGCTATGAAGATTTTCTGGCCAACATACGATAGCGACATAGTGCCCACGGTGCTTTGGAATTTTTTTGACCTTCCAAAACATGTTGCTCGACCTGTTGGACCCACCGGACACGTGTCCTCTAGGTGCCATGTTACTAACATAAATCTCGCACAACTTCACCATAGCGAGACAGTGCCTCCCATAGATCTTCTTGGATCTAACGAAGGAGAACTTGCGGGCCACAAAAATATGTTATAAAGCTTAGGCATTAAATAATATTAACTTGGGAGTTAGCCGTTGGACGGGCTGGACATTTGAAATTTGAAACTTGGTGGGGCGAACAAATGATAATATTTATGGCGACTCACAGGCGACACAAGCCTGCTATGTGTATGACTAGTGCCTGTAAAAAATTGATTGGGCCATGGAGTCAAAAAAGTATGAATCTGAGAACTGCAAAACCCTAACCCATCTATGAGGAGATCAAAACATTGAAAACCCTAGCTCTGTAACTGTAACTAGAAACAAAAACTTCCTCTACAACCTGAGATACCTCAAAATCTGCCACCTCACAGGGAGACAGTTGTGCCCGCGCACTTCTTGAAAAGTAGGAAACAATAGAAAAGAAACTAAACTACTTATGTACATGGATTCCCAAATCTTCAGAAATAGGGCTGCAGATAGATCCCATTGACTGGAATGGGCAAAATCTCTCCATTTGGCCTGCTCAATTGGAACACATTAGCTTGTTTGCAACTGACAATCAGATAGGGGCCACTCCATAGTGGGTCAAACTTGGAATGTCTTCCTAGTTTTGCTCTATTTGAATCCCACTTTAGAACTAAATCTACCTTTCTGAAGGTTCTGGCCCTAGCCTTCTTATCAAAACTTCTTTTCATCTGCTACTGATGTATCTCTAGGGTTTGCATAGCCTTATTTCTCTTTTCTTCTAGTTCAATCAGCTCTACCATTCTTACTGATATGGCATTATCTTCAATCAATTCTAGCTGATGAGCCAACTCCAAGGATGGGAATTCCAATGAAATTGGGAGTCTGGCCTCTCTACCATATACCAGCACAAAGATGAATTCCCAATAGATCTCTTGGGTGTTATCCTATCAGCCCACAGAGCAGTTCTTAATTTCTTATGCTAGACCCTCTGATTGTCTTCTATTGTCCTCTTCATGATTCTGATCAGATTCTTGTTGGAAGACTCAGCCAAACCATTACCATGGGGATAGTAATTTGATGATGTGCTCAGGTAAATTGCAATTCATTGCCCATCCACAAATCTGAGTTCCAACAAAAGACTTAGCATTTTCTGAAATGATAGTAGAAGGAGCACCAAATCTGGATACAATTCCATCAAGGAATTCAACAACTAATGGTTCTGTGGCATCAATCAAGGCAACTGCCTCTGTCCATCTAGTGAAATAATCAGTAGCAGCCAAAATCCATTTATGACCTGCACTAGATGGAGGATTAATGGGACCTATAAAATCCAACCCCCACTGAGTAAAGGGCTGATCCACATGAATAGGATGAAGGGGGAGAGCTGCAAGCCTCTGTATGCCTGAAAACAAAGCACACTTCTCACATTTTCTCACATATCCATAACAATCATGGAACAGAGATGGCCAATAATAACCAGCCCTCATGATCTTCATGGCAGTTGTTCTTGCAGAGAAATGGCCACCATCAGGGCCATCATGAAGTTCTTTAATCATCCTCTTAGATTGATCCCCTTCAATGCATCTCAACACGGTCCCATTAAAATCCCTCCTAAATAGGATACCATCAATTACAACATAGGGAATGGACTACAGTCTATATTGTCTCCTTTTAGTGATGTCCAATCCCTGAGGGTATCCATTCCCTGATAAGAAGCTTTTCATATCATTTATCCAGCTCCTTGGACCATTAACATTTCCTTCCTCCTGCTGCTCTGTTATTACCCTAGCAACCTCTTCATCAGAATCCTGACCTGATAACATTTCTTTGCACAACCCTCTCCCTCTTACCAGCTTGGTAATGTAGATATCAACATCATACTCCATTACCTTAGTGATCCATCCAGCTCTCTTTTTACTGATATCCTTGCTTAATAGGAAGTCCTTTAAACTGGCATGGGGCACCAACAAATGGATCCTATTGTGGGATAAGAGGTGCTTGAATTTCTTCAAGGCTCTGATGATTGCAAGGGCTTGCTTCTCAACAAAGCTATACTTATCTTCATATTCCTTGAGCCCTTCACTAAAGAAGGCTATGGGCTGCTCCTCATTCTTGTCATTTATTTGAGTCAAGACAGCAGAGATACTTGACTCACCACCTAAAGTGTAGAGGATGAAATCTTTCTCAAAATTTGGGTTCATGAGAGTAGGGGCTGAGGCTATGGTTGTCTTGATCTCTTCAAAGCTCTCCTTCCCTTCCTTGGTCCATGAGAAGACCATACCTTTCTTAAGAATAGCTGTAAGAGGTTTCACCATGGTAGCAAGATTAGGAATAAACCTTCTTACAAAATTTATTCTAGCAAGGAAACTTTGTAGCCCTTTCTTGTGTTTAGGAAGAGGAAGGGCAAGTATTGCCTTTGTTCTTTCTGGATCAATGGTCAGCCCATCCTTAGATACAATGTGTCCCAATAATTTTCCTTGGCTTGTAGCAAAGACACACTTGGCTGGGTTGAGGGAGACCCCAAACTCTCTACATCTTAGAAATACCTATCTTAGATGATCAAAATGATCTTCTACATTCTTTGAATATATAGTTATATCATCAAGGTATACTAAGACAAATTTGTCAATTAATTTTTTGAAGGCCATCTCCATTGCCTTCTGAAATGTGGCCATATCTATCAGATTCTTTAACCAGCACTTGATTATAACCAGAGAATCCATCAAGAAAAGAGAATTTCCTTGAACCATTGAGCTTGGATAGAATCTGCTCCATGGAAGGGAGAGGATGGTGATCTTTAAGGGAAGCCTGATTAAGGTCCCTAAAGTCCACACACAGTCTGATTTCTCCATTCTTCTTCCTAACAGGGACAAGGTTAGCTACCCATGATGAGTGTTTGATAGGAAATATTATATTAGCCTCTATCAACTTGGATAGTTCTTTTCTCATTAGGGGCTCAATCTTAGGATTCATTGGCCTCTATTTTTTCCTTACTAGTTTGGCCTTATTAACTAAATCTATGGTATGTTAAAACAAACTAGGGTCAAACCCTTTTAATTCATCATATGTCCAAGAAAATACATCATTAAATTCCTAACATAAATGAATGAAGTTTTCTTGCTCAGTATCAGAACATACCTTCCCCATATTTAGAGATTTTTTATCAGCAATTGTAACTAGGGCATAATCATCGTTTTCTACAGCTAGATTCATTCCTTTTCCTCTTGTTTGATCATCAGGGTTAAAGAAACTCTCCAAGGTAATGAGACCCTTGGGCAACTTGTTAGAACTGAGGTGAATGATCTAATCACCATACTAATCTTGAAGTCTTGACTGGTTACTATCTGAGAATTCTGCCTCATTCTGTAAGAAACTCATAATTTGCTCATTAGAATAAAACACCTACCAATGAGTGTTGTTGTCAGGGATGGCAAGCCTCACTACCACCTTTATTTGTTGCTTCTTCCTCTCCTCAAGATTCCCTAGTACATCATAAGATGCACCCACTGCTGCAAGTCTATCAGCCTGTCTATTTTCTTTCCTAGGAATGCTCTAAATATTAAATGCATTGAAGCCCTCAAGAAAATCCCAGACTCTATGTTTGTAAGACTTGAGCAGGCCATTTTTGGTGATGTTTTGGTTTCTCACTTGGTTAACTATCAATTCACTATCTCCATAAACTTTCAAGGCTTGAATTCCTCTCTTTTGGGCAAGTAGGAGACCTTGAATCAAATATTCATACTCGGACACATTATTGGTGCAACTAAATTGGAGTCTAAAGGAGAAGTAGTATCTTATTTGTGCATGAGAGATCAACATAACACTAGTCCATGATCCATTTCTATTTCTTGAGCCATCAAAGTACATACTCCATATTCCATTTATATCATCATTAGTCCCAACAAGATTAGGAACTTGAGCATCTTTCTCTATTATGCAATATGTACTAAGGCCTGTCTCAAGAGTCTCTAATATAGGCTCGAACTGCTATGCATTTTCCCACTCATCTAAGAAGAAATTAGGAATCTCCGCTATAGAAATAGCAGGCTCATTTACTATGTCATTTTCATCCATCTCTAGAATAGGGCAATTCATGTTGATGAAGTTGGGGGTGTAGGATTCAATGTGATGAAGGGCTTGAGGTTCCGCTCTAATTGAGGCATTGGCTCCATGTCTGGTCTTAAATGACATAGATGGCCACTCAACAGATATGAATCCACCAATCTGAGCAGTGAAGTCTCTTGAAAGACAGATAGCAAAATAGGGCTTGACTTCAGCAACAGATATGTCTTGAATCACAGTGCAACCAGGGCATGCATGTAGGGCCATCTCCACATTCCTAAGGATACCTATAGTTTTAATAGTACTACCATCTAATTGTAACACATCCCTAACAATGGGCTCATATTTCATTCCTAAAGCATCAGCAACACACCTAGGCATTACTGAGCTACTAGCCCCTAAATCTATCATGCAATTGTGGACTAATTTTCCCCCTATAATCAGAGAAACATAGAATGAAGGAGGTCTAACCTTTTTATTTTTCTCCACGTCCCCTACTGGTTGTACTAGACTTGTGGCACTCTCCATGGTAGATGGCTGATCATTGGGTTCAATCTTCTCTAATTCTTGCTGCAGCATCCTCTTCTGCATTGGTATGGTAGCAACAACATCCCACATAGAAATATTCACATTGGTCTTCTTCATTTTCTCTACCACACTGAAAGGTGTATTAGGAACTTTGGTAGAAACTTTGGGAGCTGCACTTATAAGAGGTTGAGATGAGGAAACATAAGGATCACTTGCATCTTTCTTTCTAGAATCTTTCTTTTCCTATTGTGAAGTACTTGTTTGTTCATTTGCTGCATGTGCATGAGGTGCAACACTTGAAGTTGAGGCCTGCTTAGGAGAAGGAGGGGCAACATGTTCTAAAGCTCTCCTCTTACTTCTTGTGTTATGAGCAACGAAGTCTTGGTTTACATTACAATGCTCCCCAATCTGATGATTCATGAAAGAGCAATCATCATGTCCTTGAATATATGAGGCCTCCTTGGGATGATCCTCCTTGTATAATTGCTTTGTTGCAGGTTCTTGGTCAGTTAGGGCCAAATAAGATTCTGCCTTCTGGTACATGCAATAGGCATAAGAATAGTTGCAAGAAGGAAAAAAATCTTGATCTTAGGCCAAGTTATTTTGAGGAACTATAGCTCTATTCTGATTTGAGCTTGAAGCAGAAGCGTGACTATTTTGCCTACCTTGATCAAAAGACCTATTCCACTGATTAGGAGGCCTACCACCATTTGGAGCCTGATATTGCAATTGGGGAGGCTTGCCACCTTGAGCTTGCTACCTTTCTAAGGCCACCACTTTGTTACTCATTTTTTGTATTATAGAAAAACTATCCTTTAATCTCTTCCCTTGGTCCTTCAACTCCATCCCCTATTCTTGCAATTTTTTATCCAGGGTCTTCTCTCTCTTATCTGTATTTAGCACTAGACCTTAGAGCATCTCTTTAAGTTCATTTATCCCATTTGAGGATGTGGAAGCTTGGGGAACTGGAGTAAGGGCTTGTGATGTAGAAGTTGTAGGAAGAGGGGCCATTGCTGGTTGGTGGTTGGGAACATCAGGAAAGAAAGGCATAAGGGCCTTGGAGCCAACTTTCCTCCTTGTATCAGGATGTTCTCATCTTTTATGGCTATCTCATAGGCATTAGGCAAGGTATCTCCTCCCATAGTTTGGATTGTAGTGGCAATATCACTGTTAAAAGCTCTAAGGTAATGCAAGAAGGCATTACCAGGGGTGGGTTTCATTGTAGTAGGTATTCTATCCCATGTCTTATGAAATCTATAGTTAAAATCAGTCATACACTCATGGGGGGTTCTTTTAATAGTAGTCAACTGCTCTAAAAGTGATAGATGGTCACTTCTATCCTCAAAATGTTTGCATAATCCTGCTCCTAGTCCATCCCAATCAGTTATAGAACCATGAGCTAAGCCTCTATACCACTATAATGCTTTTCCTTTTAAGGATGAGGCTAGAAGTCTAACAGCAATGTCATCCTCTGTGATACCATGAATATTACAGACATTTTATACTTCTTGGATATGCTCTAAACGAGAGATGGAAGTTTCACCAGTAAAATCAAGTATACTTTTGAGTGCAGATACTGGTATATCATCTCTTTGGGCTAACAATAGAGGACTTCCACAATTAAAGGTGGCAAAAGTATGAACTCTTGGCTGTGCCATGTAACAACTGTTCTATTGATGAGTGTTGATGGCAATCTAGGCTGAGTTCGAGTAGTAGGAGGGGTAGAGATAGATCTTATAGGTATATTAACTGTTATTACACCCCTAACTAGTGATAATGAAGTTCTAGTCCTCTTTCTTCTAGGATTTGAAAGAGAAAGCTCTTGATATTGAAATTTACCTCTAGAAGACACCCTTGTTTCAGCTTTGGGCATGAATCACTGCAACTTTGGCCTAGAACCAGATTTGTTGATGTTCAGAGTCGCCAAGTACTTTGAAGGATCAGCCTCTTGAAGGCTTGAATACTAAAGCCAACACTACCTCTTCAACATTAATCTTGAAATTCTTTCTTCTTTGACACTAGTAGTAAATTTTTTTTTGAAAATAGTCCCACTGGGCGTGCCAAAAATTGTTGTCACTTAGGTTTGCACCCTTATCCAAGGCCTATGCGCAAGGACAACCTAATGAAACATGGAAACAACCTCCAAGCTGTGGGACTTGAACTATGAGGTTGAGTCTCCGGAGAAGGCCGGCTTCCTCTTACTATCAGGGTGCACCTATCTACTCTTGGAGAGGAAAAGGGAGGAGGAGAGCATGAAAGCAAATCTACCTAGTCTAATCTAAGGAGGTGATGCACCAAAATAGAGTGTTCGGACTTCATTTCTACCCGTATATGCACTAAAAAACCAAGATAACATTCAAAAGACATACAAACCCAGACTTATGTCAATCAATAACCACATACAGATCAGGAAACCAAACTGAATAACACAAGGAAAAGAATTTCACTTATATATTATTCAATAGGCCAAAAATAGACACAGTATGCAAGCCACAGATCTCAACAAACACCAATGAGAGGCAAGATGGATGCACATACACATCGATGGCTGAAGGAGATGACACAGAATGTTATACAGCTCAGAGACAAAGGGAATTTTACACTACAGACCTGTGAGCAGTAGCAAAGAAATCAGAAAAGGAGTCCCCCTAAGAAAAGATCACAAAATTGCCTTTATAGTTCAGGCATAACTAAGGATTTTTTGCATTACATTTACTTCTCACCTACTGGCAATAACTTCTCACCCTGATAATCCAATCAAAGATCTGGTGGTTTTGAGTACCAAAATTTGATATTCCTCTGAGAAAGAGCCTGGAGAAAATAGAACGGCATCAGAAAACATCCCCTAACATAGTAGATAGATCTGTAATGGTGGTAGAATGTCCTTGCACTTTGCATTTACTTCTGAGTCGGTAGCATTGATCGCATGATCAAAATATCGCAGCAAAAAACTTGATTCATTATTTCTGACCCATGAATATACGAGGTCAAAGCAAGTCAAACAGTTCCTTATGTGCCAACTAGGCCACGCAGCCCAATCGTCTCTTTTCATTCTGCCACTTGGGAAGTCCTCCATGGTTGACCTCCTTTATTGAACTAACCGCGCCACCCTCAAACTGTTATCATTAACTGCAGTGATTACAAACCTAACCGTGACACTAACTGCCAGCCACTAACCATCAACCTTGGCCGAGCCGGTGAGACACATGTCACTAAGGCACTATGTCACCATGGTATCCGTCGTGCAACTTTCGATGGTGAGATAGCGCCAACCATTGATCGGCCCTGATCTGACGATCATGAAGACTCATCATCTTACTGTGCTATCCTTACCTTGGGCCCATCATATCTGGTGCCACCTCAGCAACGACACCACACTCAAATGACACTTGGTGTACCTAACAGAGGTACCTTGGCAAGACCTGGCCCCGCTGATCCACATGGCGAAAGGGTGCTATGTCGCTATGGTAAAGATTGCACAAATTTACCATAGTGACATGGTGTCTTTCGTCGATCTAACTTAATTTGACGATCATGAAGACTCGTCGTACTTCTCACTTTGCTTCTCCACTGTTAGCACACTTGGCATCACCCCTAAGGTTTATGAGATAACATGGCCCCACCTGACATGTGTCATTAAGGTGCTATGTTGCCATCATATTCTCCATGCAACTTTGGAAGGTGAGATAGTGCCAACTGTCGATTTGACTTTGATCCTATGGCCATAAAGACTTGCCCTGATCTGATGATCACATTGGAAACCCTGGCCCCATAATACACGTGGCGTCCCCACACTAGTCCACGTAGCATCATCCTGGTGACTTGTACTGCCTCAACTCATTGAGTAGCTCTTCCTTGCAGATGTGGCATGTTCTGATTTGCTAGCGTGGATCAAGGACCCTTCTAACTAGGCAAACGGAATATGGAGTGGGACCCAACTCGTTTGCCTGAAGTTCTTTTTTGCAGCGACTTTTCGTTAGGTGCTATGTCACTATCAGAAAACTCATGACCTTTTCGATGGCAACATAGCGCCTCACTGACATTTCTCATCTCTAGTTTGTGAACTGACCGGCCACCATAAAGCTTTCCATCAGACGCTATGGCGCTATGAAGATTTTTTGACCAACACACGATAGTGACATAGCGCCAATGGTGCCGTGGAATTTTTTGACCTTCCAAAACATGTTGCCCGGCCCGTTGGACCCACCGAACATGTGTTCTCCAGGCGCCATGTCGCTAACATAAATCTCGCACAACTTCACCATAGCGAGACAACGCTTCCCATAGATCTTCTTGGATCTGATGAAGGAGAACTTGCGGGCCACAAAAAATATGTTATAAAGCTTAGGCATTAAATAATATTAACTTGGGAGTTAGCTGTTGGACGAGCTGCACATTTGAAATTTGAAACTTGGCGGGGTGAACAAATGATAACAGTAATCTCTAGATACACCCCCTTATCTCTCTCATCTTGCTCTCTAGATATACCTCCTAATCTCTCCCTCCCTCTATGCTCTCCAGATACACCTAATCTTTCTCTCTCACTCTCTCTCTCTTTGCTCTCTAGATACACCTCCTAATCTCTCTCTCTGGATACACCCCCTAATATATCTCTCTTCATCTCTTTAGATACACCCCCTAATCTCTCTCTCTCTCTCTCTCTCTCTCTCTCTCCAGATAAACCCCCTACTCTCTCTCTCTCTCTCTATATATATATATATATATTTCCACTTATAAAAAATATAATATTATTTCTAGTTTCTAGTACATATAGGGTTAGGTTAAGGTATAAAATTTACTAAATGCTTAGTACAGTCATATATAGAGTAAGAGTTAGGGTTAGGATCCAAGGTTTACAGTTTCATTTATATGACACTCAATGTTATGGTTAAGGTTAGTAAGTGGTTAAATGTTACACTAAGATAAGGGCCATGGTTAAGGGAAGTATGAGATTTAGGTGTAGTGTTGGAGTATTTGGAGTACAACTATGGTCAAATTTGGGATATATGTTATACAAATGACTCAAATAGTGCAAACCTTTAAATTCATGAAAGTGAAATTATAAGTCCCAACACAACTATTTAGATGATATAAAAAGTGTGAAATAATATATAAGAATCAATTTTATGGAAATTATTTCTACATGATAATGTGAGAACATTATATATTGTTGAATTTTTGATAATGCTAATGCAATTTTTATTGCAATGATTAAGAATTGTAATCAATAAATATACTTATCATTAAGGAAATCTATTTAGACTTATAATTTTCTTTCTTAATTAACATATTTAGTAGCCACATCCATTAAAGAAATATTTTGTACAATAATAAATTTATTTTTTCTTGTTCTCTTCTTCATGAAAGTTACATAGAACAATGTGGAAACAAAACTGCCAATACAACTAATTAGAAGTAAAATTCTAAAATTGGAGACAAGAATGAACCATATACAAAAAAATAAAAATCTTTGTAATGGCTTAAATACATGTCACATTCTTCAATGATTAGGATTCTTTTGTTTGAACAATGATCATGAAAGACTTCTTTCATCATTGAGGGAAACCCATGCACTTTTGTAGATGTGTCACATATGAATTTTTATGCATCTTTCATATGCATTACTTCTATTTCCCCAACATAGTCAATTGGAAATATTGCATTCTCCATAACTTTAATTATAGTTGTGCACATCTCTTTAATTATTTGTAGGCATTTGTCAAACTCGGTCTCAAAGAAATCATTTGAGTTTATTGAAGTAGTTAGGCTAGTATCAAATAATGTTTGATTCTTTGTTCGAGGCATCCATAACTCAAATAATAACCTACAAACTTATAAACAAACACCAACATATAGAAATTATCAAAATAAAAAAGTATTCATAATTAACGAAAATTCTTTCAAAAGAATAATTTTTAAAATAACATAAATAAAAATCAAAACTATTTCAAATGAAATAGTTTGATTGTAATGCTTGAAATATGGTGGCATTGTCTTCCACTTTTCAAACATTACAAACATAAATATTAATAAAAAATTATATATATTGTGGAAAATATTTAAATAAAACACATAATTAATCTAATTAAATAACGATAAAATATAAACTAAGTATATGATTTATTTATTTTAAATTAATCATTAAATTTAATAAAATACAAATTTTATTGATAAGGTGACCTTGCCATCCACATTAATGATTAAATTTAATTATGAAACATGAAAAACATAAATATTTTGAAACATGCAAATATAAAACTATTATGAAACATACAAATCTACAACATAAAACCAAAACCATTTTGAAATATGAAAATCTAAAACTAATATGAAACATGCAAATATTATTCTAAATTGAAACATGCACTTTAAAAATGTGCAAATGAGATGTATTATCAAATATCTAAATCAAATAGATTTTTATTCAATTTGAATTCTAAATCTAAATCAACCATGCAAGGCTAAACTATAACTAATTTTGAAATTAAATCTACATTTAAATATAAATACATAACTAAATCTAAATCTAAATGCAAAACTAAATTAAAAATAGAAATCTCACATGCAAAAAATTACTCCAAAACTTTAATCTACTCCTCTTCAAAAACTCTAATCCACTCCAATAATCTCCACCTCTTCCTCCCTATAAAAACACAAAATGAAAATGAAATGTGGAGCATTTGTTTTATAACCCATGAGAGACTCCTTATATCCCCCAATAGATGTCTTTTGACATTCCACGAATTTGTTTCAAATTCCCCCACTCTCCACGAAAAATAAGCGTGAATGTGCATGTAAAAATAAATTTAACAAAAAGAAAATATTATATATTTAAAAATTTAATGAAATTATTTCAGCTCTATTTTTTTGGCCTTATTTTTTCAGGTCCTATTTTTGGCCCCTTTTATCGGGCCCTATTATTTTAGCATCCATTTGGCTTCATATGAATTTGGCCAACTATTATATGGAGAATTTTTCTATATTTTACAATCTAATAATGATAAAATATATAGTAAATATATGATTCATGTACTTTAAATAAATCATTATCTTTAATAAAATATAAATTTTATTGATATGGTGACATTGTCATCCACATAAATGATAAAATTATACTTTGAAACATGAAAATATAAATACTTTAAAACATGCAAATGTAAAACTATTATGAAACATTCAAATCTAAAACATGCAAACTAAAACTATTTTGAAATATGTAAATCTAAAACTAATATGAAACATGCAAATCTAAAACTAATTTGAAACATGCACTTTCAAAATATGCAAATGAAAAGTATTATAAAATATATAACTCAAAAGATTTTGAATGGAAATTTAAATCTAAATCAAACATGCAAGATTAAACTATTAAATGTAAGCGTAAACAATTTTGAATATAATTCTAGAAATCTAAATGGAACTAACTGAAATTGAAATCTAAATCAATGTAGAATATTATAACTAATTTTGAATCTAAATCTATGTCTACATCTAAATCTAAATAGAAAATAGAAATCTCACTAGCAAAAAAATTACTCCAAAACTTCAATCTATTCCTGTTCAAAAACTCTAATCTAATCCTCCAATAATCTCCACCTCTTTCTTCCTGCAAAAACATAAAATGAAAATGAAATGAGGAGCCTTTGTTTTATAGCTTGTGAGAGACTCCTCATCTCCCCCAATAGACATCTCTTCACATTCCATGAATTTATTTCAAATTCCCCCACTCCACAGAAAAAAGAAGCATGAATCTGCATGCAATATTATATTTAACAAAAAAAAAATCATATTGAAATTGGTTTGCCCCAATTTTTTTGGGCCCTATTTTTAGGGGCATACTTTTTGGGCCTATTTTTTTGGGTCCTACTTTTTCGAGCCCTATTTTTTTGGGCCTATTATTTCGGCCTCCATTTGGCATCCTATTATTTCAGCCAGCTATTATTTTGGGTGTATTTTTTATTTTATGATTTAATAATTTAATATTTAATTTAGAAGTTTGTAATTCCTGGCATTTCTTTTTTATTGACAAGGAATCTTGGCATATTCTTGTGCTGGACATTTGTGCTACCATTGTATAGAACGCCTCTCAGCGTACTTATGAAAGAACTATGTGTTATGATCCCCTTCTACTAACCATTTCTTCCTTGACTTTTGCCTCCAAAACACGTCTTTTTTTTCTAATATTTCTCCCTATTTCACTAATAACTCTTTGTCATTGTTATATTTTTTGTTATCCATGTCTTTTTGGATGAATTCTTTGCTTAATTTTCTTAAGTTCTTCTTTGTTGTTTAATTTTTCTTTAAATATGTTGTTAAAATGTGTTTTATTCCATTTTTACAAAAATCATATTTTTAGTTTGGAGACAAAGAAATAAATTTTTTATCCTTTAAAGTTTCATTCTTACCACCATTGTGTAATATTATCCATGAATTTTTTGTCTAAGAACCATATTTTTCGCATTTGAATTGATTCTTGGACTATTGTATAGGTTCAACTAGTTCTATTCTAGTTGGTAATGATCAAATCTTGCACGTAGCAAAAATAACTAACTGAAGTTCCAAATCTATATTGCTTAAATCTCCTTTGAAGAAGAACCTATCTAATTTTTCCATTATGTAACTGAATCCTTTTCTTCTATTGTTCCAAGTGTAGATACCATTGTTGGTTGATATATCCAATAAACATTTTTTTCAGCCCAATTTATTAAGTGTATAACTACTTGCATTACCACCTATGAGCCCCCATAATTTTCCTCTAAATTTATGATTTCATTAAAATCACCTTCAATGATAAAATTATCTCTAAGGTTTGCTTCCATAAAACTACTAATCTCATCCCATACTCTTTCCTTATCTATTGTTTGGGTAGGCCCATCAATATTAACCTAAGTAATTTGAAGATTATGTGTAAAACTTTTTATTCTACATCCCATCCAATTATTGTTTGTGAACATTAGATTGAGCTCTAGTTTTTTATTCCAAATGAAACCTATACCTCCTAATTCCCCATTGGATTCAACAAATTTTGTTTTCCAATTACCCAATTTCCTTTCTAATCTATCTCCTTATTTATTCAACTTCATTTCTTGAATTAATATTATATCTAATTCAAATAAATTAAGGTTATGTTTCAATAAACTTTTTTTGCTAAGGGCATTGAGATCTTTAGAATTCCAAGTTATTATCCTCGCTGTTCTATGGTAAGGCTCTTCCCCTTCCCTGCTTTTAAAATTTCATTAATATATTTCTATTCCTTTTCTTGCCCATCCATAGATCTCAATTCCATGAGTGATTTCCTTCCATGCTTTTTTTCTATATACCACACTTCAAAGTCTAAAAGCCTTCCTAGTTGATTGATATATCTAGATTCTCTATATATTGTTGTGCATTATTGATACTATATGAGTTTATTTCTGCTTTCACCTCTTCCTCCTCTTCTTCTACTTCCTTAAATGTTTGTTCTTCTATTTCCATTACCTCATTATCTTGTTCCTTGCTTTCTTCAAACTATTGTTCTATCTCTTTTTCTTTAATATTTTGTTCTTATTTATTTAGAACCCCAAATTCTTCCCATTTCTGATAGCTTCCAAAATATATATCCTCTTCATTACTTGTTTCTTCACAATTGTTTTGATCTTCTAGATTTATTGTCTTAATGTAGGTGTCGACCTCCATTGGTATTATGTGTTCGTTTGATTCATTTCATTTCTTAGATATCATTTGTTCCTCTTTGTCACTGTCTTCAAAGAGGTCTTTACCATTATTAGAAGTTTCCCAAAATTTGTGTATTCTTTTCTTAGTCTTTTTTCAAATGATTGCATTACTCCAATGTACTGAATTTGCTAGAGGTATGATATCTTCCTAATCCTATTCTTTAGATTGTATGGTTGTTGCTCTATCATTTTTATAGTTCTTATTTTCTTCTATGTCATCATTTTTAGTCTAGTCTTTGTTACCCTCTTTAGATATCCTTTTTAAGAGTTATCTATCCTTCTTTTTTTGAATTTTTCTGTCCTTAGTTAGACTCTCCAAATTTTGTCTTGATATGACCTAATTTTTTGTCGTTGAGTTTTCTATATGAGTTGAGAATTTAGAATTTCCCCGACTTTCATTTTCCTTTCTCAATTTCTTATTTGTTCCTTCTTCCCTTCTACTATTTGGATACCTTTCATCGTCTTTTTTGTTTTTTGGATTGTTAACTTCCTCTTCTTTGTAGTCATGAATGTCTATCTTCCCATGTTCTTTATGCAATTGATCTCCTAATATTATTTGGTTTTCAATATCAAACTTCGCAAGTTGAAAATCATGGGTTAGTCAAGTGAGATTCTTTAGGCTATCTTCAAGCTCTTCTAAAATTTTGTTCTCTCCTTGACATGATCCACACTATTTAAATGCTAAAATTTTACTTTGAATGTCCAATCTTTTATGAACCTCATTTTCCATCTCTTTTGAATCATTCATAACTATTTGAATTACCTCTTGTTTTTCTAGAATATTTTTACTATTTCTACCCTTAGTCTCTTCCATAATTTTATGTCTTCCTCTTTTGATACTTCTTCCTAAGTTCCTTTCTTTATTTTGTGTATTTTCGATGTGGTCTTTTTGTTTCTCTTTCATTTTTTTGTCCCATATTCTATTTTTTCTTTCCTAATACTAATGTTGCTTAATTCTTCTTTAATATTTGTGATTTTATGTTCTAGATTGGGATTGGGTTTAATGAATTCATTAATTACTCCTTTAAATTTTGTGAACAATAGTTCATATATGGATTTGTTTGTTATGATATGTTTTTTGTTAAATACCTTTTGTCCTAATTCTATATCCACTAAAAACTTAATAATACTAGAATTGTCAAAATCTAATTCAATGTCGATCAAATTTCCTAGAGATTTACCAATTTTTATGAGGATTTGTATATGGTTTAGTTTAGGTAGAAAGTTTTTACATTCAATTCAATTAGGTGCAAAATATTTTCTAATATTATTTTTGCTCCAATTGGGTTCCCAAGCTTAAAATTTTACTCAATAACCTTTATACAAGAAATACAAATTTGAGATCAATTTATTCCTAATATCTTTGCTTACAAAATGTAAATACAATAAATAGTTAGAATAAGGTATAATACTTACCTGATACTGACAAATCCTTTCTAATCTTCTTACCAGTTTTGATATTATCTTTTCCAGTCCACTCGAGTATGCGTATACACCTAGCTTTGAGCACTCCAACCATTTGTCCTTTATATATCTATCGCTTATAATCTAGATGTCTAGATAGTGTTCTTGATTTTCTAGGGTTCCTATAGTTGGAGGATTGTTATAAATCTCTAAGCTCTTTCCTTTATCCTTGTTTTCTAATGGTATTTTATGGGGAGGAATATAAGCTTTCGAGTTGTAGTTAACAGTGGTGGGAATCCTAAAAAATGATAGAAATTAACTACTATGAGCTTTTTAATACCTAAGGGGATACTATTTGTTTGTGAAACAATTTCAGGTCAAGGCTTACTACCAAGGCTTAGATCTTCATTCTTCTACTTGGATACTGTCAAATCCTTATAAAATGTCAAATTCTTTTGACATATTTAGTTTTACTGAAGAAAAACCTCTAATATTTAAGTTGTGCATCATCCTCAATGGTTTGAAGATCTAAGCATGTTTTCTTTCGATACACTTCCATACTAGCCTTTATTATTATCACTTGTTGCCAATCATACCCATCTTTTTTTGAATTAGGAGGATATTTGATCTAATTGTTCTGTGTTTTGTGAATTTCCTTATCCTAGCTTTGTGTAGTTTTATTAAGGATTTGAATGACACATTCCTCTATCCATTGCTTTCTTCCAGAATTGTAATAAAATAGAAAATCTATTGCTACTATTTATGGAATGTGATTTTGGGCATCAATTATTCCAAGATTTGGGGATGGTCACAATTTTCCATGTGTCTATACTTGCCTTATTAGGGAAAATACTTGTTACTTGATTGATACTACAAGGGTTTTTTGAGTGTAATCAATTATTTTCTGGCTTTTTGATATGCCTATTTTTTTGATAAGCTCTCCATTTTGTATAGGAGATTATTTTTAACATACAAGAACCTTTTTAAATACAATCATGTTTAATGATTTTATTGGAAGAATAAGAATGAAAAACCTTTTTTGATTATATGAAATTATTTTTTCATAAATATTTAGCATAATGTTATAATCTCTCATCATAAAAATAACAAATTGGATTAAAAAATTTATATTGCCTAATCATGTTGTGAGATAAGCGATAAGGTTTATGTATAAGTTTGTACCTTTTAATTGACCACTAAGTAATTAAAAATCATTAAAATGATTTATGAATAAATTGTGGACTTAGTTGAATTGAAAGAAATAATTCATGTCTAGTATATGTGAAACAAGATAAAATCATGCAATGACATAAGAATTGAAAACAAATTATATATATATATATAAAGAAAAATCATGAAAAAATTTAACATATATATAATAATGAAATCTTCCTATTTTTAGATTTTTAAGACTAAAGTATGTTTCTAAAAATATACAATTTAACCTCTTTCACTTTTAATTATTTTAATTCATCATCTTTTTTATTATTTGAGCCACCAAAAGTAATAAGGTAAAACATTAAATTATTTATATTAAAAAAATTAGCATAATTATTAATATAATATTTTAATATTAAAAATTAAATTATATTCAACAATTATCAGTAAAATAAATAATAATACTTAAATATCAATTTATTTTTTAAAGTCTTATTATTTTAGTTTTATTTATTTTTAATATGTTACATTTTATTTTTTACTTTAACATTAAAACTTAAACTTAATTTGTAAGTGACTATGAAATAATAAGATATGATAAAAATGATATATGGATAAATTGTGGCCTCCACTAAATTGATAGAAATATTTCCAGTGAATATGTGTAAAACAAGTGCCATGTAGTGGCATGTACTTGCCAAATGTATTGTAATAGAAACATTATTAAATATTATAATAATGAATATGTATAGGAAATTGAAGTTAAAAAGATGGATATATAATACAATTTTTAATTTTTAATTATGTATTATAGAATATTTTAATATTGAAATATGTATTATAAAATAATATAATAGAAATTAGCTTTATATGTACTATATATAGTAAAATATTAAAGAAAATGTAATATATAACTTGCTAATTATTATTTTTCATCAACAATTAATAAAAAATAAATAATTTTTCTATGTAATTTTTTTTTGGCATGTACTATGTATAGTAAAATATTAAAGAAAATGTAATATATAACTTGCGAATTATTATTTTTCATCAACAATTAATAAAAAATAAATTGTTAATGGTATTATTTTATATTTTAAATGATAATTTAAATTTTGAATTAAGGGTGCTTGGATTTTGATTTTATTATTACTATTTTTAAATATGAATTAAAAATTCAAATTTCAAAGAAAACTATGAAATATACATTTAAAAAAAATTATGTTGTGTTTTAAAGATGAAATATATATATTAAAACAACAACTTACTTCATGGTGTTGATGTCCATAGGGAAAATAATAGAAATTGTTGATTGTACTTTGTGAATGTAATAATTGTGTATATATCTATATTTATTTACGAAATTCATGTCACAATATGTTGGGAGCTCCGAGAAAAGGGGTCTTATAAAATCAAATGAATTCAACCAATTATAATGGAGATAAATATTTTTTCATAATATATTATATTGATTAAAAATATAAAAGCTTTAGAAAAATTGAAACAAGGTAAAAATAACAGTAACAGATTTCCACAATCCATTTGTAAAGTACTAAAAATACTTGCATATAATTGGTTGATACATTTACAACTAATTCACTAATTAGACATAGTGAATGCAATAGTACATTGCCTACGACAAGTACAATAAGGTAAAATTATGCGATGACATCAAGAATTGAAAATATGTTTAATATATATAAAATAGAAAATAAAAATAAAAATTAACATATTTATGATAATGAAATCTTGTATTTTTAGATTTTTAACAATGCTTCTAATTATATACTAGCTTATATATACCTCTATATATATATATATATATATATATATATATATATATATATATATATATATATATATATATATATATATATATATATATATATATATATATATATATATATATATATATATATATATATATATATATATATATATATATATATATATATATTACGCCGAGAGTAATCGTTCTCGAGGCGCCTATTTTTTTTCATAAATCCCAATTATAAAATAACCTTGGGATTTATGAAAAAAAATAGGCGCCTTGAGAACGATTACTCTCGGTGTTATATATATATATATATATATATATATATATATATATATATATATATATATATATATATATATATATATATATATATATATATATATATATATATAAGCTAGTAGCAGTTGTGGCACAACAGATAAATTATTTTTTAATTTTTCTTTTTTTGATATGGTTAGTATTGATTTATTTTTGTCTTTTTAAATTTAGTTGTATAAACTTACTATAAAATTGTAGTCATATAAACTTAGTATAAAATCATTCTTCAACATTTTTTTTTTAATTCTATATATATTGTTTATTTGCATCACTTTGATTCAATCTTATTTTAAGGATATTATTAGGTAAATTGTTATATTTAAGAGTAGAGTTATGGTTATGGTTAGGGTTAGAAATAGGATTAGGGTTAGCATTAAGATTTAAATTAGGGTTAGGGTTACAATTAGAGCTAGAGTTAGGGTCAGGATTAGAGTTACAATTAGAGTTAGAGTTATGGTTAGGGCTAGGGCAAGGGCTATTTTAGGATTATGACTATTTTTAGGGTTAGAGTTAGGGTCAGGATTAGAGTTACAAATAGAGTTAGAGTTGTGGTTAGGGTTATTTTAGGATTATGACTATTGTTAGGCTTAGAGTTAGGGTTAGGTTTAGAATTAGAGTTTTGAATTAGGGTTAAGGTTAGAGTTAGGGTTAGGATTTTTGTCAAGATTAAAGTAAGGGTTAAGGTTAAAGTTAGAGTTTTGAGTTAGGGTTAAGGTTAGAGTTAGAGTTTTGAGTCAGGGTTAAGGTTAGAGTTAGGGTTCTAGTGAAGATTAAACAAAGGGATACGGTTAGGATTAGAATCTAATTATGGTAGAGTTAGATTTATAGTTAGAGTTAGAGTTAGGGGTATGATTGGGTTAAGGATTAGGGTCAGTGTTAGTGTTAGGGTTAGAATTAGAGTTAGGGTTAGGGTTGGAGATAGGCGTATAGAAAGGGTTAGGGTTAGAGTTAGCTTTAGGGTTAAAATATTTTTTAGGGGTAGAGTTAAAGTCCAATTATGGTAGAGTTAGATTTAGGACCACAATTAGAGGTAGAGGTAAGCTTATAGTTAGGGTTAGGGTTAGGGTTGGAGTTACAAAGACATTTAATATTATGATTAGGGTTAAAATAATTGCTAGGGTTAGAGTTAAAGTCCAATTATGGTAGAGTTAGATTTAGGGCTAAAATTAGAGGTATGGGGAGGGTTACAGTCAGGGTTAGGGTTAGGGTTAGAGTTTCAAAAAGATTAAATATTATGATTAGGGTTAATGCTAGAGTTAGGGTTAACGTTAGAGTTTTGAGTCAACTTTAAGGATACATTTAGGGTTAGGGCTAGGGCTAATATTAAAGTACAATTATGGTAGAGTTAGATTCACAGTTAGAGTTTGGGGTATGGTAGAGTTTCGGTTATGGTTATGATTATGGTTGGAGTTAGAGAAAGGGGTAGAGAAAGGATTAGATTTAGGGTTATGGTTAGTGTTAGTTTTACATATTGAGTTAGGGATATGTATAGAGTTACATCAAGGTTAAGGTTAAGGTACGAGTTTGAGTCAAGGTTAAGTTTAGAGTTAAGGTTAAGGTTAGGGTTAGGGTTTCAGTCAGCATTAAAGTTAGGGTTAGGGTTAGGGTTATTTTATAATTATGGTAGAGTTATATTTAGAGTTAGAGTTAGGGGTAGGGGTAGGGTCAGTGTTAGTGTTAGGATTAGAGTTAGGGTTAAGGTTAAGGTTAGGATTGGGGTTAGGGTTAGGGTTAGGGTTAGAGATAGGGTCAAGGTTAAGTTTAGCATTACAATTAGGGTTAGAGATAAGGGTACATAAAAGGTTAGGGTAGGGGTTAGGGTTAGGATTAGGTTTATGGTTAGAATCTAAGTTAGAGTTATAGTTTGAGTTAGGGGTAGAAAAAGCATTAGAATTATGGTTAGGATTAGAGTTAGGGGAGAAGTAGGACCACAGTCAAAGTTACGATTATTGTTATGTTTAGAATTACATTTAAGAGGGTAGCTCGTTCTCCTTACACATGCCTATTAGCATAATAGAACAATATAAGGATTAAAATGTTCCTTATGTAGTTTTATAACTTTCTTAGTTAGATTTATAAATATACAATTAATTAATGTTAATTATGCTTAGCATGAATAGTGTACAATGAAGGAGTACTAAACATTATTGAGGTACTGATTATACTTAAAATGAGTATAAAATGAATATTATGCTTTAGAGCGGGTTAATAGTTAGAAATAACACATCAATTTTATACATAATTTAATGATCAACATATTAATGATATATCTCATGTAAAAGCTTTAATAATACAAAAAAAAAGGTCAACAAAAAGCATTTCAAATATTTTGAAGTATAGTTGAGAAGAATTTGAGATAAAAAGTTAAATCATTTATTTATTATTTCGATACATAGATGGAAGGAGAACAATATCTCCTAGTACAATTATCTGGATAAAGTAATAAGTGAAGATTTGAAAAGGGTGAAATCATCATATGGACCATGTGTATAGCTCTCCATAATGATGTAAGTACATCACATATTCTTCAGATATTAAAATTGTATTACGACCTTTGTTTGTAATATGATCATCATAGACCTCTTTCATCATGGATGGAAACACATCTACTTTTCCAGATGTGTTGCATACATATTTGGCAACATCTTCCATCTCCATTATCTCTATCTCTTGTACATGATCAATAGATAAAGCTACATTCTGAAGTGCTTCTACCATAGTTGTACAACACTATTTAATTATGCGTGCACACTTCTAAAATTCTATCTCAAAAAAATGATTTGACTGTACAGAAGAAGTTGGACTAATGTCGACAATGCTTGATTGTCTATTAGAGGCTTCCATGCCTGAAAAAATTGAATCTGCAAGCCATCGTCATGAGAACAAACTTCAACTTTCATCCCGTTATTGAAGTTCATGTTTTATTTATACCTTCAACATTAACAGAATAAAAAAACCTTTAGCATTAACACAATAAAAAAATGAGCATTTCATTATTTCCTTATAAACATATAAATCAATCATCAATACAAAGTTAAATATTTGTAAAATGTTCATAATAAAATGCATGGTTACACAAATATAAACAAAGTAATATTTTTTATTCTATGAAGTATTTACATTCTAATGTGTCAGTATAAAGATTAATGCCTAAAATTTAATATTTATTCTTTTAAAATTGCATATAAAAAAGAAACATAAATTAAAATAAATATATGGTTATGCAACAAAATTAAAAGTATAAGTCTCATTTTTCTTATTTAAAAATAAATAAATTGGTATTTTAATAAAATATTTGGAAAATGGCAACATTGCCATCCACTTTTCAAATGTTAATATTTAAAGATTAATTTTAATCTAAATGTAAATTACAAAACTGTATAATTAAAATAGTAATCTAATTCAGAATGATACTCTAAATCAATATACTAATCTTAATGAAAACATTAGAAATATGTTGAGATATAGTTAACATTATAATAAATTGCTTACTATTATAATATTTAAAAAATGGCGGCATTTCCTTCCATTCTTTAAAGTTTGATGCCTAAAAGTTAATATTTATTATTTAAAAATTGCATGAAAAAAAAAGCATAAATTAAATTAAAATATATGGCTACTCTAATTTTCAAGTTACAAAATTAAAATTATAAAATTAAGTTTTTATATTTAAAAATAAATAAACTGGCATTTTAGTAAAATATTTGAAAAATGGCGGCATTGCCATCCACTTTTCAAATATTAATATGTTATGATTAATTATAATCTAAATGTAAAGTACAAAACTAGTTTAAGCAAAATAATAATCTAATTCAGAATATTAATATACTAATCTTAATAAAAAACTATTACAAATCAAACTACTTTTGTAAATGAAAATAGTAATCATTAAATTTATAAATCACTTTTTTCAAAAATAAAATATATTGATATGGCGGCATTGCCATCCATATGAAATATTATGGAAAATAAATACAAGATTAATCTAAAAAATACATTGAAAAATATGAAAAACAATAATGCATGAAACATGCAAATGTAATTTTGTATAGAACAATGTAAAAATTAAGAAATGTCATATAACAAATAAATTACAACTAAATGTAAATAGTGTAACTACTATTCTAAATGGAGATAATAATCAAAATGCAAAATAAAACTTAATAGGGAAAAAAAAATTAACAAAAAGCTTACTTTGCTTTTTGGATCTCCTTGTTGATCTTCAAATGTAAAATGCTTTTCTAAATGATGCATCTCCCTTTCTTCTTCCCAAAAAAGTTTGCTCTACCTCTCAAGAGCAATGAAAGCTTTACTCAAACCCTGTCTGGTGCAAATCTATTCTTCTACGAATGAAGAGCAAAAATGAGAGGATATGAGTGTTTTATAATCAGAGAAAAAACTCTTCATCTCCCATGAAGAAACTATTCAATTTCCACTAAAGGAACTCTTCAAATTCCACATCTCCACTCCTCCACTCCTCTACAAAATTCAAATTAATTACTAAAAAATGCCAAGAAGACAATATTGCACAACGAAATTAACAAAAAACAGTGTCTACATGTCGTTATCTATTTTTTTCGAAAAAAATATATTAAAAAAAATATATATTAACCCGCCACGTTATCTGTTTTGTTGAAAAAAAATATTAAAAAATAAAATAAAATGGGGTGACAGGTCATCACCCCCGCCACCCCATGGGGCGTTGTTTTATGTGGCAATAAGACTGCCTGTCAGCAGCAGTTACTGCTGCCTTTGACATGCATGTTAGGGGTGGCAGTAACTGCCACTGACAGGCGGTCTTACTGCCTTACTCCGCAGCCCACAGTCGGCATTTTCCTTTTTATTGACATTGTAACTATCGTGCTATGGCTATAGAGAACGCGTCTCGGCGTAATAATTTATTCCTTTCCAATTTTGATTATTTTAACACATGATATTTTTTATTCTTTCAACTACTACAAGTTATAAGGTAAAACTATAACTTATTTTAAACTGAAAATTTTGACATAATTATTTTAGAGTTAATTTTTAATGAATTCAATATCTAATAATGTTTACTTATTTGTAATGTAATATATGTTATTATTAAATATTACGTCATATTTATAATTATAGAGAAAACAACAAATATAAATATTGATTTATTTTTTGAATTTTATTTTTCATAAAGTTTGTTTTATCTTGAATTTTTAATGTAAGAAAAAATTATTAAGTATGAATAATTTTCATATAGTTGAATTCACTTTCTACATATTTCATATATTTTAGTTTTTTACAAAGGTTAATGGAAAAGCTAATTTCTTGTATTACTACTTTTAAAATCATGAATTGATAATCCAACATCAAAGGACTTATCTATTTCTTTCATTCTACTTATATCTCCCTATATCTCTTCCTCTTTATCTATCTGTTTCTTTCATTACACTTATATCTCCCTATATCTCTTCCTCCTTATCTATCTATTTCTTAAAAAGAAAATCTCTTATTTTATTCATTCTTCTTCTCTCTATCCTATTTTAGAAGAATGTGATGCTTTCTCTATTGTAAAAAAATATAATAAAATTAAAACTAAAGAAATATAATTATTAAAACTTTAGAATTGTCAAATCCCAATTACCAAAAAAATTCACCCAATGAATACATTAACTATCACATCACAAATTATATGTCAACTAACATATTAGAAAATAGATAAAAATAATATAAACAAAATAAGCCTGAAATGTAAAAGAATTTAAAATTTACCCATAAAAATACACATTACCCATAACTCATCATAAGCCAATATTATGAGTTTATGATCATAAATCATCCACCTAAAGAATCACAAACGTCAAAGAAGCCACCAATGAAGTTGTGAGAGGATTGACGTGCTCGTAGTAGCTAAAAGCTCTTCTTTCTCTTCATTATCAATTCCATTTCTCCTCCTTACATATTATCCTCTGCTTCAACTCTAGCTGCACAATCCGTGTATGAATAACTCAGCGCTTGATATGGAGTGCCAATAATGCAAAGAAGTCAGTGACAGAATGTTCGAGAGCGAGGAAGAACAACTCTCAATCGTTGAGATATAATGGGGTTTAAGAGGCCCAAGGCTTATAGTATAAATACTAGTTTGTCTATCATGTGCACCCCCTCATACCCATTCACATCTAGCCACTCACCATCCGTAAAGTCTTGTACTACAATGTCTCATGTTTAAGGGTGGCACAAGAATTCCACAATTAGTCTATTATCCACGTTTGAATAAGGTATAAAATGATGTGAATCAACTCTTTCTCTTTGATCTAGTCATTGCACAAGTCTCATGAATTTTTTTTGCTATTTTTTAACTTTAATATTAGTAGCATTAATATTTATGGTAACATTTCCATAAATTTGTTCACCCAAGACTTCTAAAACATTTTAAATATAATGTTACTAATGTCAATGCTTGATCTCCAAATAATTGTCAATTTTAGATAGCTAGCTTAAATTCAAAGTTCATTTTATAAGATAATAATTTATGCAAAAATTTATGAACACCATTTATATCCAGGGATAACTTTAAGAAACCCCTCTTGAAAAAAAAAGCCTAAAATGCTGGTGAATCCAATATCTTGGGGGCAGGAAAATTTTAATATCGAGGGTGATTTTTTTGTTCCATATAGGGAAATAAAATATTATATGTTGGCAATTTTTTTCTTGCCCGAGAAAAAATAATTTTAAATGTCGTAAATTAATGTTTTTTTTTCACTGATGGATATATAAATGATGGCTATTTTTTCCCTTGCCAAAAATGAATTAATAATGTCAGAGGCGAATTACTTGTTTTGTAGGAAAATAAATAATAATGGTCTTGGAAAATCTTCAGTGGTAAACTTAATTTTGTTTTAATCTTAAAGCAAAATTTGCACATGCATTTGCTAGTGACTGTACTGACTGTTGAGCAGTCACTTTCAAGTTTCAAATTGTGTACTATCTTAGGTGTGTTATTAATGTCGTAACATTGTTATGTCAGTGTCACAATTACCAAGTCGACTATCATCACTTTTTTTATGTTAATAGTAAATACAATAGTTTTATTGACCATTGATTAGTTAGAGATCAATGATAGTAGATGCATCTCAGGGCCACTCACTTGAAAAGACTTGGAGTCGCACATAATTCTCTAGAATGGAGACATGTGGAAAAGTTTGCATGGAAATCATTAATCATTTCAGCCACTATTGACTGTCTCACATTAATGTTAGCACATTTAGGCATTTCACACACTTGAAAATTAATAGGAATACAAAAAAATAAGATATGGAAGATCACGAACACTAAAGAATTAGATGCAGCTGTTGTCTGCCATTAAATAGGCTCTTCAATTCCTCTTTCAATATCATTTCTCATATTCTAATTTCTTCAATTTGAATTTGGTTTGCAGTTGCACTTTGCAGAGTTTTCAGTTTCTTGAATCGTAGTCATGGATACACCAATTCACCTGAAATGCACTAATATGGCTCTGCAAAAGCCTTTTTAGTGCAAAATTCCTAATGATGTCCTTGCCATGGTTTGTAAAGTAGATGGCCAAAGTCATTTTATCTGCCATGCTATATGCATGGTACTCGGCCATGAATTCTTGAGAAATGATAAGAGGTATCGTGTCTCCATGGATATTACCTCTTGCTTCCTCGCATCTCTTCTCAATCTTGGAGGTAGGAAAATAGACATGCTAATGCTTCTGTGTAATGTTTTTAAGGAAACATTTTTAGAAGATGATGTCAAAATTATTGTATTGGCTGAGTAGGTATCGGGGCCAGGTATTAGCATCCCATTTGCAGATGTAGTAGACAAGTGCTGGGAGGAAGGCATAGGGTGCATTATACATAAGCATCCTTTCTTTCTCGGCATGAATGAATGGCAACTGACTCACCATCAAAAGTGGGCACGAATCAAAAGGGATTTTCTATGAAAAAGGTTGTTGTTGGATGATGATGTCAGCGAGATGGACTTCACATGGCTAGATGAGTTCAGTGACATCATCTTCTCCAATAAATTCCTCACAGATAAAATTGAAGACCTTTCTGGTTAAAGGCTTCAATCCCTCGGCCCCTCAATCCTCTCATGCTTCTAGCCTCCCTGGTTCCTTGGTTCCCTATTTAGTGTTCCCTGTTCCCTTGGTCCTTTAGGGGAAAAAAATGTTTTGATTGGGGCAAAAGTTTGCCAAAAAAATGTTTTCAAGATATCTATATTTTTCTTTAGATTGGACCCTACCCTTTTTTGTAAATTATGAAATAGTAAAACCAGGTTGATTAATGATTTAATCAGCTATTTTGAATATGTGAGCTATGAATCAATATTATGTACATTGTATAGTCTAAAATATTATCAATGAAAACAATAGTTTTTGGCTTCTCAAATTGTTGTTCTTCTTAGTCTACAACTTTGTAAGTTTGTTTTTGGCATCTTATTTCTCAAATTATGCATTGTTGAAATGTTACTGTTAGTTTGCGACTTAGTTAAAAATAGTGAACTGTTAATAATTAACTATTTTCCTTTAATCTGAATGGTTAAAAGTTAACAAATGGAGCTTCAAGGAAAAATAAAGATTAATAGATTATAACCTTAACAAAGTTAAATATAATTTTGATAATTTATGTGTCAAATTTTTATTTCATACCTATCTTGTCACCTATTCCTAACTTTTTTTTCATTATGAAATTTTTTAAATGATGAAGAATAGTTTATAAAAAATTATCACAATTTTCAATATATGTTAAGTTTTAATAATTTATAGATATTATAACTATATTATATTTTAATTTTCAAACTAAATAATAAATATGAATAAAAATAGAGTATTTGCAATTATATTTTTAAATTGTAATTATAACCATATCATATACATATAATATAATTATTTATACTATAATATAATATAATATAATTACAACCATATGATATAATCATAATCATATAATATAATATAATATAATTATAATTTATAACCATATAATATTTATATAATAATAATAATAATAATAATAATGACCATCTTAATCTGATAGATCGACGGCTCGGGATGAATTTTGATCTGATTTGGGGAATCTTTTCCCATCTACCCAAATTCATCTGAAATCGTGACATGTCGTTGAATCTTTTCCCATTTGCCCAAATTCATGATGGTCATTATATATTTTATTAGATTTATTATTATTATTATTATTATATTATATTATATTATATTACATGGTTATATTAATATTTTATTATATGGTTATCATTATATCATATGGCTATAATTATATTATATTATATTATAGTATAAATAATTATAAATAATAATATTATTATTTTTATAATAATAATAAATCTTAAATGATTACATAATATAAGTAATTTTTTTTTAAAAAAAATCAAAAAGTGACATAGCACTTATATAATATATTTAATAATAAACTAGTTCAAGGGCTCATTAGAGAAAGAACTAGCAAGAGAACTCTGAATCATTGCCAAAATACAAAAGTGTTAAAATCTGATATGTCATACCAGGCATACCTATAGCAAAATACAATTTCTTTGCACTAAGAAAGAGTACCCAAACTATGATATATATCAATACTCAACAATGATCAGGGTCCAATTATGCCAATAAACCTCTCCTTCTAAAAGATTTAACTAAAATCAAGAGAACTTTGAACCTCCAATCTAATTGGAGCATTTGTGAATCATGCACAAAGAATGTGCAAGCTAATCTATTAAGCTTCACTCATCTGCTTTTTGTCCCAAATATGGCACTCTGCTAAGCAAGGGAATTTCGAAAAAATAACCTCTGAATGGCAAGATTCAAATATGGATCCTTCACAACCAAGATTAGCTAGACAATCAGCTAATTTATTGCCCTCCCTTAGAGTGTGAGAGAAACAAGTAGCTTGAAAAGAATCAATTAAATCCTAGCATTGTTGAAGGATATAGGCTAGTTTCCAGGTATGTGAAGATCATGATAAGAAAGAATTTATAATTACCTGAGAATCACCTTCAATATGGATGGAGGAAACATTACATCTCTTTGCCAAAATTAGACCTACCAATAGAGCTTGGGCTTCTGCAAGGTTGCTAGTACCAACTAGTAAAACATCTACTTTGATTGCAACTACTTCACCTTGCCAATTTCTAATACAAGCACCCAATCTTGACTTACCAGGGTTCCCACGAGAGCAACCATCAAATTTTTTTAATAGAATGCCAAAAAATATATTATAATTTATAAAAAAATATATTATTAAAATATAAAATATAAACCAATACATTATATTAAAAAAATTAAAAATATTTAACAATAATAATTTAATAATTTAATTTAAAATAATAGAACATATGATATAATTATTTATAATATACTACAATATAATATAATTACAACCATATGATATAATCATAACCATATAATATAATATAATTATAACCACATAATATTTATATAATATAATAATAATAATAATAATGACCATCGAGTCATTGATAGCTTGGGACGAATTTCGGGCCGATTTGGAAAAAAATTTCCCATTTGCCCAGATTCATCCGGAATCATGACACGTGTCACGATTCTAGATGAATCTAGGTAGATGGGAAAAGATTTTTCAAATCAGCCCGAAAGTCATCCCGGGCCATCAATCTATTAGATCGAGATGGACATTATATATTTTATTAAATTTATTATTATTATTATATTATATTACATGGTTATATTTATATTTTATTATATGTTTATGATTATATTATAAGGCTATAATTATATTATATTATATTATAGTATAAATAATTATATTATATATTCTATTATATAATAATAATAAATCATAAATGATTATATAATATAAGTAATATTATTTTTAATTGAATGCCAAAAAACATATTATAATTTATTAAAAAAATAGATTTTTAAAATATAAAATATAAACCAATGCACTTACATTAAAAAAAATTAAAATATTTAACAAGAATAATAATTTAATAATTTAATTTAAAATAATAGAACATATGATATAATTATTTATACTATAATATAATATAATATAATTACAACCATATGATATAATCATAACCATATAATATAATATAATTATAACCATATAATATTTATATAATATTTAATAATAATAATAATAATAATGACCATCAAGTCATTGGCGGCCCGAGACAAATTTCAGGCCAATTTGGGGAATCTTTTTCCATCTGCCCAGATTCATCCAGAATCGTGACACAAGTCATGATTCTAGATGAATCTGGGGAGATGGGAAAAGATTCTCCAAATCGGCCATAAATTCGTCCCAAGCCATCGATCTATCAGATTGAGATGGTCATTATCTATTTTATTAAATTTATTATTATTATTATTATATTATATTATATTATTTTACATGATTATATTTATATTTTATTATCTAGTTATGATTATATCATATGGCTATAATTATATTATGTTACAGTATAAATAATTATATTGTATGTTCTGTTATATATTAAATAATTATAAATTAAAATAATATGATTTTTATAATAATAATAAATCTTATATGATTACATAATATAAGTAATATTATTTTTAATTGAATGCCAAAAAACATATTATAATTTATAAAAAATTACATTATTAAAATATAAAATATAAACCAATCCACTTACATAAAAAAAAAAAGTAAAAATATTTAACAACAATAATAATTTAATAATTTAATTAAAAATAATAGAACATATGATATAATCATAACCATATAATATAATATAATTATAACCATATAATATTTATATAATATATTAATAATAATTATAATAATGACCATCGAGTCATCGACGGCCCGGTATGAATTTCGGGCCGATTTGGGGAATATTTTTCCATCTGTCCAAATTCGTCCAGAATCGTGACACGTGTCATGATTTCGGATGAATCTGGGCAGATGGGATAAGATTCCCCAAATCAGCCCAAAATTCATCCCGAGCTGTTGATCTATCAGAATGAGATGGTAATTATTATTATTATTATATTATGTTATTTAATATTATATTATATAAATAATACTAAATAATATAATATAATAATAACAATAAATGTAATAACCATTTGATAGTCTATAGATCGTCATCCTGAGATGAATTTTGGGCCGATTTGGGGAATGCTTTCTCATCTGTCAAGATTCATCCAGAATTGTGACACGTGTAACTTATGTACATCACTACATTATTTAATATTGACTTTTAGTATTGACAATTTATTATAGTTAGATGTACATTGTACATAAAAGTTAAAACCATTAATTACTCATTACTTTTGTTTTAACTATTAAACTTCAAGTATTACCTTTCTAGAGTATGAAGTTGAGAGTTCTGGAACTGTAAGATGAGAGTCCAATACAATAGCCATAGGATTTTCAAATTTTAAATTTTCAAAGACTGGTAGATTTCTATTTTGTGTTTTGATTTTTGAAGACTGAAAGTGTTAAACTTGGGTATTAGATGACAACACCAATTATCCAATCTCAATTCCAGGTATTTAATTTTTTTTCAAAAAAATTCCATTGCAATTTGCAGCAATAGAAATCTTGATTTTAATTGTCTTAGGTTTACACTTTACAATTATTTTGAATAGGGTCTGAAGTCTAATAACTAGTAGCAGCTGGGCATGGGCAAAACAAAGTCAAAAACCTCCCAAACAAGTGCACCCATAAAGGAAAAGAACACCATTATGCAACTTAGACAAGTGTTATAAACCCCAGGTTTCACCAATGAATGTCATGATATTTTTTATCCTATTATCCATGGAGATTCTGGAATCATGGTAATTAGACATTCATTGTTTAGTAAATGGAAATATCCCTAGAAGGGGAGAATTTATTACAAATATAACAGCAGTATTGGTGCATATACAAATAAACTAGCTACTTTGGTTACTAGATTAGCAAACCTTGTTGTACCCGAAGTATTCCCTTGCCCTGAAATTATAATGCTATGTGCTCGTGATTATGATGAAAATACAAAGGCAATTGTAAACCAAAACACTCAGGAGGAAATTTTATTAGTAACTGAGAGTGAATTTTTCACTTTGTTAGACCTAGGGTTAGGGTTTAGAACAGAAAGCTCTAAGGAGAGCATTGACTTGGATAAACTAGCTTAGGCTTATGACAAGCTGGAAATAAGTTTTCAAGATTCATATATTTAGGGTTTAATACCCTCAAAGTCCACTACTAGTGTTACAGTTACACTGGACAAATACCATAAGCCTCCTTATCAGTATGATATTTTTGTGTCATGGGTTTAGAATACAATTTCTTTGTTATCATTTTTCTTGGGATTGGATAGTAACAAGGAAGTGGGGACCAATGTTATTGAAATTATTTATAATATCCATTATTGAGGTCAGTCAGTTGACAATGTAGCAGTAAGATATGGTTTTGTTTGGTACATTGTTGAATCTATGCAACAGCAATTACTAATTATTAAACAAAGTACAACTACAGGCAAGATAAAGACATTTAGCTTCACAAGTTACTTGTGCTACCTTCTTTTAGCAAAGCATCGCCCAATATTTGAGATAGAAAATAACAAGCTTGATATTGAGGTCTATAAGTTTGATGAGAAAACCCAAAAGAAATCAGAGACACAAAGTCTAGTATATGAGTGGACACATAAGATGAGGATGACTACTACCGATAAAAACTACAACCATTTTGTAGACTTCTTTTTGGCACCTATTTACCAAAAAAATTCACAAGCACTACAATGCCTAGATTGCATGTGTCTTGTAAAGATTTTATTCAATTGGGAAGTTAGATTCAAATGGCTGATTGGTTCTTCATGGAAGAGTACACTGTCTTAAGGTTTTATGGTTCAACGGTTGAACCCTGCAAACTTCCAATGTATGTTATAGAAAGAGTTCTTGCACTGGAATATGTAAGGCAGATGGAGAGTGTAGATGAACTTTTCAGTGGACAACAAAAGAAAATGATATTTCCTTCCTTGTCTTTCATAATTGAAGGCCTCACATTTGAGAGAAAGGCTTTCAAAGTGGCAAATGAATTGGTAATTTTTTTTGGATTTCATTTTGTTAGTCACTAGAATTATGATCCACTGAACATAATAAAAATAAGACTTATTGCCAATGGGAACTTTGCGAGAAAATATCAACACCAGGAGATGCCATTGATAGAAAAGTTAAAAAACAAGGATTCATTGGATGAGGTTAAGAAAGAGATGGAGAAACATGCAGCAGAGAATACTATTTCAATGCAACAACTATCATCCCAAATTATGACACTGCACATATCAGAGTCACACAAATCAGGGCCTCTGACATACTTAAATTTCTACGAGAAAGCATCTGAACCTTCTAAGAAGTTTATGTCGAAAGCAATTAAAGAGGCATGCATGTCTAAAATGTGGTGTCAAACCAAGATAACTGAGTTTTGGAAAATGAGGCAAAATTTGTGTGAACCAAAGACATCAGAAAATTTTGAGGAAATTGATGAGGATGACCTTTTCAACACTTATTGAGATAAAGAGCATCCAATTGTACTATATCAACTTGGTAGTTGCAGTGACAGTGATATTCAAAGATAGGAGGACCTCCAATCTGATGCTGACATTCAAGGTATTGAGGATTTTGGGTTAACCAGGGGTAGAGATATTATTAAACTTTAAATGAGTGATTCTACCAAACAAACGTATGATAAAGAAGCAACTACGATACAAAAAATGGGTTATGCAGGTATACGGCCCATTAGTGTAAGTGGTGATGGGATTTGGAATCCAATTCCAGTACCAGACCCACCTAAAAGAGGAAGTAAACCAATCACTAGAAGCTCCAAGATTAAAGATGATTCATCTACAAAGGGAAAAAAACATTATACTTCTGCTTCTGAAGATCATCCCAACACATTATTTGTTAAATCTTTAAATCCAGTTGTAGTTAATCCCACTAGCACTGGCACTAACACTAGCACTAGCATGGATGAACCTTGTGCAAAAAAGTAAAAACTTAAGACAATTACAATGCAAGAAATGTTAGCAATTACTTTAGCAATGTATGCACTAGTGGCTTCTATACAAAACCTTAAAAATAGTCCTAAAATGCTAGGATTTTGAATGGGCCATCTTCAGTATGTTGGCAATCCTCAAAATATAATTGTAGGTGGAGTAAGTTTAGCTAGAGATGGAGGAGCATCAAGATTCAATGATATAGTTGATAATTCACCTTTCAAACACTCAATTGTGTTAGAAAACCTAGATTTTAGTTTGAGCGAGTTTGCATCAAAGTTTGAATAGACAAGCGAAAGAAATAGGCAAATTATGAAGACTTTGAAAAGTGATGCAGTTGTCGAATGTCTGGGATCTACTAACAGAATATTTCCAACATATGATCCAAACAATGAAATGATGAACTTCATGGCTATTATGCCCCTGGGTAGAGATAATAATCCACCACAAAATGTAATAAATCATAATGATATACAAGTTACCAATCTTCAAATGGATTTGTCAAAAATGAAAAATATTGACAAAATCAATATATCAAAAGAGAGAAACAAAATGGTCTACTCTACACTTCTAAAAGCAAAGAAGGAAAACAAAAGGCTTACAAAGAAAATAGAAAAGTTACAGGAAGATCTTGATAATGTGAAGGTGAAGGAGAAAGCAGTAGACAATAGATCCAAATAATTGCAAAACTGGATAAAGAAATCTTCTCCTACAGAGGCAATTGTCTAGCAAGAAAAGATGAATGAAAAGGTGCAACATTTGACTAAAGAATTGGATGAGTGCCAAAAAAAGACTTAAGAATGAACAAGCGTCTATTACACAGTTGTTCAAGTCTATAGAGAGTAGTGCATAGGTCATCAGTCAATTGAAAACTAAGCTAGAATCTAGTGCTAAGGAAAATAAAATTTTGAAGGATGAATGTGAGAAGGAAAAGAAAGAAGTAGAGTCTAGGGCAAGTATGATTTTAAATTTATAAAAGGAATTGGGGAATAAGAAGAAAAAAGAGGAGTTTATTGCAGACACAATCCACAATTTGAATAAGTAATTGGAGAATATGAAACAAAAAGAGTTGTCAACTGTAAAAACTATCAGTGATTTGAAGGAGGAATTGGAGAATGCAAAGAAAATGGAGTCTAGTGTTACTACAAGCACTAACACAATCCACAAATTGAGGAGGGAATTGGAGAATGCAAAGAAAAAAGAGGAGTCAGCTACAAAGCAAAACCTCAATTTGAGAAAGGAATTGGAGAACACGAAGAAAGAGGAGTCTACTCAAAGTCTCCATGATTTGAAGAAGGAATTGGACAGTGCAAAGAAAAAGGAGGAATCCACATCAAAGACAATCCATGATTTGAAAAGGGAACTCGAGGAAAAGAAGAAAAAAGAGGTAACTACTACAAATAAAATCCAAGATTTGAAGAAGAAATTGGAGGATGAGAGGAAGAGAGCAACTAATTGGCAAAGGCAACTACAGGAAATGTAGAAAAAGAGTGAAAAAGAGATGTCTAAAATGAAGAAAAAGGTGGAGAATGTAATGGCATAAAATAGAATGAGCTCTTCCAAAGACCATCATGTGAAGGATACTATAATAAACATAGTTAAGCTTATCAAACAAGAAATTTGGGACAAAATAATGACAATCAGTGATGGTTTGGTTGAATGGGTTGATTTAAATATCAATCTTAGAGTTTTCTTTGAAAATGTAAAAATTGATTTTCAGGCTAAAAGACAAATCTTCACCAGTTCATTAAAAGATCTTTCTAACCAAGTTCTCAATAAACTAAAGAGATATAGTGACAAGGATTTGGAAAACCATGGAATAAAAAACCACTTGGATGCCTGTGTAATGGCCATTAATGTCTCTCAACATTGTGAAGAAGTAACACGAATTGGTGAATCACTCAATTCTGCTTCCAAAGAGTTGATGAAGATGAATAACACCATAATGAACTTGTTGAATGTTGGATTAGCAAATCTAGCTAACTCAGAAGGCACATTCATTAAAAATGAAAAATATATGCATAAGTTGTAGGGTAGGATGAATTCTGATTTAGGGAAATTGCTTAAGGAATTCACTCTAGAGGGAATTGCAAGTTGCATCAAACCACTGTCAAGAATGAGTGATGCTATAGATAAATTCCTCCTATCATATGATTATATCTCTTAGAAGTATTTTTTGTTGATGAGACTAAAAATAATTAGCTACAACCTCAAAAAAATGGGGCTTCCAAATGATGCAGAATGGAGCGCCCTAAAGAAATTCAGTGAAGCTGGGTCATCTTCTCAAACTATTACGGTTTCTATCAGTGGCAGTCATAGCTGATAGCACTAAGTAGTAACATTGTAACAACTTAGTAAGTGATAGAACTATAATTATTTTGTTACTTGTTGCTCTTTAATTTAAAATTTTGGATTTAATTTCAACTTTGTTTAATGTTAATTGTTATAGGAATCAAGAGCCAACATATCAGGATAGTTGGGCAGCCAGGCACTAGCATACTATGGCATATTAGGAAACAAGAGCCAACATATATAATCATATATACAATTACAAATTGACCAACAGCTATTGTTGCTCCCTTGTATTTGCAAAAGGGAATTCATGGTCATTGCAATTTGACATTGAGTCATTTGCAAAGGGTTGTAATTGTTTGTAATTGACAATCGTTAAATGTATTATGTTACAAGCTGATTTGTAATTATAAATTATAATACAATTTTTTTTAAATGGAGCTTATTCTGTTAAATGCATTATGTTACAATTTCTTAAAGAAACTAGAATCAATGAAAATTTCAACATGTTAAAAAAATACAATCAATGAAAATCTCCACATGTAAGTACTAAATTTGTAACATCAACATGTTAAAATTTTTTTTTAAAAAATTAAGCATCTATAAAATGACAGTGAATGTAGGCTATAAATTAACTTCTACAAGCATGTTACATAATTAATTAGTAGGTAGAGTCTTAGATCAGAGCTACTAGCCTACTACTTGACTCATGCAGAAGGTTGAGAAGCTGCTATAGTTGCCATTCTGCTTAAACTGGCTTAGCATCACTATCGTCAGAATCCTCCTCATGTATTGCATATAACATTTCATTGTTTGTTGTGTTTTCTTCAAGTTCACTGTCAGCATCAGACTCACTATGCATGCCAAATTCAACATCATCTTCATTGCTTTGACTTTCAATATCACGATATGAACCACTACCACCACCACTACCACTGCCACTACCACTATCACTTGTGTTTGAAATGTTGGCAATCCCTCTTCTTTGACTTCACTTTCTCCAAATGCTGACAACCCTATCATAAGGGAAACTTTCTACCTCATACCTAGAATTATAGAGCCTCAGACAATTATCCAAATTTTTGTCTAATTTGTTTCTAACCTTTGACTTAAGGAAGCCCAAAGTACTAAAAACTCCATCATCCTTCACTGAACCCAATATCATTGTCAAACATAAATTGGTAAGCTTGAAATATTCTGGTATTTGTTGGAATTATGATATAATTTTCATTAGTGCAAACACTTATTTGATTCTGAATGCTTATCGAGCTCATCACTTAGTCTACAGTGTATGCCAAGCATTCAATGGTTACCTTATAAGTTCAGCAGGTAAATAGTTCTCACCAAGCATTCCAGAGAATATAGAGTGAATGAGCAGTTCAGCACTGTTTACCAAGTGAAGAAGGTAAATGAAGGACTCGTTCTTTATCGAGTGAAGAAGGTAAACAAAGGACTCAGTGTTTACCGAGTGAAAAAGGTAAATAAAGGACTCAGTGTTCACCAAGCACAACAAGGTAAATGAAGAAGTTAGTTTCTACTGAGTGAAAGTATATCTACCGAGTCACCAATGGTTACCGAGTTCCAAGCAGTGTTGTGTGGCTACTATGAACCGAGCCTCTACTTCTATTGAGTGCATGATGATGTCGAGTAATGTAGTCAATGTCGAGTATCAAAATTTCACCGAGTCAGCTTGAGGAACTCGAGTTTTCTACTATCTAGCCGACTTAGTAATGTTTTTTTCACTTGTGTTTTGCCCAACCTTGTAGTTCTAAATATTGGAAGAGTACATATGTAATGTATGATATCATTTCTAGTATGAAATGGTGTGTGTGAAAAATATATAAAGGAAGAGATTATTGTTTGCATGTAAAGAGGATATTGAAAATCAGTAGCAGAATAAAAGGAATACAGCAAGGTCAACATAGAAGCAAAAAAGTTATATCTATCACATCAGATGATCAATGCAACAAGGATCTTATCAGCAAATAGTTGTAAGAAGATCCACTACTTCATCTTAATAGGTGAATCAGTTTATAAATCCTTTAATAAGGTGGACCTAACAATCTTTTTTTAAATCTCCTAACAGAGTGCATACTTCACTGTATGTTTGTAAATCCTCTAACAAGGTGGATCTAGTAGTCCTACTTGCTCCTAACATGGAAGATCATCAGAAGTGATCATTATAATCCTTAACAAGCCAACTTAATACTGCAGTATTGAAGTTTTGTGGGTATCATCCCCACCCCAAATTTACTTTCCATTTGGAAGGTTTCTGGGTCACAAAATCTCTATGTACATGTGCAATTCTTTTAGTTATGCAGTAGATTAGATGAATGAACGATGAAAGGTTAAAATGCTAAATTGAATAAAATTTTTATAAGATACTAATTCACCCCTCCCCTCTCAGTAACCTATCTCATCTTGAATATTTCCAACAATTGGTATTAGAGCTTTGTGGTTCTCAAGATAAAGTTTGAAAGTTTGAGAAAAGATCAAGGACAATGGAGATATTCAAACTTGACAAATATATTGAAAATGAAAAGCTATATCTGGAAATGGTCATGGCTCAACTCAAAGAAGCAAAGGAGCACCTTTCTCAATCTCTAAAAAGAAGGAAGGAACTTGCAAGACAAATGAATGATCATCAGTATGTTGAAGAAAAGATTGAAGACCTTTTACCATCAAGTAGTACAAATGAAGCTAATGAAGCAATCAAGGAACTCTTAGCAAAAAATGGTTCTCTGGAGGAAGAAGTAAGGAAGCTCAAAAGAGAACAAGAAATCCAATCCATCAGGCTATGTGAAGTTTTTGAACAAAGAAACAAGGCAAATGAAGACTTAGAGGCAAGAAATAATCAACTCCTTTAGCATGAAAATATTGTAGGTCAACTATATAATGCAACTGAAGAAATTATAAATCTAAGATCTGAGAATGAAAGTTTGAGAAATGATTTAATCACTGAAAGACAAATCAATGCAAGCTTACAAAGTGATCTAAGATCTGAAAGACAAATCAATGAAAGTTTGGAAAATGACTTGATCACTCAAAAGAAAATTAATGAGAGAATGATGAAATATCAAGTAGACATGACTCAATTAAATCAATAAAGTGAGAAAAACTTTCATAGACAAAAAGGTAAAGTTGGTCTTGGATATAAGGAAGAAGGTGAATCCTCCAAACAAGGTGCCCAAAGGAATCAAAGACACACTTGCAATCAGTGTGGCAAGATAGGTCATAGATCAAACAAATGTTGGAGTAATGGAAAGTAAAACTTCAATGGTAAATGCTTCAACTGCAATCAGCATGGTCACAAAGCTAATGAATGCAAAGAGAAACCAAAATTTGAAGGCAAGTGTCACAAATGCAAGAAACAAGGTCACAAGGCATCTGAATGTAAATAAAAAATATTCAATCTAGTAGGACAAATTATCAAAGCAATATTTGGTTGGGACTACAATACTTGATGTAGGTATCACTATTGTGGAGAATATGGACACATTGGGATAAACTGTGCAAGACATCACCTAAGAAAGAAGGATACAACCATAAGATGTTACACATGTACTAAACTTGGTCATATAGCCAAGAATTGCATGAATACTGGAAGAATTGAAGATGAAAAGAAAGCTAAAGCTGATAACATTCAAAAGAAGATGAGACAACAATAGATTCCTAAATCTACCAAGCAAGATAGTTCAAATGATGGTCATGTCACTCAAAAAATGGGTGACTCCACCATTTCCAATTAGATTTAAGAAGAATCAAGAACTGCATCATCAAGCCATATCTCAAGTAGTTCCAAAGTGAAAGAGTGCAAATGATCAAATTAGTATTTCAGATTCAAGGACCAAAGAAAAGTTATCATTCACCATGTTGCATCTACCAAGCAAGGTTGGTTAAAGACCTTACCGAGCTAGGTTGGGAGTATCAAAGATTTTTTTTGACCGCTGAGTTGCAAGGTTTTATCGAGTAGAACGATGATAGACTGGCAAGAACTATGTCATCTCATCTACCTTCATATCGAGCATTAATGACACTATTTCCATCAAAAGGGCAGAATTCAATTTCATTCTTCACCATGACTAAAGAGCTAAGAGATTTCTAGTTGCATGCCAGTGATTCCAAAGCCATTTGAAGAAATTTCCTGCGAAGAATTTTTTTGAAGAATTTATCATTCGCTGAGAAGCAATGGCATCCACAAGCAGCAGTAGCAGCAAGGTGAAAAGAGGTTCAAAAATTTTAGTAATGGGTACAAAATGTAAAGCGCCCAACTTCAAGATTGTTTCGACCGTTGCAGAATCACTTGACCCAACTGGAGCTCAATCACAAATACCACCCAAGGTACTTCTTATCAATGATATTCATACTCACTTCAAATTTTCTATTCAAGAAATCAAAAACCTAGAGATGGACAATGCCCTAGGTGAAATGAGTGTAGATGGCTCTCTGAAACCTAAGTTCAAGCATCTTGAAACCAAAGGATTGACTCATATCTCGCATATGCCTAGAAACTTTCAGACCAAATGGATTAGGTATATCTTGAGTTGGGTGCATAATGGACAATTATGGTTAGAGCAACCAATGCTAATCACAAAGAAGATGATTCACAAAATCACGGGTCTCCCTATGCTCACCAAAGCCAAAACCACTAAAACCCTAAGTCAAGATGAGCTATAGAAGCAAACCCTAGCTGAGTGGGATAGTAGAGATTTAAAGGTCAACATTGTATCAGATGTCAAACTAAGATTTGGCATTCATGTAATTGCATATAAATTATACAGTTTCAGTAGATTGAATAGTGTACCTTGTGAAGCTGTGGATTTGGCCCTCAAGATTGTAAAGAAAAACCTTGAACTTGATCTGTCTGAGGTATTGCTGAAACAATTGAATAAAAATATGGATAGTATAAGGACTTCCAAGAATAACCCTTGTAAATTCGGTTCTATGTTGATCTATTTATTTTTCTACATTCAAAAATTATTTCCATCTAAAGGAACTGTCATATGGAGAAAAGACATTCCAATTTTGTATCAAATAAATGAGTTTGTAGCAGAGATGGGTGAAAATTTTGATAGCATCATGGACAGTTATTTTGAAGATTTCAAGGAGAGAATGAATAACAAGTTCCAAATTCCACCAAAATTAGTTGAAGATTACAGAGATGATGTATGCTTCATGGTTGATTGTGATAAGGTGTACATCCAGGTAGTCAAACCCCAAGTTGCATGGGTAAAACCTCTTCCCTATGAGGTAAATATTGATGAAGCTATAGAGACATCATAGAAGCACTGGTAAATGAGCCAGTGGACCCGAGGCAACCAATTTTTGGAACCTATGATGAAGCAAAGGCCAAAATTGAGCTTGGAATCAAGCTACCACAGGCCATAAGCAAAGGTAAGAGGAAGATAGCAAAATTGAAAACTGCATCTGGCCCTCTTATGCTAACAAAAGGAAAAGGTGAGGATGAAGGAGATGATGAAGAAGAAGGAGGAGAAGAAGAAAAAGAAGTAAAAGAAACATAAGAAGAACCTCCTAAGAAGAAAGGTAGGGTAATCATTACCAAATCTAATAAAAATCCTACTATAGTATTCACCATAAGGACCAGAAAAGGTAAGCAGGAACCTATATTGGTCAGGCCTGCACCTACATTTGAGGAAAGGCTTAAACAATTGGAAGAAGGAGTAGGCATCACAAATTTCAAGGCATTGAAATTTGAAACTAGAAAAGATGTTGAGAAAATGCAGATAGAGGAACTAGTACTCAGCAAGATGGGTAAATGGAAATACTCCCCGGACCAGCTTGTCTCCCAAATCTTGAAAGAACTATTGGAGAGATTGCAACCAAGATGGGAGTCAGCTAACCCAAATGGTAAAAGACATCTATGAGCAATCCTTGAAGAATCTTCAACCAAGTCTCACTGGAGTAGAAGTAAAAACTACAATGAAAAACCATGAAGGTGAAATGATGATCAGATATCACACATGTTTAATTTTGATCAAAGACATTGAGCATGTTGTAAATGATGCTACAAACATGTTGAAAAAATCTATCATCTGCATAAGCCCAGTGAAGACCTAGTGGAAATCAAGTATGATGACAGCAGTGATAGTGATGATATTGATGGCACTCCATCCATCAAAGTCTCACTAGGAGAGCTACATGCATTAATGGGAGAAGAAAAGGAGGAAGAAGTTGAAGAGGAAGATAATGAGGAAGATGATCTAGTAAAAAATGTAGCAACAGTTATTGCATCCCTTCCTCACTCTCCACCAAAAATTGTTTCATCCACTGAGGAGATAGCTTCTACAAGTGAGATTGTGAGCACAATTGCCACATCAATTGCTCAATCTTCACCGGCCTCCTCACAGCTCCAGGTATCTGCGACAGATGTGCCAAGCACTTCATCTATCAAGCTAACTATTACTTCTTTAGCTACCGAGCCAGCCTCCTCAGCCCCATCATCTTCAGTCGGTATAGAAGTAAGTTCCACAATTTTGTCTTCATCAATTCCAATTTATTCTACAATTTTGTCAGCATTATCTACATCTACTTCAAATTCAGTTAGTTTAGATACTGCATTATCGAGTGTACCATCATTTTTGGGAAGTACTCCATTTTTTGATCTGGTAAATACTCCTATTGGCACTCAATCCTCAAGTATCCTAGTTTTCACTGCTAGTGCTTCCATCTTCACTATTGTGTCTATTCCTAAGGTCAAACCAGTCATCATAGAAGCCAAACAAAAGCAACCATTAAGACTTCTGATCACTGGAAAATAAATTCTTGAAGATATTGACTTAGACACAGAGATAGTGATTCTAAAGATTGACTATAAAAATGCTACCATTGAAGAAATGAGGTATGATAGTCAACTAATAGAGATGAAGGCTATGCAGAAGTAGTTACGGTCTGAAAGGGATAAGGAATACAAAATAATTGAGAATGCCAAGAATATAATTATAGAAGCTATAGGTGTTGAAGTAGATTCTACTCAACACATTTTGATTCAGTTAGAAGAGGCTATAAATAAATTCAATGAGGACACCTCTGGTCAAGAAAAATTGATTGAAAAGGAAGAAAGAAAAATTGATAATAAGGTGCTTGAGCACATTGCTCAGCACATTACAATCAAACAGATAGAATTGTCCACAATTTTGGTCAATCTTGAAAATTCTTTTAATAATGTAACTTCACTTTTTGGAAAAATTTGTGATGTTACCGAGTATACCAAGGAGATCAAAGAAAAATTAAATAAAATTGATGAGGATATGAAGGTCAGTGCCCAAATGCTGCAACTTGACCCCAATTCAAGTTCATCTCATCATTTTCAAATCAGATTTTTGTCAGAAAAGCAAGCAAAATTGTTGAGAGAGGAAGCAAGGATCAGATCTACCTTGATTGACATTCAAAATATGATCCTTCCTATCATGGACACAATGCAGAATCACATTGCCTACTCCAAAACATTGATCCATGAAATCAATTTTTCAGTTGCAGATCATGTGATTGAACTTTCAGATGAAGTTCAAATAGCACTCTCCACCTGGTAAATTTTGCAAGAAAATTGGGATAAGAATTTGACTCTTATTCTCAAGGTACATTCTGAGTTTATCTCCCATTTTGGTGTTTTTGTGTAAATATATATTATTTAATTTGGCATTATTGTCAAAAAGGGGGAGATAGAGTACCAAAGAAGAGATAGGAGATAGAGTACCAAAGAAGAGATAGAGATATATGTAAATAAGGAAGCCATGTGTAAAGATAGAGATATTTTTAAATACTCTATGCATATTGTATGGGGGAGATATATGTAAATTAGTATGTCAAATTTTGCACATAAGTTTTGGCTCATAAGTGTTTTTGTCTCTAATTCCAAAGGGAGAGATTGTTGGAATTATGATATATTTGTCATTAGTGCAAACACTTATTTGATTATGAATGCTTAACGAGCTCATCACTTAGTCTATAGTGTATACCACACATTCAGTGGTTACCTTATAAGTTCAGCAGGTAAACAGTTCTCATCGAGCATTCCAGAGGATACCGAGTGAATGGGCAGTTCAACAGTGTTTACCAAGTGAAGAAGGTAAATGAAGGACTCAGTATTTACCGAGTGAAGAAGGTAAATGAAGAACTCAGTGTTTACCAAGAGAAGAAGGTAAACAGAGGACTCAATGTTTATCGAGTGAAGAAGGTAAACAAAGGACTCAGTGTTTACCGAGTGAAAAAGGTAAACAAAGGACTTAGTGTTCACCAAGCATAGCAAGGTAAACAAAGAAGTTAGTTTCTACCGAGTGACACTATATCTACCGAGTCACCAATGGTTACCGAGTTCCAAGCAGTGTTGTGTGGCTAGTATGAATTGAGCCTCTACTTCTACCGAGTGCATGATGATGTCGAGTAATGTAGTGGATGTCGAGTATTAGAAGGTCACCAAGTTGGCTTGAGGAACCCGAGTTTTCTACTATCTAGCCGACTCAGTAATGTTTTGTTCACTTGTGTTTTAGCCGGCCTTGTAGTTGTAAATATTGGAATGGTATATATGTAATGTATGATATCATTTGTAGTATGGAATGGTGTGTGTTTGAAAAAGATATAAAGGAAGAGATTATTGTTTGCATGTAAAGAGGATATTGAAAATCAGCAGCAGAATAAAAGGAATACAACAAAGTCAACATAGAAGTAGAAAAGTTATATCTATCACATTAGGTGATCAATGCAACAAGGATCTTACCAGAAAATAGTTGTAAGTAGATCCACTACTTCATCCTAATAGGTGAATCAGTTTATAAATTCTTTAACATGATGGACCTAATAGTCTTTTTGTAAATCTCCTAACAAAGTGCATACTTCACTGTATGTTTGTAAATCCTCTAACAAGGTGGATCTAGTAGTCCTACTTGATCCTAATAGGGTAGATCATCAGAAGTGATCATTGTAAGCCTTAATAGGCCAACTTTATACTATAGTATTGAAGTTTTATGGGTATCATCCCCACCCCAATTTTACTTTCTATTTGGAAGGTTTCTTGGTCACCAAATCTCTATGTACATGTGCAATTCTTTTAGTTATGCAGTAGATTAGATGAATGAATGATGAAAGGTTAAAATGCTAAATTGTATAAAAGTTTTATAAGTTACTAATTCACCCCTCCCCTCTCAGTAACCTATCTCATCCTGAATATTTCCAACAGTATTGCCTCTCTCAACTAATTTCTCTCACCAAGGTTTTTCCAAAGCTTTGTTACCACTCCCTCTTCATTTGGGTTCTCCATAACAACATATTTTTCCCTCATTATGTTTGCAAAAGAGGATGATTGATCTCTCAGTTGAGTTTCATCTAAAATTTCATTTATGGTGACTCCATTGATTACTTTAGGTGTGCAAAAAAGCTGAATCAAAGTCATTATCCTTCTTCGAAAATCAGTTGGACTATTTAGCAACCAATATTGTGGAAAAACAATTAACATTGCTTCTAGAAATTCCTCTAGAGGGAATCTGAATTTGATTTCTAACGATAGATTGTAGCAAACTTGCTTGACAGAGTCTAGCATAGAGTCTTTGATCTTCTTGAAGGCTTCACTTGTAACACATGAAAGTACCTTCTCTGGTTCTGATTCAACTTTTCTTCCTTCTTCGTTGGGGTTGGAGTTGGGGTTGACATGGGCATAGTACTACATTGGTATGTCAACTCCATGTACCCTGGCATATACCTCATCATTTGCACCAATATGTAAAAAGTTCCCAGGATTGTTCAAATTTGAGATTTCTAACCACTTTGAAAACTTTGTTTCATCTAATGGTAATAATGGGTACAGAGTATTCAGGCTACTACATGTCATTTTACATAGCTTATTATATTCAGCAATGTACATAGCTCTTTGTTGAACCTTTTTTATAATATTTCTCATGTGTTGTAGCATGGGGAGAATAGTTGTTAAAGTTAAGAGTACCTTAACATTAGTTAATCTTGAATATAGCTGAGGGAATCTATCTTGCATAGAGTGGATTAGTCCAAGCAATGACGGGTATTTAGACATTACTTGATGCGCTGGTCCATCCAAAGAGATCCATCTAGTATCATTGTCTTTAAGAAACTTCCTCCCATCATTAAGTCCTATAGCAAAGTGTTGAAATTCTCAAAAAAAAATTGGACTTTTACATAAGTATTGGTAAATCTCTTTGATCAGAGATTCCACTTTACTTACACAACCATAATTGTTGACAATTCCAAAAACTAGATTCATTCGATGGGCCATGCAATGAATGGGAATAGCGTAGGGTGCCAAATCATTCTTGATCTTTTTGCAAAGACTTCCTTTATGACCTTGCATAACCGAAGCACCATCCTCTCCAACACACACCAACTTTTTGGAAATCTGCATGCTATCCAAACCTCAAAATTCAATTAGAGTAGTCTTTAATAATTCATATAAGTTTTCAGTTGCCACACTATGATTCAATTTAGCAATAGATAGTAGATACGGTTGACAACAAAGATTGTTTACAGTATAAACATGCATACACACCCAGGAAGTATTATCAATTGATGTAACTTCATCTAGAAACAATGCAATGAGATCTAAGTTTTTTATAGATTCCTTCATATCTTTTATTTCAACCTATGCAAGACATTTAGCCCATTCCCACCCATTGTTTACTGACCAATGACTGTTAGGATAGTTTCAAGTTTTAAAAAAATGCAATAATATAGTCATTGAAGGGTAGTCCATCATAGGGGATCCTCTACTCAATATATAAAAGACCACACCTAATTGAACTACCTTTCCCATATTTTGCACTTCCGTTGCTTTCCCAATGAAATCTTCAATGGAACCTTTTATTGTAGAACACTTCTCCCGTATTTGCTGGTGTAACTCATATATTTCAGCATTCTTGATATGCAGACAGTTCTCCTTTGTTTTCCAAGTTAGCACAAATTTTTTGAATCCATCTATAATTTCCTTCTTGTAAACTTTACCAACATGCTTTTCTATGGTATCAATTTTAAGCTGCAGCCTCTTCTCCTTCTTTGTTATCTCTATGCAAATCTTGCATCTGCATTCTGTACGAGGCTCACCATCATTTGGATTGGGCATTGGTTCAATGAACTAGTACTTTTCCACCCATTCTAACCAAAAATTCCTTTTGGATAGATCCCAGTGAGATCGATCTTTCTTCAATTTCAATTTTCTTTTCCCCTTTTGTGCATGAACCTGACTTATGGAATCAATTTTGGTTTTCTCAACTGACTGGTCTGGGACAGACTCCAACTCTATAAACTCAATTTGTGACTCCCTACTTGGGGGAAGTTCCTCCAAATCTTATTCAAGTTCATCCTTGACTGAGATATTAGGTTCACCAACTTAAACTTCAATACTATCTGAGGGTCCAACTTGTGATGAATCTGCTTTTTTAGTAACCACTGGAGATCTAACTTGTGAATCTTGTAGTTTGCCAACATTTCCACCACCAAAATATGCCACTATGGTTCTTCATTTTGGTAATGGTGGCCTATCTTGGATTTCAGGGATTAGACCCCTCTTGTTTGACATAGCAAACTGATAAAGGCTGCAAAAAAATATCAACTTAGTTGTTGAACAAAAGACTTAACTACTTAGACTACATATAATAACAATAATATGATTCATTCTCAAAAAAAGGGTACTACTACTATAGTACTATAGTCTACAGTACTACCCAATATAATTCGCAAACCTAATACCTATAGGCTATCTTAGCATGTGAGATGTCTAGTTAGCAGCGGACACTAGACAATGAAACTAAACAAATAACTAGTACCACTTACAAAATAATTTAAAAATCACTTGCCTTTTACAAAAATAAGGGTCCACGAGTCAATGGCCAATGCACTCAGCACTCTGAAAGTTCGACAGCAATAAGAAATGCTAGTCTTCAGACCAGAAAATAGCAAATTGTGTAGAATAATAATTTCTTATAGTCCAATCTAGGTTCCTGAATTAGGCAGGATTAACAAGCAAGAATGTCAAATGCAAGCAAAATGCATCTTCCTATGCAAGCCCATAGTAGGAAACAGTTGGCTAAATGGGGTGGGTGATCAAACACATGTCGGTAAAATGGTTGGCGACACCCAACCCAAGCGAAAATTTATATGGTTGTAGTAATGGTGAAATAATGTCAGCCAATACAAAATAACATGCAAAGGCTGGCGATATGTTTAAAATAAATGTATCCAAACTGTATATCGCATTGGCGATTGCACCAATATTTTTGACTAATCATGTGATAACTAATGGGCGACCACCTCGGGCATTGGACCCAAATATGATAAATATTCACCAAATGATGATTGACCCATCAAATGGGATCACTAAAAAGCAAAGATTCACTACTAAAGTAATCTTTGTTTATATGATGTATTCTTTCTATAAATATGTAACTGAGTTATTGTAATATAAATTATTTTATAAATAGAAAACTAACCTTAAATATGTTTTAATTTTTTTTTAATATTTATAGTTTCTCATAATTATATAAAATAATTCTATATTTATAAATCAGCTCTCTCTCTCTCTCTCTCTCTCTCTCTCTCTCTCTCTCTCTCTCTCTCTCTCTCTCTCTCTCTCTCACACACACACACACACACACACACACACACACACACACACACACACACATAGAGTTCTTATTCACAACTCTTAGATATCACTTTTTTAAAAATCATATTGTAGTTGCAATTGCATCTTTTATTTTTCATTTCTAGAAACATAAAGAGATTAATATTAGATATTTTATATGGGCTATTAAGTATCGTGGAGATTCAAATGCACATATAAATTTGATGCATCATTTGATATTGCAAAATATGAAATATCTATTTTTATCTATTTTAAAGAAATTAGATTGTATTGAGTGAAAAACATAGATAATATGCTATCTTTTATGGTTATTTTTTGTTTTCTCCAAATTTCCTAATTTGAATCTCATTAATGCTCATGCTTTGGTATTGCTTTTAATTATAGTTATCCTTAACAGACAATGAACTCTTATCTTCAATTTTTTTTTTATATGAAATACAAAATTATTGTGTTGCAGTCTTTACATTAGATTTTCCACACATTTTCTATTTTATTAAGTTAAAATCCTATAGTGCATACAATTTAAGGGGGTATATTTGACATCTTATGGAAGAAAGAATGGTTTCCCAACTTAGATAATTATGCCATAATTTTTACAAAGAACAAGACAAAAAGAGGTTGGTGTTCTAGCATTTTGGAACCTTATGATAAAATGTGAAGAGGTTAAGGAAAAACCAGAACAATGGTGTTGATCTAAATGTCAGGAATTTTAATGTGTTATTGGAATACTTTTTGAAGGAAAAGACATAGAGATGGTAATTATTTTCTATGGGCACAATAAAGGTTCTCTATACTATGTTCTACATCTAAAACAAAGGTTCTTTAAAAATCATTTTGTCCTTATAGATATTATAGTAAACAAGTTGTCTATTAGTATAGTTATGAATAGTAAAGATTCTAAAATAATATTTGGTAATTGTATAAGGATTTTAGATGTGCATGTTAGTTTTGCCTAAAATATTTAGTTTTTGTGATACATTTTCATTTTAGCCACATTTTCAAGTGAAAAGAGCATATGGAGAATGCTATTGGGTGGTATGGTTTTTGGGAATAAAGATTTTCTTGAGGCTACTTGAATTTAAAATAATGTATTCTACATTTTCACACATGGACATTACATATAAATGGTGTTTTTCTAATGGTAATTGAGATCATTAAGGTAATGATTTTTATCCTTGTAGAAGTGAAGCATGTGGGAGGTGACATGTTCAAAGAGGTTCCGTCCATAGGAATTGTGTTCATGAAGGTCAATGGTTTGAATCAAGCTCTTCCCTTTTGTTTAATGTGACTAGAGGGGTATGATTTAAGTTTATTAATGGGGTTGTGTTGTTTTCTTGAAATATTATAGTGGACATTGCATGATTGGGAGGACAAGGACTACATGAAGATTTAGAAGCAATGCAAAAGGCAATTCTAGAGAGAGCGATGGTGATTATTGTGGATGTGGTTCTGAATGCCCAAGAGAAAATGACAATGGATCCCACTTTTGGTCTTGTTTTTGATCTGTCAATGATCATGTACACTCCAATTGGGAAAGGGAGAAGTGAGGAGTGGAAGAATTTGTTATCAGAAGCAGAATTTCCATTGTTCAATATTATTGACATACTGGCACTTGAGTATCTAATTGAAGCCTTTCCTTAAGCTACTTTATTTCAATTAATTATATTTAAGGTTTCCATTGGGGTTGTGAATAGAGTTAAAGGGTTATAACTATGATTAGGGAAATGAATTATAGTGTGTTTGTTATTATAACTAGGGTTATAATGTTTATTAGGAGTGAGTGATGTTGACTGCATTACTAAGGACCCATATTAATATAATCTTATTATCATTTATGTGTGTCAATAAAGAAGTAAAACAAGTTGAAAGATATTATTCTGGTCAATGGATCCTTGGTCTATTGGACCCACCAAAAAAATTTATTTTGCAAGAGATAAAAAAATTAAGAATATAAAATATTTAAATTAAAATATTATCTTGAATGCTTATTCAAGATAAATGGATTTATTTATTTTTTTATTACACTCTAATACATTTTGTTAAGAAAAGCAACAATTAATGGGTGTTGACCCAAAGTACAATCAAACCTCTAGACACCAGTAACTAGTGCCTAGTAATGAAAGATGTCAAAAATCAAATCTTCCTCTATCAAAGACAAAGGTCCACAAGAGAATGACCCCCCAACCATGGTTAGTGTTGTCACTAAAAATCTTGGGACAAGCCCCCACAATAGTTTGTAGACTTAAACCAAAAATAATAACAAAGGACTAGAGTGTACCCTTTAAAACTCCCAGCAATCATTCAATCACAAGGAAAATAAAAACTAAACAACATCATAACAACAAGGGAATAAACTTAGGCCATACACTTGTCAAAACCCTAAACAAAAATGTAAGAACAAACAAGACTATACCTCCAACCTTGGTAAACATAGTACATATATTCCAACCACAGGTCTAGGAAAAGCTCAACCTCCAGCCCTCCAGCCCCCCTAAAACTCCCACATCACCATAATAGAAATGAGAGGATTAGGGATAAGGAAGACCAAAACCTAGAGGAAAGAGTTAAAGGGTTATAACTATGATTAGGGCAATGAATTATAGTGTGATTGTTATTATAACTAGGGTTATAATGTTTATTAGGAGTGAGTGATGTTCACTGCATTACTAAGGACCCATATTAATATAATCTTATTATCATTTATGTGTGTCAATAGAGAAGTAAAACAAGTTGAAAGATATTATTCTGGTCAATGGATCCTTGGTCTATTGGAGCCACCAAAAAAATTTATTTTGCAAGAGATAAAAAAATTAAAAATATAAAATATTTAAATTAAAATATTATCTTGAATGCTTATTCAAGATAAATGGATTTATTTAATTTTTTATTACACTCTAATACATTTTGTTAAGAAAAGCAACAATTAATGGGTGTTGATCCAAAGTACAATCAAACCTTTAAACACCAGTAACTAGTGCCTAGTAATGAAAGATGTCAAAAATCAAATCTTCCTCTATCAAAGACAAAGGTCCACAAGAGAATGACCCCCCAACCATGGTTAGTGTTGTCACTAAAAATCTTGGGACAAGCTCCCACAATAGTTTGTAGACTTAAACCAAAAATAATAAAAAAGGACTAGAGTGTACCCTTTAAAACTCCCAGCAATCACTCAATTACAAGGAAAATAAAAACTAAATAGCATCATAACAACAAGGGAATAAACTTAGGCCATACACTTGTCAAAACCCTAAACAAAAATATAAGACCAAACAAGACTATACCTCCAACCTTGGCAAACATAGTACATATATTCCAACCACAGGTCTAGGAAAAGCTCAACCTCCAGCCCTCCAGCCCCCCTAAAACTCCCACATCACCATAATAGCAATGAGAGGATTAGGGAGGAGGAAGACCAAAACCTAGAGGAAAGAGTTAAAGGGTTATAACTATGATTAGGGCAATGAATTATAGTGTGGTTGTTATTATAACTAGGGTTATAATGTTTATTAGGAGTGAGTGATGTTGACTGCATTACTAAGGACCCATATTAATATAATCTTATTATTATTTATGTGTGTCAATAGAGAAGTAAAACAAGTTGAAAGATATTATTCTGGTCAATGGATCCTTGGTCTATTGGAGCCACCAAAAAAAATTATTTTGTAAGAGATAAAAAAATTAGAAATATAAAATATGTAAATTAAAATATTATCTTGAATGCTTATTCAAGATAAATGGATTTATTTAATTTTTTATTACACTCTAATACATTTTGTTAAGAAAAGCCACAATTAATGGGTGTTGACCCGAAGTACAATCAAACCTCTAGACACCAGTAACTAGTGCCTAGTAATGAAAGATGTCAAAAATCAAATATTCCTCTATCAAAGATAAAGGTCCACAAGAGAATGACCCCCCAACCATGGTTAGTGTTGTCACTAAAAATCTTGGGACAAGCCCTCACAATAGTTTGTAGACTTAAACCAAAAATAATAACAAAGGACTAGAGTGTACCCTTTAAAACTCCCAACAATCACTCAATCACAAGGAAAATAAAAACTAAACAACATCATAACAACAAGGGAATAAACTTAGGTCATACACTTGTCAAAACCATAAAAAAAAATATAAGACCAAACAAGACTATACCTCCAACCTTGGAAAACATAGTACATATATTCCAACCATAGGTCTAGGGAAAGGTCAACCTCCAGCCCTCCAGCCCCCCTAAAACTCCCACATCACCATAATAGCAATGAGAGGGTTAGGGAGGAGGAAGACCAAAACCTAGAGGAAAGAGTTGCCGCCCCCCCTCCCCCCCTCCCGCCCTCTTCTTCTACTAACCAAGCTACTAAAAGTGATGGAATGATTATAATAGTAGCACATAATATAAAACAAAATAAAATAGAAATAAATAGAACATGGGATAATTTTTCATTACACTAATGTTGCTCATACATCCATCTGCCAATGGATTGGCATTTATAACTAAAGTAGACATCTGGAGACTTCTAAACAACTACATAGAGGGAGATTAAAAAAAATCTGGAAGGAGTTGTATAGATATTTCAAGACTCTTCTAGACTTTGTATTAAATGCTCACCTACTAAGTAGCATATGAAATGAAATAAATATTATTTTATTACCCCCCATTATGTTTATTTGGAGAGAGTAGAAACATCTTTAAGTTTTAATAGATATCTAAATTTCATAAATTTGGCTATGGACAATGCTCTTGTAAATACATTAGCAACTTGATCTTATGTTCCACAAAATTCTAGCTCCACCTCTTGTCTTTCAATTAGATCTCCAAGAAATGAGGGTTTGGTGGAAATGTGCATAGATATGCATGGATTCTTTAAAAAAATTGAAAATCCTTGTATTTAATACATTTCCTAAGTTTTTTTTTGGTTTTGGATTCATGGAAGTAAAGAGATACAAAATTTCCTTCTTTGAGCAAGGACTAATCAAGCCTAATTGAAGGGTAGGTTGTGAAGGAAGTCTTCACCAATCTAAAGGTTAGAAACTGAGACTGATATGAATTTAATATCTCTAAAAAGGGTATTCAAAAGTGTGAAAACACTCATAGGTTGTTTGAGAATCTTGGGAATAAAATGCTAATTTCTATGTTGGCAGGCTATTAAACAGGTCTAGAAGGCCATAATTGAAGAATGGTGAAAGATGGGTTGATAGGAATTAATGGGGAGTTCAAAAATGAAAAATGTATTATGTTAAGATGGTCTAAGGTATTAGGATCAAGGGTTGAGGTTGGAATTGAGTATTGGTGGGTTGGAGGCACTAGGTGGCCTAGGATGGAGTTGGTGAAATGAGAGATTGGAATAAGTGGGAAGGTGAACTTGATTGGTATGGTTGTCAAAGTGATTTACAAACTCAATGAGCTCCATTTGACCTTTGAGTAGGACTGATTCCTTGAGTTGATTCCAAGTTTCTTGTTGAATCCTCGAGTTGAGTTAGCCCACTTAAGGTGAGAATGGAAGGCTCTGCATCATAGGTCTTGATGTACATTGTAGTTTCATGTGTCCACTTCGTGCCCCTACACCAAACAATAAAAATAAGCATGAATACCATTTAGAGCCTTCATATTATCACTAACTTAAATCAAAATTCATTTTCAACACTAATCAATAGGAACACCAAAATATTAAACTCAATCATAACAAAAGATAGATTATTATACTCGAACTCATGAAAAAAATTAGCTAACAAAAGATAGATTATTATACTCGAGCTCATGAAAAAACTAGCTAACATAAGATAGATTATTATACTCTAACATTAAGCTCGTTCCTCATTTCTTCCATTTGTGACAATGTAAAAAGAGAAAAAATGCATAAAATATTATCCTCTTGCATTTTTTTCCACATTTTTCTATAACATCAAGAAAATAAATTAGAGATTAGGATACCCATTTTGCTCCTCTATGACATATCAAAAGATGAGGTATGGTTGTTTTGGACCAAGTCTCTACTATTACACTATGGGCCACTTTTTAGGCATAAAAATGAGAAATATAGGTGATTTTCAAAGAAAAAAAAATATTTTTATTTTTCCTAGAAGGTTATAAAGGTCCTGAAGGTCATTAGGTTAAGTTTTAGGCATCTAGGAGTTAAGATGTCAAAAATTGCAAAAAATTGCAAAAGTTGTCAAAGCAAAATTGCAAAATGGCTAACAACTTTATAGGAGTTTGGAAATTGGTGAAGGGATGAATATTTGGAAATAAGTTATTTTAATTTTGTCGAACCTTTTCCAAGTTTTAGAATTGGAATCAAGTGAAAAATGTAAAAATTGCACTTTTTATGCAAAGTTGCATTGTTGAAAGTTGTAAAAGTTTATCAAATTTGCAACTTAGTGGAAAAAGGGTCGTGGGATTGAATTGTCTAATTTGTTAACTCTAGGTGGGTGGGTAAACCCTATCCCCAACCTTTTCCTGTGCCATTTAGTGCTCGAATTTTCTTGGACATGCCGAATCAAAATATTCATAAGGGTCACTAAATGCCATAGGGCTGTGATATTCGACAGGGCATATCTTAGAGCTAGTGTGAGGTATGGATGAAATTCTAGTTCCTATATGACCATGTTGCAGAGACTTACAATAACCTCTCTTTTTTTGGAGACCATACATTATTTTTATTTTTTGATGCCATCTCGGGTGATGCTGAAACTTGTAATGTTGGCTAGTACAAAGTTGCCAACTGCCAAATCTCTCTCACCTTTTGTCATGAGATCAAAATGTCTGCTCCATTAGCTTTAGGTGGCTAGGTAAACCCTATTCCCAAAATTTTCATTTCTTTTTCAGTGCTCAAATGTTCTTAGGCACACTGAACTGAAACATCCCTAAGGGTTATGAAATGCCATAAGGCTGTGATAATTGATAGGGCATATCTCAAAGCTCGTGCAAGGTATGGATGAGATTCTAATTCCTATAGGACCTTGTTGTAGAGACCTACAATAACCTCTCTCACTTTTTGGAGATCATACTCCATTTTTATTTTGTAATGCCATCTCAGGTGATGCTAAAACTTATAATGTTGTCCAGTACAAAGTTGCCAACTGCCAAATCTCTCGCACCTTTCATCATGAGATCAAACTATCTACTCCATCAGCTCCAAGTGATCGAGTAAACCCTATTCCCAACTTTGTCCCATCCCATTCAGTGCTCAAATGTTCTTGGGCATGCCGAACTAAAACATCCCTAAGGGTCACTAAATGCCATAGGGCTGCGATCTTTGATGGGGTATATCTCAAAGCTCGTGTGAGGTATGGATGCAATTGTAGTTCCTATAGGATTGTGTTGTGGAGAACTACAATAACCTCTCTCACTTTTTAGAAATCATGCTACATTTTGATTTTGTGATGCCATCTCAGGTGATGCTGAAACTTGTAGTGTTGGCCAGTACAAAGTTGCCAACTACCAAATCTCTCTCACCTTTTACCGTGGGATCGAACTATCTGCTTTGTTAGTTCTAGGTGGTTGTATAAACCCTATTCCCAACCTTGTCCCATCCCATTCAGTGCTCAAACATTCTCAGGCACACCGAACTAAAATGTCCCTAAGGGTCACTAAATGCCATAGGGTTGTGATCTTTGATGGGGCATATCTCAGAGCTCGTGCAAGTTATGAATGTGATTCTAGTTCCTATAAGACTATGTTGCAGAGACCTAAAATAACCTTTCTCACTTTTTAGAGATCATACTCCATTTTGATTTTGCGATGCCATCTTAAGCGATGTTGAAACTTATAGTGTTGGCCAGTACAAAGTTTCCAACTACCAAATCTCTCTCACCTTTCATTGTGGGATCGAACTGTTTGCTCCATTAACTCTAAGTGGTTGGGTAAACCCTATCCCTAACCTCATCTTGTCCCATTCAACGCTCAAACATTCTTAGGCATGCTAAACTGAAATGTTCCTAAAGATCACTAAATTTCATAGGGCTTTAATCTTTGATAGGGCATATCTCAAAGCTCGTGTAAGGTATGGATGTGATTCTAGTTCCTATAGGACCGTGTTGTAGAGACTTACAATAACCTTTCTTTCTTTTTTGATATCATACTCTATTTTGATTTTGTGATGCCATCTCGGGTGATGCTAAAACTTGTAGTGTTGGCTAGTACAAAGTTGTCAATTGCCAAATCTCTCTCACCTTTCATCATGGGATCACACTATATGCTCCATTAGCTCTAGGTGGCTAGGTAAACCCTATCCCCAACCTCATCCCATCCCATTTAGTGCTTGAATGTTCTTGGGCATGCTGAACCAAAATGTCCCTAAGGGTCACTAAATGTCATAGAGCTGCAATCTTTAATGGGGCATATCTCATAACTCGTGTGAGGTACGGATGTGATTCCAATTTCTATAGGACCATGTTATAGAGACCTACACTAACCTCTCTCACTTTTTTGGAGATCATACTCTATTTTAATTTTGCGATGCCATCTTGAGTGGTGCTAAAACTTGTAGTGTTGGCTAGAAAAAAGTTGCCAACTACCAAATCTCTCTCACCTTTTATTGTGGGATCGAACTATCTACTCTATTAGCTCTAGGTGGCCGGGTAAACCCTATTACCAAACTTGTCCGATCCCATTCAATTCTTGACTGTTCTCAAGCACACCAAACTAAAACATCCCTAAGAGTCACTAAATGCCATAGGGCAGCGATCTTTGATGGGGCATATCTCAGAGCTCATACAAGGTATGGATGGGGCTTTATGGGACTAGCAGGGTATTATCGACGCTTCATTGCAGGAATCTCCAAATTGGCACATCCCATCACATCTCTTCAAAGGAAGGGAAAGAAGTATGAGTGGACAAAGAAGTGTGATAGAGCTTTTCAAGAGCTCAAGAGAGCTCTCACGAGTGCACCGATTCTTGTAGTACTAGACCCATCCGCAGACTTCGTGGTGTGCATTGATGCATCTTTGGATGGTATAGGGGTATTCCTTGTGCACGATGGCTGACCCATTTCCTTTGAGTCTAGGAAGTTGAAAACTCATGAACTCAACTACCCTACTCACGACCTAGACCTTGTAGCAGTAGTTCATGCCTTAGTGAGGTGACGACACTTTCTATAGGGTCATAGATTTGAGCTTCATTTTGACCACCAAATCTTACAGTACATATTCACATAGCCAAACCTTAATGCTAGGCAGAGAAGGTGGATGGAGTTCCTTTGTGAGTACGATTTTGATGTTCCTTACATCAAGGGGAAAGAGAATGTAGTTGTAGATGCCTTAAGTAGAAGGTGCCATGATCTATCATCTATGACTACTTGTATTGATTTGAAGGAAATGATTCTTTAGCACTTGCCAGCAGATGAGCTTTATTCAGAGGTTAGCCAGGTGGTGCGTTCTCAGAGACCCTTAGAAGGGAAGTATTCAGAGTATTCCTTAGAGTCTAACAGACTCTTGCGCCATAGAGGATTTATGTATGTACCTTCTATTGGGGAATTGCGTGAGTTCATTATACTTGAGGCTCACAGAGCACCTTATGCAGCATACCCTGGTGTTAAGAAGTTACATGCAAATTTGAGGTAGTTATATCACTGGCTAGGCATGAGAGTGCAGATTGCTAACATAGTTGTGAGATGCCTCGAGTGTTAGAGGGTGAAGGCAGAGCATCAGCATCTTGGTGGGCTCCTTCAGCCTCATGAGATCGCAGAGTGGAAGTGGTATGTTATATCTATGGACTTTATTGTTGGTCTCCCCTTGTCGTCTCATTGCCATGATGCCATTTTGGTGACAGTTGACACATTGACCAAGGTTACCCACTTCTCTCCCATGCGTACTACATATACAGCATGGAACATAGCACAAATATTTCTATGAGATATTATTAGACTTCATGGCGTTCCCCATAAGATCATCTCCGATAGGGACTCTTTGTTCACCTTGTCTTTTTGGAGAGAGTTGTAGTTGGAATTGGGCACTAGGCTCAATTTTAGTACAGTGTACCATCCTCTGACCGATGGGTAGACTGAGCGAGTGAATTAATTTTTGGAGGACATGTTGTGTATGTACGTGATGGACCATCAGGTCAAGTGGGAGGAATACCTACATCTTGTCGAGTTTGCCTACAACAATGGGCACCCTTCTTCCATAGGTATGCTGCCTTATGAGGCCTTCTATGGAAGACCTTGTAGGATGCCGTTGAGTTGGGATAGGATTGAGGACCAAGTATCTATTGGCCCTCAGTTGGTTAAGGAGATGGAGCAACAAGTGACTCTGATTAGACAGCGCTTGAGAGAGGCATAGGATAGACAGAAGAAGTATGCAAATGCAAAGAGGACAGATTGAGAATATCAGGTTGGTGATAGAGTTTTCTTGAGGGTGCGGCCACATAAGAGTCCGATTCATTTTGAAAAGGGCTCTAAGTTGGCACCCTCATTCATTTGAATGTTCGAGATCCTAGAGAGGATAGGACCAGTTGCCTACCGTTTAGCCATGCCACCTAGCCTGTCATGCATCCACGATGTGTTTCACATTTCTATACTTAGAGGATACATTTATGATGAGTCTCATATTATAGATTGGGATGCTTTGCAGGTGGAGTCGGATGGCCAGTTAGCACTACAGCCCATCCGTATTATTGCCCGACGGAACCTAGCATTTTGAGGTCAAGAGTTGGACCAGGTTAGAGTCCAGTGGGATTGCTACGATGAGGTTACAACTTCTTTGGAGGATGTAGCACAGATGCGAGCACAGTAACCTTATCTTTTTGATGAACTCCAGGAGGAAGTTCATGCCTAGTGGGGGAGGATGTGAGGGCTCGCCCCGACCCATCCTAGCACCAAGGATACATTATTATTTTGATGCTCATGCTTTGTTATGTCAGAACATTATTGGATACATTGAACATTGTTAAGTTATTTTTTTTTGATGTGTGATGCTTACTTCAGTTATTTGATTTTGTCATTTAAATTCTTATAAATATGTATAACGATGAAAAAAATGTATGCAACACTAACACATTTGGTTATACAAGTTGAAAGGTTAGAAATATGAGTAGAATTAGATAAACAACTAATTATAAAGAAATGGATGCTTTAATTTATATAATTCCTCTAATATGTAATTCACATTATGCATATGGTTTTTGGACCTACTGATGTGTGTAATGAGTGTGCAGGAAAATTAGCCGAGACAACTCAACGGAAAAGTGGAGCTAAACTACTTGTTAATTTTGTGCTAACCTTATATTGTAATTCTTTAAAGGTTGTAATTTGATCTTACTATTCTCCTAACTTTTAATTGTTCTTAATAAGTCTTTAAAGGCTTAGAAACATTAAATTTAAGTACCCCTATGGGTAAGGGTATGGGTGGGGGTACTTTCCAGCCCTTTAGCCTCCTAGGTTGACTCTTAGGGTCTCTTAAAAACCCTATTATAGGTTGATTTCGAAAATGGGTTTCTCTTTACTTGGGTTAGTGAATCCAAATCTCCATCTTGAGTTACTTGAAGCTTAGTGGAGTTAAGGACCATACTTAGAGGCATTTTTGGGGGAGTTTTAGTTTTTTTCACCCAATCCTCTAGTTTTGGAGGAAGTCTTGGAGATTGAAGGAAGAAAGGGAAGCTCTTCTCAAACCACCATTGCCATAACTCTTTTATGAAGGTAGGAGTTCTTCATTCCATGAATGGTTATTTATGTGTGTTTATATTTTTGAATCTTGCTTGAATCATGTTGGAGACATTGTGTAGATATGCATTTCTTATTTGTGTGTTGGGGTGGATTTGGGAGGGATTTTATCTTGTTTCTTTGGATTTTATTCATATGCCTTCTTGGTGTGTTGATTGTTTTTGAGAGGTTTTCATGGGAATTTTTTGGCAACACTCACCCTTGGATAGGGAAGAAGTGGCCATGCTTGGGGAAAGGGCATTAGTTGGACCTCAATAGTGTAAAGTCTCCTCTCATGGAGAGAGGAGGGAGAAAGGGTAGGGTGTATGGGCCCCTACTTGTCATCCCATACCTTGTTGTTATTGAGAATTATTGAATGTGGAAAAGAATGAAAAATCCTTGCGGATATATCCTCAAAAGGGCCTTGTGAAAGAATGGAAGTTCTTGAAGTTTTAGCCCTAAAAGGGCTAGGTGAAGGTATGGTGATTGACTTCTCCTATTGAGAAAATCCACCTTTCCCCTATATTGGTTCATTGTTGGACCTATTGTGCAACCGGGTGAGAATGCATGTTCAATTTTCTTATCTCGTTGTGTTTTTATCTCCATGTTGGTTCTTGTCTCTTTCATGTTTTTCCTTGATGCAATGAAGACATTTGATAAAAGTTCTCTTGTGCAAGCCTTGAAGAAACTCAATGAATTGTAATATTATGTAAGTTGTAATTGAATTTGATGTAGTGGCAAAGACATCGGGGTTTCTTACTGGTTCTTTCCCAATGGAGCCTTGAACTAGGATGAATAATAGAGAAAGAAAATGATCATGAATACCTCCTTGTATTGATCTTGTGTGATTTAAAATTTGGCATATGTTGTGAGAAAATAGATTGATGGATAATGTCATTTACTTATAAAGTCCTAGGTTTTTCCAATTATGTTAATGAAATGAAATTTGATATGATGAAGTTTTCATTTATATGGTTTAATCATTTAGATGATGAAGAAATCTTATATTGTGATCCAAGTTATTTTTCTCCTTCTTAAGTTTCATAATTGCCAAAAGTCAATTGGACTAAGAATTATGCATTACCTTGAATTTTGGATAAATAGAACACTCACCTTGTTACATGTTGATTGTTGAGGACTGAATTATAGAAGAAAAGAATAATTTCATACACATTTTTAAAATAGTAAGTTTGGATAAGTAAATCAAGGTTGTCAATAGATAGATACCATTCTTAGGGTAACACAAAAAAATGAAAATATTAGAGATCAACACTTAAGAATGGAATTCAAAAAAAAAAATGCATCTCCAGGCTTAAAAGACCTCTCTGGAAAATGTATGGAAAAAATTTTACTTCCCCCCCTCCAAGGTCACAGAGAATATTCTCTGCATTATTCTTATAGACTGCAACTAAAATTAATATTAAATCTATAATATGGATATGAGTTGAATGCATTTTAAAGTTAAAATAATTAAATGGGCACTTTGTAGACATTTCTCAACAACAATACTTATTGCATTAAAAGCTTACCTTGACAAACAAGCATATGTAATTCGCATCACCAAGGGTCTGAGATAGCACATGGGTTGAATGAAGTTGGCAGGCCAAAAAAATTAAAGTTTGACAAGAATTTGAATCATTCCCTAGCCAGCTTGGATCTCGTGCTCCTATATCATGTCAGTTGAGAAGGAATGGAATTAAAACATGGTAGGTTTTTTTTTTAAAAAGGATCATCCCCACCCATCTCTTACTTTTATCTCCTTCCAAGACTAGGCATGGACTTCTTCCCAACTGCCTGCCAGCAAGAGAGCACGTAACATCTATGACATGTCATGTCATTAAGTTAATGGAGGGGGGGAAAAGTAAGTTCTTTCATTAATTCCCTTACCTTGCAAACTGTCTACTCCATTCTCCTGCTAGCGCTTACCTCCTTACTGTAGGATCACGCAATGAGGAGAGGGGGTGGGAACGAGGTCTGCACTACACAGACATTGGACAGTGTGACACCTTGGAAAGTGGCCCACGCATGAGGTGAGCCACTTGGCTTAGGTTGTGGAGAAGGGTGGTCGTAGGATGTTGGGTAGTTTGGTTAGGATGTTGGTTGGTGGCTTGGTGCCACGTAGGATGGGGTTAGTGGGAAGTTAGTATAAGTAATTATGTTTTAGGATAGTAAGTTACTTTTATTTTTTTTGTTAGTTAGTGTTAGTTTAGCAAGTTTAGATGTTAACTTTAGTTTAGAAAGACTTGTTTTAATTAAAATGTTAGCTACTCTTGTGTTACTATTGTTTGTTTATCTTTTAAAATTTAGTATATATAAAAGAAAAGAAAAGAAAGGATGGGTAAAATTTTAAACATGTACTTGTAATCATGAATTCATATAGTTAGTTAATGCCAATATAGTCTAGATTAGTTTTAAGTTTATGTGATGGTTGTTTCATATTAAATATAGTTTAGTTTATTTTATTTTATCCTGATTTGATTTAAGTTAGTTTAGATTTATTATATTATTAGTACATTATATCATAGATTGTAACATTAGATAGATTGAACATTGTATTGGTATCAATATTATGGATTTAGATTTATAATAGTGTTATATAAAGTTTAGTTTCACTTATGGATTTAATTGAAATAAATCTAGTCTCCAATTTTAGTTGAAATTGATATATTAGTAAATGAGATTGTTATAAGTATGTTAGAAAAGTTATAAAAGTTAGTGTAAACTTGGGAAGTAAGGTTTCTTTTTAAAATAAAAATAAAATAAATAAAACACAAAATAAAAATATTGTTAGCATGCGTGGACTAATGGGATTTTAAATTAATCTTGTAATGTAACGAATTCTCTTAGTGTTAAATGTTTAAAAATTGTAGTGACACTTGAGTTATCAAGTAGGTGGAAGGAACTAGTTAATTAGGTTTTAGATCATAATTCTTTGATGCTAGACAAGATATGAAATTAAGAGTTATATGTCCCTTCTGTTGGTAGGTCATTTTGATGTAACAAATAAAATGTGGAGTCCTACCCATCATCATCCTTAGGGGGTAATATTTTAAGAAAGTATTAAAGTTAATTGATGGATTAGGTCTTTAGTTAAATGGATTAGTCGTTGATTTAATTAATTGACTTATTAAGAAATTTTCAGTTCACCCGGATAACTCCACTAAAAAAATGTCCAAACTAAGTTGTATCTTTCTTTATATCATTGGGAACTTGCATCTATAACCTTTTACAACCTTAATATCATTCTATTTTAAAAAATAAAATAAAATTATGTGTGTTTTTGGCCTTATATTTTGGGCATGACATAAATTCATTGTTTAAACTATAATCTTGACCTAACCGTATAGTTATGTACAATAAAACCCTAAACATATATAACTAATTACTTAATCACATAACACCCTGCCAAGGGATCTAAACAAAAAACTTAGTATTTAAAATGATTTTACTTAAATTGTGTTGTACTTTGTTTCATGGATCGAAAATGGAATCTATAAACTATTTTATAAATTTATATTCTTTTAGCCTTTCATACCCTGTGACATGTATAGTGGATGATTATGCATTCTGAATTAATTTGCCAAGTGGCATTCGAAACAAATGTATATATTATTTAAATGGATTGAACTGAAGAAGTTAATATTCTTTCATGTGGATGTGTTATTTATTTTACTTTTAGTACTTATAATTATTTAAAAATGAAATGTAAATGTGCTCATTAAGGAATGCAATCTCTTATGTTTTTTATAAATGTAAATTATTTTATGTATGCTATTGCTTGCTTAGTAAAACTTTTGATTGGTTCTTTGGATCCCTTGGCTAGGCGTCATTTAGGATTAACTATAATGTCAATTTGTATTGAATTTAACTCTAATAATAACCCTTACTATCATCTTAACCTTAATCTTAATTTGCTAAAACCTACACTAGGCAATATATAAATAATTAAATAACTTTCCTATCTTACCTTGAGTACTAATTTTATAAATGTCAAACCCTAAAATTGTAACCTTATTTATGATAAACTAAATTATCCTAGAGGAGCATCATATCTACATCTACATGTCATGTACATGTGAATTTAAAAAAATTTGTACATATCTAATTACATCATTTATTGCATAGGAAGGATTAAAAATTTTCATTATATATATATTATCCATGCATATCATATCAAAAGAATCATGTAGAGATATGTCATTTACGACATGTCCATCATAGATAATCAAGAAGGATACTTAGGTAAATTTTTATATATAAAACTATATATTATAAGAAAAGAAAAACACCATATATAGGAGCATCTCATGTACATAAACTAAAAAAAATTACCATGACACATGTAATGAGATCAAATAATATTTGTAAGATTCATCACATATACTATCAATGTATAGGGGTGATATAATCAAAATATCAAAAAATGAGTGATATCAAAGCATTATATCTTAATATTCGAACCTTGAATCCTTTCCCCAACCATTAACCAAATTGAATCGTTACCCTAAGATTGAACCAAGTTAAACGTTGACCTTAAGACTAAACCAAATCACCTTAAACTAGAACTCAATAATATATTCAACACGTTAAAACAAAACTCAAACCTAACTTTTTTGAATTAATGTTAGTTTTTAATCTAAAAACTCTAACTATAATTCTATATCTAAAACAAAATTTATCACTTTAAAACTTAATTCAATTTATTAACTCTTTTCCTTATTGAAACCTAAGCATGTAAACCTAATCAAACAGTAAAACAAATTGAACCCTAATCCTAAAACTAATTAAACATTACTATCAAGGTCTCAAAATGATACATCATAAAAAAATTAGAAGAGACATGAATGAATGAGGCATCTAATTAAGTAACCCTCCCTCACCATCAAGAGGTGGAAATGGAACATTAGTGCGAGTGGGAGCTCGGACTACACCCTTGGATGCCTAAGAATATATCTAAAGAAGTGAATTACTTGTCTTTCCACTAGATGCCTAAACCTTTATATCCTAAGTGAGTATTCATCATGTAATATATAATTAGGAGGGTATTGAAGCAATCTAACACCCCAATCCCTAACTAGATAATTATGTTAGGGTGGACTAATTTCTATTTATCTTGGGTTGGAAGTGCCTAAAAGATTTTTTTTGGAGACTAGAGATTCCCCTATTTGTTTCCTATTTTCCTATATGGGTAGCCTAAATGTTTATTTCCTTTGCAAAATGGAGGGCCACATAAGAAAATATTGCCTTGTTCTATAAAAAGAAATACCCATCCCCTAGTGATATATAGTAAGATCTTTTTACTAATTTTACTATCAATTTTTTTGGTTAAAAGATGATGATAGAAAAATGATTTAGAAGATAGGGATAAAATGAGAACCATAATTCCTAATGAAGATGCATTATTCCTTGATAAACCCATTTCTATCATAAATTAGCTCCTCCATCCAAAAAATTAGTAATGAGAAATCCCTAGGTCAAGTAATCAATGGAGGGCTCATAAGAATCTCATTAAAAATTAGAGACATGACACTCCTAAATACATATTATACAAAATTCTTGCCAAGGTCTTAGCCTCTAGACTAGAAGATATCCTACCCAAGATCATTAACCCTACACAAAAGTGTTTTGTTAAAGATATTTATACATATTGGAGAACTTGATAACCTATTGGAAGACTTGGAATTGGGAAACATTTCCAAGATAGAGTGTAGGCATGCTCAAGTAACTGATTATGAAAATGTCCAAATAATTAATAAGTATCTAACATATAGTTTTTTGATAATATTTGTATTCTTTTTAAGCTAGAAGAGTGCAACACAAGTCATTTAATGATCAAATTGGACCTCTTTTCTTTGTATTAGGTATTAAGATTTATGTCTCTACATCTATCTTATTGGGGCTAAATATTGAGTCCCCTACCTTGTGTAGTAAATATGGTATTGGATGGAGATGTCATAATTAAGTGGTTGGATACCTAGGGATTCCATTTGTAGTAAACCCTAACATATAAATGAAATGTGTCTTTATATCAATAGGAAAATCTTTGGAAAACACAACAACTAGAACTCTAATTATCTCACTTTGGTTGGTAGAATTCAAGTATGTTAAAAGATTCTCTCCTCATATTGGGTGTACTTCTCTTCTTCCTACTTATTTTATTTAAATCAGTTTGGTCTTCTATATAAATCTATTAGGAAATTTTTTTGGTCACATGGAAAAGGAAATATGAAGAATCATGCTACCAGGAGTAGTTCACATAAAGAAAGGAGATTAGTAAGTTGGAATGAAAACTTTAAGAAAGTTCAAGGGATTACTCTAGCAATAAAATAGATAGCCAAAGCTTCATAAGGTAATGAATTATGGATTATGATTAGAATTAGGATTATTATATGGTTAGGGATAGGGTTCACATGTATTAGTTCATTACCTGACATGATCTCCACTTATAGTTTGCATTAAAAAGTGGATAATATTTAGGATTCAAACTACAATCATAAATAATTTTTAATCAAATCATAATTCTATCTCTAAGATTTCATTCTAATTGTAACCTTAACTCTCATCCTAACACCATCTATTATATATCTTGTGAACAATAGGACCATAATAAATATCCAAAGCCTAAATATAATTCTAACTAAAACCATAATCCTAGGTAAGTTCCCTAACATTAAAGGACCATAATCATTATAATAATCTTAAGCTTAGCCATCATGAAAACCATTAACATAACAAAATTGTAAACCATAAACTTGCCATAATCTTAACTTTGTTTCATCCTGAGATGAACATATAATCCATAATGAGTTCATACAATCCCCCAGTGTCACAAAATAAGTGTACATGAAAGCAAAATTAGCTTGGTGGCTCCTGTTTTAAGAAAAGAAACCTTGAACTAACCTAAATATAGTTTGTTGGAGTATTATTTTATGATTAGACTTAAAAAATTGGTATTTAATGTTTAATTTGACTTAAGTGTTTAACTTTATTTATTTAATCGATATGATTTTAATAAAGATATGTGCATTTATATAGATCTAATTGATAAATTTTAGATTTAAATTTTATTAAATAGTAATTTTGTCATGTTTTATTTTGTGATGTATTTTTGTCATGTTTTATGTTTTATGTTATTTAAACATATATGCAAATTATATTTGATGGACCCACCGCCACCCCCTCCGCTTGCCATACCCCTCCTCTACCCCCTCCATCTCCACCTCCACCTCCACCCACACCTCCACCACCCACCGTAGATGAGCTTTGCGAGACCATGAGGCATAACCTCAATGACCTCATTCATGATATAGAGGCTATCCGATGTGAGAGGCACCCCCCACCTACTATGTCTTGAAGATAGCATGCAAGGCGTGATTGACTCCATCCATCATTTTGATTCAAACATTGATTCATTTAGATCATGGAGTGAAAGCATGTGTGCCTTCTACTCTAATGGCTTATCATACGGATAGGTTTATAACCTGCATATAGGTAAAGCAAATTTTAAACATTATTTTGTAAACCCTAAGACAAGTGAAGAAATTAATGAGAAGAAGCTTCACATTTCCATTAGGTGGTGTACACATCCACGTATAGCAACACATTTTTGGGAGTGGTGGTGGATGGTATTTGACCATCCACCACACGCTAACCATGAGATGCCCATGTACTTCCTTAGGAATTTATGGGCTAAGTTTGAGTTGGGTTTGAAACCCAACTATTTTGATATGAAAGCATTTGAGGGGATTGGTAGAGGGATGCCTCAGGATAGGCTTGGGAAAAAGTTGAGCGATAGAATGAGAAACCACAAGCAAGCTGAGCCCCTTGTACCTCTTCTTGCGCCTATTGTGCCTGCTCCTCACCATCATCAAGAAGTTTCATCTACTCTTACCCATTTTAGCGCCATTTCGGGCAATTTAGTACAATAGTGGACGTAGGCGGTACATGCTCCTCCACTTGGACATGTTTGTACTAGTTGTGGAGGCATATGCATCGGCTCCCAGAGAGATCCTAATATAGCACACAATGGCCATTATGCTGAGGTGCAGATTTTGATGATGATGTATATGCTACCCATGGTGTGATGGTAGTGATGAGATAAATGTGTCATCATTTTTTGACCTCATGCAACAGGAAGAGCCTAGAGAGAGTCAAGAGTAGCAGGTAAAATTTTAATTTTAATATAAATATAAAGTACACATAATTATTTACTTTCTACATACATGTTTAATTGTATTAACCATATTAATTTTTACTTTTGAAATAACAGAGGATGAATGATATTATTCCTCCTAGGAGGCAGTATACTCTTTTTTCGAGACCTACAGATGTTGGCATCCCTTATATGGTATGCACTTTGAATTACACTATAAAAATGTACATTCGAACTCGAATTTAATAACATGTGCTCATATGTTCTTTTTATCTAATTTTGTAGGGATTGTCCACATCTACAAAAATTGATGTTAGTACAGGTCCTACTCAAGTTACCACTAAGGCACATCCTCAAATACATGCGGTATGAAATTTTGACTAAAGAAAAATAATTTGTATTATTTTTATGTATGTAAATTATTATTAACTTATAATCTAAACAATTTTGACTCAGATGTATATATATTTTATGTGTTTTAATTTTACGAACAGGAGCCATATCATACTCATCCATATAGGCCTTGGTATAGTCTATTTTCGACTCCATCTTATGATTATCATGCTAGCATACCTGTAGACAGATCTGTGACATTGGCTACCACTCAAGTATGATATATATATATATATATATATATATATATATATATATACATGCTAAATTTATAGGGTATAAAAAATGTAGTGTAAAAATTATGTACTTTATAATTATTCATGTATATTTAATTTTGACTAAACCTTTATGTATCCATAATTTTAGGACTATGTCACCATGAGTGTTGCTAAGAGCATAGGAGTTAGCCAAATGGAGGTACCTACATTGTCATTTGAGGTCAGTATTGTGATTTATGTACATAATGTATAGTTCATTATGCTCTAAAATCAAATTTTAAATATGTATGTATTTTAAATTACAAGACCTCACCACTACTGCATTTGGTAGTTTTGACAGTGCACCTCCTCCCATTACTAAGGGACACCCATCTCATGTGGTATTTATTTTATTATGTAGTGAATATTTAATTTATTTGCAAGTTAGATTCTGAGACCCATTTCAATTAAGCATGTACATGATGAGACGTGCCTCATGTTACACAGGGTGATCCATCTACCTCACAGGGTGTCCGACATGACAAAATGACTCATATTAAACATGATGATCCATCTGATTCCTCTTCATTTGGAGTAAAGAAGACATTTGATCAGATAGGTTAGGTCTTGTTGGCACCTGTAGATTGTGTTTTTATGATGTATATTGTTTACGATGTATACACTTTGTGTTAGGACAGTTAAAACTGTACTTTAGACCATGTATTTTTTCACTTCATAGATCATGTTATGATGTATGTTAGACCATGTACTATTTTTTTACGACTTCTTATCATGCTTGTGTATGTAGTATATATTATTATGTTTCATCATGTTTTAAGTATATTCGAACCATTTTCTTTATTCTGACATATTTTATTCTTGAACATATGACACATTTTGTAAGTATATATGCAAGATGAACAATAATTTTAACTATCTATAGATCATTATTGGATAAATATCACATCAAATTTATGCATTGAGATTCATACAAATAAAATTGACCTACTAGATTAAAAAATGCATTGATAACATACCTAACAATGTATCATATGTGATCTTAATGTGTTGTTTGGTAATATAAGACTCATTATCATCTAACAATGCATATTATGTGTTGGTAAACATATGAATACCTATCATAACTTATAACAGACATAATCACCTATTAGGACTCCTATGTCCCCTTAAGACACATGTGTATGGATAATGTACCTGACAATGTATCATAAGTGATATTAATGTGTTGTTTGGTAATGTAAGAGTCATTATTACCTAATAAGACCTATTATGTGGTACTAAACATATGAATACCTATCATAACCTATAACAGACATAATGACCTATTGGGACTCCTATGTCCCCTTAAGACACACATGTATGGATAACGTACCTAACAATGTATCATAAGTGATCTTAATGTGTTGTTTGGTAATGTAAGACTCATTATCACCTAATAAGACCTATTATGTGGTAGTAACGATATGAATACCTATCATAACTTATAACATACATAATGACCTATTAGGACTCCTATGTCCCCTTAAGACACACATGTATGGATAACATACCTAACAATGTATCATAAGTGATCCTAATGTGTTTTTTGGTAATGTAAGACTCATTATCACCTAATAATACCTATTATGTGCTAGTAAACATATTAAGACTTATTAAAATATACAGAAATTATTATGACCTATTAGGACTCCCATGTCCCCTTAAGACACACATGTATGGATAATGTACCTAACAATGTATCATAAGTGATCTTAATGTGTTGTTTGGTAATGTAAGATATAAGAAACACAATGAATACAATGAGTAATGATATTTAAATTATCATGTACAAGTGACTTGTTTTTAATATTACAATCAATAGTAATTTGAAACTTCAAACAAACATTAATTTAAACATGCTTGAATGTAAAAGTAATGGAACAAAATAGGAGGTCATTACTTAAATTGACAATTAATTTATAATTTATCAAGTGCATAACTTTAACTTTCAAATAGAAGTAAACTCTAATTTTTGAATTAGTTTGTACAACATATTTCACAATATATGTAAGACAATTTCAATGATATATTTATAGTTTAGTGAACTCAAAACATAAAATTGGTTCAACACATCTCTTCAAATGAGGTCCTATAAAATAAAATTGTAAAACAAAAACACATGTTAATAAACACATAAATTAATATTCAAGGTATTTGAACTATGTAAATATATGTGTAATTTGTATGTACTTACTATGTGAAATTGCACAAGATGTTAATGTTCGATCCACTTCAACAATTAAATTTGCATAAATTATAATTGAGACCTAAATAAGAGGTATATAAGTTCTCTAAATTGGTATTGACAACACAAAAATACATGTAATTAAATTATATAAGTACATATATATATATAAATAATACAATAATGAAAAAACTTACATGTGTTTGATTTAAATGTAGTCATCCCACTTTACCATTTGCATCGTCTCTCTTTTGCAATGATCTATGATTGTCTCATGCTCGTCCATTGAAATTGTCCATAATACCTTATTGGTGGGTCTCCCTTTGTATCTTTCTAATTTGATATTTGTTGCCACAACCAAATTAGAATAGTGTAAAATCTTCTTTTCGATTTGGTAGTCTTCAAATGCTGCCAAACCATTTCTTCTTGTTAGGTATCTACGTAGCCAGGTGCTAGCTACAATGACAGACCCAATTGGATACTCAAAACCATCATCATCTACTTGATGAGATGTCAATTTTTTCTTAGGTTCCACACATCTAGCTAGCCAATACTCAGTTTGTTCATCATTATCACTAGATGCAATAACAACATAAACATGTCCTACAAGATAAGATAAAGTATAGAAACACTTTAATCACATGAGTGTACATATGCAAATTATATAAATTGAAGCACGAGATCACAAAAAAAATAGTTAAATTGTGCATACCAGGTTTTATGAGGTCTGAAATATGATCATAGTCTTCTGATGCAAAAGTAACATTTTGGCCTTCATTTACTATATCATCTTTAAAATGCATATTAGTAGGTGCAAATGATATTTGTTTCCAATCTTCAACCCATTCTATATTCTCACATTCTTCCCATTCACCTGCAAGAAAAAATTGACAAAAACAAGCAAGCTCCCTAGTCCATATAGTCCAAGTGTTAGAATCTAAACTCCTAAATGAATTCAATTTAGCTAACCCACTAATTGTATCACAGTCATATCTTGAAGGGATATTATTTTCTTCAACTAGGTAGAAGAAACATTTTATAGTAGAGTTATGATTTGATCCCATGTATAAATATTTGTTACACCATTCTACAATCTCATGTGCATTTTTGAATTTGGCTTTTCCCTCAAATTTTAATTGCTCTCTACTAAGGGCTCTTTTCACGCATGCACTAGCACCATCATGTTCTCCTTTACCATGTCCAGCCTCAGAAAAACTCTACACATGTTGGATATTAGTTTGACTATGTGTCCTACTCAACCAATAGAACATTCTGGCATTCTTGAATTGTCCTGTACAATTATCTGATCATATCTAATATTGTGTCATTTGAATTTGACTCTCTTTAAAATTATCATAAAATATTTTGAAACAATATTGGACAAAATCAGATGAATGGAATTCATTATCACTTATATTTTATGATCCTCCTCTATACTATCAAGTGCATGCCTATAAACTATATGAACATAAATTGTCACTTGCACTAAATTGTAATATTGTGGTTGTACCTCTTCTTGTGGTGCAAGCGTGTAGTTCTCTACAAAGTCAACAACTGAAAGTATAGTACCAATTGGAAATGTATTCTTTCATATGTGAAATTTTCTATCAAGACATCTAGAATATTGAGAATGTTTAACATATTTTGGTATGATCACACTCCTAAACTCATCCATAAATGCATGACAACTAACTTTATTTGTAACTAGATCACACCTTCTTCCAATCTTCCCATCCTTCAATAGATATTCAATAGTTTTGAATCTTTTTATCTCAACTAATTGTTGTCCAAAAGTAGTCAAAGCATTTTCATGCAAACATTCATCTAACAAAGAAAGATTGTTGCACATATCATATGTACTAGAAAGACATGCATTGAAAAGAATGTATTGATCATTAGGTGGCTTACAAAACAAACCTGATATGAAATCTTTTATAGTTTGAGGTGGTATTTTTATACCACATTCCTACAACATTTTTTTACTATGCATGGTACCACGTATAGATCGAAATACATCATAGTGGTAAGAAAATTGAATATGAGTTTTACAACAACATGTGATTCTTTCCTTGTTAATCCTTACATACAATGGTTTACACTTTTCAAAAGATCTTTGACTAATGATAATATTTAATACCTTATCATGTACAATTTTTTAAAACAATTCAGTTTGAGTCATGCCCAAAAAGTGTTTAGGATGTGGTTCATGTATTTTTGACCCAATTCTCAATTTAAAAACATCTCTTGAATTAGGTGATACTCTTGTACATTATCATGCCAGAAAATTTCAATCAAAATTTTGACTTCACTAGTAAGTTTCATATCACACCTCGAGAGTCTACCACTAGAAGTCCATAAAATATTTGTTGGATCACATTCAAAGTTAACCAGGCTTCTCTTTATAGCTCTTTCTAAAGTCTTACGATTCACATTAAGATATCCACTTATGTTTCTAATCAATCTTTTGTCAAATGTTGATTTGTTAACTAAAGCTATTGTTATTGCTTGTCATGTTGCATTCTTATCCTTAGACCTACTTCTCTTTCTGATAACATCAAAGGCATTAGCAACAGTAGATACAACTTGTTTTAAAGACTCATTTTTATTCTTGGGTTTTGTACACATTCTCAACCTTCTCATTACCTTTTGCATTTTAGACATTTTAATTAGTTGCAACATTTGCTGACATTGAAACCCAAATTTCTTATTTAAAAAAAAATGCTAATACAATCTATTAGCATGTGTCCTAATTTGTCTCCATAAAACCAATCCCTCTAGATTGTCTAACACATCATTAGGAATATGAAAATTATGTTCAGACACTTTACTATCATTCTAACATGTTTGTTCAGTAATTGGTGTTTCTATGTCTACATTCATTCAATTTTTATTTTCAGAAACTTTACTATTTTCATTGTTATTTGGGATTTGAATATCATTTTCAAATTTTCTTGGTATTTCTTTCGGGGCATGCATTTCAATTGGATTTTTTTGTGCATGATCGTTTGACAATTGTTTCTCATGAAAAAAATCTAAATTAATTAAATTGTAACCTGCTTCTAAAAAATCACCAATTTCATCATGAGAGAAAATTTGAGGGTTTGGAGACACACCTGTATTGAATGCATGATTAGAATGTGTACCTAAATTTTTTTGTATTGGTTTCTCTTCTTTGACCTCTTCATCTATCATGGTATCCTCAATGTCTTTCTCCTTTGAAACATTGTTCAAGTTTCTAATTCTATGTCTTCTCTCTCATTGATGTCGTGCTTCATTTTCTTTATTTGCTACAATCTCCTCATCTGTCAGAACTTTTTCTTTCTTCTTTCTTCGTTGTTTTGATCCCATGTTTGCACCAATTTTGAATTTGAATCAGTAGCTTGCAAATTGTATAATAGGAGAAGAAAACAAAATAAGCATGATAGAATTCGTTGTTGTAGATTGAAACTATTATTCAATCATTTCAATCATTGAAACTTGGTTTGTGGGGCAGCTTTTGGGGCCCAATGGGTCAATTAGAAATGGGTACCTGATTGCTTAAAAATGGGGTACCCGATTTTAAAGCAATCGGGTACAATGGTTGAAAGCAATTGGGCACCCAATTTTTTAATTACAAATCGGGTGCTTGATTCTTGAGACATGAGTGAAAATTTGGTATGGCACCCAACTTTTACATGGGGTTTTGCCTTGGGGAAAGGCATGGCATAGGCTTGGTCCCATGAAGCCATGCCTCTATGATCTATTTTTTTCCTAAGGCATTTAATCAACAATTTCTGGTATTGTCATAATTTTTTTGTAGTCATCCCCATTGAATTTTTTGATGAGACAAAAACTCATTATACGTCTTACTGTTCTAATTCTAAAAATATAAATTTGATAGTTTATTAGTTTATTTGCTATTTTTCTATTATTTATTAATCAAAACTATCTCCTAAACATTAAAATGTGACATTCACTAAAACTTTAATAACTTTTTTGTTTTATAATTTTTCTTATATTAATTTATATGTCATCAATCTACATACAATTCTTTTTATGCTAAAAAAAAAAATTGAAAAAAATGAGATTTTGATCAAATTATGTGGTTCGTACACGAGAGGTTTAAAATATACCTTTATAGCCAATTAATAATTAATTTTAAAAAAATATTTAAATAAAAAATTAAGGAAAAATATTTTCATCAATCTAAGATGTATTAGATAACTCCCTTTAAAAGGATTTGCAAAAATTCATTTATTTGTGTCAAATTATGGTGTTCATACATGAGCATGGTATGGTTCTAAAATAGGCATTCTGAAAAAGTGGTTTTAAAGATCCATACCAAAAAAATAATCTATCATATGGGTACACAAATAAATTACATATTCAAAAACTAGATTCTAAACAGTAAAAAAATTATTTCTAGAGTTCTTTAATATTCTATCTCTAAATACCTCAAATTTTGACATCAATTGACAAAGAATTTCAAATATAGGAAATACACTTCCACTTTTGGCCAAAAGTGAGACCCAACTTCTTGCATTGACCCATAAGGAAATATATGCATTGGAATACATGTGAGTGCCCATTAAAATTGGTATTCTATGATGGTAAATCTAGCATATGAAACTAATGAGACCTTGAGAATTCTATTAGGCTCTACATCATAACTAAACCTTGGAATTAATGTAATGTGTTGTTTTTAGTTTTAGATTTGTTATAGGTTTGTAAAAATAATTTATGATAAATGTTTAGATGCATAACATCTAAGGTAGGCTTTAAACATGAACAAGAAGATCATAAATCAATATGAAAATGACATAAATTGCAAATGATAAATTTTTGGCTTTAACACTGATAAAGTTTATTACTGATCAATATTTTATCAAAAATTCAAACTAATTAGGTATTGAATTAAGCTTGATAAACAAATGATAGAGAAGGAAAACTTTAAACATGAACAAGATCATAAATCATATGATGATGACATATTGGAAATGATAAACTTATGCTTAAATAGTGATAACGTCTATTGTTAATCAATATTCTGTCAAAGTTTTGAACTTATTACGTATTGAATTTAATGTCATACATGAACATATCTAATTTAATGTCATACACAAACATATCTAATTTAATGTCATACGTGAACAAACATATAATATAAAATGATAACCAATAATGTCATGTACATTAACAAACACATAATATATTATGATAACCAATAATGTTGTACATGAACAAACATATCATATATTAACCAATAATGTCATAAGTCTAATAATGTCATGCATCAAATTAATTTCCTACATCAAATATAAAATGTCATATATACATCAAATGTATATCGAATATGTCCACTGACATAAAATCCAACATATATGTCCGTTGATGCCTATACATGTACATGTCTATCGACTATATCTTCTCCTTCCCACAAGGGGAAGGAAACAAATCTCTAGAGATCTTTGGTCATCATGTGGAGGGAGATGGTGGCGATGATGGGGTCTTCCTCACACGCTCACTCGTCCTCTTGTTGAGGCTCTTCTCCAACTCGAGCTGATACAAAAAAAGTATATATGAATCAATAATTATTATACATTGAAATCAAATATATGTACATACAAAATTAATTATTTTCTTACCACCATCAAATAGTCACTCTACAAGTCCACCTCAAAGGCTCATGGATGATCAGCTGTAACAAGATCCTACAACAATTCAATCAATATAATCACTTATAAATAACATTAGAAATTTATATACTAACTATTATAAACAACAACTAAAACCAAAAAAATTATTTCATACCTCAGTCAATGGCTGTGAACTAGCCATAGTTGCAGCCACTCAACGATCGACAAACTATTGGAGATGAGGAGGAGTCTCTGATGTCAAGAGCTACATGTCATACAATACATGTTACATGTAACATGAAACATGAAACAAATATAATCAAATGAATTAAATTAACATGAAACAAATGTACCTCTACAAAGCTCATATCACGTCTAGGTTCCGAGTCCATAGTGAATGTCAATGGTCCTATAGAGAACTGATGCACATGCATAAATTTTTTTGTCAATCCTTAATATTATTACTTAATAAATATATGTATTAATTTAAATTATTAAATTGATAAATACCTCTGGACTCGTCGACAGGACCAAAAATGGGGTTGAGGGATTGCTACTAGGGCCGCCAACACTTTGACCCTAAATTTTGAACAATGTCAATAGATGCAAATTAATTAGTCATTCACTATACATATGAAATGTGATCAAATTAGTTTATTATAATTGTAATTTACCTATGTGTCAATGCCAAATGTCTCTATCATAAATTGATCAGTGATGAGCCCATCATCCACACCATCTCTAAAATGACTGCCAAATGTGCATAAGGATCATAATGATGTGCACATGTGACTGCAATGCACAGAAGGCTCCCCCTCAACTAACGGACTCATGTAATGAATGAGGGTCTACACTAAAGCATTAATAGTCCCTAGAGCATTGGCCTCTAAATGTTCCTTCACAACTGAAGGAATAGTCACATGCTCACCTTGTGGCTTGACCACAGGTACCCTAACTACATTAGAGTCACAACATGCCCCCAACCTCTCAAATGATGACCCCCCACCTCTACCATGAGATTCTATTATATCAAAGAAATTGAGGATCTCCCCAAGGACAAACTCACAATACAATTTTCTTAAGAAACACATGGGGACCTTGTGATTATTGCAAGGAGGGGCATCAAAAACCATCCACCATCTATCTCAAAAATTATTTCTCATAGCATCGTGTATGCACCAATGGATGGGGAACCATTTAGTACCCTCTCTAATAGTATCTTGTTCACTAGATTTTCTAAATAATGCACATATTCTACCTTTTGGTATATCTTTTTTTTTTAACATCTTGATATGATATTTTATTTGCATAATATCTTTTTTTTTCATCCCTCTTAACCTGCCAAACATCTAACTGACCACTAACAGAAGCTATGTGGGTCTTAATGGATTCGAGGGACAATGCCAATTAAGCTCTCATTGGATTGGTTTTTCCACATTCTTTCAACCAACCAATGAGTCCTTCTAATTTAGTTTTTCCTCTTTCTATTTCATTTATTATATTTTCTTGTGTGCCAGGAGGAGGTCTTGCAATTGGTTCAAGTTGTGGAATTTGTTGCCCTTCTTGTGAAGGGTTTTGGTTTTGATCTTCTTGAGGGTTTTCATTTTGATCTTGTTGAGGGTTTTGGTTTTGACCTTCTTGAGGATTTTCCAGTTCATTATTCACATTTCCTGATAAGAAATCAATTGAAATCTAAATAAATAAACAATATTTAAAGAAAAATTAAAAAAAACCTACAAAACAATATAAAAAACATATCAAACAATGCAAAAAGAAAGTTAGATAACATACAACATGCTCATGATCTCGAACTTTGATGGCGAGGAGGCATATTGGCAAGGTGGGTGGCAAAAATGTCGTATTCTCTCAATCTGTGTATGTGTTGTGAGCAGGGCAAACTAGAAAATAGGAAATAAATGAATTGGTTGCAGTTATGCAACCCATTTATAATATTTTGGCTTTTTACAAAGCCCATATGCACTATAACATGTATGCCCTATGGCTTACATTACCCAAGCCATAGCGCGTACACACTATTAAAAATTGAAAATAAAATAAAATGTGTCACCTTTTTGGCACCACAACTTGGTGCACTTACCCATAGACAGAATATATAAAGAACATTTTCAAATTATTTCATGTTTGGAAGATCTTTATACATTCTTGAAAATAATTCTTATCGTATCACCAAACAACATCCTTTCATCTAGTTCAACAGAGACTAAGGATGACTTGTCTTGTATAATTTTCAAATGCATTGTCATTTCCTTTGTAAGAGAGATACATATGTTATAGCCTTAAATCTCTGTCACTTCATCTTTACATTGGAATAAATCTTCAATCCATGTTTTATATGCTTTTGATAAAAGATTACCAAGTCCCCTTTTGAATTTAATATTAACTTTTATTTGATACTCATTACAAGATTTCCTCTTTTGACTCTCTAATGCAACTATTGTTTACTACTCAAAAATCATGTTCTTGTATTCCTTATGAATATAGATTCCCCCCTTTTGGCACTAAAGTCTCTATCCATTTAATTAGGTTGATCATTAATTATAATAGCATGAGACTATAATTTTTTTCATTGTTGTTTTTATTATTTATTAAATCTATGATATCATGATCAATAAAATCTTATACATGTCATTGCAATATCACAATTGAAAGTGTTAAATGAATCCATATTTTTTTCTCTTGATAATATTGCAAAACTATGACAAGCCCTTTCTTAATTCAATATTTATTAAGTGTGTACCTTTTTGTAGGGATGTAGAATCATATTCTAATACAATTTGATAATGAGACATCTTAGTTTTTTCCTCATAATAGTCCTATAATCTCAAATGAATACTTCATTTATTTACATGAATAACCCTTCACCTTTTATTGCATATAGAGATGAATTAAGATAGAAAAAAAAAAAATTCTAGAACTTCATTCAATCAAAGTACAAATTTATATCAAAGGATTCGCAACTAAATCCAACGAATATGAACAACTAACTTCTAAAAAATTACTACTTAGTAACAATGTTAATTAGCATACATTTTATTTTGTAATACATTTACAAATTACTAATTAGTAATCTTAATGTTCATTAGCATACATTTTGTTTTATCATTAGTAGGAACTTCCAATTCTACTAATTTTTTTTATCATATGTTCTCTATTTTTGACTCAATTTGCTAATGTCATCTATTCATTAATCAAACATTGAATCTAATGTTTCTACCATATTTATAATCTAATAACCAGTTTTAAACTCAACTCTCATTTGATTGGTTTACTTTAAATATTTATTAATATGTCAACTCATCATCTGATATCAAATTTAGATGAGTACAATCAACATTTTAGATTACATTGTTATCTTTTCTCTTCAATAGTAGTAGAAAAATCTTCTTTTGCTGAAAAACATCTTAAAAATGCAATACTAGGCCATATTAAAAATTACATTGCTACCTTTTCTCTTCCATAGTAGTGGAAAACTCTTCTTTTGCCATCAAACATCTTAAAATGCAATACTAGGCCATATTAAAAATTGCATCATTTTCCCAAAACTCTACAACACCACCACATTAAATTAAATCACAAATAAAGTGCAAAGCAATGTTGTCTTATATCAACTTAAATTAACTTAAAAATAATACCTTTTATTCTTAAAGCCTAGAAAAACAACACCACAATTGTATTGAATATATATTCTCTCAATGCAAGTCATGTTATGCCAAATGTTGATTGTTTGACCACCTTGTTTTACACCAATGCTCCAACAACCTTTCCAATTTTTAGCATGTAACTAATGAGCTTATCATCATTGAAAATATATTGATTGGCATACTTTCTCCCCCTTCCTTCTTCTAATGTTCTTTTCAAAGCAAAATAAACAACTTTCACTATTTCATTTGTCTTGTATGAGATGAATATTTACACTATGTACCCATGACAAATATAATACCATACTTCTTTGAGTGACATTCTTCATAGTACAAGACACATCACTCTTATCAGCTAATTATTGCACACACATAAATGCGCAACTACAAGTTTTACTTATGTTCTTAAAATATAAGTATTCTAGTTATATTCAGATACATAAATTATAATCATATTGTATGATTATAATTTCTTAGCAATAGAGTCCACATTACGCATCCTCAAGTATATAATTTATACCATAGACCAAAATTATCAATTGAGGACTAACCATATTAGTAAACATAAAAAATAATTATTTATGAGTCCATCTCTTTGTAAATAGACAAAGAGAGTGTCCAACAAGAAAACAATTTAGTTATAGATTGCAATATTGGTATGGCAATAAAATTGAAACGAGGAAATCCTACTTCCACCAATAAATTCTTCAACCCCTCCTCACTTCTCTCTTTCCCACCATAGCAATACACAATCATGAGAATATCAAACAAAAGACCAAAACTTGGATATGTCTTTACATTCTCTTGGGTGTTTAGAATAATATCCACAATTATCACCTTCCCCATATATGGAATTTTCTTTCTACACAACTTTAGAATCTTTACAAGGTTCTTATCCCCAATTTATGCATTATCCATTGCCATATTTTAATAAAATAAATGAAAAGATCTAGATTTTAAAAACCCAAAAAAAACTCCATTTTGTACAAAACCAAGCACCAGATTTGATCTAATAACATTCATGAATACAACATCTGTAGATGGAACCTCTTTGAATATGTCCTCTCCCACATTATTTACCTTAATATTTTTTTAAAAATCACATTTTGATTCATAGAAAGAAAAATAGGTCCATTTTAGATTGCCCTTAGTAAAATTATTGATACCTAGGAAGTGGGGAGCCGTAACTATGATGTGGGGGAGATCATAGTTGATTCCCTTTATAGTCAAATAGGATTCATGATCTTAGCTACAACATCAATAACATTTACACCAACAACTATAACATTTTTTGCAACATGACTTTCACAATATTTCTAGAAGAAATAACATTGTCAACTATGTGGTTACACTAGGTTCAAATTGGAATAATCTCTATGATAGAGGCATCTTTTGTTGTACTTTTTAATCCTGATATCTCTAGGAAATGCATCTTTTGACATGTAGGTGTTGAATCTGCTGATCTTGATGTTGAAGGTTTCTCTATTTTGCTGTGAAAGTATGATGTTATGTTTTCTATTTATTTTGATGGCATTTTCATTCCTCTAACACTCCCACAAGTCTTTATACTCAACATCTGTTACTAAGACAAGTTACATATAGGATTCTATCAAAAGAGAAGATAAATATATCTTTTATTATAACATAGAATGTAGGAATGTAAATAGTAACCATTTAAAATGGAATGAAGTAAGACATAAAATCTATAATGGAAAGGAAACTCTAAAATCAAAATGTCAGTGTCCTAATAGTTAAAACAAGAAAACAATAAAATCAACTCCCAAACATGCATAGGATAACCTTTGGTTAGTTTTAAAGACATGACACGTGGTGACCATTCACAAGCTTGAATCATGGTAAACTTAAAATATTTTGAATTTTCAAGATAGAGACAAACACAAAGACTTAACCACTAACTGACAACTTATGGAGCTTATTAATATTAACCCAAAAAAATCACATTATGGCAATAGTTGTAAGAGCTAATTATATACAAGTTTCAAAAGATAATATTTTCTTAGTGATAAAGATAAGACACATGGTGATTAATCACTATCTTGCATCATGATAAACTAAACATCTTGAGCTTGCAAGCTAGTGATCAAGACAAAGATTTGATTGCTAATCAGATACTCACTAGCCCACAACTTATGAATGGTTAAAAGACAAACTTGCAACCTTGTGATAACTACAAAGAATAACATTGTATTGACTCAAATGGTTAAAACAAAAAAATCTTCCAATTGGTGACCATTCAAATTAATACAATAAAATCACTCTCTAGCTTTCTATACAATTGAGTTGACACTTTTTAGACTTGGGATCTTGCATCTAGGCTAAACATAAAATAATGGTCACTATCACTAGATAGAAAGTATCAAAAAAAATTAAATAGACCCATGACCTTGGATATAATTCGACATGCATTTAGACATAATTTCAAAAATGTAAAATAATAAAATGATTTAAAATTTATTTTTGACCATAATTGTGACTTACTGTAACATTTTCACAATGACGTCATCTATCAGTGAGTCAACATATATTGAATCCCTTAGTAATTTCTATCTAGAGCCTTTGCAAGTGAAAAGACTCCAAGATTCAATCTATGCACAAAAAACCAACTAAAACATAAAAATAGTACCTTTATTCATTTAACCTTTATCACTTACTATTACCTTTCCATAGTGACATGGTCCATTAGCAACTCAACATCTAGACAATTCTAAAATTGGTGACCATAACCTCTAAAGTGAAATGGAAAAGTCATATACTATGAAATATCAAATAACTCAAGATGGAAAACATTAACATGGATCATCAATCTTAGATTATTTATCACTTAATTTTTATATTTTTACAATGAGAGCATCCCTTTTAGAATATACATATTAAGCATTATTCAAATATTTCTATCCAACATTCTAAAGCCTCTAGAATTATAGACCGATCTAAAAACTATTGGAAAATATTAAAATCTACCTTTAGTTCTCATCTATTTAAATAAATCTAAATTTGGTGAGTTGAATGTCATTCCATAGCTAAGAGATTTAAATTTTGTGAATTAGGTACGTCTTAGTGTTGTTGATAGAATGTTCAATGTGAATTTCAAATGTTGCTACCATTCTTATAGCAATGACGGTAATTTTTCCTTGTTTACCTTGTACTGAATTTTTTTTTAAAAATGTGTTGGAGAATTTTATAATTAATCAATATAAAACCATGACTATATTTTGGCAAATGGAGTGTCATATCAATTTGTGATTTCTCATATACATCTAGAAAACCTAGGTGAAATTAGAACTAATACTAGAAGAAATTACATATTGCATTCCGATACTATTATTTACTAAATTACCAATGCGTCTAACCACCATAGTTCACGAATTGGGGGAAAAATTTCCACTAAAAAACCTACTTCTAGACATTTCACTTTTGGCCATGCAATGTAAACAACAATATAAATAATTGAAGAAAGAAGTGGAAAAATTTAGAAAATGAGAATAACGAGGTTGAATAAAGAGATACAACATAGTTAAAATAACCTTTGTTTTATTATACATGAGGAAACCATCTTCTTTGTATGATAGTTTTAGGGTACTATTTATTCTTTGGAAAATAATTAAGGTAGTACTAGAAGGGAAATTGGATATAAAAATGATCACATGAGTTTACGGAGGACTATGTGAGAAGTGTTCCCAATAGTCTGAATTAGATGCGGAATTTTATTTACATGGTTTTTTCATGGGGTATTTTCCATAATCATTTCTTAATCTTTATGTAGGTGAACTCAATTTTTTTACATTTTTCATCAGTTGTAAATCAACTTGAATGGGAAGAAAAGATAGAAAGGTATAGAGATGTACAAAGAGGACAATGACTTCCCATTAGGGATGAATTCCTTAAATATATGGTATTCACATGTAGATATAATGTCATCTCTAAAATGATTAATATTGTTCTAATGTATGAATATAACCTCACTACAAGTATCAAAGCACTCATAGGTGTACACAATTATTTTCCATATGGTGCTTTGATAACAAAAAAAGAAAGTTTCAATTCAAAACCAATGCCAATATGGAGAAGAGAACCTAATTTGTCTCCCACTAATATAGATTGGAGTAATTTGTCTCCCACTAATATAGATTGGAGTATTATAATGGCCAGACATGTGATTATCATAATTGATGAAGAATAAAGATAATGGATATGAATGAGGTTCAAACATCCTTTGATAATCATGCCTTCACCACAATGTAATGCACAACTAATTTTATTAATTGGAGAGAAAGAGTAACCAAATGTTAGGGATATGCATATCAATACACTTATCAAGAGTATAGATTTTCAATATTTAATATGGTACTCTACATTAAAGAAATCAAGAAAAACGTGACAAACTAACCATGAGGTCAGTTGACAATAGGAGAGGGAGAAATGATGAGCACAATCTATGACATTTTTGAATAAACACTTATATTACTTTGTTAATTTTAGTATACTTGTTCAACTCATTTTGCACTTCTATTTTTACTTTTAAATTGTTATTATGATTAATTAATTAGGAACACTATTAGGAATGTATATATTTTTATTACACATAATACCTTTTGAATTAAATATGTAGATTGGAAGTAATTTATTTAATTGCACGTGTAAATCTAGATTGATACAATTTATAGTTGTTGGAGTGGATTCATAGATGAATTTTGTGTTTCATAGTTTGAAGAGTAATTTCATTCTATTATAGATTCAATCATTTTGTAGAACATTAGAAGATTTGTTACTAATTAAGAACGTTGTTGGAAGTTCAAATTTTGCATAAAAGATTTATTGTAGCATGTTTATAGAATTTAGATCTCATTTTGTATGTGTGCTCAAAATAAAATCTTAGATTTCACTTTATGCACTTATAATATGTTTTGTTCAAAATTTGGGAGGTATAAGACAACCTATAATCCCTTTGATTACCTCTGGAAGGAATCAAATCTTAACTCACTTGTTTTTAACTATGTTGAAATATGAGTTATCACTCAACAATACTTTCTAAAACCACTCTTAATGAGGATTCATTTATGAAAGGAGCTTTATTATCATTCATTTATGTATCCTAACATGCATGTATTTCCAAAATCCTTAAAAAGACTTTATATTGCATCCTCTTGAGATTATTATCATGGGCTTCAACAAGTTTAATCATTTTTTAAAGTAACATGTTAGGTCTGATTTCCAATATTTTCCCTCATAATATTGGAGACTTAGATCTCTTGTAAGGTTGAGAACTACACTTATCCTGATTCTTTCTCCTTTTTAGACCACTTGTGCCCTTCTATTAAGGTTGACATATGAATTTCCCTTATTATTCCTCCTTTTTAGACCACATGTGAATATCCATGTATAATTGTAAGAACTAAATAACAACTAATCTAACTATACAATTCTACACTCTAACCTAACCCTAATGAGATTGAGAATACCCTCTTTACTATTTTAAAATAAATTTATAATTGTATAATCACTTTCCAATTTGTATTAACATTCCCAACTTAATGAATTGTTGCTCTCATTTCACAAACACCTTAGTTATTCTAAAGATTTTTATTTATTTGTTTATATTTAGTTAATCGTTCCATTTTCATATTTCCACTATTGAAACATCTTGATTATGATTTCATAGCAGATTTAATAAGCATATAATATTCTTAATAAATAATATAAAGTTTGAAATTTTAATTTTTCTAATTTTAAAAATAAATATATTTAATATTAAATAATAAGAATAATTTAGAAAGCTATTTTAAAAAGATTTTTGATACAAATGTATATTTTAAAATTTGAAATAAATCAACAATTAATGATATTAAATTAAATTTAACAACATTGAATTGTAATAAATAAATAAAAAAATCAAAATATATTAGATAAGCATTCACAATTTAACTGTTTATCAAATATATTATATTTTTACAAATTTGAGTCAAACACTTAAATTATAATTACATTATATTAATATAAGTTCTTGAGTCCCACACCTAAATTATAATTACATTATATGAATATAAGTTCTTGGCAATCAAATCAATATCTTAACTGGCAGACTGAAACTATTGACTAATAGTGGCTAAGAGTGGGCCTCTTAGCCAATAGTTGGGGCCCCTGCATTGATGTCAAACTATTGATTAAGAGTGGCTGGACTCACTTTCAACCACTATTAGTTAATGGTTCGAATGTGCCCGCTGGAACCGCTAGAAAGAACGAATCCATCTATCCGTAAAAGGATAACCATAGCGGCTAACAAGGAAAAGCTTCAATTACAGACCGGAGAGGTGGTACGACAATAAAATTGAAACCAGGAAATCCTGCTTCGACTAATATATTCTTCCACTCCTCCTCACTTCTCTCTTTCCTACCTGGGAAGTACGCAATCATTAGCAGATCAAACACAAGACCCATACTTGGATCCATCTCTGTCCTCTCTCGGACGTCCAGAACAACATCCACAATTATCGCCTTCCCACTCTCAGGAATCGCCTTTCTGCACCGCTTCAGAATCTTTACGCAATCCTCGTCCCCCCAGTTATGCATTATCCACTGTAATATTTCAAGGAAATAAACGAAAAAATCCAGAGAAAAAAACACACAAAAAAACAAAAGAACCCCATTTTGCACAAAAGCAAACACCAGACTCGATCCACCGACCTTCATGAATACAGCGTCTGCGGATGGAACCTCTTTGAACATGTCCCCTGCCACATGCTTCGCCCATGAAAAGAAAAAAAATACATTTTGAGCCCATGAAAGAGAAGGGAAGTCCATTTACGAAAAATTAATCATCCCCGGGAAGTGTGGAGCCGTAGCTCTGACGTGGGGAAGATCGTAATTGATGCCATTTATTGTCGGATAGGCTTTCACGACCTCTGTCAGAGTTGCTCCGATGCCGCCCCCAACGTCGACCAAGGAATTTAATCCCTGATATCCCTCGTATTTAGACAAGATGGCCTTTATTACGATGCGGGCGGTGCCTGCCATGGCTTTGTTGAAGAGGTCGCTGTACTCTGGGTGCGCCGCCGCGTAGTCCCAGACGTGGACGCCGTGAGCCTTCTTGAAAGCCACGCCGCCTTCGAGAACGCACTCGTTCAAATGGTGCCACGGCGCCGCGTTCTGCACGTCCTTCAGCATGAGTAGCATCGCACTCATTGTGAGCGACGGCGCCGCCGCGCCGCCTTTCACTAACCGCTTAGAAGTTGGCGTTAGCCCGTATTTCAACTCCACGTCCACTTCGGCCCTGAGGAAATTCTTGGCGACGAGGAAGCGCAGGATTCTGAAGAGGCAATCGACGTCGGGCTTTTCGCTGGGAAGCTCCGCCGCAATTTGGGAGACGGAGAGCGTTTCATTGGGACCGTGGCGCGCAATGATGTCGGGGATTCCGAGCAAAACGACGGATTTGACTGACCAACGACTCGACGAACGCGAATGTGTATTTCCACGCCTCCGCTTGTCCGGCGAGTTGTTCTTCCTCGGTCTCGAACATTCCATCCATAGTTCCAACTTTGAGAAACTTCCAATCGTTGAGATATAATGGCTTAAGAGGTCCAAGGCTTAGGCTGGGGTCTTATGGGCACCCGCTTGCTTAAAAATAAAGTGGGTGCCATGAGCTTTTGTAGGAACATTTAAAGGGGAGCAGTTCCATGGATATTATATATAAATCTGTTTTAAAAAAAAGGTTCTTAAATTGAAGGAAATATTAAAAATATAAATTGTTGTTTTTTAAATTTTCGGCAGGATGATTTTAATTTGGAAGGAAAATGAAAGGTAGGTTCTTGCCAAATGGTAGAATTCTTCCCTAAATAGTAGGGGCTATTTCCAGCCCCCACTTTTTGCATCCACTCAACTAAAAAGTAGGGGCTCCTAGTTAATAGGAAAAGATTCCAAATTAAGCTTTAGCCTCCACAAAATATTATCATGGGACCTCCAACTCCTTAAATATAGAGCCCAAGCCCCCACCATGGGACCCCAAGGTTATGGTATAATATGGCATTATGCATTCATGTTAATGCTAATATGACATTAACTTGACCAATCAAATCAAAGAATTTAAAAGTTTATATGCAAACTTACAATGTTTATCTCTATTTTTCATTTTTTCTTATTTTATAAATGACATTTGGTACTCATTCTATTGGTCCATACTAATTTTTAGTAGGGAGAAAATCAATTTTCCTTAACAAAAATTCACATATTTTTCCCAACAACAATGATGTCATGCATTAATGATAGCTTTATCTTTTTCACAATTGTAACAAATTGATTAAAATTTCCAAAAAGTAATTATTTTATCTTCCACCTCACTACCTAAGACATAAATGCATGTCTAATCAACAATAATAACTAAATCAATTTTCTTATCAAAGATTATAAAAATATCAATTTATTAATTTTAACATCTTGTAAGTTTAAGTTTATTTAAAATCTTACTTAAAAACTAATTATCATATCATTTTAAAATACATTTATTTAATTTTTTCTTTACAATAGTTTAAAATTATTTTATTCTAATTTTAAAATTAATTTTTATTCTAAATTATAATTAAATTAATAAATTAAAAAAAAATAAAAATTTAAGAATATAATTATTTGATAAATTTGTACTAAAAATATTTATAAATTTTGTTACAAAAAAAAAATTAAATTTAGTTTTTAATGTTTCATATTTTCTATTTTAAATATATTTATTAGTTTTACATTGTCCCTTACCTTTGTCAATCGTAAAATGCTAATTTTTTTCACACTATGTTTAACTAGCTATTTTTTTCAGTTTTGTTTTAATTTTTTTTGCGTTTAAAAATTTGTAAAACTAATATTGTTCTTCAAACTTACTAACTCTTTTGTTGGTTTGGATAAATAGTCAACAATTTATTTTTAAAATTTAATATTTGAATTTATATTGGAAAAGGTAGAAACAAATACTTCATTGATTTAACTCAATTTTGTAATTGTTATTTAAATATTTCTTAAAATAACATAATCTTTTTTTTGTTAATTTTCTTCCAACTATCTTTATTTAGTGTCCCTATAATAACATGTCATTCTCTCTTTTAAATCTCTTCATATCCTTTGTATTCTTCATTTCTATCTATAAATCTCTATTATCATTATCTCTCTTTTCAATCTATCTTCATATATATAAATCTTCATTTTCCTTCTTTTCTAAATATTATGACAAATATATCTCTTATAACTCTCTCTTCATATATTTTACTCTCTAATTTCCTTTTTTCCTAACTATTGGCAGGACCTTTGACGCAATGCATCTCTTGTCATAAATGATAATCAAAATCCTAATTTTAACCATGATACTAACCATCATAACTATTTAATGTTATTTATTATTTAATAAATATGCCACCATCTAATAATAAATAATAAATTTGTGTAGTGCATAAAAGTATAATTTTAAAAATAAATCATTACAATTAAAAGTAATAATATAATATTATGTAAATTAAAAATCATTTATTATTTAATTAATATGCCTACTATCTAATAACAAATAATAAATTTGTGTAGTTCATAAAAGTATATATATATATATATATATATACATATATATATATATATATATATATATACATATATATATATATATATATATATATATACATATATATATATATATATATATATATATATACATATATATATATATATATAATCATTAAAATCAAAATTGATAATATAATATTATGTAAATTAAAAATCATTTAAAAATATGATTATACTTCAATAATTCAATAAATTGAAAAAATCATATATTAGTGTAATTTATATTAATTTTAATTATTCTATTATAATGTGTTGTGAAATTTGAATATTATAAACAATGAATATGCTAGCTTACTTAAATCTCATACATTAAAAATATATAAAATATTTATTATGTATATATTATAATATACTATATTAAATTATGTTATATAGTGTTAATATTAAAAAGAAATAGTACCATAAGATAATTAATTTATTATTATTATTTTAAAAATTAAATTAATTACTAATTAACAAATCATAGTTTTTTTTTTTTAATTTAATTCAATAAACTTCAAGAAATTCTAATTTCAATTTCAATTTATAAAAAAAAAAAACTTATGTTTCAATAAAAATTATTGGTGCCTATCCTTATTAAATTATCTGTCAAATCAGTTTTCAAGACATCAAAATCTTTTTTTTTTGGAATTGAGTGATTGTGCAGTATGAAAAATAGTTCTATAACTCATTCATATTTACGTTATAGTTAATAATGAAAAATAGTTCTAAAAATTATTCATATTTACGTTATAGATAATAATTATTAATAAGATTCGCTTGGAAAATATAGCAATTCCATTTATTTGGAGGAAAGTGAATGGGGGAGGCATTGAATAGATGCATTCATAAAGGATTCATGAAACTGTAAAATAGACACGCAATGACCATCTTTTCAAACATGTCACATATTGAGGGAAAAGTGGAACAAAAATAGCTTGTGAGAAATAGACTCCATCGAAATGATAGAGAACCACTCTACAGACAAGATCATTTCAATGGTCTTGAAAGATATTTTATAGAATTTCAACCGTTGTTTAACAATCCTAAGTTATTTTCCTCAGTATAGTACTTATCCACATTTGAAAAAGGTCTTAAAATGATGTAGTAGGGGAAGACATCTAGTAGCCACCCATTTTTTAATGACTATTATGTGTGTTGTTATAGATTCCCCTTTAATTATCGCTTTAAAATGACTCTTTTAGACCACCTTGCACTCTATAAGTTCTACAAAGAGCTTCATGACTGCAAAAAAAATGAAAGGTTAGCTTTAAGCTCTTTAGCCACCTAGGAATGTTAACTAAAAAAATCAACAAATTTTGTCATACAAATTAGGAGTTCTAGGTGCACGAAGTTTGCGTGGGCATCTACTAGGTCTCTTCCCCTAGTGTAGTGTTGTTATTAATCACGATCAGAGAAACCATGATTACTTTGTGTGCACTTGTCCTTATGTTAAAATGTCACAAATTATTTTTTTTGTTTTGTGGCTCATCATTGGTCATTTTTTGATCTATTAAGCATATGAAACATGCAAAATATTTTTTGAACCTTTAATGATCACTTCACTTATTTTTTGTTAACCCCATTAGGTACATGATAAGTAGGTACATAAATAACACAAACCCATACTATTAAGGACTAAATATATCATATGGTCAAGCTACCAACTGCTAGAATAGAGTTTTAAATTACAAAGTAAGTTGGTTTTCTCTATAAAGATAGGAACCTGGTTGAAATAGAGGCCACTTTCTCCATGGATTCTAATTGATAGCTAAAGGAATTTAAAGGACAAATGGGATGGGAATGAGTGAAGGGATTACTTAAAATACAAACAGAGGAGATGAACTCGGTAGTCATGGGGGTTATTATGGTTCACCTTTAGGAAAGGGCAATAAAAAGGTGAACTAGCTTTGATGTGATCTTAGTCTTCATTGTATGGGGGCTGAAATTGAATAAGAGCACCTATGAAGTGGGAAATATAGTGCAAGCCTTGTTTGTAGAGGATATGTTAGGTGGGCTGGAATCAATTCTGGAATGGTTGATTCTAGGCATAGGGAAAGATTTAAGAAATTATTTTGTAGATGAAGATGATGCACGATGCTTCAGATATATGACCTTTCTGCATTGGAAGGCCACGGTAGATAAAATCTTGATGTATCAGAAAACATACGAAGCATGGCAGAGAATCATGAGAGTTGGGGCATGTGGAATGGGAAGAGCGAGCAGTGGTTGTGGAGCCATGGAGGAATGTCCCTCATCATAGAAGGAGTAGCAGAGGATCATGGTCTAGATCAGGTGGAGACTAAATACTGACTAAGGAGGGTGGAGAATACACTATTTTGAAAAAGAAGACTATGTTGAACACCAAAGAAGGTGGTTGATGAAGGGTCAAAGTGTTTGGTGATGGAGCTTGTGAAAAGGTTAGATTAGCAAGAGTTAAAGTTTAAACCCAGTCCAATATGTAAAATAAAAAAAAGAAACAAGTTTTTATTTTTGTCAATGTTTCCGGCTAGTAGCCGAGGGATGAAGCAACACACGAGCGGGCAAAGCTCAAATTTTGATAATTTTGAAGAACATGTAAATCAAGTTCATTAATGATGTTTTTGGTAGAATCAAAATGTGAAAGAATTTATATGTTGTAATTATTATCTCAAATAGAGGGAGGGGTTGGTGGATGGATGTCAGTTTTTAGGAGGAAATTTTTGTAGGATGGAAGGACAAAAAGTGCAGTTGGTAGCTGGATCAAAAACAAGATAATGATGTCATGTATTTTGGTTTAAAATTAATAAAAATACTTATTATCGATAAAGAAAAGGGAAAATAATTATAAGTAGAAGAAATACTTATTTGTTTCTTACAAAAGTCCTCTAACCATCTTATCAAATTGAATTGTTTACCTTCTAGGTTGTATTAGTAAGAAAACACTGCCAACTCCTAGCATTCTATACATCAATTCTCACTGCATACTTATAACTAATTATTAGGATGCTTTCATTGATGGTATTTGGGAGTCTAGGAGATTTGATTTCCCTAATGGATACTTCCTAGTTGTCAAGATACCTAATTTTTTTAAAGCTATACTATATGTTGACCTAGGTGCAACAAGAGGATTTCTATATGTATGGTTGGGCTTAGGATTTAGACTATGAATGTTATTCTAGTTTATGGGTGCATGAATGACTCACTTGTGCAGAGGGATATAGAATTTAGGATTCCCTTAGACATGTCATCCTAAAGGAAGCTTGTTAGTTTCTGAGCTAAGATCAGGTCAAAGAAGTCTACAATTAGGATTTCAAGGGATTTTAGGGATCTTTTTGCAGTTTCTTTTATTTGTTATAGTGATGCATCCTTCTATCTGAGGCTTTTTGTAGTTAATAAAACTAGGGTTTTCTTGAGGGGATACCTTTTTCCTTGTGCTTTGAATATATAGACTTTCTTTCCCCTTTCGAATGTTGTGTTGCTTGGATTTTTGAAGATCTTCCGTATAGTAGCTTTGAGTATTTCATTTTTGAGAAGAAGTTTATGTGTTGCTTCCCTCTATCCTCCATCAAAGATTTTGTTCTACTAATTGAACTATTTTGGGCTTGGTTCAAAGTCTTTCCCTCCATTGTAGAATCAAATTCTAGAAGTAATTGTAGGGTTTCAAACTAGTTAGATGTCTAGAAGATGCTTGAACTTGCATATTTAGTTTTATTAAAGTATGAATTAAGTTTGTGATTCATTCATTTTGATTGTATGTTTCACCGTATTTGTGTATTTCATCATCACAGTATATATTGTCATTTATTTTTACCACTTTCATTTCTATTTCAATTCAAAATAGTATGAGAGTAGATTTCATTTGTATTCACCACATTTGCTATAATCTTTGCTTTAGGTATCAAATGTTCTTCCTAAGGGTCTATTTGGTTTGTGGAATTTAAAATTTTGGGATTTCTACAAACCTTGGTTTAGCCAAATCAAGGTTTTGCAAATCTTCATTCTGATTTTTGGGATTTTACTTGAACCATTTGTTTCACTCAGAAGATACATGTTAAGACAGATTTTTATGCGTAAGCTTGGAGTTGAAGGCAAATTTGAAAAAGTAGTCCAACCTATTGTTTTTACACTCCTTAAAAAACACAACTAGGTTTTTATTTTCAATTCCTACTTGCTAGTAGGAAGTTGGAAAACCTGGTTTTGAGGCAAAATTGGAAGTCCGGTATGCTAATTCTATTTTTTCAATTTTGAAACAAAGGCAAAAAATTTCAAATCTAGATTTTGAAAAGGCCAATTCTTGTCATCTTCTAGGAACCAAACGAACCCTAAGAGAATTTGTTGCCTCCATTTATTGGGCTCCTTTATTCTCTTTTTGCAATTTAATTATTCCTTATGTCTACTTCTTAATATTGTTTTTATCTTTTCAAATCTTCACTGCTTTTGTCTGCCTATTCTCTTTGATTTGAATTGTCACATACAATAGAATATTTCACATATTGCAGCCTTTGCTTTGGTCACCCTTAAACATCATACACTAACGGAATAATTTTGCAACCTTCACTCCAGCCACCCTTAAACATCACATACTAAGGGAAGAATTAAGCTTGGGAAAAAAAGTCAACTTTGACTATTTAACACTTTTGATTTAGGAATTAAGCTTAATGTGTGATGTTTAAGCCATTCCCTTTGTTCCTCTATGATTGATAAGAAAAATTTCCTAAAAAGCATATCGGATCTTGCAAATGCTTGATTTTGTAGGAAGAATACAGTTCAAGTTGGATAGGGGTGTGAAGTCTTTTCACATAAGGATTGATCAATGCTAATGAAAATTGTATATGCTTCACTCTGATTGGTTGCATGATGACACTACAAAGGTTTATGATCCATGGAGAATAGCAATGCTTGAGTAGTGCCAAGATTGAGCAGAATTGTAGATTATTGTAACATCAATGGTCAGGTGTGACTCTTCTAAGAATAACCTCGACCTATGGCAGAGGTTGTTGAAGAAATTTTTTTGATCAATGCAGATCTATAGACATGAATAATGCGGATTGGGATTGTATCAAGTCTCCACTGAAGGGATAGTTGTAGGTCAAAGCTTGGATCAATGATTGTGATCTTTGAGTAATCGATTAAAGATAGTCAATGCATGTTGGATCAACAATCTTAGTCACTAAGATGCCTTGAATGTGCCTGCATGGAGTATTTTGCAATTATTTTCTACTCTTTTTTCATAATCACCTTGACATTCATTATTAATGATTTTATATAATATATTACACTTTATAATGTATTATATGATATTTAATATAAGTATAATTATATATATATATATATATATATATATATATATATATATACAATAAAAGTTTTAATATAAATTTATTTAATAATTATAATATTTAATGTGAATTTAATTTATTACCTTATCTATTAATTATTATATATTATAATGTAATATTTCTTTTCTTAAATAATTTAATTAATGATGCTTGTACACACACACACACACACAAAATATAATACAATAAATTATATAATATAAATTAATCTAACATGGTCCTCTACATCTATCAAAAGGTAAAATTACATGATACTCAAAGGTATAAATTATATTTAGTTGTATCCATTATATTTACTCTTAAATAATACCTTAAAAATAAATCAAATATGAAATTTGAGTAAAATAATCAACTTAAAATTAAATAAATGATTTATATCAAAATATTATAGTCAACCAAATATAAATATTAGAAAATAATAATGAAGCAAATATACATAATAACAAGTGCCACATAGTGATGAGTTATAGTTAATAGATTAATTAAAAATGAGATTAATTTTACTTACCATTAAATTGTATGAAGTTTTCTTATAATAAATATTTGCAATCATATTGCATTAGCAAGAAAATAGAAATACTTTAATTCTCATAATAGATCAAATACTAAGATCAAAATATTTATGATTAAAAAATTTATTGTTTAATAAAAAACTAGAAAATATAAAATAAAATTATTTTTAAAATAACATTACCCTTCATGAATTAAATCTAAAATGGTATGATAATTGTGTATAAAAAATTAAAGATTTTTTAAAAAACAAATTATATTCCAATTTATGACATGAGTGTCAATGTTAAAAAAATTAAATGAGTGTAATTTATTTTTAATTAGCATAATTTTATGTTTTTAGTACAAATTTGTTTTTGTACATTTTTATTTAGGGATATATGAACGTAACTCCCTTTCAGCATGAATTTAGTTGGATAAATTGCAATATGGAGAACCTCCAAAAAAAAAAACTCCTATAATGCAAAATCAATTTAGCAAATCATATAATTTATATTTCCATTATTCAATAATAGTAACTTATGACTAGTGGAATCTAATATAGTTTGTGGAGAAGTGAATACAATAGCAACAAGTACAACAAGTGTCACGTAGTGGTTGTACTTGTCGCTATAACTATAGCTAATAAAATGAATATATTTTATATATAGTTAGAAAAAATAAAATTTGGACTAATCTAACTAACCAAATTCTAATTAAAAAATGAATTGAAGACAACTAACTAAACTATGATAGTTACAAATATGAAAGAAAATACTTTAATGTGGTAAAGTATGTGAAATATTAAAAAGATATAAATTTTATGTGATAGGCTATTATTAACTAAATTAAAAATAGTTATTCTAATAGTAAAAAAATTGTAGATAACTAAACTATTGATTAAACAAAATATGAAATTTTAAAAAGATTCCTTACAGAATAAATTTTGTTTCTATCCTACAATATAAGATTTGGAGATGCTTTGTTCCACCCTATAAAAAAGATTGAATTATAATTTTGACATATTAAAAAAAATTACAAAAGAAAGGGAATTGTTTTTAATAAATTGTACTAAACCTAAACATTTTATTACTAACAAGAGCTTGCGTATAATAATAATGTTTTGTGGGAATCTAATTTTGGCATTGACTTTAAGATGATTTTGGAGAAAAAATAAAAATAAGGGATTTAACATTGTGAAAGATGTTTAAATTATTTAAATTGATATATTCTTATTAATATGATAGATTATTATTTAAAAAAATAAAAATTAAATAATTACTAGTGTACTCAATAAAAAACATATCAAATAATTGGTATATTATATAATTATATTTTTATTTTTAATAATATATTATTATTGTATTTAAACTTTTTATGATATATTATATTATTTATCTTTAGGAAAACATTGACATTGTTAATTAGACTACATTTCAACTTTAATGGAATTTTCATTTAATCTTTTCTCAATAACAGTTTAATATTTTAAGCTTTTAAAAATACTTATATTTAATTAAGAATCACTTTATTTATCACCATATGGTTACTTTTTTATTGGATATTATTTATAAAATATTATTAGGAAGCTTAATTTATTTGGTGAAAATCTTCTATAGTTAATATATAATTAAAATTAATGAAATATTAAATTAATAAATCAACATAATTTAGTAATTGTATATAGTGAATAAGATAACTTTCAACTAAACTAAAAAAATTTTAAAAATTAATTAAAAAGTTTTGGAAAGAAATTAGAATTTATTAAAATATTATATTACTATTAAGAATTAATGGCTAGCTAAAATTTGGCCAAAAAAAATGTAATATGGAGGGCCTCCAAAAAAGTGCTCCTATAACACAAAAGCTATCAAACAAATAGTATTTGAGTTATATAAATTTTATAGTATAAAAAATTTATAAACAACTATAAAAGCTTTACAAGTATTTAACTTATACAATAATAGTTACACTTGATTGGTTCAAAATAACATAACAATTACACTAACTTGGAACAAGTGAATGCAATAGTATCTTGTGTATGACAAGTACAATAATAGTGACATTAGAATAAGAATAAAAATAATCATAATCTATAATGTCCCTCTATTTATTAATATGTATCACCCAAAAGTTAATATTTAAATCTATTACTTTAAGAAAAATTAGAAAATAATGCTTTATCATTATTTAGTAGATTTTATCTCATATTTTTCTTCCTATACAAATGGAAATGGAGGTGCATATATTATAAACAACTTTGACTCTTCCCATTTTAACTCTTATAAATAAGTAGATGATAACTATTCTTAAAAAATTTAAAAGAAAGTGGAAGTGGAAAGTGCTTATATAATAATTACTTACTATACATTAAATTTGTGTATTATTACTCAATATATATATATATATATATATATATATATATATCTGTGTGTGTGTGTATATATATATGTATATATACATATATACATATATATACATATATACATATATGTATATACACATCTATGTATACATATATGTATATACACATATATGTATATACATATATGTGTATATACATATATGTATACATAGATGTGTATATACATATATGTATACATAGATGTGTGTATATATATATACGTACATATATGTATATATATATGTACATATATATATATGTATATATATATATATATATGTACATATATATATATGTATATATATATATGTACATATATATATATATATATATATATATATATACATATATATATATGTACATATATATATATATATATATATATATGTACATAGATGTACATATATCTATATATATATATACATATATATACATATATGTACATATATATGTATGTATGTATGTATGTAAGCATGAATATTGATGACATTCTTTTGGAGGAGTATCCTAAGCATTGTTAGGGCATGTGGAGATTGGTAACCTGATTGATATGTTGCATTCATGATTGTGTTTGTCATTGATGACAACATAGTATTGTATCTATGAAAACTATCAGAGTAGAAGATAGAGATCAAGGTCGTATGGACAAATGTTTGATGTTTAGGTCAAGCATGGTTGAGGACATGTTCTACACTATGTCTTGATGAAGAGGTTAAGTGCACATCAAGTAAGTCAAAGACTCATAGAAGACATTTGATTTACAGAGAGAAGTGTAGAGATAGAGTATCTGATAAGTAGTTTCTAATGATTGGATTGTATCTCCTAAAAGAGATAGAATCAGAATATGCAATGTTATATAATGACAAAGGATAGTTTAATAATGACATTAGCAAGTGCACAAGTTCTGGAGTTGCACGTGTGAGAAATTCTAAAGATTGCAAGTTGATAGCATTATTTGATTGTGAAATAATTAATTATCTTAATGTGGTCCCATTATAATTAATTGGGAAAGCCTTAGGGCTGACTCAAGGAATTTTTTTGAGGACAAGGTATAAAGGAAGGAGATTTTCCTATTGGTAAAGTGAGTGTTGGATATGAATTGCAATTAAGGAGTGTGAATAAGAGCATAGTATTTGGTAAATGTGAGTAAGTGATCCAAGGGATTATTCGATGTGAAGTTGGTGATCTAGTATCGAGATCTGAAGAAGTAGAGCTGTCTGGTTGATAGAGAAGAGAAAGAGGAAGCTCAAGTACACTTAAATTCTATTAGTTTTCAAGGAATAATACATAAATCATTTGGATAGTGGGTTCATTCTTCTTTCCCTTGAATCCATTTGAACAATGGGTCCATATGTCTTCCACAACTCCTAACAGGGTTGGAATCTCCTAATAGTGATTCATAGTCTCCTAACAAGGATTGATGTGTACTAAATGTTTTTATTGACTCCTAACAAGTTCCACCCTATAATAAGAAATATTTATATTATTACATCATCTTGTGGGTGCCATTGCTACTGGGGTTTTCCTTTTGATCAAGGGTTTCCCTAGTTAACCTATCTAGTGTTATTGTTTATGAGTATCTTGTTATGATTGTCGATTATATTGCTCATATGGTTAAGGATTAATAAGGTTGATAATTTTTATAACAGTGTTGAATTATTTAGAATAACTAAGAGGGGGGGAGTGTGAATCAGTTATCCGAGGTCTAGATGTACAATTAAAACTTTTTACAACTCAGTGAACCCATATCCATAAAACATTTTCATCATGCATGCATCCAATAGATTATGCAATCACTTAAACTTGTAGGTTACTGTCAAATCAATTTACAGAAATGTAAGCATGAACCATAATAGATTCAATAACACATTTGACACAATGATTTAATGTGGAAACCCAATTTGGAAAAAATCACTAGTAACATGCTACCCATTCTCACTCTTCTGAAGTGATGCCCAGTGAAAGGCCAACCTTGTTAAAGTTTATAATACACACTATTAAATTTGAGCCAATTAAACGATTTCAATCACCCTATTAGGAGTGAGCCTTGTTAGAGGACTTTAGATCATTCACTTGGAATTTCACCTAGTTAAAGGATTTACAAATAACTGTCAGGTCAACCTTGATGAAAAGGATTTACCCTAGACCAATACAATGATTAGAGAGTAATAGTAAGGCTTGATTTGATAACAACTTAAAACTTCATTTGTAGATTAAACATCTCTATTTCAGTACTCTATTTTGCTTGGCTTTCACACTCTTCAGCTCTGACAGCTTGTTTACCCTTCAAGCATCCATACCCTTAAGCCTTCTTGCTTTGTTTTCCAATGCAGTCTCTTCTCTTAGGTCACTAAATAAAGAAAATACCCTAGACTCATTATCTTCCTTAGGTTCTCACACATCAACTCTTTCTTCTGACCAACCATCTCTATGTAACAAAACTCAGTTGTGGAAAAAACTTCCTACACTAATCCCTTAAGGAAAGTATTGTGAAAATTCCTATAAAATCCTTACAATTTTAGATTCATTATTATGTAAACAATAATATTGTAGTCAACCATAGATACAAAAAATAAATAGAGAAAGAAAACACATAAACACAAAGATATGCTGATGGGGAAAAACCTTACGATAAAATAGCCGGCCCCTTCAAAACCTAGACAATGTATTATCTTCAACACAAAAGATTACAAAACACTTACAATGCAAGTTCTTTAAGGAGAACAATAATATAGAAGAGGCAATCCAATACCAACATACCATACCAACAATACACTTTCTCACTCTCTAGTCTACAACCCTAAAAATGCTTATATCATGTGTGTGATTTGGAGACTCAAGTGTGCAATAGTCAATGATCAATTGCCATGTGTCTTCAAATTTTCACCCATCATCAAATCTTCCATAGATAGCTCTTACACATCATAAGAATTCGTCATAACTATTTCAACCATGATCTCTTTACACACAACTCAAGATGTCGATACATACAAATGGAGTTACACATCAACATGCCAACTAGACATGTACACTCACACTTAATTAGATTATTTGTAAAAAATATATTTACAAAAAAAAAAAAATGAATTATCCAAGGTTGAGACACCTTATTCCTAACACTTTATTAATAAAGAATTAAGATATTTTTCTATTCCAACCTCCATCGTCCAGTTTAGGATTAGGTTGGATTAGATAGGATTCAAAAAATCTACCCCTCATTTCATTTCATTCCCTTCTAGAAACTTCTCCTTGATTCCTCTTTGAATTCACCTCAAAATAGTTCATCTTGGATTCTATGCCACTAGCTCATCAATCTTATCTTCCACATGATTCACACAATCCAAAAAAAAAACTTGTTAGCTCAGATTCTTTAAATTCTTGATCTTTTTCATAATGATAACACTTGTTATTAACTAGCTTTTGATGCTTAGAACATACTATGTTGCTCGGCATCCATTGTTAAAAACTCGACATGAACTATAGTTTATTGGTGCTTGACATCAACTAAACTTTACTTGGCTTACACTGTTTCACTCAACTTACATTGAAATTGACATTTCTCATCTCTAACTAATTTTTTGCTCAGCTTGCACTAACTTTTCTCGACACCTACTATCCACTCGGTCAAGTTTGGCCAAAAAACTCTATTTAGCTTGTTCTTTTGAACTTACTTAGTGTAACCAACCTTTGCAACCTTAAGTATATTATCAATGCACTATAATATCATTGTCTTAACTGATCCTTGTACTCTTTTTTATATCATAACTCAACCTTTCCTCTAGGTGCTATTCTTACCACTTTTGATCAAATCCTATTCATCAATCAAACAAATGATAGTACTTAAATTATATAAGCAATTGTCTTACCAGCATGTAGCAAGTTTGACTTTAGTGACAAAAAAATGATTGAAACACATTTATCATACTTGTATCAAATTTTTTTCAACAAATAGTTGTATAATTGATTCACCCCCCATCTCAGTTATATTGGTGGACTTTATATTTTGACAATCGGTATCATAACATTAGGTCCTTGAAGAAAAAGCCTAATAGCTTTAGGAGATCAATGACAAGTCACTTGAGAAAAGAAAGTCCTATGTTAGATGGAGTTAACTATGATAGTTAGAAGGAAAAGATGAAGACTTGTCCGCTATGCATGGGTCCAGGATATTGGCTTTTGAAAAAGAGTGATAAATATATTGTGAAATAAGAGAATCTTGAATAATGCAATGAACAAGAAAGAGATTTGTTTATGTGTAACATGAGAGCTAGAGAAGCCTTAGTGACAACTCTTCCTAAAAAATGAGTATAGTTAGGTAGAAGCTACTTTTGAAGGGGATAAGCATACTAAAATAATGAGATTACATAATTGGATATGTTTGTTTCAAAATGCTAAAATGATGGAAGATGAATCTGTGAGAAGCTATGTTGGTAGGATATCTGAGATTGTTCCAAGAATTAAGTCTTGTGAAGGATCTAAAGAAGAAGATGAAATTGTGCGGAAGATTTTGAAAACTTTGACTCCACCATTCAAGAAAGTAGCATAGATGATTGAGCTTTTGATATGCTACATTGAGAAGTTTACTAGAGAGACTTTTCTTGAAAGATTGGAAGTAGAAAAATCAAGTTTGAGATAGTTTGGAGAATTGACAAGAGTGGAAACAACCTTTAGTGCCTTAAGTGTTCGTCCATGTTTATCCAAAAGGGCAAGCACCCATAGATATTTTTCTACCAATAGTAGAACCAGATCTGAACAAGATAGAAAGGTTGAAAAAGGTATAGCCTTGCTTGTGAGAAGACAACTAGATGGTAAGAAAATATTTAAATGTTGGACATGTAATGAGTTTGTTCATTATGCTTCTAAGTTTCCTAAAAGAGAGAAAAAGTATAAGATAAATTTCAAGCCTAAAAGACCTAGGGATTGTTTGTATGCTAATGAAGATGATGAATCTAAGGAAAGAGTTTAGAGTGAGAGTGATGATGAATTAGCATTTGTGGCTATAAAAGAAGAAAGTTTTGAAATTAAAATTAGAGAAGAAAAGGCTTTAGTTTCCCAAGTAGAAAAGAAATATGATTTGATTATAGATAATGAATGTTCACATCATATGACTGGTGATATGAACAAGTTTATTAAATTCAAAAACCATGATGGAGGAATTGTTAGAGTTGGTAACAATGTGGCATGTCACATCACATGGTTAGGATCTATTACTCTTGATGAAAAGATTAACATTGATGATGTTTACTTTGTTGATGGTTTAAAGCATATCTTGTTGAGTGTTGGATGACTGGTGGATAAAGGTTATCAGTTGTAGTTTACAGAGAAGACTTGTATTATCAAACATAAGGATGGTAAGCTAATTGGAAAAAGTACAAGATTCAAAGGTAATGTATTCCAATTGAATCCTACTAAAATGACCTATTTGGTTGCAAAGGTGGACAATGATTGGTTATGGAATAGAAGGTTTTTTCATATAAACTTTGATAATATTTTGAAAGCAAGTAGTACATTTGTAGTTAAAGATTTGCCTAAGATCATGAAGCTTGATAATGTTGTTTGCAAAGAATGTATTATGACTAAACCAAAGAAGGTATCATTTCCTAGCAAGAAGTTCACTACCACTGAGAAGATAGAAATTGTTCATACAGATCTGAGTGACCCTACTAGAACAAGAGGATTCTATGGAGAAAGGTACTTTATGATTTTTGTTGATGATTTTACTAGAGTAATGTGGGTAGCATTTGAGAAGTTTAAGATACTCAAGAATAGAGTTGAAAATGAATCTAGTGTAAAGATTAAATGTTTGGTATGAGATAGAGGTGGATAGTTTACTTCTAGAGAGTTTAACATGTTTCGTGAAGATGATGAAATTAAGAGACAGTTATAATCACCTAAGACCCTTGAGCAGAATAGGATAGCAAAGAGGATATACAGATCAGTATCAGAAGCAACAAGAGCAATAATGTTTGAGAATGATGTATCCAAGACATTTTGGAGAGAAGTAGTCAATATAGCTATATATACCATGAACATAGTGTAAACTAGAAATGGTACAAATAAGATTCCTTATGAATTGTGGTTTGGTCATACACCCTTAGTAAAGTACTTCAATTTTTTTGGGAGTAAGTATTACAAAAAGAGAGATGATGATGTTGGTAAGTTTGATCCAAGAAGAAATGCATGTATGTTCCTTGTTTATTCATTGAAAAGAAAAGCTTATTGATGTTTTAATCATATAACTAAGACAATTATTGAGTGTTCAAATGTGAAAGTTGGTGAAAAGTTTGAAGTTAAAGAGAGGATGAGGGATTATAACTCTGATAAGGAAGAAAAGAATCCTAGAATTGTTAGACTTGAAGAATGATATACAAATTTTTGAGCAAAGATGAGAAAAAAAATCTGAACTAAGAGAAGAGATAAAACTTGAGATAGAAACTCGTATGTACCTAAAAAGAACTTGACAAAGAATCACCCACCATAATAGATAATTGGAAGAAAAGAGAAAGGAGTGATGACAAGAAATAGATTAAATGAGGAATTATGTTTGATTTCTCAAGTTTAACCTAAGAGTGTAGATGAGGCATAAAAAGATGATCATTGGATTCAAGCAATGAAAGAAGAACTTGATCACATTGTGAAGAATGAGACATGGGAAATGGTTCCTAGATGTAAAGACAAGAATTTTATAGGAACTAAATGAGTACTAAGAAATAAGATGAATGAACAAGGAGAAGTTTTGAGAAACAAATCTAGGCTGGTATACAAAGGTTATTCACACGAGGAAGCAATAGACTATGAAGAGACATATGCCCCTATAGCCAAAATGGAAGTAGTGAGAATGTTTTTGGCTTATGAAACAAGTAAGAAGTTCAAAGTGTATCAGATGGATGTAAAATTAGCCTTTCTAAATGGAGAACTTGAAAAATAAGTTTACATTAAATAGATTGAAGGATTTCCTTTGCTAGAAGACAAGGACATGGTATGCAGATTGAAGAAATCATTGTATGGTCTAAAGAAAGCACCTAGAACCTGGTATGCAAGATTGGATAAGTATTTGGAAAAATTAGGATTTGCTAAAGGTATAGAAGATACTAATTTATATTTGAAAGAAATTGAGAATGGTTTGTTGATAATTGTTACATTTGTTGATAACATAATCTTTGGAGGTAATGATGAAGTAAGTGATAAGTTTTTTGAAGAGATGAAAAATGAGTTTAAGATGAGCATGATTGATGAGATGAAGTTTTTCTTGGTATTATAGATTATGAAAATCAATGATGCCATTTTATTCCACAAGTGAAGCATTTGAAAGACTTGTTGAAAAGATTTGGTTTGGAAATTTGTAAGCCTGTTGATACACCAATGGTAACTGGTTACAATTTATCTAGCAAAGGTGAAACACCTTCAATTGAGCAAAAGAAGTATAGATCAATGATTGGAGGTTTTCAATATATGACTCACACTAGACAAGATATAAAAAATGTAGTTGGGATTGTAGCTAGATTTCAAGTTGATCCTAAGAGTATCATTATGGAAAAATAAAGAGGATATTCAGATATATGAAGTGTACACCTAATTATGGTTTATGAAATTTAAGATCAAGTGATTTCACTCTATGTGCATATACTGGCATGGATTGGGAAGGTAGTATGGGTGACAAAAAGAGCACCTATGGTGGGACATTTTTCCTTGGTGGAATATTGCTTTCTTGGCTAAGAAAGAAATAAGATTGTATTTCATAGGGTACAACTAAAGTAGAGTATGTAGAAATAGAAAATAATTGTACTAAGATCATGTGGATGAAGCAAATGATGAACGATATTAGGATACAATATTAAGATCCTGTTATCATACATTATGATAACATAAGTATAGTGAGTTTGTTTAAGAATTCTATATTATATTCCAAGACTAAGCATATATCAATTAAGTTTCATGTTTTGAGAGAGAAGGTTGTAGAGAAAGAAATCATATTAGAGTATGTAAGTACAAAAGATCAAATTCTAGATATCTTTACTAAGACCTTACCTAAAGATACATTTGAAAACTTGAGAGGTATGCTTGGGGTTATGCCCCTGCCTACTCCTGAGTAGATGATGTAGAGATTGCATCATTCCAATGGTATAAAGCACTATTGTTTGACTAGACTAAATGTTGATTCTTCCTGTAAGGGGAGTTATCTGAGATGAATGGAGTTATCAAGAAATCTTGGTAATTGGTCTTGAATAGTGTCTTTAGACACTCAAGTTGATTGAAGACTTGGAGCAGATGATTGACATAATGAAGCCTTTGATATTGATGTCAATGGAGGAGAGAATTGTGCATGAAAAACATCTCCTTAGTAATATGGGGGTGAGATTGCATAGAGAAGCACCATGTATAGGGGAGAAGATCCTCTAATGAAGGGAATACTGATGTATGAGAGAGAGATTGAGATCTCCTATTATAAGAGAAACTATTATTAATGTCAATGAGAATAAAATGGAATGGGGGAGAAGCTAAGAGTTATTTTGTGTGTGAAAACTAATGTTGATCCTAAAGAAAGTGTTGTAGAATAGAGCAATGTTTGATAGGATTTAAGATTTTATTGATGAAGAGGATTTGAAAAGAAAAGAATAACAAAAAAGATTTTTTTTTGGTATTCTTGGAACTTAGATGTTTTTCATCTATGTTTCCATCAATGCCAAAGAGGGATATTGTTAGCATGATTGCTAATGGTATTCCTTTGGGAGAGTATCCTAAGAATTGTCAGAGCATGTGGAGATTGGTAACATGATTGATATGTTGCATTCATGACTATGTTTATCATTGATGACAATATAGTATGGTTTCTATGAAGAATAGAAGAGTAGTAGACATAGATTGAGGTTGTACAGACATGGGTTTGATGTTCAGGTCAAGCATGGTTAAGAACATGTTCTACACTATGTCATGATAATGAGGTTAAGTGCACATCAAGTAAGTCAAAGACATACATAAGATATGTTTTATTTATAGAGAGAAATACAGAGACATAGTACTTGATAAGTAGTTTCTGATGATTAGGTTATGTCTCCTAATTGAGATAGAATTAGGATATGTGAAGTTATAAAGTGACAAAGGATAGTTTGATAATGATATCAGCGAGTGCGCAAGTTTTAGAGTCTCACATTTGAGAAGTTGTAAATATTGTGAGCCAACAATATTGTATGATTGTGAAATAATTAATTATCTTAATGTGGTCGTATTATAATTAATTGTGAAATCCTCAAGGCTGACTCAAGGAATGTTATTAAGGAAAAGGTATAAGGATATTTTCCTTTTGGTAAACTTAGTGTTGGATGGGAATTGTGAATAAAAGTAGAGTATTTGGTAAATGAAAGTAAAAAACTAAAGGGATTATTGGATGCAAAGTTGGTGATCTGGTATCAAGATCAAAAGAAGTAGAGTAGTCTAGTTGATAGGATAGACAAAGAGGAAGTATGTAAGTATAGTTCATTGCACTTATTTTGCAAGGAATGACACATAGATCATTTGGACAGTGGATTCATTTCTCTTTCCCTTTAATTTTTTTTGGATAGTGGTTCCATCTGTCTTCCACAACTCCTAACTGGGTTGGCACAACTCCTAATAGGGTTGGAATCTCCTAGTAGGGATTCAAAGTCTCGTAATATGGATTGATATGTAATGAATGTTTTTATTGACTCCTAATAGGGTCCATCCTCTAACAAGGAATATTTATATTAGTACATCATCTTGCGGGTACCATTCCTACTAGGGTTTTCTCTCTGATCAAGGGCTTCCCTAGTTAACATATCTAGTGTTATTGTGTATGAGCATCTTGTTATGGTTTTTTATTATATCGCTCATATGGTTAAGGATTAGTAAGGTTGATAATTATTTTAATAGTTGTATTATGTATTCACCCCCTCTCTTAGTTATATTGGTGGACTTATATTCTAACAATATGTGTATGTGTATACATATATTAATACATACACACACACACACACACACACACACACACATATACATATACATATACATATACATACACATACACATACACATATACATATACATATACATATACATATACATATACATATACATATACATATACATATACATATACATATTAGATTATTGAATTCATGATGGATCTTCAATTAATTATTTGGAGATATTATAGATAGGGTGGTAAACATAAAATAGAATAAATAATAGCATGATTAAACTTATGTATCAATAGTATAAAATATTATTTAAAAATTGTTAACAATACATTCTCAACAATGTCATTGTGAACAAGAGATGTTTTAATATTCACATTATTTAAAATTATGGTAGTAAAATTATTTATTGATGTTATTGGAATGATTAATATGAGAATAATTTAATAAATATTATGAATTTAGGAAGCTTACGTTTTGAGGTGAGTTTTATTGAGACAAGATGTAGAATTAACGTTACTCAACAATCAATAAGTTAAATATTTAAAATAGTATTTATAATTTTAAAATGAAAAATCATTAGGGTTATGAGAATAATAATAATTAGTCAAAGAGATAAGAGAAACTTAGATCCTATATAGGTTAGAGACCCAATGTTTATGTCCATAGAAGCTTATAAAGGGTGGTAGTTGAATATAAACCCCATATCATCATCATTTGTAATAATAAGTTGAAATTGTAAATTAGAAAATTTAAATTTCCATTTTAAACTATTTTCCATTAGTAAGTTAAATGTTTAGGCGTAGAGTAAAATCAATAAAAAGACTATAACAATTGATCTTATCCTCTAATAGAGTTAAAAATCTTTGGACTTCTTGATGTCATATGATCTAGTTAAGGCATATTTATGAGTCAGCATGCCAAGCCTAATGGATTTTATTCGAATTTCATCTTGTATATGATGGTGAGTATTGGTCTAAAGGGTAAAATATAGAATTGAGGGATAGGTGCATCAATATGTAAATTCTAGCGAGATAATGATAGAAGATTATATGATATAGTCATGACTTATATTATAACTATTTGGTAGTAACTCTTTAATTATTTCTATATGAAACACACACTATGTTAAGAGGTAGATTTCTCTACTATTGTGAGATTTTAAAGGATGCTCATTCTTATGGGCATCCCCCAAATGTTGTCACAATTATGGGATTCATAGTCCAAACTAAAACCTTATTGCATTTACTCATAGGCTACGGATGACACCTATTAAGATAGTTATACTCAGATAAGGTGGAGGTTATTTTAGCATTTCAAGCTCAAGCATTATAGAGTCATTATTTATCTTGTTTCGAGGTATGTGGACCAATCACAAAGTTAGTCATATGGTTAGTAGATCACCAATAAAGTTTAAATAAAGTCATTTATAAGTGAAATTGTAGTTGGGAGAAAACTAAATTCATCCTTCCCCTTAGTGGCCCTAGTATGGTCAGATTGTGACAGTGATGTAAATTTTGTAATCAATGTGATTTATTACCTTGTCTCCTTGTTGCAAATTTTGGTATTTTGTTTCTTCTTTATTCTTTCTAGCAATGTAAAAATATGTTGTTGGGTTACTTAGCCAAATTCCTTGTTGATAGTCCTATCTTGCCTCGAGGATGTGCCTTATTTTCTTGATTAACATTTTCCTAGTGTGGTCACTCTTAATTTTCTTTAATTTTATAGTTCTAAAGTGATTATTTTATCTTAAGTTTAATTAATTTAATTATGAGGCACTTTTTTATTAAATTGTGTTGGAAAAGAAACTTGTGAATATCCAAACTAGAAAGGGATTCATAAAAAATTAGGTGGGAAGTATAACATTAGGGTGATGGAGTTTTAGTGAAGGTATATGTGTCCACTCCCTCCTGAATCTTTGGTAGTAGTATCAGCTAACCTCCTTTGACTGTTGCAATTTAGGGTTGAATCACCACAAAATATTAGTGAAGGTTAAAGGTTAACTTTGTATATTTTAGCTATATAGCGATAACAAGTTTAGTATCTTTATCAGGAAGTGGAATACAATCCGATTTATAGAGATAGAGTTGAGGAAGGGATAAGTTACAATATAAGTAAGCCATATTCCATGGGTCTTATGTTGTGTGTGTTTATAGTGAACACCTTGTGGTATTATGTTTTTAATGACAAAATTTATAAATATAATTATATTAATGCATTATGTTATATTATATGATACATAATCTCCATGTTTTAGAAGTGTTTAGCTTTGGAAAGCATACCTGTTCCATGATTTATGATTTGAGCTTCACTTTTCACAAATATAAATAGGTACATATGTTACCATTAGTGAGGCTATATATTACTTCTCAAGTCAAGTCTTTTTTGGAATAGGGCTAAACAATGCCTAGCACAAGGGAGTACCTTGGTCTTGGGTGACTTAAAGGAGAGTCAAAATCAAGAGGGGGAGGGGGGGATGCAGGACCCATCTTTATGTTTGCTTTATCTTAATATAAATTTCCCTAGTAATTCTCTTTATAGGATATTAGAATGGATAGAAGAGCAAAAATAGGTGATGGGATGAGTAGTTGTTATAGTAATATGATTAAATACTTACCTTCATTTAAGGATTGTTATGTAATCAAAGATAAAAATATCATTACACTAAAAAGTACTTTTAGGAGAATGTTAGTTGTTAAGTGGCTAGTGTGCAAGAAATTGTAGGAGGGTATTGTAAGATGTTAGTTTTCTGCATTTGTGATAAGGTTTAACTGACTATGTGGAAACTTGAACTAGATCATTTATGGTTGAGGTTGTTAGGATTAACCATGGAGAGAAATAAAAATTACATGCAAATATAACCAATATCAACAAAATAAATCACACGTAAGAGAACACCAGACACAAAGATTTAATCTAGTTCACCCAATCCCTAGGCTACGTCCACCAAACAATGAGTCCAATATTATTATGATCTAGTGATTACAACATGATTACAATCTATAATGCCTTATAGATCAATATCACTACTAGAAGAAATTACTATAAAAGTAAATCCTAGATCCCTTAGATGTCAATACAAATCAAACATAAATACTACTGAAGCTGAAAATATTGTTGTAACTCAGTTAACACACAAGCACTCAGTTAACTCTACCAATATGTTGTAACTTGGGAAGCACTGTAATATCAACTATAACTTGGTCAATACTGAACATGTAGATCTTAATATATTAAGTGTGATTAACCTTAATTAACTTAGTTGTTGTTAGGCTTTTGATGTGAGAACCAAAAGAGCTCTGATACCAATTGTTGTTAATATAAGGTAGGCTAGGTTACTAAGAGGGGAGGGGTGAATTAGGAATCAATAAATTTTTTCTCTTAATTAACCAATTAATCCTTCATACATTATTTGGATCTAACTGCATGCATGAAAGAATGAAAGCAATAAAAGATTTATAACACTTTGACACAAGATATGGTGACCCAAAAACCTTCCGAATAGAAACTAAAACTTCGGTGGGGATGATACCCACAAGACTTAGCACTGTAGTATAAATTTGGCCTATTAAGGCTTATAATTAACCACTTCTATTGATTTTCCTTGTTAGGATCAATAAGGATTGTTAGGTCCACCTTGTTAAGGATTTACAAACATGCAGTAAAGTATGCACTCTATTAGGAGATTTAGCAAAAGACTCTTAAGTCCACTTGGTTAAAGGATTTGATTGATGCACTTGTAAGGATGAACTAGTAATTGATCTTTGATGTCAATTTTTTTTTTGCTCAAAGAGATTCCTTGATTTGCAATGATCACCTAACTATGATAGATAAGTCTTTGCTATAGCTTATACTTCTTGTAGCGTTCTTCAATTTTTACTCATCTAATTCTTCTACTTCTTATTGATTACATTTGGATATGATACAACATATTACATATATACCAATGGACTTAATTACTTGCTAGAATTGGCTACAATACGTAATTCATCATAATTCACAAAGTTGGCCTATTGCTATAACTCAGATTCTAAAGACAATTCAATGATGTTCTAACACTCAACAAACAATATCAACATTTGAAACACTTTGGCACTCGGTTGACATTGAAGCTCAATCCATACTGATCACTTTGAGTAGTAGGAACTTGGTCAACATTGTAAGACTCAATGAACACTAAGAAACTTGGTAGATACAAGAATGCTCGATTGACACTACATGACTCAGTCAACACTGAGTCTTATATTCCCTTGGTTAATGCTACAAACTCAGAAGACACTAAGATACTTGGTTAACACTACAAATCTTGGTTAACACTAAGATCTCCATGACTTACATTGGAAAGGTCACTGGACTCTGCTATGCTCAGGCAATACTATAAACTATCTCAAATGCTCAACATGAACTACAATTTAACTATTTAGCATAGTAGTTGTAGACACCTAAAAACCTTTAGAAAATAAAGTATTTTTATTTTCTGAAAAATTCTTGATGACATCATCATTTATTACTTAATTAATTATTTAATTAATTTATTTATTTTTATTCCATTAAATCCCTTTATCTTAATTAAAAATATTTAATTAAAGAATCCCTCCCAAAAATGCTTAAATCTTATTTAAACATTATTTCCTTATTTATTAATTATTTAATTAATAAATTGACCAAAAAACCCAAAATAAATAAAAAATTTATTTTTTGCCCAAAACTTGGCCAATTTCCTTAAGACCACTAACCTCTTCCAAAATCTTCTAATCCTTCTTTAATTTTGATTAAAGGCTAATCCCATCATTTCCTACCCCTAATCCCAACTCAAAATATTTAATTAAGATTAAATATTAATCCTCATGTTTATTAAAAAAATTTTAATAAATATCTCCTCAACCCAAACCCTTGAAATAAACAAAACTTTATTTATTTCCTAAAAATCTAATTTATCCTCATCCTAAGAAGTTCTAGACTCTTCTAGAAAGTCTTCATCCTCATCCTAGGAAGTTCTAGACTATTCTAGAAAGTCTTTATCCTCATCCAAAGTCTAGACTCTTCTAGAAGATGTCTTTAAACCTAATCCTAATCCCCTCCTAACCTTGTCACATTCTCTAAACATGGGTTAAGACTTACTAACCCAAGCCAAAGTTAACAAATGTCTCCTCCTTCACCCACCCTCATTAAATGCCATCCACTTGCCTATCCCTAAGCTAATCCTAAACCATCCTAATCCACCCTCTAATCATTTGCACAATCCTAAGCAAGCTTAAAACCTTCCTAATCAAGCCCAAGTCAAAATCACTCTCATCTCCCTCAAAATATCTCAACCATAAAACTTTATGAAGCCCACTAGGCCATAAATGACTCTTCCAAGCCCTTTTATTGCTCTTACAAGCCATTACGAGGGTCTTTATGAAGATTTATCCCTTGAGCCTCTTTTGTTGACTCATCCTTCCCCTTTCCTCCATCCTCTCACCATGAGTGGCTGTAAGGAAGCACAATCCATGTGCTCTCCTCTCATGCAATCTGAGCCCTCCATGAGCTTTTTCCCATCCTTGCATCTTAGCCTTCCATCCCTCAAGCCTCTTTCCTATAAATTGGATCTTTCCCCTTTGCAAAATAACACAATCCATGAAGTAAAGTCATAATGCCATTTTGAGAAGCCATTTTACATCAAAACCATACACTCACACCCAAATTCCAACTCCATTTGAAGCCCTTTTTGAAGCATAAAGCTTGAGCATACATCCTATCTATTTAGACAAAGCTACTCAACAAGAGAGCTTCTCAATGAGAGAGCTCATTAATGGCTCATATTCTCAATTGAGAGTTCATCTTAGTCTATCTTGAAGTTTATGACTTTTGTTTAGTTTGTAGAAGCTTTATTTAAATTTGCTTTCTATTAGCATACTAACATTGCTCATATACATTTTGGCACGCCGGGTGGGACCCCGCATGGGTCATCTTCATTAGCTTTTTTAGTCAAGTTTTGTATGTCATTTGCTAATTTTGGCTAATTTTGTTTGTTCTTGTGATTGGTAGGATTTTATAAATTGGTTTTGTAGGTCCACATGAGCATGCAAAAGACAAAGGAACTCATAATCTATCTCATAGTGTTTGCAGATTTTTCAAACTTATAGGTGGACAAAGCACTTGGAATTCTTCTTCCTCTTCTTGTCTATATTCTTCTTATTCCATCTACTTCTTCTTCTTCTTCTTGTGGGAGATCTTGGCCATTTTTTTTAAAGGAAGAAAAATCATACACACTTCTTTTTAGTGCTTAAAATGAACCCCTAAATCATACTTAAATCCATTAAAAAACTAAAAATTTGCAAAAAAGAAAAAATCTTTTAACAAGTGAAACTAAACCAATCCAATCATTTGCATCCTTGCAACATCAAGGTTTTAGATGCATTCATGCAAAGTTAGGAACACTTCATTTTTGGGAATTTAAAAAGAACTTCAAGTTTCCATTTCAAAAGGTTCAAAATCAACACTAAGTGCACACTAAAATCTAAATCAAACTCAAAGCATCAATCAAGGATAAAATGAACCTCATTTGCAAATATTTTAAAGTTCTTTTAAAAATATCATGAAAACTAAGAGTCCTAAATGGTTGCCAAAAATTGTCCTAAAGGCTTTGTTATTTGTTCCAAAAAAATGTCTTGTTGTAAAATCTTGAATGTTTCTTAGGTTTTTCATGCATCAAAACAATCTAGGAATATCATTTTTGGGCTTAAAATATGCAAACTAGAACACAAAATCTTGAATGAAAACCAAATTCCAAAGAGTCATTTTCACTTTTGAGTCCAAAACAATCTTAAATGATCTAAGGTTAAAACAAAGCACTTAAAAGTTCTTAAAACAACACACAAAATCTCAATCTTGAATGCTCAAAGGAAAAAACTTGAATGTTTAATCACTTGTCTTTGAATGCATGTTGCTAAAATCACTCTTGAGTGCCATGGATTAAAATCAAGTTTGTTTTTTTATGAATGCATGATTAAAACAAAAAATCCAATCTTGAATTCCATAGATCAAATAATCATCTTTTGGGGCATAAAAAGAATCCACATATTTGAAATCTTCTAAGTTATAAAAACTAATAAAGACACTTTGAGTAAGTTTGTAATTGGACTCACCCTCTTTAATCATCCATCAATTTAACCATTGGTTGCAATCTCAACACCATCTATGGGGATGGGTCTACCTAAGAGGGTGTTAAGTGCTCCACAAAGATCAAACTCCACTCACTTGGGTTTTTAGTGGTTTTTCTAAGTTAGAAAATTCCTTGAATGCGCATTAATCGCTCACACTTCATTTGGGCATAAAAATTGGACAAATGTTGACGTGGAGGGCCTCCAGGCATGCACTTGGCAATTGAGTTTCACACATCTTTGTTTTGGGCTTAAAACAAACTCACACTCAATCTTGAATGCCTAACAATCAATGAACATTACATGGTTTGGACGCATTTTCAATGACACTAGCATTTCTTATGTTGATGACCTCTCGACTTTCATTATGCTGATGATGCTATCAAATTGGAATGACCATTGTATGCCATAATCACAAGTGTCTTCAATCATAGCTTACCAAATCTAAATCATCAATTGGAATAAACACGTTTCTTTTAAAGCCCAAGATCATGTATGTGGTCTTATTTTACACTTTTTAGGAGGCATGCTTGGGGATTTCATCACCCCTTGGTACAACCTCAACTCCAGTGTTCCTACGGAGTATAAAAATCAGAAGGTGAATCCAAAGACACCTCTCTTGGAATCAAGATTTTGTCACTCGGGCTAAACCTCAAGGAACTTTATACCCTTGATAAGTGAAAGAGGAGAAGTGGGTCACCGCTCCTCTCGGCTGTGTGACATCTTTTTGGTTTCATCTACGGATTTGGGCCTCACGTACCTTGCATATATCGAGGACTCCCTAGCTATAACAAATTTCATCCTTGTAGAAAGCTTCCTAGGATGTTGGTGTGTTTAACGTGCTTGCTCCAAAATTTTCTCTACTTGTTTGTTCATAGCTTTTGAATGAATGTTTGCCAACTTTGGTCAAAATCCCAAAAAAGCAAACATCTCCTAGCTCAACGCATACTTAGCATAGTCACTGCCTCATCAGAAAATCATCCAAGCTCCCCCACTGCAACCGAATCTATCTAGTTCCTTGCTTTAGAACAATCCCAAATCCAAAGTCTCTCCAAATCATCCCCCCCAGCCAGCTAGCAACCCAATCCAAAATCACACCCAAGCCTTTAGAGAGTTGTTGTCATTTTGCTAGAATTTGCTATCCAATCAATCTGACCAATCCACCAGCCTCACCAAGGTTACCCCTTTGACAGAGCTTTGTCTAGGGTAATCTAGCTTTGTCACTTGTTATCCCTCATCACCTTGAGCTAAAGGTTGGGATCCACAAGTGGTAAATCTCGTGTCATGCCCATAGGATCATTAGTCTATCCTTAAGTTGACACAATCTCCACCAATCCAGCACATAGGAAAGCAAAACTCTCACTTTTTGACAGCATGCCCTTGAAGTCTTCCATCCACAAGAAAGCCAAAAATCTCCAGCCAATCCTCCTTAGGTCTGTCATACAGCTTTGACTCTCCCTAGGAAATCCTTCATCATCCAATCCAAAATCTGTGCTTAATCCAAATCCAACCATGAGGTTCTGTGTTCATCCATATGCAAGACCCCATCCCCATCCGACTCATCATCAAAACATGAAATCCCAAACCTATCATGATATGTTTGGTCGTATTGTCCTTGCTCCTACCACCTCCTATTCCAATGATGATGAAAATCTTGTTGACTATGACGGGTATATTGAAAGCCTTAGAAACATTCCCCCAAGCATCCCTCAAAATCCAAGAGTTATTCCAAACTATCCAGTCATGCCATCTGATATCCCAGCTTCTCCTCCATCACCCAATCAACCAAGCTTCCAATCTTCCACCCTCATCACACCAGCTACTCCTATCAATCCACCAGCTCCACCTCCGACACATGAGTCTCCAAGGAATCTCCTAGAGGAAATACAAGAAAAGCCACCTCCAACAGTCGATAAGCCATGTCATCTAATCCAACCATGTGAAGTAGTCAGTGATGAAGCTTCCCCATCTATAATATCACCCCCATCTCCCATAGCTATCATCCCCATATCATCCATCAAATTGCTTAAAATCCTTCCACTTCCCACAAGCATCAAATTCTCACCACCCATTGAATCGCTCCAAATCCCATCCACATCTCCTCCTCCAAGCATTATCCAAATCCCATATAATGAACCTCATGCATCCACTCCCATCCATTCCTATCAAGATCTTGTCCAAAAGTATGTTGAAATATCCTCCGACAGAACAGCAGATCCCGCCATCCCACTTATTCCCCTACATGATCCACTTTTACCATCCCCTCCATATCTAAATCCTACCATCTTACTTACTCCATCTCAAGATCCCTTTCCCTTAGCCCACCCAACTCAAGATCCTATCCTCCCATCTCCTCTGCTTCATGATCATACATCTCCCATAATCCATGATGATAGATCCATTTAAGAAGAACTAATTATCATATCCGAAGCTCCAACTCCTTCAGCTAGTAATGGACTCACATCTTGTGTTCCAAATAATGAACATCATATTGAAAAAAGAAATGAAAATGTATTTCTAGATGTTGGTATCCCCGCTATTCCTGCATGGTCCCAAGTCCTTCCATCTCCACCCCAAAGTTCCCATCCATCTTATTCCCCATCTATTTTGGGCCATCATCCTACTCCTTATCTCCAACCCTCCATTTTGGGTCCATATATCCCTTATCTAAATCCCACACCCTTTCCATCCATTTTGGGTCCTTACATACCTAATATGAATCCTTTATCCCCTCCATCTATTTTGGGACCTACACCTTCCCCGTTTCCATCTATTTTGGGCCCATATCCTTCCTTCCCTCCATCCATTTTGGGCAATTATATCCATCCATATCCTATGTTCCAATCTATCCTTCCATCCCCTCAAATCCACCAGCTAGATCATCAAAGGCACTCACCCTTGAATCCCTTCCAACCTTTAAACCCTATCACTCCATCAATTATCCCTCCATCTTCTCCATGCTCTTGTTCCCATCCCATGGTTAATAGAAGCATATTGGATGCCAAAATACAAAAGCATAAATCCAAAAATCCACAAAAATCCAAGTCTCAACATGTCCCTTCTAAAATGCATGTTCAAAACAAGAAACATTTAATCCCAATCAAAGAAAAAGTCAAGAGGCCACAAAAGCCCAAGCTAAAAAAGTCAAAAAAATCATGTGGATACCCAAGATGCTCATAAAAGAAATGCATCTCAAAGAAAAATCTCAATTGGCATCCATTCATGCTACTCAAAAAGCCTCATCCATCCATCCTTCATCCAAATCCCCATATAAGCATCCTTCATCCCCCCAATCCACTTTTAGTCCATATGCTTCTTATCCTAAATTTCCCATCCTCCATCTTCCAACTCTACTTTTAGTCCTTATCTTTCTCTTCCTCCATTTTCTCCTCAACCTCGCTCAAAACCATCTTTCCCACTACTTTATCACCTCTCAAGGTGTGTACCAATGATGATCTTTCTATTTTCCTCATCCATTTACCCACAAGCCTTATGTCTTCGCATCCATTATCCATCAAACTCTCACCCACCATTCCACTTGTTCAATCCAATCCTTTTTCATCCATCCTACCAACATCTATGAGCCAAAAATAGCTGAAGAAAGCCAAAATCATTCCAGCTAAGTCCAAAGTCAAAAAGTCAAAAAGTCAAAAAAAAAAGAAAAAGAAAAATAAAGCATCCACTGGTGAAAACTTGGCAATTCAAGCACCTTGGACAAGTACCATGATGAAAACTTGGCAAACAAGCATCATGCGTAATCCTGCCATCCCCAGCTTAGCCTATCACCCTCATGCTTTTGGTCATCTCTTGACATCCAACTCCATCTTCCAATCTATCCACCTATCCTCCACCCTCCATCTTCCATCTCACACCATCCACTTATCTTCTGCAGCTTCAGCCAATCATCCTAGCTATCATCCATCTCCCTAGCACCTTCCACTTTTCCATCCTAGCTTGAATCCTATCACATCCATCATAAGACCTCCTTCCGCATGTTATCTTTTGATTGGGGGCACTATATTCCTTGGAGATCTTGTCTTGTCCATCCTCCCTTGTCATTGGTATCTAGCTCTAGGCTATCCTCATGTAAACCCAATGTCATCTCTTTATATCCATCATAATCCTAGCTATCTACCATCCTATCCAGCCATCTCATCCTGCTCCTCTAGCTATCCTTGATCACACAATCTCTCATCATCATTGGATGCATCCTGCCAAATCCATATCTTTTGCTATCACCCCACCCTTAGCTTTTGCATCTTGCACAACATCGAACCATCCCTCTATCCTATCATCTATAGCTTTTGCCTACTTGTAACTATCTTGCTTAGCTTCAGCTTGTAAATATCTTGGTCCGTCAACTTGTACATCCTCTTTAGCTTAGTACCATTGTATCTATCCAAATTTTGTGTCAGTTCCTCCTTGATCAACATCTTGCACACATCGTACAACCCTTGGTTAGCTATCCCAATGTATCCTTTAGCTAGATCTCCTATCACCAAAGTGTTATCCTTCTTAGTTTAGCTTGCCAGACACATCACTCATCCAGATCCACCAGCTTATGTGCTCTCCAATAGATCCTTGTAGGATATAGCTTTCCTCATGTCTGATCTTGGTCCGTTAGTACCTTGTCCTACCCATCTCATTGGCAAATGTTTCTCTTTTGGATTTTCACTTTCTTTTGATTTGGAATCTTCCCTTTTGGGTCTTGAAGTGTCTTTTCCAAACAATCTTTTTGTTCCCTCCTCAAAGTTGCCACAATCTTCCATATCATGGTATGCTGTAGATGGGGCAATCTGGGCGTAAGGTCTTGATCAAGTCTTTTGTTTATTTTTCTTTTCTGCTTGTGGGTTACCCAGTGTCGATTCTACTCTGATTCTTTCGAGATTCATGTGTGATGCTGGGGCAATCCTTGCGTGTTTTTTTTGAGTCAGTCTGTCAGTCCTTTGGATAGTTGGTGAAAAGGCCTTGATGTTCTTGGTAACGTTGGCAATTAACCAACAGTCCTATAGAAAATCTAGTGCTCAACTACATGGTGGTACTTCTCTTTGAAGTATCCCTCCGCTCAAAAAGCTTCAATGGTTTTCCTTCATCTCCATTATCCCCCATCCATATCCAGCATTCCATCTATCCTACCCTAGCTTATGCATCAGTATCTCTTTGAATCACTCCTCACCTTTAGCTTTAGGGATCCACAATCCTAGTCTTAGGGATCCACCAATCCAAATCAATCCACCAAGACTCATCTTTCGAGATCCACAATCCTAGTCCTAGGGATCTCCGAAACCCATCTTCCGCCAATCTGACTCTTTGAAATCCTGTTGCATTAGCTTTTTAATCGCCTCATCCATCTCCCCATCCTGGATTCCTTTTATAGCGTTCCACTCCTTCATCCTCTGCAATCCCTGAGATCTTAAGCTTGCTTCCTCTTGTGCCTCTGATTCTCCCTTTATCATTCTCCTGTAGTGAGAGTTTGAACTAACTAAACCTCTTCTCTTAAGCCAATCTGAGTCTTCTTGCTCATCTCGGATTCTTGTACTTTTCAAGAAGTCATTGGGCCTCGCTCTCTCTCCCCGCCGCCTTCTTGAGGGGGCATCTTGCAGTCCATTCTCTCCTCTTCTGCTCTAGCCTTGGGCATCTTATTTTCTTATCATTGATGCCATGCCACTTGTGGCATCACATCAAAGAGGTGCAAAATGTAGACACCTAAAAACCTGTAGAAAATAAATTATTTTTATTTTCTGAAAAATTCCTAATGACATCATCATTTCTTAATTAATTATTCAATTAATTAATTTATTTATTTTTATGCCATTAAATCCCTTTATCTTAATTAAAAATATTTAATTAAAGAATCGCTCCCAAAAATGTTTGAACCTTATTTAAACATTATTTTCTTATTTATTAATTATTTAATTAATAAATTGACCAAAAAACCCAAAATAAATAAATAAATAAATTTTTGCCCAAAACTTGGCCAATTTCCTTAAGACCACTAACCTCTTCCAAAATCTTCTAATCCTTCTTTAATTTTGATTCAAGGCTAATCCCATCATTTCCTACCCCTAATCCCAACTCAAAATATTTAATTAAGATTAAATATTAATCCTCATGTTTATTAAAAAAGTTTTAATAAATATCTCCTCAACCCAAACCCTTGAAATAAATAAAACTTTATTTATTTCCTAAAAATCTAATTTATCCTCATCCTAAGAAGTTCTAGACTCTTCTAGAAAGTCTTCATCCTCATCCTAGGAAGTTCTAGACTATTCTAAAAAGTCTTTATCCTCATCCAAAGTCTAGACTCTTCTAGAAGATGTCTTTAAACCTAATCCTAATCCCCTCCTAACCTTGTCACATTATCTAAACATGGGTTAAGACTTACTAACCCAAGCCAAAGTTAACAAATATCTCCTCCTCCACCCACCCTCATTAAATGCCATCCACTTGCCTATCCCTAAGCTAATCCTAAACCATCCTAATCCACCCTCTAATCATTTGCACAATCCTAAGCAAGCTTAAAACCTTCCTAATCAAGCCCAAGTCGAAATCGCTCTCATCTCCCTCAAAATATCTCAACCATAAAACTTTATGAAGCCCACTAGGCCATAAATGACTCTTCCAAGCCCTTTTATTGCTCTTACAAGCCATTATGAGGGTCTCTATGAAGATTTTATCCCTTGAGCCTCCTTTGTTGACTCATCCTTCCCCTTTCCTCCATCCTCTCACCATGTGACATGTGTCACTCCTTGATTGGTTGTAAGGAAGCACAATCCATGTGCTCTCCTCTCATGCAATCTGAGCCCTCCATGAGCTTTTTCCCATCTTTGCATCTTAGCCCTCAATCCCTCAAGCCTCTTGCCTATAAATTGGATCCTCCCCCTTTGAAAAATAGCACAATCCATGAAGTAAAGTCATAATTCCATTTTGAGAAGCCATTTTACATCAAAACTATAAACTCATACCCAAATTCCAACTCCATTTGAAGCCCTTTTTGAAGCATAAAGCTTGAGCATACATCCTACCTATTTAGACAAAGCTACTCAACAAGAGAGCTTCTCATTGAGAGAGCCCATTAATGGCTCCTATTCTCAATTGAGAGTTCATCTTAGTCTATCTTGAAGTTTATGAATTTTTTTTAGTTTGTAGAAGCTTTATTTAAATTTGGTTTCTATTAGCATACTAACATTGCTCATATATAGTAGTAACTAAAATACTTGGTTAACACTGCTAGAAGAGTGATTATCTCAGTTGAAACTTTAGATCTTGGTAGCAATGAAACCAACTGACTAAGTGTTAAGTCACTAATAGATTAATTGACCTTAATATCTATATGTATCTTGTCTAGCTTTAACTATCCATCATCTAAAATTGACCAAATGAATTGGTACCATAGACAAATGTGTTTTTCCTTTGAATGTAGAGCATAATTCTTTTCAAGATGAATGACACTATGGCTATCTATAAGCAAATAATTATCTATTTGTGTAGTGCAAAGCACCTAGGAATTTGTCTTCTCCCTATTCAAATTATGGCTTGTAAGTGTCTTATAAAAATCATTGAAGAATAAATACTTAGAAAATTCTATAAGGTGTGTAGGAGGGGTTGACAAGAGTTGTTAAGCTATCTTAATTTTTTGGACTAAAATAAAATAGAGTTCAGAAAATGTTGCCTAGGGGTGAAAAATTGGTCGAAGGGGTTGACCATGACTAAAAATAGGTGGAATAGAGTAAAATTTCCTTACTTAGTCCTAAGGGATAAAAATTGACACATTTGGGGTCCTAGGAAGAATTAGAAAGCAAATAGCAAAAAGTTGCTCTTGACAACTTTGCAACTTTGCAAAGTTGTCATGACAACATTGACAACTTTTGTGCAACTTTGCACATAGGAGTTATTTGGTAGTTTCTACAACTTCCACATGTACATGAGCCTTATATAATGCCATGCTACACCTATGACAAGGGTTGGCATTGATATTTTATGAAGGCACAGTGTGTTAACAATAAATTTTCAAGTAATTTAGCATAGTATGGTTGGAAACTACTCCTCTAGAATCTTACGGATTGAGCTAGTGGTTTTTATAGTATGCATAGTGAGTTCTTATAGTTTTCTTAGTGAATCCATTCCTATTATTGAAAATTAGTTTATTTTTGTAAGAGTTAAAAATTGTTCTTGATTTGGCTAGTCTGCTAGTTTGTACAAAGCTAGTTGTGGAAATATGGCTCTAACTTGATTTCCAATGGTTGAATCCTCAATGCCACATGGAATCAAGTACAACACTATACATATATTCTAAATATATAGTTTTTTGTTATATGGAGTGGTATGACCAAGCCCTAGATGAGCCCTAGTATGACTAACAATGTCACTTGGTGATTGTAGGAGAAAATAGATGGAGAAGGTGGATTGGTTTGTGCCAATCAGTATGTGATTTATGTATCCCTTAGGTGAAGGATCCTAGAATTGAATTTGGGTAGGTTGAATCCATTTGGTTAGTTTAATCCTTTAGAAGAAAACTAACTACAATAAACCCCTAAAACTCTTAAAAATAGGGTCATTTTGGTTGTATAGATGAGTTGGTGGTCCTAAACTAGTTGAATCTTGGAGGTTTCCCAAAATGGTATTAGGATCCTAATTTAGTTTTTGGGCTTGTTAAGGATTTTGGGAAGTTAAGGATCAGATTCCCTAGTAGCTTCATCACACCTTAGGGATACATGGTCAAATAACTGATTATTTGTCAATTTTCTCACAATTCGTTGAACTGATATTTCTCTCTTCTAGATCTATCCCCTTAAAAGAAAAAAATGGTCATATATCTTCTATATTTGCAATTAATCCTTGAAAATTATAGCTAACAATGACAATCAAGAGATTACTACAAATAAGTGTTAACTAGAAATTTAATTATTCATATAGTAAAGTAAAATTGATTTGATTTATGTTCATGCCTAATGCAACTATATGAATTCTTCGATCATGTAATTAAATATATGATCTGTGCCCTATCCATTGGCATTCAGAGTCTACCCAGCACAACATATAGAACTAATTAATTGAATTATAATTAATATTATCAAAAATTGTCCCTAAAACCATTCTTATGAATATCCTTGCCATATAAATAGAAACCTTATCAATTTATTGAAGCAATTACTTAATTCCTTAAATTAAAAGTAACAAAAATTTGATATACAATCTATCCTAGTTTCATTGAATTGTATAAAACTTGCTTACACAATCCCAAGATAACCATTACACAACAATGGAGATAGAATTCAAAGACAAAAATATGAAAAAATTTCCTCCTTTTTATTAATTTTCATTGAAAATTACAAGAATGCTAGTAAAACCACATAAACCTTCAAAATAAAACAATAGATTCTTCAATGTTCACTAATATTCTCAAGCTTACAAGAGAATACATCATCAAGTTTACAAGAGACTTAATGGACCAATAACATAATTAGCATAATTCTCAAAATCACAAGAAAATTAGACATCTACTCCACAGCTTGGGAATCCTTTTATATAAAGGATTGCAATAAGCTTTAGATGGGAGGACACTTCTCAAAATCCTAATTAAAACAAATACAAAGATATTCCTATTCTATTACAAACAAAACATTCTTTGTACCTTTGTATTTGGCTCCAAAATAAAGATGCAATTACAAAACTGGTAGGTGGCATTTGTCAACAAATATCTCCTTAGCATATCAAATTTTTCTTTAGTTCCTATCATCATCGATGCCTTTTCTTTACCCTTACCTTTTGAACTACATATCAACTACATCTAGTCACTATCACTGGATGGTAATGCCTTGATATATGCACTCAACTCTCATATGGTTATGTTTGTATCAATGTCAGGCTAGGTGACATCTTTGATTGTGTCCATCTCCTCTAGGAATTTGGTCCACTTGACATCAGTTATAGCTTGTACCTCAGAGGCCACCTTAGACAACTCTGCTTCCAACTTATAAAGTATATCTACCATATCATAGACATAAGTGGTACTCACTTTATTATGACAAAAAGATAAAACCTTGGGATGATCAAGGATATTTTCAAATGATGATGACCATTCAACCTAGTCTTTTATTTTTCCCCCACTATCCAAAATTGTAGGCATAAAATTTGGTCTCCTAGTAACAATTGTTTTCATCTTATTTTGTACTAGTTGCATCTTGCCCCCAAAAAAACCATTCAGATCTCTTACTTTATGAATTAATTTCCTTGTACTCACAATGGTTGCCTTTGGTAGGTCTTTCTTCTAGGGAAGTATAGCAATTATGCTATCAAAGAATTGCATTTAGGGGTCCCATGTGTTGAACAATGGAGATAATAGAGAAATTGCTTCCGCACATTTGTATTCCACAACTTCTAATGCAATATAACTTCCATACACATTTTGTGAAATTGCCTTCAATGCATTGATCTTATGAATTAATAGACTCTTCAAAGCTCTAATCTCTACATCTTTGCTAGCTTCTAATTTTTCTTCATCAATGCCCATAGCCTGGCCTAATTCTTCTCCTATTTCAAAAGTTTTTCCCTCTGTCTGCATTTTTTTGTCATGAACTTCTATGATAGTTCTGACATCTTTTTTTAATGAAGCCACCTCCATTTCCAACTTGATGAAATTTTTCTGTAAGACAAAAGTCTTCTTCATTTCCTCTTCATAACTTCTTCTTGTCCCAATAATTTTTTTATATGTCTTTCCAAGTTGGGCCCCATTAATTCTACCAAAGTATGCATTCCCAAGATTTGGTCGCTAGAAGTAGATTTCACAAGCCAAAATATAACATTTCCCCTAGGGGATTCCTTGATTTCCATGAGAGTGGGCTTATCATCCTCTCAAGCTAAACTCCATATGACCATTGTTTGGGCATCCATAGTGAACCCTTATCCCATCATCGCCCAATACTAATTCTCATCTTCAAAAGAAACTAATTTCTCTTGTCTTCTTATTTGATCTAGCAGAAAAGAAGAGCTTAGATCCCATCCTAGGAATATAATTATTCCACTCCTTCTAACTAGATCTCTAGCCTCTTTAGCAGTGAGGGTTTCACTAGTAAGGTCATACTCCTGCAACTTTTGTATCAACCCAATAACCTTTTCATGTAAATTTCTAGGCTTCATCTGCAATTTTAATTCTTTTCTTTTTTTTTCAAACAATTTTTTTTGAATTCATTTGTCTTGATAAAATTGTCATCATTCATAAACTCCTTAGCCTCAATGATTGTATCACCAATCATTCGAGCCTCTAGTTACAATTTCTTTCTTCTTTGCTCATTTTTAGATGCTTGTGATATTAAGAACCTTCTTCTAACATCATAAAAATATTTTATCCCACTTGGGAAAATTTGGAGAGCATTTTGTTGAGCCTTGTCTAGTATTTCTACCATCTTCCACTTCTTATGTCTTTGTTCTACCCATGAAAAACTCTCAGGAACATCTTGTTCAAGCTGGTCATCTTCAGATTGATATTCTTCATCAGATACTGCTATTGTGTATTCATCATCAATATAATCTGGATCAATCTTCTTTCTTATTGCCTCTAGGACTTGAGACACCAACTCATTAAAATTATCAACACACTTATCCAATCTGACCCAATATTCCTCATTAGGATAGAACCCTTCAAAAGATGGGTTTTCTTTTCTCATTTCTCATTCATAGCCAACAATATCTCTACATTTAATCATTTTCTTCCTACATATATCCTCACTCAACACATCAACAATAACATCCTCTTCCCACATAGGTTTTGTAGGGAGCAGATTATATCCTCTCATATTGTTCAAGGCATGCCTTATTACATTATAGGGGTCATAGGTTCTAGCTGACCCAATTGGCATCTTATAATTTTGCAAAAAGGAATTGGTCTGCTTAATGGCATTCTTGCCAATTTCCAAATCCCCTACCCTAGTACATCTACATAGAAATGTCCCCTTCTTGATACCTTTTCCCAAATACTCCCTATTCAAAGAAATTAACTACAAAAATATTTCTACCAACCCTACCCTCTCAAGAACATATTTAGGAAAAATGTGGCGTGGCTGAGGACACCGAAAAATTCTTATAAAAATATACTTTTCAAACAAGAAAACACTACCCCAATCATGAGTCAATTTTTTTCTAACATCAAAACACCATTTAGGTCTAACAACCCTCCTAACATTTCTAGGAACTCTTTCAATTATACATCCTATCATTTTAAAAATTGGATTAAAAAAATCAAAATAGAAAGAGACAATATTTGAATATGGATAGTACATGTGCGATACCTATGTTCATCTTTGCACTGGAAACCTCTTTCCCCATTCTTGTGTTGACTCGAAGAAGCTTTGATCAAATATGTCAACATTCTTTGACAAGATAAGGTGCATGATCATAGAGTAGTGATGAAACTTGAAATCCTTTAGTTCTCCTTGTTGGAAGTCTTGTGGTTTCACAATGCATGCCCATTTTTCCTAGAAATGGGGACCCCCTACTTTATTTTTTGGCTTTCTGGAACCCTAGTCTAGGGTCCAAGTCTTTTCTAGGGTTTTTCCTAGTGCCTTTGGTCAAATGTGGGTCCCAGTTTGAAAACATAGATATCAAAAAATCACTATCTAAGAGGCTAAGTCATTTTTGCATGAAAAATGGCACAGCAATGCACCTTTCCAAGTGTGCTAGTGCACTAAACACAAAGGGAAAGCACTTTTTAGATAGTGTGCTTCAACGCAGCTATGCACCTCCAAGAGCTACATTGGGTCCCTTTGTCTATAAAACCTAGGGGGCCCCCCTTACCTTCTCACTTGTCATCTTTTTTCTCTTCCCTATGAACCTCACATCACCACACGTACTAAGGTGTGAATCTCCTTGCCGCCTTCCACCTACACACTAACAACAACAAACATTTTAAACACAAAAAAGGTGCACAACTATGCACCTAGCCAGGAACCTTTTTTCTTTACATTAAAAACCTAAAAGACTTTAAAAGACATAAACAAAACACCTATTAAAGTAGGTGCGATACTGCACACTTTTAGTAAAAGTATCCCTTAGAGAGAAAAAGGGTGCACATTTAGCACACCCCATGAGGTGCACTAAATGCACACCCTTTTTTGTGCCAAAGTTATATAAGGCTATTCACTAATAGCACCTCATGAGGTGCATTGGTGCACACTCTTACATATTAAAGCTTAACATGGGATCAAGCGAACCTAGTGCACCTCTGAGGTACACCAAGTGCACCATTTTTTTTTGCATTTCAAGGATAAAATTTACTCCATACGAATAGACATTTCTTTTGTGTAGATTCAATGGCTTCTTCATCATCCTCCCTTGCTATAAAGATGGTCCCAAAGCTAGTGGTGTTCAAGTTTTAGTGTGTTCTAATGAAGTCACATTTCCAAGATGATTATTTAGAGATCCAAGACACTAAACTTGGTCATACAGACTTGAGTGCATTTCTAGCATTGTGCAAAAAACCCACTGAAAGTTCCCAATGATATCCACTCTGATCTAATAAGGACTTGTTAACATAGAATCACATCCAGTATTAGTGCAATCTTTAGAATTGATCGTGGCACTGGCAAAAAACTATGTTTCTGAAGAAAGGGTCATGAAGAGCATAATTGGAAAGATCTTCCTAGATCTCTGACCTAAGAACATAGAGAAAGTGTTACATCTTCCAAGAGAAGATTAGTTCATCATATTCACCTATCACCAAGTAGAAAGATGGTACAAGGAACATGTAGAGGAAGCTTCAAAAATCATCTAGTCCTCATACCTCATTGAGAAGACTCCTCTAGGGTGTAAAGTAGGAAAAGTGGACATGACAAGAGGTTACATGAAAGAAGATATTAGGTATTCTATAATACTCTTAAATAGGGTCATGGGATTGCTAGCATCAGGACACTTGAATATATGGATGGTACACTTTATTAAGATTATCAAGATGAAAAAGATGCCAATTAATTAGGTTTCCATCCATAGTGAAAACTTGGATGAGTAGCTAGAGATGGTTAAGAATAAATGTAAGTTCTATATGACATCATATTTGGTATACTTGTTAGTTGTAAGGGCAACAAATTATCCAAGACTCTACAAAAAGGGTAGTATGCAAGATGCAAATGCATGGCCCTATATAGTATATCCTCAGGTAGTGAAGAAGAATCTTCCAAAGCACAACAAGGAATGCATTATAGTGAATGATGGATTAATATTTGTAATAATCTAGTTCATATAAGGGGATTATGCAAAGAGGATCTTAGAGGAGGTAGCCACAAAGATTTCAGAAGTTGGAGCCTACTACATCCCATATAAAAAATTCACCTATTTGAGGGTAGCAAGTACCACTATCAATCCCAAAAAGCTCCCTAGATATCCTAGTGATAGACTTATACTATTGAAGATCGCTCAACAACTCTTGTCTACATAAAACAGAGTAAGGAAATAACATAAAATAACATGGGTGTGATTTATTACAATAGGACCATTCAATGTGGTCCAGAGATAAGATATTCCATCTTTCAAGCCTGAATGGGATTAGCATCCTTTGGAGGAATATAAATCTCCTTGCCCTTATTTTGATAACATTGGAAGGGTACAATATTTGGCTGGCAAGACATTTCAGCATGAAGATGCAATTGAGGATCATTGGATGAACGTAGTAGATGACTATGATATTTTTATAAGGGATAATTGTAGGATGAATCTCTATCTGGAAAGCAGCGCCTTGAAGCTAAAGATTCCTTTGAAGGTTTTGCAATAGGATACAAAACCTATTCTCAATCCATTGTTCAATAGGGACAAGATTGGTGATCAACATATTATGAATGCTAAGATTGAAAAAGAAGAAAACTCACACATCAATCATAGGGCCAAGAACATTATCAAATGGACAAAGGATTGGATCAAAAGACCTTTCAAGTAGGATCCAATTCCTCAAGCAGTAGTCTTCCATGCTAAATCCCACCCAATAAGAGGTCGAGGAGCTAAGGTTACAGTGCCTACTTTTATAGCTTAGTCTCTAGTGAGGCTAGAAATAGTGCACCAACTTGATAGAGAAGTTGGGTATTATAGGGCTTAGAAAGGTAAAGGTAAGAGGAAGAGAACTTCTCCTCAACAAGCCGAGCCAAAAGAGGAAGGTAGAAAATGTATAAGAGTTAGAGAATGTTGAAGCTACATAGACCCAGGAAAACCCTCAAGTGCCATCAACTGAACAAGGGCAAGGAGGAGTTAAAATAGAAGTAAAAGAGGTGTCTCCATCTCAACAAGAGGTACAAGCCTACCCATCTACTATCAAGAGAAGAAAGATCAAGACTCTAGTAAAGAGAAGACAAAAGGTGATTAGAGAGTTATTCCTTTCCCATCAGTCCTAGAAGTTATCCTAGAAGGAGAGGAGAAGAGGATGATGAGGATGAAGGGACAACCTTCCTTTGAATCAAAGGACTCATCTTGCAAGAGCCATAGAGTTGTAATGGAGAAGAAGCTTCACAATTACACTAGCATCTATTCTTGAGCATCCTATTCAATCTACTACATTAGAGGATGAACTGCAACAATGGATTGATGAGTAGGAGGGCCAAGGCACTAATGTATTTTAGATGTTATATTTTGAAATCATGCTTGTTGACATTGAATTGGTGGGAGACAAAATAAGAGACACTCCAACTAGTCAACCTTAATAGGAGAATTGGAGTCAATTTCCACTAAAAGCACAAGGACCTAAAGTAGCTCCACAATCACATATTCAAGTTACATTTTGTGTAGATAAAGGACCAGCTACTCCTCTTCCTCTAAATAATGAAGAAGAATAGGTTCAAGAAGGATACAAGGAAGAGCTACAACAAGTGTATGCTGATGAAGTGTTCGAGGAAGCACAAATAAGTGAGAAACCTTAGCAAACTTCCCAAGACATAGAGGTGAGAACTGTGGACTCTATAGATACAAAGACTCCTGGTGTGGATCTCTTATAGAAGAGAAGACTTTGAAGAGGAGTGATAAGGGGAAGAGCATAGCAGAGAAAACTCCTTCATCCTTAAAAGGAAAATCTTCAATGGAGAAAATCCCAAGATGGTTGAGGAAAGAGGTGATTATAAACAAGAGACAACAATTAACTATTGAGGAAGAGGATAGGATAGAATTGATTGAAGTTCTCAGGAAACTTGAGTCACCACCAAAGGATAGATGAGCATTGGCTTTTATCATGAGTGATCAGAACCAATATTTGTTTGCACATGTTGCTATCCCTCCTCTGCATGTACATGTTGAGAAATTAACTCCAAGAGATTATCAAGTAAGGGAGGTTATGCTTGGGAAACCTAAATTGGACACTGCTAAGATGATGGTGACAACCAAAATTAAAGAAGTGTTTAGGCACTTAGAATAGGAAGAGGCATAATTGATAACACTTTGGAGATAGAATGAGATCCTAAAAGGATATCTAAACAAAGTTTTTGGTCCCCTAGATCTTGAAAATCCTAAGGAAACTTTGAATGTGGCATTTGAGAAAAGGGATAAGAAGATGGTGCAATTAGACCCATTTTTGAAAGCTTTTCAGGAATGGTGATAAGGTTTTGAAGAGAAAGGTGTATAGATTATACAGGGAAATCTTGAGTTGTTACACCATATGTAGAATAATGTAGACAAGTTAGTAGCCATTTTGAATCAGGATTTTGGTTTGATGGATGGAGTACATGCTTGGGGCAAGGACTTGTAGGAACTATAGTTGAATAAGAGCAAAATGTATTACATGTTAATGGAGGTGTATATAGTGGAACAACTAGATAAGATTGATGATGATTGCATAGAGAAGATTGTGGATGGCAATAAAGTAATGGAAACATTACATGCGCAGATTCATAAGCTCAAGAATCAAACCCAAGAGAAAATTTTGGAGGTAGAGAAACATTATAGTGATATATGTTTAGATATTTTTGAGGATGATGCAAGGGACAAATTGATATCTATAGAAGCAATTGTTGAATAGTTTCAAAAATCTTTTGAAGAAGCTTCTAGTGATGATGATATCAGACAAGCATTTAGAATGGAAGAAACATTATTAGATTTAGATGTTAAACTGGGAGATTTTGTAGTGACTCACATTGAGGTGGGCAACTATAGGTAAAAATTGAACGACAAGTATGAAGCCCTAGATTTTCCAGATGCAACTCAAGTCACTAAGATTATTGAAAAATTCAAGGGAAAATACCCAAACATAGCTCTAGTATAAAGGGGAACAAAACTTAGAAGCCAAAATTCCAGTTTTGACACTTGGTGAAATTTTGCATTTTTTGAAGCTACTGCTGAGCTACATAGGTGCACTAGGTGCATAGCTACACTACTCCCTAGGTACACTTTTTTAGAGGTGCGCCATAAGTTTTGAAGTAGTTAGAGATGCACTAATAGTTAACTACTAGTTCTAAATTTAGAACTTTCCATGCATCAAAAACACATTATGATGGTAGTTTTAACTCCTATAGACATTTAGTGAACATGGAGCTTTTATTTTTGGCACTTCCAAAGACTCCTACATTCATCGAAAGGCTTTCTTCTTCTTATTTTCTCATGTTTTCTTTGTTTTAAGACATGTAAAGGCTCGTGCATCCATTTAATAATGTAAATATGGATGGAGTCCTACTTAGCACCAGTTAGATAGTTAGTTTGTACATAAATAGATTTTTATTATTATTTTAAAAGCATATTTTTGCATAAAGATATCTCTCACTCTCAACACAAATAGAGGAGAAGATTTCTTATAAACTCAAGAATGTAATATGTATTTTGGGTCGCCATTATTTTGATGCAATAATATATGCTATTGGTGCTTGCATTTGGAGTGTAGTGATTCTTTCCTAAGTGTGTTATATTTTTTGAATGTATGTTCATGGAATCTAATTGAGCCAATAATTTTATTGTGTTATTTTGGTTGTGCAATCTTTTAATTTTGTTGTTTGCTATGGGTCTATAAATTTAGTTGATATACTTAGTTTGAGAAGAGATCATCATACTGTTCCTGCATAGCATTTCATCTTGTATGAGCACACTTTTTGTGGCCTTGTGATTTGATGAAAAATGAACCATCTTACAGTTACTGAATTCTGATTAACGATTGTAGTAGTGGAATTAAGGAAGCCCTACTCCTATTTTCATTGGTTACCCACTAATGTTTTTGAAGGATTGACTCATAGACACATTGTTTCTATGGCTTATGTCCATTAGGAGTTTACTTTTCATGTCATTTGCTTAAATTTCTTGTTACCCTATCTTTGATATTTACTTTACTAATGCCTTGGTTAAATTAGGAATTTGTATAGTTGAATTTTTAGATTTCATTCATTAAAAAATTAAAAAACTAGAAAAATATATTTCTTTTTGTGTGTTTTATTCTTTTGAGATAACAAGTAGATTCTACAACTTATCCAAATTGTTTGAACCAGAAAAGGCATCCTCATGAATGCTCACATTTATCTTCAACTGAGTGGATTCTAGTAGGTTGCAAGATCACCTAGAACTTTGGAGTTGATCTCAGATCAACTTTTCAAGAGAGGAGTTCGAAAGAATTCCTATCATTAAGTATCATGCAAAATAATAGCTCAATAGGAAGTAGTGATTTCTTTGTGAATATTCCCAATGATGTATTCTACAAAATCATATATGACATAGTGATTTAGGTCTTGAATATTCAAAGCCATGACATAGTATGCCCCTAAAGCATTCATGGTTCCATCTGTACCTAAGGCTTTGCCAATCCCAAATACAATATTTTGAAAATACCTCTAAAAGAAATCCAAGGGCATGATTTCCTTGATAACTCTCCTCTTTGGAATTTCTCCTACATCCTTCTTTGCCTTAGAAATGTGTCTAGTCATGTTTTTACCCATATAAAAACTCTTATGTTTTTTGAAATTCTCATTCAATTCTTTAATATCAATGGGCAATGAAATAGGCTCACCCAAATCAAATGCCTCTATGAATGTATCCTTATAGAAAGCTAGAAAAACACTTGTATCCTTCTTATGGAATGACTTATTAGAAAGATTATAACATTTGATTAATGCCTTGACCAAATCTACATCCACAAATGGTTCTAGCCTTCTTAGTTTTCCCATATTTCTTACCCAAGGGTTGTAAACTAGAACTTGTTTCACTTTGTTTTTATAGAAAAAGTAGAAAGATTCATACTCATTTCTGTTAGTGACAATTGCATCTCTACACATTGCATATGTGTCTTTGAACACAAGGTCATTGGCATTCTAAGCATTTGTGGAGCCAAGCAAGATGTGTATTCATTCTTCTCCAAATGTGTTAGGAGCCCTTGGTGGTGTATCTAGTACTTCAATTAATAACTGTGCAATCAATTCTCCTTCTCTTTGGGCCATTTCTACAAGTATTTTCATTGATTCTATATGCTATTTGGATAAAAATCATTCAAAGATCATTTCTACACTTTACAATCGCTTAGAAAATTAGACAATTGAGAAAATGGTAATAACAACCTATTTCTTTCTAGGCTTTATCAACTTTTGTGATGAAAGAATAGCTTTAATTGGAATTTAAGGGTGGTACACTTGGAAACCTATCAATCTTCAAAAAATAGGTCAAATCTATGCTTTTTCAAATTTTTATACATCCATCTCATCCCATCTTCTTCTAGCTCATATTTTGTCGTTGAAAAGTCATTTTATGCTTTAAAAATTATAAATGTGATAGCTGTGAACAAGACCATTTCACCACTTCATACAAGAATCTCTATTTGTTGTAACATGGCCTGTGATGTTGCAAACCTTTTGTTTCTCATTCAATCCTAGCTTTGTAGCTACATTTAATTATACCTATATGATCATTGTGTCCTTTGGACCATCCCTTTCTTTTAACACTTCACTACCTCACCATGATCTAGCCCTTATAACATCTTATTCTTGTGACCATGCAATACTTTAGATTTCACTCTATCACTCCTTTGCAACTGCAAAATCAGGCATTCAACTTAACTATGCAATAGTGCACTCAACTAGCTAACTGAACATTTCTTTCACCTCACAACTTCACAACTTAGTTTTTCAATTATTTATGAAAGCTTGTGAACATGCACTTCACTATCAATCAAAGCTTCATAGCTCAAAACATCAACATCATTTGGAACTATGCGAGGCTACAACATCATCTTTAACCACCACACAAATCCTTTTTTCATGTTCGCAATTCAACTTGTTTTTTTTAATTCTAACATGCAAAGGAATGATCAATGCTTTGTTTGACTTTCATCTTGCTTTCATGGCTTCACAACTTAACTTAAGATATTACTTCAACTACATGCAAAAATGTGATAGCTTTCAACTTAACTACCCTCACCACTTCACAACTTGAAAACCTTAACTACAATCAAACCCTATGACAATGTGATTACAAGAATTTACAAATTCTCTTCTCTAACTCATGCTTCATTTATACTGCCCATAATGATGGGCTAATAGAAATTTTTTAACTCATTGCACCTTCCTAGCTTATCTTTGAATATCTCTCTAAACCTTTGTGATATCACACCAACAGTTTGTATTGACTATTTTCCTTCATTTGCACAATCATAGCCTCAAATGCCTTAAGCTGAAATAAGCATGCAAACATGTGCTTTTCTTTGCTTTACACAATCACAACTTAGCACATTTGAAGCTTTCGTGAAATATAATAGAAAAATTATTTCAAAACTTAGGATAAGAGCATATGCATGGGAAAAAAAAAATCCTTTTAAAGATCAAAATTATATTGCATGAGCTTTAAGAGATTAGAAAAGAACTTTCCTATTGTTTCTCTTAAGGGCTAACACAATTTCAAAAAGCCTAGCTTATTCTCAACACATTTCTTCCTGATTTTTTTAGAATTTGGCACAAATTGGGTGAGCAAAAAATTAGGCCATCAGTTGCTCTATCTAGGGATGATGCATAACTTGTTTCTATGCAAGAATACAAAATTTATGGGAGAAGTAGATCACACACTTGACTTACAAAGCTTGAAAACTTCTTCATAGAACACAATAGACCAAATAGAAAAGAAAATACAAAGACAACAAAGGAAAAATTTGTACAAGGACACACCAAGAGAGAACAAGGATATACAATATTTACACAAAATGCAAGGAGACCTAAATTACTATTCATGGAAAATAATAACCATTTTAAAGAAAAAATACCTCTTCAAGAACTGTCCATTGAATAGCAGCTCAAGAATATCTCCAGATAATTTTCTTACATAGTATGAGTCTTCTTCCTTGTTTCCATGAATCAAATAAGGACCAAGCTAGATGGGATAAAAATTTCCATGCTTGCCATTATCTTCAATCTAGGAATTCCATAACAATACCATCTCTTCAAGTTGGAATTTTCTTTCTAATGCTTTTCTAGCATATAGATATTTCATCTGTGCTTGAAGCTTAACATTCTATGTAGATGCATCCCTCCTAGTTTCGTCTAACTGCAAAATAATATCCATTCTTAATTGCATGTCATCAACAACATCATTATCATATACTTGGATGAATTTATACATATCATTTAGATTATTTTGATGTAATCTTGCTTGAATACCATATACCAGATCAAAAGGAGCACAACCATTAACCTTTTTTACTATAACCCTATCTTCCCACAATGCTAGAGGCAATTTGGAATCCCAAGCCTTCTTATTTTCTCCTAAAATCCTCTTGATGATTTTGAGAGAACTCTTATTGCTGGATTCAGCTTGGCCATTACCTAAGTGGGGATAATAAGGTGACGATGTAGCATCAATAATGCCATACTTCTTGCAAAAAAATTATATTCTTCTAATTTGAAGCACATAGCATTATTAGTGACAATTTTTTGTGGACATCCAAACCTAACAATAATGTTATTCAATATGAAGTTGGTCACTACTTTAGTTGCATTTTTAGTAGGAATTTATTTTACCCATTTTGTAAAGTAACTAGTAGAAACTAAAATTCATGAATGTCCACCACTAGATTTGTTAGTGATTACTCCAATGAAGTCTATGCCCCACTTCTAAAAAGGTTCTTGCACTTCTATTGGTTTCAAAGGAAAATTTCTAAAAAACTTCAACTTTCCACTAAATCATTGGCATGCATCACATTTCCTCACCAATTATTGAGTATCTTTGAATAAGGTAGGCCACCAAAAGCCAGATCTAGGAATCTTGTAGGCTATTGTTTTAGCCATATAATGCCCCCCACACACCCCCTCATGCATATCACTTAGGATTTTCTTGGATTCTTCCTTATTCACACACTTCAAGAGGACACCTTCCATATCTCTCCACCATAACTAGCCTCTAACAATAATGTATCTAATAGCTTGTAGCTTCAAAGCTCTTCTCTAGTTTTTTGTAAATTCTAGTGGAGTCTTCATCTGCTGTAAGAAAAATATCATATCTTTATACGAAACAAAGGTATCCATGTCACATATGCCACTTCTACAACCATCATCTAGTTGGTTTATCTAACTTGCTCCAAGATTATCTTCTACCATTAACTTAGCAAGACCTTGACCTCTAACCAACTTAGTAATTTGCACATCAATATTAAATTCATGGATCCTATTGATCCATCTACATTTTCTTCTTAAAACTTCTTGATGATAGAAGATATATTTCACTACATCATTTGGAACAAATGCAATCACAATGGCTCCCATCAAATAACACCTAAATACCTTTACTGCCAAGGCATATACTTGCTTTTCATTTATATCATATTTAAGCTTAGAAACTTGCATAGACTTACTAAAAAATGCAATGGGTTTCTCAAACCCTTCCTCATTTTTCTGTAATAGGAAAACAACTATTGTATGGAAAGAAGTCAATGAAAAAATATGCATGGGCTTAGAGTAATTAGGAGCTCTCAAAATAGGGGCATCCTTAATGGCTTGCTTCATTTCATTAAACACCATGCTTGGCTCTTCAGTCCATTTAATTTTTGACCCTTTCTTTAACATTTTTGAGATGGGTCTACTTATTTTAGCAAAACTTGTAACAAACCTTCTAAGTAATTTAATTTGACCAAAAAATGAATGAATGCCCTTTAGATTCTTTTGTTTTTAAACTTTATCAATTGCATCAACTCTCTCAAGGTCTATTATAACTCCTTCCTTTCCAACCAAATGGCCAAGAAACTTACCCTCTATAACAACAACTACACATTTTCTGGGATTTAAAGAAATGCCAAATTTTATTGCTCTATTGAAAAATTTCTCTAAATGCATGCAATGCTCATTATCATCCTTTGAGTAGGCTGTCAAGTCACCCAGGTATACTACCAAGACTTTATTAATAATATCCTTGAAAGCCACATCCATGACCCTTTAGAAAGTAGCACCAACACTTGTCAAGCCAAAAGTCATTCTGCTATAAACATAAGTGCCACAAGGTGTTGTGAATGCAATTTTATATTACTTATTTTCCTTGGACAACTACTTAGTTATAACCTCAAAACCCATCCATCAATGACATAAGTTCTGATCTAGTAACTCTCTATAGTATTGCTTCCATATTAGGCAAGCCATAATTGTCCTTTAATAAAGATATATTTAGATTCCTGCAATCTACATACAGTCTTATGTCTCCATTCTTCTTTCTAACAAGGACCAAATTTGATACCTAAGATAAATGCCTTATAGGTTTGATAATGCCAACATCTATTAAATTTACTAGTTCTTCTTGCATCTTGGCCAGGGTAGGATTTATTGGCCTTTGATTTTTTCTGAAAGGATTGGTTCCTTCTTTCAATGGTACTTAATGCTGAAAAAGATACTCTCTATATGCTCTCAAATCATCATAAGACCAAGAAAATAGATTTCTATATTTTCTCAATAGACCAATCAATTCCTACCTAATCTTAGGGGCTAATTTCTTTCCAATCTAAACCTTTTTAGGTGTTTCATTAGTCCCTAAGTTTATCTCTTCTAGATCCTTGGCATTATTTTCTTTATTGTCCACTTTGGATCTATCTTGATTGTCAAAAATAATCTCTAGAACTACCAATCCATTTGGGATTTTATTTTTTTTCAGTTGCACAACCTCCTATCCAAATATAGTATATAAATACCATCAACATTTTCAACATAGGCTACACAAGTAACTTCTTGTCCATGAAAATATTCTTTACAATTCCAAAAATTTATAATATCTTTATCATCTTCAAAAACCTACCAATTATGGACATTATCAAGAATTGATGGTCTATTCTGCACTTCAATCTGTGATATACCTGAAAAACATATATTTCTAGGTTTAATAACTACATTTACTAATAGATCTACCATTTTATTACTGCTCCTATCCATCCAAGAGATGCCAAAAGCATCAAACAATTCTATTTGATCCCACACAACATTTATGTACTATTTCAACCTTCTATTCTTTGATGCGTAAGCTTTTCTTATCTGAGAAATAATCTGTTTAGAATCACCAATAACATGCAATATTTTTTATTCCATGGCTAGTTGTAACTCTTAGTCCTACTAAAAGTGGCTCATATTCTAGTATGTTATTGGTGCATGAGAAATTCAAGGTGAATGAGTACCTAAATGTATTCTTCTTTGGGGATATCACTAGTACCCTAGATCCTAAACCCTCTTTAGAACTTTCTCCATCAAAATAAATGGTCCACAAAATTTGGGAATCCATACAACATGCTACCTCATGTGCTATCAATAGTGGAAACTTTTCAACTTCTTGAATGATCAACTCTACTCTGAATGTGTTGACATCAGTATCTAAGAAGCAAGTGAAATCCTTGTCAATACTCTCCTTAAAAATGTGATTAAACCCTGCCTCTCTATCAACTTTAACAACCTTATCTGCTATATGGAAAGTACCGTATGAAAAATTACATTGTATACTATCCCCCAATGTAGCACTCCATTTTCTAGAAAATAGCATACCATAATGGGGAGGGATGTCTACCAAAAGGGCAACCATAGTTCAATCAACATTAGGATAAGTGACTAACCTAAAAGGTAATGCCTTTATTGTACCTATGATAGGTACTTCTCTAGCATCCATTGCCTTGCATCTACCTCTTCTAGTACCTACCTACAAACCATGGGCTTCCATGACTTTAAAAGGCATAATATTATTAGATGCCCCTAAATCTATCATACAATTCTTCAGGGTTTTGCCTTCTACAATCAAACTGAGGGAAAAAGAATCTATATCCTGTAAGTAAGCCACAAATGAATTATCCAAATACATTTGGGATATTTGGGACATCACTTCATTATCCTCCTCCATAATTGGGATTTTTTGTAAAGCTTTCGACTTAATAATATTATCATTACTTATTCCACCTAACCAAGATAAAGCATTACTCTTATGCTCTTCAATTTTAAAAAGTTCTAATAAAGGAACTTTTAAAGTTATCTAAGACAACATAGAAATCATATGAAATTAATCACAGATAGTAGGTTTTATAGAAATACTTGGAGTTAGCACTTCCTGAACAATAGGAACTATCACTTTCTTTGTAACATCAGGTTCTAACATTTTATTTTATACAATGGCTTTGTGTGTTTCAACCACTTAGAATTGCACTTTCTTCTTAGGATCCCATTTCTTTGTTTTACTATCATTAACCTTAGGTATCATTTTATCTTCCTTCTAATTATCATCTATCATCTTATGAGTGATATACTTTATAAATATGCCAGATGGTTTTCTAGTGCTAGTGTTGACATTTTTGTTTCTAATATTGAAGTTTTTATGGACTTGTGATATCATTTTTGTAGTAATATTTTCAATCTCCTCTCTAGATGATTGTCTCAGACTTATATGGTCCACACTTGAAGACACAACACATACTCTATCATCATAAAAACCCTCATCATCTGACAATACTTGCTGATGATGAGACTAGTAGAAATTTCTTTGACTTACAACATCATTCTCAGGATCCTCCAAATTAGACTCCTCACCATTGTCACATAAATTTATCATATTGTATCTTATATCCTCATCTTCCTTTGCTTCTTTTCCTTCATCTTGACCTTGTGTTGTCTGATTTGCAATAAGGGATTGAGTTAATGCATAGTGGTTAGGAGAATGGGGGGCATGAGATACAATGCACCATGGCACATCATCATTCATGTTGACTGAATTTATTTGCAAAGGATTTGATGTATCCTTATCCTGATGGCCTTGAACAGTATTAAGAATAGGCTTTCCATCCTTCCTTTGAGTTGTATATGGGTATTTTTGCATCTTTGGCTACCTATTATAATGACTATTATTAAAAAGTTCTTTCTCACTAGTACTAGACTTATTTTCAATAAAAGCTTGGGGATTCATATTTTTGAGGATAGTTAAAAGTTGACCTAATGTGGCCTCTTCGGGTTTCTTACCTGCAAGAATTTTCTCAACTTCATTCTTACTATTTTTAGGTTTGAACTGTTTGAGATCATCTATTTTCCCTAGCTTACTAGAGGCTTTCATATCATTTTCTATATTTGTTTCCATCTTGTAAGCATCTATTAATGTCATTGGACTCTTATCCCAAAGGCTATAGGCCATTTTGTAATAAAATGTATTAAAATATGTGGTAAGACATACATCCTCTCCTAGAACCATCACTTGAAATAACTTGTACATCCCTTTTTAAAATGTCACATTAAAATCAAATGTGGATTCATTTGCATTCTTATTGATGTTATTAAAATCATTAAGCATGAACCCAACATTAGTATTTTCTCCATATTGTTCTTTAAATAGCTTTACTAATTCATTCCAAGAACTCACTATTGTCAGGAAACCTTATAAACCAATCCCTTGTGTCCTCTATCAAAGAGTGCACAAATAGCTTCCTGACCACATCTTCATGCTCAACCTCATAGTCATTTAGCATGTCAATAAAATTTCTCAAATGTTCTTCACTAGGAATGCCTAAGAATGACATGCGTTTGTACTTTTCCATGTAGATGGGCCTCTTCTAGAAACTAACAAGATTTGATGTGCTTGTTGCTTGGTTTTGGGAAGGGATCTGAAGCTGTTAGGTTTGTTGGACAGTGGGATCTGTAAACTAGTAGTAGAAGACAATGTAGGAGCTGACTGAGATATCTTTTGGCTTGGAATTATTGGTCCACAAGTGGTAATAGATGTTGTAACTAGGGTGGACATATTTGGCCATGAAGTTAAAGAAAAAATGGATTTTATGAACTGAATTTTCCTTCTAATTTCAGCTGCTTGTGCTTCATTTTCAACTTTTTCAAGTTCTTTGGCTAGATCTTCCTTTTCCTTCTTAGCCTATTCTAATTCTAGGTCAAGTTTAGACATAGACATAGGAATATTTGGAGGCTTTTTAAGGACAACTTGAGGATCATTGATTTGGATTCCTAAAACCTTTTGTTTACCTTTATCAATTGGTTTAAGAGTCAGATCTATGATTTCTAGCTAAATACGCTGGTAGGATTTAATCTAAGATATAATAGGTTCCTCCCTTTCCTTCAAAAGATTTTCTTGCTCCTGGGCCTTAGACCTTATAGTTTCAACATTTCCAAATACATCCACATGTATTTCAAAGGATATTTCTTCTAATCTTTTGATTTTTTCTTCAAGAGAAATCATTCTTCAGAGCAAACAATCTCTTTCAATGAGAGTGTTCATTGTCATCTTCTCTTTCTCTTTTTCCAAATGAATGTATTTGGCTTCTCCCTAGAAAATTTCCTTCTCAAGACTCCAACCTCAGAAAGTAAATCATCTTGATCTGTTGTAGTTTCTTTAGGTTTAGTAAGGTCATCCAAATCTATTTGGTTTCTCTCTATATAAGGAACTTGCTCAAGATTTGGTCTATTTGACTACATACTTCTAGGTTTGATATGCTGGTTCATCTCTCCTATAACATTGGTTCTAAAAATATTATCTCCTATAGATGACACCATTTTATCTTGATAAAAATCAACTTCATGATAAGGCATTGTGAAAACATTTCCCAAAAGTCTGGTGGTTTCTGACACAGAACTATGAGATGAAACTTGTTTCTTAACTAGGGGGTGGCATGATGGGTTATCTCTAGGTTTAAAAGTATGACTAGTCTCCCCTTTCTTCTTAAGGAGATTATTTCTACCACCCTTTGGTAACTTAGTATACAAGGGAATTTCTAGGTTCTCTTTCACATAGGCTCTTGTATTCTTCTTGCTTTTATCCATCTTTCTCTCTTTTTAAATATAAGCACTAGTATCAAAACCTAAGATCGAGTCACCACCCACTAATGGAAAAAGATTTATTTAGCTAAAAGACAAGGAACCATTTACAAGGGAAACTTCACTTTGGAAAAGATGAGACAACAAAGAACCCAACTCTAGTTTTCCATATTGTATACTTCTTAGAAAATTACTCTATGCAACTGATAAAGAACTTTTAAAGACTTACTTTATGTCATAACTCCCATGGTTTCAGCTATTTCTTCAAATTTTCAAGGTTTTTTGCTCAACAACAACCAATATCCTAACATATATGGGATGTGAACAAAGATCATATAACTTCAAAGTTCTTTACTTTTATGGACTCCCCAGTAGAGTTATCATTTTTCTAGTATTTTTTTAGACTACTAGGCATAAAGGGCCTAACATCAAGATACAGAGGACTTATCTCAATCTAAGGACTAGCTAATTCATATGTTTAACTAAGAAAAACTTTAGATCTAGCTCTAACTTCAATAGAATCACCAAGATTCTCTACTCTCCAAGCTCTTCAAAGCTTAGGCAGATGCACCTTAGGGATAAATGGTCATATAATTGATTATTTGGCAATTTTATCACAACTTATTCAACTAGTATGTATCTCTTCTAGATCTATCCCCTTAAAACCATACAATGATCATATATCTTCTATATTTTGCAATTAATCCTTGGAAATTTTAGCTAACAATGACAATCAAGAGATTACTACAAATAAGTGTTGACCAACAATTTAATTATTCATACAATAAATTAAAATTGTTTTGATTTTATGTGAATGCCTAATGCAACCCTATGACATCTAAAGCATGTAATTGAATGTATGATTAGTGCTCTATCCATTGGGATTTAGAGTCTACCTAGCAAAACATTTTGATCTAATTAATTGCATTACAAAAAAGCTTATGAACGATTATCCCTATAACTATTCTTATGAATATCCCTACTATATAACCAGGAAACCTATCAATTTATTGAAGTAATTACTTAATTCCTTGAGTTAAAAGAAACAAAAAATTGATATACAACATGTTCTAGTTAGAATAAATTGTATAAAACTTGCTTACACAATCCTAAGATAACCATTAGGCAATAATGGAGACAGAATTCAAAGACAACAATATGGCCAAATTTCCTCCTTTGCATGATTTTTCATTGAAAAGTACAAGAATGGGGGTAAAACCACAACAACATTCAAAATAAAATAGTATATTGTTCAATGTTCACTAATATTCTCAAACTTAGAGGAGAATACATCATAAAGATTACAAGAGACTCAATGGACCGATAACATTAGCATAATTCTCAAATTTACAAGAAAATCGGACGTCTACTCCACATGTTGGGAATCCTTTTATAGAAAGGATTGTAACAAGCTTTAGATGGGAGGACACTTGTCAAAATCTTAACAAAAAATAAATACAAAGATATTCCTATTCTGTTACAAGTAAAACATTGTTTGTACTTGGCCCCAAAACTAAGATGTAGTTACAAAACTGGTAGGTGGCATTTGTTAGCAAATATCTCCTTAGGAAATCAATTTTTTCTTTAGTTCATATCATCATCCATGCCTTTTCTTTACCTTTTCCTTTTGAACTGCATCTCAACTACATCTAGTCATTATCACTAGATGGTAATGCCTTGATATCTATAACTAGCTCCCATATGGTGATGTTTGTATCAATGCCAGGCTAGGTGACATCTCTAGTTGTGTCCAACTCCTCTAGGCATTTGGTCCACTTGGCATCAATTTTAGCTTTTACCTCAGAGGTCACCTTAGACATCTCTGCTTCCAACTTATAAAGTATATCTGCCCTATCATAGACAGAAGTGGCACTCACTTCATTGTTACAAGAAGATAAAAACCTTGGATGATCAAGGATATTTTCAAATGATGATGGCCATTCAACCCAGTCTTTTATTTTTCCCTAACTATCCAAAACTATAGGCACAAAATTTGGTGTCCTAGCAACAATTATTTTCATCTTATTGTGTACTAGCTTTATCTTCCCCCCAAAGAAACCATTTAGACCTCTTACTCTATGAATTGATTTCCTTGTGCTCACAATGGTTTCCTTTGATTGGTCTTTCTTCTAGGGAATTATAGTAATTATGTTGTATAATAATTGAATGTAGGGGCCCCATGTGTTGAATAGTGAAGATAATAGAGCAATTGCTTCTAGACATTTGTATTCCAGTCCTTCTAATGCAATATAATTGCCATGCACATTTTGTGAAACTATCTTTAATGTATTGATCTTATGAATTAATAGACTCTTCAAAGCTCTGATCTCTACATTTTTGTTGGCTTCCAATTTTTCTTCATCAATGTCTATAGACTGGCCTGATGCTTCCCCTGTTTCAAAAGTTTGGCCCTCTGTCTACACATCTTTGTCATGAACTTCTATGATGGTTCTAACATCGTTCTTTAATGAAGCCACCTCCATTTCCAACTTGATGAAATTTTTCTATAAGACATAAGTCTTCTTCATTTTCTCTTCATAACTTCTCCTTGTCCAAATAAAATTTTCATGTCTTTTCAAGCTAGGCCTAAAGAGTGTCCTTCTTGTGCTTACCCATTAATGCTACTGAAGTATGCATTCCCAAGATCTGGTTTCTAGAAGTAGATTACACATGCCAAAATATAACATTTCGCTTAGGGGATTCCTTGATTTTCATGAGAGTGGGCTTATCACCCTCTAGAGCTAAACTCCATATGGTCATATTTTGAGCATCCATATTGAACCCTGATCCCATCATCTCACCATACCGATTCTCATCTTCAAAAGAAGCCAATTTCTCTTGTATTCTTATTTGATCTAGCAGAAAAGAAGAGCTCAAATCCATTTCTAGAAATACAATCATTCCACTCCTTCTAACCAAATCTCTAGCCTCTTCAACAATGACATTTTCATTGGTCTGGTCATACTCCTTCAACTTTTATATCAACCCAATAACCTCTTCATCAAAATCTCTAGGCTTCATTTTTAATTTTATTTCATTTTTTTTTATTTTAAAAAGGAATTTTTGAATTTATGTGACTTGATAAAATTATCATCATTCATAAAATCCTCAGCCTCAATGATTCTATCATCAATTATTTGAGCCTCTAGTTGCAATTTCTTTGTTCTTTGCTCATTTTCAGATGCTTGCAACATTAATAACCTTCTTCTAACATCACCAAAATATGTGCTCCCCCATGGAAAAATTTGTAGAGTCTTTTGTTGAGCCTTGTCTAGTATTTCTACCATCTTCTTGTGATGCCCAAAATTCGGGGCAAAAACACACCAATTTTTTAGTTTTATTTTAAATTAATCTACTAAGTTAATACATGCTACATTGAATAGGTTATGGAAGATGACACAGGATTAAAGTGAGTTTCGAATACATATCACTAAGATGCAGAGTTGACATCTCCACATACTGTATGGGTTCGAACCCTTAAAATCCTAACACTATGGGAACACTTAATTCTAGTTAAATGAGTCAATTGATTAAACATAATGTTCAAATTGCAAAGGTATGACATCAGGTTCAAAATACATTATAGGGTTTCTAAATTCTTAAGTCGACTATGAAGCTATCCATTTTAACACTATACTAGATCAATCTCTAAGGGGGATCTAGTTCTATATTTAAGGTTAATCTATCATAACATACTAAAAATGAATTCCACATATGATCATAACCTATTTTAAACTAATTCAAGACATTAAATATTTACCATTAAAACAATTTTGTCATACATTTACCTTGCAGAAATAATCCTATGCTACCCTCAAGTTGGTTATACAAGAAACCCTTCAATAACCCCTTCAAAACTATAACCTTACTAGTTTGAATTAACTAAATCCATAATTAAATAAAAAAATATTATAATAAGGCATTATTAAAGTTTTTTCCTAAATAAAATAATTTAATCTTACATAATATTTCAACCTTATAATAAAACCAACCTACACACTTAATTAAATCTTATTTACCTATATTTTCTAAAGATTCACTACTTACCCACTACTTATATCTCAAAAACTTTTACATTCATATTAAAAATAAATAATCAATTTCATTTTAAATCTAGCTAATAACATTAAACATTCTTTACTAACCACTAAACTATTTTTCTTTTTTAAAAGCTTTATCTTAGACTAAATACTAATTTTAGTTTAACATTATTAAATTAAAACAAACTAATACTACATTATACTTACTATACCCTAAACCTTTATCAACAATTACAATATATTTCAAACATTGAATCTCAACCTTATAATGAGTAAATAAATTAAGCTCTAACATTCTTTCTTTATTCAAGAAAACTATCTACCAACCTTTCATTAACAACCACTAACTATAATACTAACTACTAACTAAAACATAAATTAACTTTAAATTTAAATAAATAATACTATAAAAACTTATTTAAACACTAACATTATCAATTAAAAGACCTTTAATAAAATTCTAACATTTAAAAATTAACAACAATTTTAACTTACTAACAATTAACTTAACTAAAACAATACTAATTAAACAAATACTAATTTGACAACACAATTAAATTAAATAAATAACAACTAACAATCTAATTCTAAGCTATTCCCAAATTCCTTATTTTATCAATTACTAAAATTAACTACCACTCATTACTAATAAATACCAAGTTTTCTTATTTTAATTTCTCCTCCCCACAAAAATCCTCACCCATAAAACTTAAAGACATAACTCTTGAAGTTGACATGTTTAAATCAATCAAAAAAGGTAATAATTTCCACTCCCCATGTGATGACATCACCTTCTTCAATGTCTTGACTATGTGTAAAATTATGGTTGTAAAGTTTATTCTGTAGAATTTAGGATAAGCTTAGGATATTTTATGTATTACTATTTTATTATTTTATTATTTTGTTTTTTGCTTCTCTTTTTAAAAAAAATATATATTATATTATATAAGTTCAAAAGAGAATATTAAAGGAATCTTTTATATTATGCTCTGTTTCAAAAAGAGGATTTATTTGCTTTCTCATAAAAAAGACAGAACTATTTTGTCCCAAGGATGCCCAATTTTTTTTCAAGTCTTATATTTTTTTTCTAAGTGTTAATTTTGATTGCAAATTATTTTTTTGACAAGGAAGGTATATATTTTTTCTAATTGAATTTATAACATAGGGTTAAATGTAATGACTTAGGATTTGAATAGGAATATTTAACTTCCTCATACTCATGAATAATTACGAAATTGAAGTACCAATCAAATATGAATTTTCTTTAGCATGGTTTGGTTTTGAAATTTCATAACTTTATATATTTCACTATTTTGTCTAATGAACATTAATCAAATGAATGCAATGTCAAACTATATAAATGCCATAGTAAGATAAAATATCATTATGTCAAAGTTCAAGTAAAAATATGCAAAACTGAAATATGAGAATCTCATAAGCAAGAATACTACTCAATTTTTTTATCAACATATGTGGTCTGGTCATTTCTCATTTATTTTATTGAACCACCTAATTCAAAGGCTTCGCTAGGAAAGAATTAGGAAGAAAACCTGACATCATAGCCATTTCGACAATAAGTTTAAAATAACATTTTTACACAAGAATATTATCCCGAGGAGAAATATCCCAACATAATTGAATTTCAATAACAATTCTAAATTTCCTTCTTGGCTCCACAATAGGTAAACTATTCTAAAGTCTGCAACACATCAAGATGATCATGGAGAGAACAAAAATTGACCAGGAGACAACCAATCTTAACTTAAAGAATATTTCAAACATTCACTCCCATCCAAGTTTGCACAACATATTCATCATTGAACTAGAGTAGGGAGAAGGTGGATTTTTCCAATAGGAGACATCGGCCACAACACCATAACAGGTGCCTTTTCGGGGCTATAATCACAAGAACTTCCATTCTTCCATTTTCTAAATTTTAAAATTCAAAATATGATTTGTGCTAATGAGTAGGGGCCCATAACACCCTACTCTCTCCCTCTCTTCATCCCAAGGAGAGACTCTACACTATTGGAGTCCAACTAAAGACCTCTTCTTGTATATGGCTACTTCTACCCTATCCAAGGGTGAGTAACACCAATACAACCCATATAATCCTTTCAAAAATCAAAGCAAATACTAAGAAAAAATATTTAAGAAAAACCCATTTCAATCCCTCCCAAACATATTCATCAAACACATGAACATACATATGCAAGAAAACTACTTAAGCATGAAACACAACATTAACAAAATGAGCTTGAGGGATTCCTACCTTCAAAATATGGTTATAGCAACTGAACAATTTGAGATGAGCTTTCCTCCTTCTCATTCTCCTTCAATCCTGAATTGCTCTCTAAAACTAGAGGTTAGGTGAACACTCTTCCTCCCTCAAATTTTCCTCTAAATAGGATATTAACTCAACCACCTCCAAAATGCAATAACTCCCCCACTTGCCTAAAGGTTCTAGAGTCTTCTAATTCAACTTGTCATAAGGCTAACCTCAAGGTAGAGTTTAACTTATATAACTCATGGTGAAATATTCAATTTTCATAATAAAGCAAAAATGGGAAATTTGGGTGACCATAAAAGTCAACAAAAGGGGCTAGAGGGATGGAAAATGCGTCCAACCCATACCTATACCCCTTAGGTACTTAGTTCTCATGATTTTTGGCCTCTAAGACTATTTAGGAAACTATCAAAAAGATTGAAAATTAGAACTTCCTAACAACTCTCAAAAAGCCAAATTAATCACTAATCTTAAATAGGGTAATTAATCTCAATTACTAACTGATTAGCAAAAAAGTAACTAACCTAGTCCAACTTAGATCTTTCGGTTACTTGGTTAATCCTAACTATCAAGCTAAAATGTATATATGAGTCATGAGTGTCAAGCAACACTATAAAATCATTATTACAAAATATTAACACTTAATGCTTACAGAATGATACATTCATTCAATTAATTATACAAATAAAATATGAACAATGGGGTCTTCATTTTTTATTAAACTCAACCCTAGTTTCCACAAATGATACATAGGGTCCAGTTTCAATTCTCTGTTAGATTTCCTAGCTAATAAATCCTACACACTCATTTCACACATTAGGAGCTCGAGAAAATTACATGCATATATTTAAAACTTATTTGGATAGTTGCATAAATCAAAACATAAATCTTTCATTTAAATTACCCTTTCTAATTTTGGCACACACATTTAGTCATCAGTAATTACATAATCAATATAACATAACTTTATTCATTAATTTAGATTAAAATACTAGAATAATTATCATTAGGCATGCATATACCTAAACATCATAAATATCACCAATTAAGGAATACTAAACTATCTAAATGTGTATAACCTAATCATCAAGGTACCATAATCAACATCATCATCATTGGGTGAAAACACCTTGTATCATCATTAGTGAAATTTTAAAGTTTAAATAGTTGAGATAATGTAGTAGCTCTCAAATCACTAAGTATTAAACCATGGATGTATCAACTGATCTCATTTTTCATTAAGGCATTCACAACATTACTTCATATCCATTTCAATATCCTATAAAAGTTTTAATAGAGAATTCATATTTGATAATTACATATGAGGAGGGACCTTACACTTCTGCTTCTTATGTCTTTGTACTTCCCATACAAAGCTCTCAAGAACATCTTGTTCAGGTTGTTCATCTTCGGATTGATCTTCTTCATCAGATACCTACACTGTATATTCATCACCAACATAATCTAGATGAATCTTCTTTCTGATTTCTGTTGGGATTTAAGACACCAACTTATCAAAATTATCAACACACTTATCCAATTTGACCCAATATTCCTCATCAAGATAGAACCCTTTAAAAGATTGGTCTGTCTTTCTCATTTCTCATTCATTGAAAACAATATCTCTTCATTTAATCATTCTTTCCCTATAGACATCCTCTCTCAACATATCAGCAATCACATCCTCTTCCCACATAGGCTTTGTAGCGGGGTAGATTATATCCTCTCATATTATTCAAGGCATGCATTACTACATTATAGGGGTCATAGGTTCTAGCTGGCCCAATTGGCATCTTATAATTTTGAAAAAAGGAATTGGTCTACTCAATGGTGTTCTTCCCAATTTCAAAGTCCCCTACCCTAGTACATTTTCATAGAAATGCCCCCTTCTTGACACCTTTTCCCAAATATTCCCTATATAAAGAAATTAATTGCCAAAATATTTCTACCAACCCTAACCTCTTAGGTACATATTTAGGCAAAATGTGGAGTGGTTGAGGACACCCAAAAACTCTTATAACAATATATTCTTCAAACAAGAAAATACTTCACCAATCATGAGTCAATTACTTTCCAACATTAAAACACCATTTAGGTCTAACAACCTTCCTAACATTTCTAGGAATTCTTTCAGTTATACATCCTATCATTTTCAAAACTGGATAAACAAAATCATTATAGAAAGTGATAAAATTTGAATATGGATAGTACATTTAACATACCCTTGTCCATCTTTGCACTGGCAACCTCTCTCCCCATTCTTGTGTTGACTCAAAGAAGCTTTGATCAAATATGTCAACATTCTTTGATTAGATAAGGTGCATGATTAGAGAGTAGTGAGAGAACCTAAAATCCTTCAGTTCTCCTTGTTCGACAAAAATGATTTCTTTATGAATATTCTACAAAATTATATCTAGCATAGTGATTTGGGTCTTAAATATTGAAAGCCATGACATAGTATGCCCCTGAAGTATTCATAGTTTTATCTGCACCTAAGGCTTTGTCAATTCCAAATACAATATTATGAAAATACTTCTGAAAGAAATCTAGGGGCATGATTTCCTGGATATCTCTCATTTTTGGAATTTCTCCTACATCCTTCTTCACCTTGGGAATGTGTCTGGTCATGTTTTTATCCATATAAAAATGATTAAGTTTTTTAAAATTCTTGTTCAATTCTTTAATATCAATGGGCAATGACATAAGCCCACCTAAATTAAATGCCTCTATGAATGTATCCTTATCTAGTGCTAGAAAAACATTTTTATCCTTGCAGTGGAATGACTTATTAACAAGATTATAACATTTGATTAGTGCCTTGACCAAATCTACATCCACAAATACTTCTAGCATTATTGATTTTTTAAATTTATTACCCAAGATTTGCAAATTAGAACTTCTTTCATTTTGTTCTTATAGAAAAACTAGAACAATTCATACCTATTCAGGCACAATTGAATCTCTGGACATTGCATATGGGTCTTTGAATGCAAGGTCTTTGGCATTCTAAGCATTTGTGGAATTATGAAAGATGTGTATCCATTCTTCTACAAATGTGCTAGGAGCCCTTGGTGGTGTATCTAGTACTTCAATTGTTGCTTGTGCAATTAATCTTCCTTCTCTTTGGGCCATTTCAGCAAGTATTTTTGCTGATTCTATATGCTATTTGGATAAAAATTATCTAGAGATCACTTCTACACTTTACAATCACTCAAAAAATTTAGATAATTGAGAAAATGGTAATAAAAACCTATTTCTTTCCAGGATTTATCAACTTCTATGATTAGAGTGTAGCTTTAATTGACATTTAAGGGTGCCACAGTTGAAAACCTACCAATCTTTGAAAAATAGGTCAAATCTATATTTTTTTAGATTTTCATATGTCTAGCTCATCCTATCTTCTTCCAGCTCAGATTTTTCCATTGAAAAGTCATTTTGTGCTTTAAAAAATATAAGTGTGATAGTAGCGAACAAGACCATTTTTCCACTTTACACTAAAATCTTTCTTTTCTATAACATGGCTAGTGATGTTGCAAACCTTTTGTTTCTCATTCAATCATAGCTCCACAACTACATTTAATTATAGATGTGTGATCATTGTCACCTTTCGATAAGCCCTTCCTTTTAACACTTCACAACCTCACCATGATCTAGCCCTTTGAACACTTTATGCTTGTGACCATGTGATGCTTTAGATTTCATTATATCACTCCTTCACAACTGTGAAACTAGGCATTCAACTTAACTATGCAAAGGTGCACACAGTTGGCTAACTTAACATTTCTTTTACCTCACAACTTTGCAACTTAGTTTTTTAATTTATTATGGAAGCTTGAGAACATGCGCTTAACTATTAATCATAGCTTCACAACTCAAAACATCAACATCATTTGGAATCATGTGAGGTTGTGACATTATCTTTAACCACCACACAAATCATTTTTGCATGTTCATGATTGAACTTGGTCCCTTTTGATTCTAACATGCGAATGTGCGATCAATGCTTTGTTTGACATTCATCTCGCTTTCATGGCTTTGCAACTTAACTTAAGATATTACTTCAATTGCATGTGAGCATGCGATAGCTTTCAACTTAACTACCCTTTCCACTTTGCAACTTGAAAACCTTAACTACAATGAAACCTTGTGACAATGTGATTACAAGAATTCCCAAATTTTCTTCTCTAATCCATGGTTCATTTATACTTTGTATGATGATGCACTAACATAAATTTTTTAACTTAGCACTAACTCATAGCACCTTCGTGGCTTATCATTAACTGTCTCTCTAAACCTTTGTGATGTCATGCCAATAGTTTGTATTGATTATTTTCCTTCATTTACACAATCACAACTTCAAATGCCTTAAGCTAAAATAAGCATGTGAACATGTGCTCTTCTTTTCTTCACATAGTCACAACTTAGCACATTTGAAGCTTTCATGAAATATAATAGCAGAATTATTTCAAAACTTAGTATAAGAGCATATGCATTGAAAAACACATATATATCCTTTTAAAGATCAAAATTATATTGCATGAGCTTTAAAAGATCAAAAAAGAACCTACCTAGGGTTTTCCTGAAGGGCTAACACAATTTCACAAACCCTAGCTTATTCTTAACACATTTCTTTTGATTTTTTTAGAATCTTGGACAAATTGGGTGAGTGAAAAATTAGGCCATCACAATCCTCATCCATTCCACTTGGCTTTTGTATTAGCCTCAATTTCTTCTTGTCTTAGACAACACATAGTCTTCTTCTTATCCATCATTTGATATCTAGTAGAATTATGAATCACTTTCTTTGAAATCTTGATAGGTCTATTTTCTAACCACAACTTCATGTTGGAATATTCAAATGGGAATAATGCTTTTGAGAGTGGGGGGTGAATCAGAAGTGTTGTACCTTGACCATTAAAACTTTTTAACTGAAAGTAAATTGCATGCATATGAACAAGTCAAACAATTATAAGATACACATATGCATCACCACATAACACTGGAATTTGGTAACCCAGAAACCCTCCAAAAATAAGAAGGTAAAACTAGGGTGGGGATGATATCCACAAAATCACTGCAGCAATATTGTTCAACCATTTCTGATGGTCTGCCCTGTTAAAGGCCTACCCTGTTAAAGGCTTTACACTGTGTCAATGGTGACCTGGTTAAAGGATTTACAAAAACTTTACATGAAGTGTTACCTTGTTAAAGGATTTAATCACCTTTTAATAAGGATCTACAAATAGCTATTAACCCAACCTATCTACATAGGGTTTCCTTTCTAATACAATGGTAAGAGAGTATTAGGTGTTATAAACTTGATAGTTTGCAATCCTTGATTGCTAAATGCAGGCACTTGTTCTGGCTCTCTCTCTAATTTTGATCCTCTGAGATCTTATTTTTATTCATCTCCTTTGCTTTGTTCTGATCAACTGAATATCGAATTGCTGCTCTTACCCTCTATGTCTCCTTTCACTGAATTCCACTATGTTTTCCCCTTAACACTGTTCTCCCTCTCTCATCCTTGTTACAGTGAGACTTGTGTCTTCCTTAAAAAGATTTCAAAGACTTAGGGTTAGGTATGGATCTACGATCCACATTGAATCTCAATTTCCCACTCAATACTTTCCTTTTGCTGATTGGTTGCATACCTTTCCAATTTTCCAATTGGTTGCATGTAGATTGCATTATCTCTAGATCTTTTGAGATTTACCTTGTGTTGGCTACAAAAATAGTTTAGATCATAGTTTGTGCAATTACAAACTCTTATGCTGATATTCTGAGTTACTTAGCTCATGAAGCATTACTAATGCTTGGCACTTGTTGTTTCCTAGATAGCTTGACACCTAAACAAAACTATATCACTCGGCACCTAATCATTCTAGATCACTTGGCACTTGATATTACTTAGCACTTAATAAACTTTATATCACTCGCCACTTGATATCACTCGGCGCTTTATATTAACCGGCTCCTACTCTTTGCTCGGCATGTATAGTGAAAAATGGTTAAGTGTATTGACACTCAGCTATCAAAATTATTCTTTAAAACAACAATCTCCCCCTTTGACATGAGTGGCAAAAACACTTAACTAAGATCCTGTGATCTTGACATTATTTCATGCATCCTCTTATTTGCTGAAAAATTTTAAGAACAAATAACAATATACCTTATGACTCCCTATGAGTTGATTATGCCTTGTACACTCAGTGACTTCTGTCCTGTTTCTACATTCTGACCAATATGTTATATCAAAATTTTTCAAAATTCTCCCCCTTTCATCATACTTACCATTTCATTCTATATCTCCTACTTTATTCTGTATCTCCTTCTCAGCTTATATCTCCTCCATACTTAATCTCTACTTAACTCCCCCATACTTAATCTCCCCCTTTTTGACACTTATGTCAAGGGTTTGATAGGGAAATGCCATACTTGGCCAAAAATGTGCTATTTACTTCAAGGAGTACCTTCAGAGCTACATCCCAATTTGCTAGTGCAACATCCAATGACTTATACTAGATGGCAATTTCTACTGCTAGGTGTACAAGTCCATCAGATGTAGAAAGATTGGAGTCTTTCTTGAGGACTGTCTTTGCATACATCTACTCCTTATGAAGTACTTCCAAATGAGAAGTGATTGAGGATTGAATTTGCATCAATTTGGCTTTGGTGGTTGCCTCCTCTGCTGGTAAGAGAGCTAACTCTCTTTGTGTGTAAAGCGATTGGACAAGATGCTTCTCACTCTGAGCTAGATTTTAGGGAGTTGCATGCTAGAAATCTTCAGATCTCTCTCCAAGCTTAGTATTCTCTAGCTAGTTTCCTATGTGAATGTGGAAAAATCACACAACTTGTTGTATAGGGAAAATATGTTTCCAAGTATAGTTTTGACTATTTCAATTTTCTTAGCCAGCTCCACTTGTGATAGTGCTATATCACTGGATATTTTCTCATTTACCTTACCTTGGAACTTTCTTTCTGACCATTCCAGTAATTTGGTGTCTGTATCTTGGTCTTTAGTAGTCACCTGGTCAACTATATCAGATAGTTGCTCTATGATTGGCCTTGACTCATCTAGAGATTGTAAGCTGAAAGCTTCTATGAATATGTCTTTGATTTCATTCTAGGTATGCTTGTGCTTGTGTTCTCTTCTTAGTGCTTCTTGTCTCCTTCTTCTATCCAATGTACTCTAAATTTCATTGATCTTCTCTTCAGTGAGAGGGTTGGATTCATAGTATGGAATCTTTATTTCTTCATCAAGCTCAAGAGCTCCATAGTGAAGTTTTTCTACTACCCTTGATGAGCTCGAGCCTGGTGTCCTGATTTGTAATGGTAACCTATCAGTGCTCGACTGCTGAAGAGTTTTTGTTGGAGTACCAAATTTGGGTAATGCAACCAATTTTTGTATTGTAGACTCCTCCTTCTTAATTTTCTCATCTTTTTCTTCAGCTTGTTTATCCTTTTGGTGATCAATAGGTGGGGTTGAACTTACTGGTTGTTCAGATGTTTCTTTGACTTCCCCTACTACTGCACTCGGCATCTAAAGTGTATTAGTGACTACACTTGGTAGAGGTGGTGGAGGAAGGAATAGAATAGCAGTAGGTTGTATGGTCGAAGGTGGTTCTTGTGTTTTCATCTTAACTACCTTTGTTTTAGCTACTAGATTCTGCAATTCATCAACACTGACCAATATAGGACTTGAAATCAATTTTGCTACTAGTGTTGATTGGTCAAGGATTTTTGCTAAATCCTCTGCAGTGGATTCATGTTTGGACCAGAAGTGTCTGTAGCATCCTTGATTTTGACAATCTTTGGAAGTGTGATGATGGCATGAGGAGGACTAGGAGGTGATTGCTATGTGTCTTGCACACTTTGATCTTGTTGCTCAGCTGTATCTTTCTCTTCCTCTTTCTCCTTTGTATGTGCCTCTTCATCTTCCTTTTCTTCTTCAACCTTCTTCTCCACTTGTTCCTTTTCTTTTTCTTCAATTCCTAATGCCTTCATCTCCTTTTTCTTGGCACTTGCCTCTGCCTTATATTCTTCATTGTATACATCTTCTATTTTCTTGTAAACTATCCTCCACAATCTTGTGGACTTTGTAACTACATCCTCAATTTTGTTCTACAAAATGCTAAAAGCTCTATGTTTGGGAGTGAACCTATTGTTATGCCTCTTAACTGCATTTTTTATTTGATCCTTAGTCAAATCAGGCAACAACTTGGCTAATGTTGATTCCCTTATCTCCCTTTCCATTTGCAAACAAAAATGACATTTATCCTCTACAATTTTGTACAATTCCTTAGATATTGATTCATCTAACTCTAGATGTGTGTGCTTATAATCAGCCATCATAGCATACACTGATTCCTCTAATTTATTTTGTTCCTCCTTGGTGAGCTTAGAAAAATTTAGGTTCTTTAAACCTTTCAAATCATCATTCTTAATCTTTGAGCATAATTTATCAATAGTAGTATGAGGTTTGTGACTTAACACTTGAAATTGGTTGTTGTCCTCTAACTCAGTCTTCTCTTAATCTATTTGAGGTTGGGCAACAAATTCTCTTCTCTTCTTTGGCTTGGCAGTAGTCCTCTTTGAAGCTTTATTCTTCTCTTTTGCCTCCTCTTGGGCTTTTTGTGCTGTAGCCCTTGTAGTAGGTCTCTTTGGTGTAGGAGTAGCTACTTTCTTTGCCTTGTGTTGAGGAGCAGGAGGAGTGTTGGCCTTTCTTTTTGTGACCTTGGTTCTAACTTGTGCTTCCTCGACTTCTTCTTCCTCAACACTTTCCTCTTTATCTTCTCCTAACCCTTGAGTTAGACCTTGAGGTTCATCTCCCTCATCTTCAATGTCTTTTTCTCCCTCTTCTGCTATTCCTTCTCCTTCAACACCAAATTTTCTCTTGATTTTCCTTATCAATTTTTCTTTCTTCTTTACTGCTGTGGTAGTCTTCAAATCTATTACCACCCTTGATTTGACAACATCATAAGTTCCAAAGGCTTTTGCATTCTTGTCAACTTCCTCTACAAGGAGAGCTGTTATTCCTATAGAGGATTGATCAATATCGAGTTCATAACCTAGTGGCCTAAGCCATCTCACTCTAGGTATGACTACCTGTATATAAGTATAATCAATATCTACAAGAAAGAAAATGTATTTTTCATATTTCTTAGTCAATGAGACTAGAATCCTCATTCTTTGTTTCATGGACTTTTTGAAGTCCTCAAAGTAGCTAGTCATTTGGCCATCAAAATTATCACCCATTTGTTCAATATATCCATTGATTTGTTCAACAATTGTTTTATCTAGATTCCATTTCACCTTACCATAGAACGAAATTCTTTAATCAAATAGAAAAACATGCACACCAAAACTGATCCAAATTTGCAATGAGCTCCCTTGCTCTTCCTTATAGCTCCCAGATTCTCATTAATCTATTGAAACATGAGTTCTACTAGATCATAGGTATGATCCTTTTTAACTAATTTGTATGCAACATCAACTGCTATACAAGGCACACTGTTTAACCTGCTTGACTAATAGAATTTGTGTGAAATGATTCTCACAACAAAATCTACTAGGGGTTCTATAACTGTATCAATAGTCATTCCCCTATTGTTCCATTTAGCACCTATATTTCTCTCTATTACTTCCTTTTTGTCACTACGTAGGGTCTTTGGCCGATCTAGGGTTGGAATACCAGTAACCCTATGAATAGTTTTCTTGGTAAATTTCACTGGCCCTATTTCTAACCAAAAGGCTCCATCATGTTTTCTGCTCAAAACTATGTGTACCCATTCAACTTTGAAAACAATTGGAAACTCAAGGGTTTTGGTCAATCCCTTTCTCTCGATTATTGAGAACTCATCTTTCAGTATTTTGTTCTAACATAGCTTGTCATAAGCATCATAGATTTCTAGATCTCCTATGGCTCCAATTTTGTAGTTATAACATCTATGAACATCTTGGACCATGACAACTTTATAAGAAATAACGGATAATGCACCTATGGGATCAGTATTGTATGCAACTTCTGGAATGGGCTTGAACTCTTATTGCTTGACTTCATTACTAACCAACTATATTTCATGACTCTCATTCCCTTAGTGGTTCTAGACCTAGATGCCATTGTTTGCCAAACTAGGGTTTACAATTTAAACAAGTTTATAAACACTGTGTAGCTCGGCACACAAGTAAAATACCTCAAATCAATGAAACTTGTGCTGAATCATTGTGGAAATCCTTGCAAATGGCTTCTAAGTTGCCCTTGATCTTCTATGCTCTTCTCTTCTTTGCTTCACATTTGAATGGTAAGAAATGATCAAAAATTAACCTATGTACTCTTCAAAATAGAGCAATTAATGCTTAGTGCAATAACAACTATCTACTCGGCACCTGAAAGATTTCAACATGACTCGGCACCCATTGTGTTTCACCTTCCTTGGCTCTCATTGATATTTTACATCTCAACATCAACTATCAACTCAGTCACTATTAGCAACTCGACACCTAAAGATATCTTCAAAAAATTTTGCAAGACTCTCAATTTTTACTTAGCATCTTTGCTTATGCTAATTTCTTCTTTATAGTTATTCTATGTCTTGGGACTAATGTATGATATAACTTAGTATATCAGTCCCACACACCCATTCTTGCTTAATTAGATGATCAGACATGACTTAATATTAGTCATTATCTTGTAATGCACCATATACTAACTTGGATTCAGATTTGTTGATCAGACATGATTCTTGTCTTAGTTTGTTCCTTGTCATTGGTTTTGCATCCTTGTCACCAATTATCTGTTCAACAGGGTGATGTATTTTTACATATTTGGATAACTTTAGCTCTATCCTTGTTTCCATGTTTGATCTTTCAGATTCAGGATCACTATGCACTTCATTATTAGGTTGTTCTTCATTATGTGTACTGTCTTCAGAATCAGATTGTTCATTTCCTTCATTCTGCAACTTAGCTTCTGAATGCAACTCGGCATTCACTGGTTAAGACTCGATTGAGACTGAATTTTTTTGTTGAGTTTCAATTTGATTGACATCATCCTTAACAACAGTCATTCCTTCATAAGAATACACAAAGTTTCTATACTCTTCCATTTTCTTTGGTTCTTCAGCTTGAACTTTTATGTGCTCATAAAAAATTACATTTGCACTTTCCACAATTTTGTTAGTGTTAGTATTCAAACACTTATATGCTTTACTTCTAGTGGAATAACCAAGAAATATGCCTTCATCACTTTTTGCATCAAATTTTCCATTTCTAGCATCTTTAAGGATAAAGCATTTACAGCCAAACACTTTGAAATGTTTTACATTGGGTGAGTAACCATACCATAATTGAAAAGGTGTTATATTTGTACCTTTCTTGACTTGTACTTAGTTTAGTGTATGAAAAAATACACTTACTGCTTCTCTCTAGTATTTTATAGTAATAGTCTTTTCCATCATTAATGTTTTGGCATAGTCAATCACAAATCTATTTCTTCTCTCAGCAATTCCATTCTGTGGAGGAGTTCTAGAAGCTGACCTTTGTCTTTTGATTCCTTTATCATTATAGAATATCTCAAATTCATTTGATGTAAATTCACCACCTCTATATGATCTTAGGCATTTCAGGCTTTTTCCAGTTTCTTTTTCAACTCTAGCCACATACAACTTAAACATTTGAAAAGCATCAGATTTTTGTTTTAAAAACATAACAGTCATCATTCTGGAATAGTCATCAACAAATAGCATTATATATTTATCTCCTCTATAGCTTTGTATTTCCATTGGACCACATAACTCAGTGTGAACTAACTCAAGTATCTCTTTAGATGTATAGTTTTTGCTTTTGAAACTTGACTTTGTCATCTTTCCTAGCTAACATTGTTTGCACATGATATTCTCAGGTTTCTTCAATTTTGGTAAACCTCTCACTTTCTTCATTTTACTGATCTTGACTAGATTGTGAAAGTTGACATGACATAATCTTCTATGCCATAACCATTCATCATCAAATTTTGTAAATAGACAAGAAACATCATCCATATCAAGGTAAAACAAATTACTCTTTGTTTGATCTCCTTTTCCTATCAGTTCACCATCAGTATCATAGATTTTTGCAGTTTTGTTTCCAAATTCCACTTTGCAACCTATATTGCCTAACTGTGAGACACTCAGTAAATTGTAGTTTAATCCTTCAACATAGTATGCATTGTCACATGAAATTTTTTCTATGAGCTTAATGTAACCTTTTCCTTTGATTTGACACAGAGCATCATTACCAAATCTAACACTATTTCCATCATACTGAGTAAAGTTAACAAACTTACTTTTGTCTCCTGTCATGTAATGTGAGCATCCACTATCTATGATCCATCTATCATTCTTGTTTATACATGTTACCAGTGTTGTGGGGTCTTCTTCATCAGATTGGTCCTTCATGGCTACATAAACAAATTCATCATCATTTTCATCAAAATTTTCTTCAACAATATAACACTTCTTACCTTTTTCTTTGTAATCTCTCTTGTCATCATCTCTTCTGTACTTGTATTTGTTTCCTTCCTTGGAATCCTTTTTCTATGGACACCTTGCAGCAATATGACCTACTTCATTGCAATTGAAACAAATGATAGACATCTTACCTTTGAATTTTCCTTTGCCCCTGTGAAATCTTCTAGCTTCCAATTGTTCAACATCTTTCTCATCAGTGCTACTATCACTGGATACATACTTTATTTTTCTTTCTTTCTTTGATTTCACCTGTTCAACGTCTTTCAGTGATAACTTGGCCTTAAAAGAAGATTCAACATTTTCAGATTTGTAGTTGTCAAAGTTAGATAACTCAAATGCAGTGAGTCTACCTATTATACCTTCAAAACTTAGATTGTTTCCTGGTATACATCTTAGCTCTTGTATTGCTGATACTCTAATAGCATAGATAGAGAGCAAGCTTCTTAAGAACTTACTATTAATAGTATCTTTATCCAGTTGACCACTCAAACATCTTATTTCACTTACCACTTCCTTTATTCTTGCACCATACTGAGCAGCATTCCCATTTTCTTCCATTTTCATGTCATCTAACTTTCCTCTGAGACTTTCTCTTTTTGCTCTTTGTACACTCTGATCTCCTCCATAGATGTCTGATAGGGCTTTCCACATTTTGAATGCAGTGGCACATCCTTTGATATCATCAAATTTAGCATAGTTGAGTGCAAAGGCAATTTCCAGCATTGTCCGATTGTGTTCTTGCTTGTTTTTCATGTCTTCTGCAGTAGGAGCACCTGTTGGATCTACACATTCAGTGACAATTGAATTTTGGTCATAATCTCCTATGGATCCAAGATGTAGCTTCATCAAACTTTTCCATGCAACAAAGTTGTCTTTTTTGAGCTTGGGAACTTCTCTCTTTGACATTTTGATCTTTTCTCCTTATAGTCCCTTTAAACTGAATCAACAGTCAGGCTTTGATACCAATTATTAGAATTCTTTAGAATAACTGAGAGGCAAGTGGGGTGAATCAGTTATTCAAGGTCCAAATGCCCTATTACTACCTTTTTACTACTTTTAATGAATCCGTACACTTTTCATCCATCCAAAATTTTATCAATCATATAAGCAAGTTACAGTAAATCAACATGCAAAGATAAAACATGCAAGATCAACACATGACACAATGATTTACGTGGAAACCCAATTTGGGAAAACCACCAGTAACATGCTACTTGATTCTCACTCTTCTAAAGTGATGCCCTATTAAAGGCTTACAACACACTGTTAAATGTGACCTTGTTAGAGAATTTCACCAAACTGTTAGGAATGGGTATGGTTAAAGGTCTTTAGAACATTCACTTGGAATGTCACCCTGTTAAAGGATTTATCTTATGTTTATTAAACCAACCTAAGTCCATAGGATTTAAACTTACTGATACAATTGGTAGAAAGTAACGATAATGGTCTTTTGATCTAATATAACTTACAACATACTTTGTAGATTTCAGATCACACTTTCAGTTCAATCCTTATGCTTGGCTTCAATCACTTCAACTCTGACTGCTTGTCTTCCTCTCAAACTTCATCTCCTTGAGTCTTCTTACTTATTCTACCAATGCAATCATCCTTGTGGTTGTCTATCCAAACAGAGTTCCTGTGTTTTCTTCTCCTTAGCACTTTCTTCAGTACTTCATGCTTTTATGCCTGACCACCTCTCTCTCTAATTTTTATTATTAACTTATGTCTTCTTAAATAGAAATTTGATTTGCCTCTGCCACTCAATTCTCCCTCTCCAATTTTAGGGTTTCAAGATGGATTAGGTAGGATATAATGTATCTACCCCATATCTTGTTCTCTTCTAGAAACTTTTCCAGTTGTATCCTTAAAAACATTCTACATGGCGTTCTGTGCGACCATCTCATCATTCTTATCTTCCTTTTAATTCACAAATTTCTAAATAACAACCTTGCCAACTTAGATCTATAAAATCTTTGATTTCCAAAATAATGCAGCAACTCGGCATTATTTAGTTATTGGTGCTCGGTACCTATACTTGCTTGGTACTTGGTTTTGCTTGGCACTTGATTCTACTCGGCAGTTGATAAATTCTATGTCACTCAACATCTGAACTTGCTCAGCATCTGAAGTTTACTTGGCATCTGAAGTGTACTTGGCATTTGAAGTTTACTCGGCATCTAAAGTGTACTCGGCATATAAAGTTTACTTAGCATTTGAAGTTTACTCGGCATCTGAAGTATACTCGGTATCTGAAGTTTACTCGATATTAACTAGGAATTTTCTCAGCTTTTACTAGCTTGCTCGGCTCCTTCTCTCTAATGAACTTAGTTCAGCTTTATGAAAGACTTAGCTAAAACATTAAATCTTTGACATGTTTTAGTGTGCCCATTCTTTGTATCTTATAGTATGTCATCAAATACACTTTTTCATCAATGGCTTAGCTGATCCTTGTACTTCATTACAACATCATAACTTCAACCTTTCTCTAGGTGTTCTAGTTACTTCTTATTGATTGCCTCCTCCTTGAAAATCAACTAATTGATAGTATTTGGATCACTAAAATGATTGAGGACATTTTTTACCAGTTCCATATATTATTCCAACAAATTTTCTTATGATCATTTCAAATATTTCCAACAATCTCCCTCTTTGGCATTGATGGCAAACCAAACTGATCAATTAACCAACTTAGTTACCACCAAGATTTTATACATTGTCTTGCTTCATTTTTACTACTGATCTCATATATCTCCCTCTTTCATATATATCTCCCTCTTTCTTTGTATTGATTAGATTTTTGTATATTTCTCCCTCTTTGACATAAATGCCAAAGATGTAACATCTTTATCATGCAAAATATAAGCTTTGGCTTCTTGTTGATTTTCTCCCTCTATCACCATGCTTGTGACTAATTTGGAGTTTCTGCTCCTGCTGTCATCCTTTGCATCAACTTGTTAATATTTTAATGATTTATTCCTGTTGATGTAGGGCAGCTTCCTTGTTGCCCTAAATTTCTTGAGTTAGGGGTATTACCCCCAACTTGCCTCTAAGATATTCATAGGCATTTTTGGACAATGGTTTGGTGAAGATATTCGCAGTTTGTTCATTTGTATGAATGTATTCCAACTTTACTTGTTTGTCTTCTACCAATTCTCTAACATAATGATACTTGATTGCAATATACTTGGTTTTTGCATGCATCACTGGATTTTTGGATATGTTTATAGCACTTGTGTTATCACAATATAGTATCACAGGTTTTGTTACTTCTTATTTCATTCCATTCAATAGATGTGTGAGCCATACAATGTTTGTGCAATTGACTGCAGGTGCCACATATTCTGACTCTGTAGTGGACTGGGATGTACATGTTTGTTTCTTGCTAGTCCAGGTGACCAGCCTTTTGCCTAGAAATAATGCACCTCCACTTGTGCTTTTTCTATCATCAATGTTTCCTCCCCAATCTGCATCTGTATATGCATTGAGCTCAAATTTTCCATTCCTTTTGTAGTATAGACCAAAGTTATCAATTACTTTAAGATATCTCATTATTCTTTTTACTACTATGAGATGATTTTTTTTAGGATTAGCAGAGAACCTAGCCACTATTCCAACTGCTAATGCTATGTATGGTCTACTATGTACAACATATTTTAGTTTTCCAATCATGGATCTGTACATTGTTTGATTGACTTTAGCTGACTCATCATTTTTGGACAGCTTATTTCCTGTTGCCATTGGTGTGCTGACTAGTTTGGATTCCTCCAATCCAAATGTTTCAAGAATTTCCTTGATATATTTTGATTGTGTAACAAATATTCCATGTTTGAGTTTATGTACTTGCAACCCAACAAAAAATTTGATTTCTCCAAACATAGACATCTCAAATTCATGTTTCATTTTGTTAGAAAAGCCTTTGCAAAGTACTTCCTTACCACCAAACACTATGTCATCCACAAAGATTTTAGATACAATAATGTCTTTACCTTCTTCTACTTTGATGTACATGTTGTTGTTATTATCAGTTCTTTCAAATCCAATTTGCACTAGATACTTGTGAAGTCTCTCATACCATGCTCTAGGTGCTTGTCAAACCATAGAGTGCTTTATGTAGCTTACATACCATATCTCTATTTTTTTCATCAACAAATCCTTCTAGTTGTTCAATGTAGACTTCTACTTCTAGTATACCATTTAAGAAGGCAGATTTTACATCCAACTGATAGACATTAAAATCTTTGTAGGCAGCATATGCAAGTAAAGTTCTTACTCCTTCCATTCTATCAATAGGGGAAAATGTTTCCCCATAGTCTATTCCTTCTTCTTGAGCATAACCCTTGCATACTAGTCTAGCTTTATTTCTGTTAATCTCACCATTCTCATCTAGTTTGTTTCTAAATACCCATTTGGTGCCAATCACATTCTTGTCAGTTGGTCTGGGAACCAAACTCCAGGTTTTATTTTTTATTATTTGATCAATTGCTTCTTCCATAGGTGTATACTAGTCATCATCTTGTAATGCACCATATACTGACTTCGGTTTAGATTTTCTGATCAAACATGATTCTTGTTTTGGTCTATTCCTTGTCATTGGGCTTGCATCCTTGTCACCAATTATCTATTCAGCAGGGTGATGTCTTTTTACATATTTGGATAACCTTGGCTCTATCCTTGTTTACATGTTTGATCTTCCAGATTCAGGATCACTATGCACTTTGTTGTTAGGTTGTTCTTCATTATGTGTACTGTCTTCAGAATTAGATTTTCCTTTTCCTTCATTCTGCAACTTGGCTTCTGAATGGAACTTGGCATTCACTAGTTGAGACTCGGCTGAGATTGAAGTTTGTTTTTTAGTTTCAATTTGATTGACATCATCCTTATCAATAGTCATTCCTTTATAAGAATACACAAAGGTTCTGTACTCTTCCATTTTCTTTGGTTCTTCAGCTTGAACTTCTATGTGCTCATCAAAATTTACATTTGCACTTTCCACAATTTTGTTAGTGTTAGTATTCAAACACTTATATGCCTTACTTCTAGTGAAATAACCAAGAAATATGCCTTCATCATTTTTTGCATCAAATTTTCCATTTCTAGCATCTTTAAGGATAAGCATATACAACCAAACACTTTGAAATGTTTTACATTGGCTAAGTAACCATACCATAATTGAAAAGGTGTTGTATTTCTACCTTTTTTGACTTGTACTTGGTTCAGTGTATGAACAGCTACCCTTACCGCTTCTCTCCAGTATTTTAGAGCAATAGTCTTTTCCATCATTAATGTTTTGGCACAGTCAATCACAAATCTATTTTTTCTCTCAGCAATTCCATTCTGTCGAGGAGTTCTAGGAGCTCACGTTTGTCTTTTGATTCCTTTATCATTACATAATATCTCAAATTCATTTGATGTAAATTCAACACCTCTATCTGATCTTAGGCATTTCAAGCTTTTTTCAGTTTCTTTTTCAACTCTAGCCACATACCACTTAAACATTTGAAAAGCATCAGATTTTTATTTTAAGAACATAACAGTCATCATTCTGGAATAGTCATCAACAAATAGCATTATATATTTATCTCCTCTATAGCTTTGTATTTCCATTGGACCACATAACTCAGTGTGAACTAACTCAAGTATCTCTTTAGATGTATAGTTTTTGCTTTTGAAACTTGACTTTGTCATCTTTCCTAGCTGACATTGTTTGCACATGATATTCTCAGGTTTCTTCAATTTTGGTAAACCTTTGACTTTCTTCATTTTATTGATGTTGACTAGATTGTCAAAGTTGACATGACATAATCTTCTATGCCATAACCATTCATCATCAAATTTTGCAAATAGACAAGAAACATCATCCATATCAAGGTAAAAAAAAATTACTCTTTGTTTGATCTCCTTTTCCTATCAGTTTACCATCAGTATCATAGATTTTTGTAGTTTTGTTTCCAAATTCCACTTTGCAACCTATATTGCCTAACTATGAGACACTCAGTAAATTGTAGATTAATCCTTCAACATAGTATGCATTGTCACATGAAATTTGTTCTGTGAGCTTAATGGAACCTTTTCCTTTGATTTGACATGGAGCATCATTACCAAATCTAATACTATTTTCATCATACTAAGTAAAGTTTAAAAACTTACTTTTGTCTCCTATCATGTGATGTGATCATCCACTATCTATGATCCATCTATCATTCTTGTTTATACATTTTACCAGTGCTATGGGGTCTTCTTCATCAGATTGGTCCTTCATGGCTACATAAACAACTTCATCATCATTGTCATCAGAATTTTCTTCAACAATATAACACTTCTTACCTTTTTCTTTGTAATCTCTCTTGTCATCATCTCTTCTGTACTTGTATTTGTTTCCTTCCTTGGAATACTTTTTCTATGGACACCTTGCAGCAATATGACCTACTTCATTGCAATTGAAACAAATGATAGGCATCTTACCTTTGAATTTTTCTTTGCCCCTGTCAAATCTTCTAGCTTCCAATTGTTTCATATCTTCCTCATTAGTGCTACTATCACTGGATACATACTTCATTTTTCTTTCTTTCTATGATTTCACTTGTTCAACATCTTTCAGTGATAACTTGGCCTTAAAAGCAGATTCAACATTTTCAGATGTGTAGTTGTCAAAGTTAGATAACTCAAATGCAGTGAGTCTACCTATTATACCATCAAAACTTAGATTCTTTCCTCATATACATCTTAGCTCTTATATTGCTGATACTCTAATAGCATAGATAGAGAGCAAGGTTCTTAAGAACTTACTATTAACAGTATCTTCATCCAGTTGACCACTCAAGCATCTTATTGCACTTACCACTTCCTTTATTCTTGCACCATACTGAGCAGCATTCTCATTTTCTTCCATTTTCATGTCATCAAACTTTCCTCTAAAACTTTCTCATTTTGCTCTTTGTACATTCTGATCTCCTCCATAGACGTATGATAGGGCTTTCCACATTTAGAATGCGGTGTCACATCCTTTGATATCATCAAATTCAACATAGCTGAGTGCAGAGGCAATTTCCAGCATTGTCTAATTGTGTTCTTGCTTGTTTTTTATGTCTTCTACAGTAGGAGCACCTTTTGGATCTACATGTTCAGTGACAATTGAATTTTTGGCATAATCTCCTATGGATCCAAGATATAGCTTCATCAAACTTTTCCATGCAGCAAAGTTGTCTTTGTTGAGCTTGGGAACTTCTCTCTTTGACATTTTGATCTTTTCTACTTGTAGTCCCTTTAAACTGAATCAACAGTCATGCTCTGATACCAATTACTAGAATTCTTTAGAATAACATAGGGGGTGGGGGTGAATCAGTTATTCAAGGTCCAAATGCCCTATTACTCCCTTTTCCTACTTTTAATGAATCCATACACTTTTCATCCAACCAAACTTTTATCAATCATATAAGAAAGTTACAATAAATCAACATGCAAAGATTAAACATGCAAGATCAACACATGACATGATGATTTACATGGAAACCCAATTTGGTAAAAACCACCAGTAACATTCTACTTGATTCTCACTCTTCTAAAGTGATTCCCTATTAAAGGCTTACAACACACTTTTAAATGTGACCCTGTTAGAGAATTTCACCAAACTGTTTTGAATGGGCCTGGTTAAAGGTTTTTAGAACATTCACTTGGAATGTCACCCTATTAACAGATTTATCTTATGTCTATTAAACCAACTGAAGTCCATAGGATTTAAACTTACTATTACAATTGGTAGAAATTAACGATAATGGTCTTTTGATCTGATATAACTTACAACATACGTTGCAAATTTTAGATCACACTTTTAGTTCAATCCTTATGCTTGTCTTCAATCACTTCAGCTCTGACTAATTGTCTTCCTCTCAAGCTTCATCTCCTTGAGTCTTCTTACTTATTCTGCCAATGCAATCATCCTTGTGGTCGTCTATCCAAATAGAGTTCATGTGCTTTCTTCTCCTTAGCACTTTCTTCAGTACTTCATGCTTTTATGCTTGACCACCTCTCTCTCTAATTTTTATTATTAACTTATGTCTTCTTAAATAGAAATCATATTTGCCTTTACCGCTCAATTCTCCCTCTCCAATTTTAGGGTTTCAAGATGGATTAGGTAAGATACAATGTATCTACCCCATATCTTGTTCTCTTCTAAAAACTTTGCCAGTTGTATCCTTAAAAACATTCTACATGGTGTTCTGTGCCACCAGCTCATCATTCTTATCTTCCATTTAATTCACAAATTTTTAGATAACAACCTTGTCAGTTTAGATCTGGCAAATCTTTGATTTCAAAAATAATGCAGCAACTCGACATTATTGTGTTACTAGAGCTCGACACCTATACCTGCTCAGTACTTGGTTTTGCTCGGCACTTGATAAACTTTGTGTCACTTGGCATCTCAACTTGCTCGACAGCTGAAGTTTACTCGACATTTGAAGTGTACTTGGCATCTAAAGTTTACTCAGCATCTGAAGTGTACTTGGCATCTGAAGTTTACTTAGCATCTGAAGTTTACTCGACATCTGAAGTGTACTCAATATCTAAATTTTACTCGGCATTAACTAGGAATTTTCTTGACTTTTACTAGCTTGCTCGACTCCTTCTCTCTAATGAGCTTAGTTGAGCTTTACAAAAGACTTAGCTAAAACCTTAAATCTTTGATATGTTTTAGTGTGCCCATTCTTTGTATCTTATAGTATGTCATCAAATACACTTTTTCATCAATGGCTTAGCTGATCCTTGTACTTAATTACAACATCATAACTTCAACCTTTCTCTAGGTGTTCTAGTTACTTCTTATTGATTGCCTCCTCCTTGATAATCAACTAATTGATAGTATTTGGATCACTAAAGCAATTGTCATTCCTGCAAGTAGCAAGTTTGACATCAATGACAAAACAATGATTGAGGACATTTTTTACCAGTTCCATATATTATTCCACTAATTTTTCTTATGATCATTTCAATCATTTCCAATAGCTCTTACCCTCTATGTCTCCTTTTACTAAATTCCACTATGTTTTCCCCTTAACACTGTTCTCCATCCCTCATCCTTGTTACAGTGAGACTTTCATCTTCCTTAAAAAGACTTTGAAGACTTAGAGTTAGGTATGGATCTACGATTCACATTAAATCTCAATTTCTTGCTCAATACTTGCCTTTTGCTGATTGGTTGCATGCCTTTCCAATTTTCCAATTGGCTTCATGCAAATTGCATAGGAAATGTAAAAGATTTGTTCTTATCTCTAGATCTTTCAAGATTTACCTTGTCTCGACTACAAAAATTGTTTACATCATAGTTTGTGCAATTACAAACTCTTATGCTGATATTCTGAGTTACTCGACTCATGAAGCATTACTGATGCTCGACAGATGCTGTTTCTTGGATAGCTCAGCACCTAAAAAAAACTATATCACTCGGCACCTAATCATTCTAGATCAGGCGGCACTTAATATTACTCGACACTTGATAAACTTTGTATCACTCGGTACTTGATATTACTCAGCACTTGATAAACTCTATATCACTCGGCACTTGATCATTCTGGATCACTTGGCACTTGATATTACTCGACTCCTACTCTTTTCTTAGCATGTATAGTGAAAAATGGTTAAGTGTATTGACACTTAGCTATCAAAATATTCTTTAAACCAACACTTCATGCCATGAATTTTACTTAGCACAACTTTAGTCCATTCAATCTAAAAATTTCTCAAGAAATTTAGGGCATGAGTTAACCCTTTTCTCTCAACAATTTTAAATTAATCTTTTAGTATTCCTTCATCACATAGTTTCTCATATGCTGCACAAATCTCATAATCACTAAATTTTCCAATTTTGCACATGTAACAACTCCATACATCATGTATCATAATAACCTTAGGTGGTATTGATGATAATGCACCCGTTGAATTTTACTTTCATAGAAATATCTAGAATAGCACAAAACTTAAGTAGACGACACAAGCCACTCATCACCAACTAAACATTGCTTACCTCTACTCCTTGATTCTTTGCTATAGGTCATGAAGATGCCATTTTCTTGTGTTAGGGTTCTAAAACTCTTTTCTTTTTGAACTATTCATAAAAACTAAAGATTAATACTCGATTCCTATTTTACTACTAACTAACTTCCAATCGCCTTTCAAATTGATTCACTAATTTCTCAAATCGCTCTATACTTCTCAAAATTTTATGAAATAATACCTTTAAATTCTTGATATATACCTCCATTCATTTGAGTTGGGTCTCCATTGATTTTGTATCTTCTATTAGGTGGAATTTGTCTATCTTATTTGATATAGATACTTTTAACTCAGTCTCCACTATACAAATTGATCAATTCCATCTAACTTTCCATTTACATTAGTTAGACATTTGGGGTACTTAGTCTATATTGCAATGCCCAATCAATATAGAAAATTTTACTGGTGATCGATACCCATCATGTAAATGATTCTTTTCCACTATTCTTTTCATAAATCTTTTCTCATGCGGATATGAATTTTTACACATTTTATGTTATAAAATAATGTAAGATAAATCATTAAGTATATAGTCCCTTACATAACTTTCTTGACTAGTTTGAAGTGGTGTGATCACCTTCTCTAGTGGATTGGGCAACCTTAATTTCATTTGTTCCACTACTTTTAGTTTCCATCTCTTTCTTCCAGGTTTGATTCATTTCCTTCTTTATTTGTTCAACATCCACTTTTCCTTTACCCTTGATGTTTTCATCATTTGGTACTTGTGCTTTGGTCTTGCAATTCTTATTCACATGTCCAACTTTGTGACAATTATTTGAATAAACTTTCTTTGGTGCATTCATGTTTGTTGAGTTAGGGCTTTATTGTGACCTACATTCATATGCTCCATGTCTAAATTTTTGAAAATTGTAAAAATAACATTCAAATCTAGGTGCAATAGGTTTACTATTCATTCTTAATCTATGCTTGTGTATTTGATGTCCTTGCTTCTTGGAGTAAAAACAATAACCAATAAATTTAGGTTTAGGGTTTTGTTTATCATTTTTTCTTCTGCAAATATTTGCAATATGTCCAAGTTTACCATAATGATAGCGAGTAGGTTTTCCTTTTGACTTTGAATTCCTTATCTCTCCACTCTTGGATGTTTCTCCTTCTTCAGTAGAGGAATTTTTCTTTATATGTCCCTATCTAGAGATGTTTCTAGATGACCTAGGTGATTTCACCAGTTCTTTAAAGTATCTTATTGTTTCAGTAGGCTTGTTCATATTTTCCACAAGCTCTTTCTTAGATGTTAACTTAATTCCTTAGTAGGTTAGTCTATGATCTCATATTTTTTATCTCCATATCTTTCCTATTTTATTTATAATTTGTAAGCATCAGTTGATTTATCACGCCTAGCTAAGTGTTTGTCAGATTTTTCATATCAAATGGCCTTTCTTCAAGTCTAATAGCTATTTTTCTTTTTTCTTCCAAAGCTAAAACATTTTCTTCTTCATATTTCTTCTTCTATTTGGTCACTTCACATAGCCTTATTGACTAGATTTCATGTTTTCTTTTCAATCCTTTGAATTCTTCATTTAGGATATTATTCTTCTCCAATAGATCTGTAATGGCTACATCACTCTCATTAGAATTTCTAGTGTTAAACAATGCCTGTGTATCAAATTCTTCATAAAGTTTGTCATTTTATTGAATGACCATATCCTTTCTCTTTTTGAGGGATTTTATTAGTTCCTCTCTTACTGCTTCAAGTTGTTGTAGTATGATCTTGATGTAAATAATTTGATTATCAATAACCTTTTCCAATTTGTAAGCCTTCATATCCAACATATGAACTCTCAAGCTGCTAGAATTCCTTCATGATGCAAGGAGGGAAGAAGAACTACTACCAAAGGCACACCCAACAATCTAAACCACCGTGCAGTGCAAACACAATGGAAGAAAACACACAAAGAGAACAACACTAGAGAGAGAGAGAGAGAGAGAGAGAGAGAGAGAGAGAGAGAGAGAGAGAGAGAGAGAGAGAGAGAGAGAGAATGAAATAGTTTTAGTGATTCATCAAATAATCAACATACATGCCTAGTTGTAAGGTCTTCTGGGTTACAACTAGATACAAAATACATTCAAGATCCAAGATCCAACTTCAAATTCCCACTTCTAGACACATATGCATCAAACTCTCTAAGTTCTTCTCTAACTTCTCTACAACTTCTCTCTTTTTTAACCTAAGCCTAAATAACCTATTTATACTTGCTAAAATAACTTATAGAAGATTCTAGAACATTACATAACAAAAAGGCCAACCTTAAAATGGTCTATACATATACCAAGACAATATCCTAACATAAAAGTCACAATTAGAATTAAAAATGTAATTTGGTTCCCACTAAGAACCAAAACATAGAAAACTCAACTAAAGAAGGAACTAAAATAATGACACTCAGGATCAATAGGTTCACTTGACACATGAAGGAACACTTGACACACACTGGATAGCTCGACACACACTATAGAACTTGACACATACTATAGAGTGAAATGGGATAACACACTAACACGAGGGTTAACATGACTTGGGATAACTATAAATTAGCTGATACTATGAAATTATTGGCACTTGGCAATTGTTGCAACTCGATAATGACTATAACTTGGTAACAATTAGAAAAATGAACACAAATGAGTAGGATAACATGTCAACCCAGGATGCTCCTACATTAGACAACCAGGGTAGAAAGAAATGATTCTCTTAAATCATGCAAGTGTGACAACCTATGTTAAAGCCAACTTAGATTGAGAAATCCATGTAACATCTTCAACTAGTTTGTTCTTTCACTTTACCAAACATTCATAGTATTCTTTTTCTCTTGTGCTTTTACCAACTCTCTGATCCAATATCTATTCGACCTCTTCAATCTACTTCTTAGGATAATCATTAGGTACAATAACTTCATCATTTGACTCATGATACATATACAATCAACAATATTAAATATATGATATATATCCATGTCATCATTTAGCTCAACTTCATAAGAATTACCACTATCAAACTTCCTTGAGATCTTACAAGGTCCAAACTTCTTCATCTTCATCCTATTGTATGTTCCAACCAAAAATCAAACTTTTTTCAAATGAACCATCACCTCTTCACCAACTTCAAAAACATGATGTCTTCTCTTTTTACTTCTAATTACTTTGTTCCAACTTAAGCTTCACTTCCTTATGAAAACATTCCATAAAATCAACAAATTCTTCTCCTCTAGTACTTCTCTTCTCTTAACTAGCAACATCCCTTGAATCTGATATTTCTCTAGGTTGTATTCCAGTAACAATATCAAAAGGTGTCTTCCCTTTACTTCTATTCAAAAAATTATTATATGAAAACTTAGCTTGTGCCAATACCATCTCCCAATTATGTGGTTCACCTCCAACAAAGCATCATAGCAAATCACCCAAGCTTCTATTCACAACCTCTATCTTTCCATCTATCCTTGGATGGAATGTAGAACTAAAGTTCAACTCAATACCCATCTTCTTCTACAAAGTTCTCCAAAAATAAATAACAAACTTACTATCTCTGTCAGAAATACTACTTCTTGGTAATCCATGCAATGTCACATCTATCCACAAAAACAAATATAGAATCATACCCCTTTGTTGTTTTAGGCAATCTAAGAACAAAATCTATTTTGATGTCACTCCAAAGTTTCTCAAGAACATAAATAGGTGCATACAATCTAGTATTTTGACTTACTCCTTTTTCAACTTGACAAACTCCACAACTCTTCACAAACTTCACGACATGCTTGTACATCTATGGCCAATAATACTTCGCTTTTAGCAAAATCAATGTCTTATCAATTCCAAAATGTCTAGCCAATCCACCACTATTTTTTTCCTTAATAAAATTAGTTCTCATAGAACTTCTTGGTATACACAATTGAATACCTTTGAAAAACAAACCTTCTTAAATGAAATATTAATAATACTTATTCATTTTATTTGTTATATTTGGTGCTCTACACCCTCTCCACACCTTAGAAAAATTAGAATCAATATCAAACAACTCTTTCATTTCATCAAAACCAAGAACTTCAACTTTCATTTCAGTTAGCAAAGAACATCTTCAACTCAATGGATCAACAACTGTATTAGTAACTCCACTCTTATGTTTAATTACAAATGTGGAAATCTTTAAATACACAACCCACTTCATATATCTTTGATTCAATTTATGTTGACTTCCCAAGTACTATAAAACTTAATGATTATTATATAATGCAAACTCCTTAGAAATCAAATAATGTCTCCACTTCTTCAAAGCTTGAAAAATAGCATAAAACTCTTGATCACACATAGAATAATTCCTTTTAGCATCATTCATCTTCTCACTAAAGAAAAAAATAGGTTTACCTTCTTGATTTAATACAACTCCTATTGTACTACCACTTGTATCACATTCAACTTGAAATACCTTATTGAAATAAGAAAAATCCAATATAGTTAACTCATCAACCTTTTTTTCAATGTCTCAAAACTCTTATCAGCTCCATGTGTCCACTTCAATTTATTTTTATCTCATCTTATTATCTTAGTCATAGCATTACAAATGTAACTGAAATTCTTTATAAACTTCTTATAGAAACTAGATAAACCATGAAATGATCTTACCTCACCCACATTCTTAGGTGTAGGCCACTCCAAAATTGCTTTAACCTTCTTAGGATCTATTCTCAATCCACCAACTAAAATCAAAAATCCAAAATACACAATTTCCTCTTGCATAAAATATCACTTTTCTAGATTAATCATTAACTTTTCCTCTTTAAATCTCTACAATACTTGTCTAACATGCTCAAGATGTCCTTCCTTTGTTTGACTAAATATGAAAATATCATCCAAATAAACAATCACAAACTTACCCAAAAAAAAAATTAGAACTTTATTGATCAACCTCATGAAAGTACTAGGTGCATTAGTCAAACCAAAATGCATAACCAACCATTCATACAAACCATCTTTAGTCTTAAAATTAGTCTTACATTGATCCCCTTCTCTGATTTTGATATGATGATAGCCACTCTTCAAATTGATCATGGTAAAATACTTTGCTCCACTAAAACAATTCACTATGTCATCCATCCTTGGCATAGGAAACCTATATTTCACTATGATCTTGTTAATAGCTTTAGAATCATACACATTCTCCTTTCTTTATTCTTTTTAGGTGCTAATACAATATGTGCAACACATGGAATTAAACTTTCTCTGATCAAACCTTTCTACATAAATTCATGCACTTGTCTGTTAAGTTCATCATTCTCTATAGGTGTCAATCTATATGGTGCTTTGTTTGGAAAAATAGCTCCAAGAATCATATCCATATAATGACATATACATTCAACTAGTGGTAAATTATTAGGTAGATCCTCTACAACAATATCCTTATACTCATTTAGCAATTCTATAATTTCTTCTAGCACTCGGTCTCTACCAATTTCTACTATCACTCGAGCATTAGCAACTTCTACTACTCAGTCATTACTTCCAAAACTTGGTCCTCTAAGAATTATGGAAAAACATACTTGATTCTTTTTCAAATTTCTTTCCATTAACCATGAAAATTCTCATAGTAGCATAATTAACCTCATTTGGACTTTCAATCAAAGGCAACAATATTTGCTTTCTCTCATTCACCCAAAGAGTATATTGCTTCAATCTTCTATCATGCACAACATATCTATCATGTTTCCAAGGTCTACCAAACAAAATATGGCAACAATCCATAGGCATAATATCACACAAAACTTCATCAAAGTTATGTCCAATCTTGAACTTCACAATGCATTTCTCACTTACCAATATCTAATGCTCATCTTTGATCCATGAAACATGATAGTGTTTGGGATGCTTTAGCCTCTACAACTACAACTTTGTAACCAACTCTTCTGATGCCAAATTTGTTGAACTTCCACTATCAATGATTACCTTGCAACATTTTCTAGCCATCTTATATCTGGTCTTGGAAAGACTTTTCCTTTGGACAGGTTGCTCATCACTTCCCTTATTACATAAGGTTCTTCTCACCATCAATTTTTTTGCAGCCTCAAGCCCACTCGGTGAACTCTTAATGTCTCCTTAAATCACAATATTTATATTACCCTGCTCACTTTTAGAAGATCTACATCTAAAGGATATGTCCCCTTCTTTACCACATCTAAAATAATTACTAGGAAAGCCACCTCTAGAATAAGAATCACCTCTTCCATGGTAAGAACTAGTACCTCCTTAGTATGAATTTCCACCTTTTCACTAAATCTTATCCTTATCATCATTCTTCCATTCAAATTTTCCTTTATCCTACATAGAATTGTTAGATCTACCACCTTCTCCATAAGATCTACCTCTACCTATCTGGAATCTACCACCTCTACCTCTTTGTCTTTGTTCATACTTCTTTGCCAAGATCTCCTCAACTTTTAAGGCATATTGGTATGCTTCTTCCACACTTTCCAATTTTACATAATTTATCTCATCCTAGATTCTAGATCTCAATCCATTTATATATCCTACAATTTTCTCAACATCATCATACACATGTCTAGATCTAATGTTTAATCTATAGAATTTCTTAGTATACTATTTCACATTCATGTCTGTTTGTTTCAAATTTTGCATCTTTCTCAACAAGCTAACATGGTAATCATCAGGAAGGAATTTATTCTTTAATCTTCAACCAAGTCTTGATCTTCTCCTTTCCTCTCCTTTCTCTATCACTTGATCTATCATACCATATTCCATGATCAAATTTTCCCTTTAAATATCTGAATATCCTTTTTTAATTATCCATAATGGTACTCCTTAGGATGAATTTGAAATCTAGCTACAATCCCAACTACACTTTCTATATCTAGTCTAGTGTGAGTAAGATAATTGCAAACCTCCAATCATGGATCTATACTTCTTCTACTCAAATGTAGGTGTCTCATCTTTTCTAGATGACTTGTGACCAATTATCATTGGTCTACCAATAGGCTTACAACTTATTAATCCAAATCTCTTCAATAAGTCTTTCAGATACTTAACATGTGAAATAAAAATTCCATCACCTAGGGAAAAAAGAATTTCTCCTATCATACGCATTTCAAACTCATTCATTATTTCTTCAAAAAACTTATCACTTGCTTCATCATTACATCCAAATATTATATCATCAGTATATATTACTATTATCAATAGTCCATTCTCTATTTCTTTTAGGTACAAGTTACTATATATCATATCTTTAGCAAATCCAAGCTTGGCCAAATAATTGTCCAACCTTGCATACTAGCTCTGGGTGCTTTCTTTAGCCATATAGAGATTTCTTCAACCTACATACCATAATTTTTTCTTGTGTCAGAGGGAAATCTTTAGGATGCTCAATGTATACCTCTTCTTCAAGTTCTCCATTCAAGAGGCTGATTTGACATCCATTTGATACACTTTGAATTTCTTATTTTTTGCGTAAGCCGAAAACATTCTCACTACTTCCATTTTGGCTATATTAGCATATATCTCCTCAAAATCTATTCATTTTTGTTGTGAAAATCCTTTGCACACAAGTCTTTCCTTGTTTCTTACAAATTTTTCTTGTTCATTCATCTTGTTTCTGAATACCCATTTGTTTCCAATAATATTCTTGTCTTTAGGTCTTGAAACTAATTCCAATGTTTCATTCCTCACATTCTAATCTAATTCTTCAATCATTACTTGAATCCAATGATCATCTTTACAAGCTTCATCTAGACTCTTAGATTCAACTTGAGAAATCAAACATATATCTTCATTAACTCTCTTCCTTATCATTACTCATTTGTCTTTTCTTCCAATTATTTACTCTAAAGGGTGATTCTTTTTAAATTTCTTGTTACATGAGGAGTTCCTAACTTAAATCTTACTATTAGGAGTTCCTAACTCAAATCTTACTTCTTCTCTTGGTCCAAACCTTTCTTCTCTTTGCTAAACAACTTACACATCATTTTGTAGATCATTATTAGTCTTAAAGAAAACTATTACATTCTATCTAACAGTTCCAATACTATTGTCTTCTTCTTTAAAAGTTTAATGCATCATGTTTTCCTTAATTGAAAACTTTTCATCAACTTTTACATTTTCCCATTAAAAAATTGTCTTAGTTTTATGATTAAAAATATCTATAGCTTTACTTTTTTATGAATAACCCAGAAACATACCTTTATCACTTCTTGGATCAAACTTACCAATATCATCATCTCTCTTTGTATAAAATTTTCTTCCAAAGATTCTAAAATACTTTATTGAGGGTGAATGACAAAACCATAATTCATAAGAGGTCTTATCCATAACTTTTTTGATATGTACTCTATTCATAGTGTACACTAATGTATTGACTTCTTCTCTCCAAAATATCTTGGATACATCATTCTCAAACAACATTTCTCTTGTTGGCTCTACTACTAATTTGTTTCATCTTTTAGAAATCCCATTTTGTTTAGGGGTCTTGGGTGAAGATAATTGTTTGTTGATTCCATTATCTTCACAAAACATGTTAAACTCTCTGGAGGTAAACTCTCCTCCTCTATCTAATCTCAAACATTTTATCTTAACACCAAATTCATTCTTAAATATCTTAAACTTCTCAAATGCTTCAAAATTTTCTTTAAGAAATTATACTGACATCGTTGTAGTGAAATCATTAAAAAAATCACGAAATACCTTTCTCCATAGAATCCTCCTGTCCTTGAAGGGCCACTCAAATCAATGTGAACAATCTCCAGCTTCTTTGTAGTATTGAACTTCTTGCTAGGAAATGATACATTCTTCTACTTATCCAAGATACATTCTTTGTAAACATTATTAGTAGGCTTTATTATTTTAGGTAAATCTTTAATTGAAAATGTGCTACTAACATTCACATTGTTATCAATGTTTATATAAAAAAAACTCTTATATCATAACCAAATGTTATCCACTTTTGCTGTTGGAAATGATTGAAATGATCATAAGAAAAGTTGTTGGAATAATTTATGGAACTGGTAAAGAATGTCCTCAATCATTGTTTTGTCATTGATGTCAAACTAGCTACTTGCAGGAATGACAATTGCTTTAGTGATCCTAATACTGTCAATTAGTTGATTGTCAAGGTGGAGGCAATCAATAAGATGTAACTAGAACACCTAGAGAAAGGTTGAAGTTATGATGTTGTAACAAAGTACAAGGATCAATTAAGCCATTGATGAAACAGTGTATTGGATGACATACTAAAAGATACAAAGAATGAGCACATTGAAACATATCAAAGATCTAAGGTTTTAGCTAAGTCTTTTGTAAAGCTCAAACTAAGTTCAAGTGCCGAGCAAGCTAGTAAGAGCTGAGAAAATTCCTAGTTAAGTGCCGAGCAAGTTCAAGTGTCAAGCAAGTTCAAGTGCCAAGTAAGTTCAAGTGCCGAGAAAGTTCAAGTGTCGAGCAAGTTCAAGTGCCAAGCAGAACCAAGTGCCGAGTAGAACCAAGTGCCAAGCAGGTATAGGTGCCAAGTAACATAGAGGTGCCGAGCACCAATAACTCAATAATGTCGAGTTGCTGCATTATTTTGGAAATCAAAGATTCGTCAGATCTAAGCCAACAAAGTTGTTATCTAGAAATCTGTGAATTAAAAGGAAGATAAGAATGATGAGTTTGTGGCACAGAACACCATATAGAACATTTTTTAAGATAAAACTGGTGAAGTTTCTAGAAGAGAACAAGATATGGGGTAGATACATTATATCCTACCTAATCCATTTTGAAACCCTAAAATTGGAGAGGGAGAATTGAGCAGAAAAGGCAAATCAGACTTGTATATAAGAAGACATAAGTTAATGAACAAAAAGAGCGGAATAGAGGGGATAGCGTGAGAGAGAGCCATGGTAAAGCATAAAAGCATGAAGTGCTAAAGAATGTGCTAAGGAGAAGAAAGCATAGGAACTCTATTTAAATTGACGACCACAAGGATGATTGCATTGGCAGAATGAGTTAGAAGACTCAAGGATATGAAGCTTGAGAGGGAAACAAGAAGTCAGAGCTAAAGTGATTGAAGCCAAGCATAAGGATTGAACTAAAGAGTGATCTGAAATCTGCAAAGTATGTTGTAAGTTATGTCAGATCAAAAGACCATTATCGTTACTTTCTAGCAATTGTAACAGTAAGTCTAAATCCTATGGACTTAGGTTGATTTAACAGCCATTAGATAAATCCTTTAACAGGGTGACATTCCAAGTGAATGTTCTAAAGACCTTTAACTAGGCCCATTCCTAATAGTTTGGTGAAATTCTCTGACAAAGTCACATTTAACAGTGTGTTGTAAGCCTTTAATAGGGCAGGCTTTTAACAGGGCATCACTTTAGAAGAGTGAGAATCAAGTAGCATGTTTCTGGTGGTTTTTCCCAAATTGGGTTTCCACGTAAATCATTGTGTCATGTGTTGATCTTGAATGTTTTATCTTTGCATGTTGATTTACAGTAATTTGCTTATATGATTGATTTAAGTTTGAATAGATGAAAAGGGCATGGATTCATTAAAAGGGTATTAATAAGGCATTTGGACCTTGAATAACTGATTCACCCCCCCTCTTAGTTATTCTAAAAGAATTCTAAGAATTGGTATCAGAGCCTGACTGCTGATTCAGTTTAAAGGGACTACTAGCAGAAAAGATTAAAATGCCATAGAGAGAAGTTCCCTAGCTCAACAAAGACAACTTTGTTGCATGGAAAAGTTTGATGAAGCTACATCTTGGATCCATAGGAGATTATGCCCAAAATTCAATTGTCACTAAACATGTAGATCCAACAGGTGCTCCTACTGCCAAAGACATGAAAAACAAACAAGAACACAACCAGACAATGCTGGAAATTTTTTCTGCACTCAGTTATGCTAAATTTGATGATATCAAAGGATGTGACACTGCATTCAAAATGTGGAAAGCCCTATCAGACAACTATGGAGGAGATCAAAATGTACAAAGAGCAAAAGGAGAAAGTCTTAGAGGAAATTTTGATGGCATGAAAATGGAAGAAATTGAGAATGCTACTCAGTATGGTGCAAGAATAAAGGAAGTGATAAGTACAATAAGATGCTTGAATGGTCAACTGGATGAAGATACTATTAATAGTAAGCTCTTAAGAACCTTGCTTCCTATCTATGCTATTAGAGTATCAGCAATACAAGAGCTAAGATCTATACCAAGAAATAATCTAAGCTTTGAAGGTATAATAGGTAGACTCACTGCATTTGAGTTATCTAACTTTGACAACTACAAACCTGAAAATGTTGAATCTGCTTTTAAGGCCAAGTTATCACTAAAAGATGCCGAATAGGTGAAATCAAGGAAAGGAAGAAAAATGAAGTATGTATCTAGTGATAGTAGCACTAATGAGGAAGATGTGGAATAATTGGAAGCATTGCTCGCTAGAAGATTTCACAGGGGCAAAGAAAAATTCAAAGGTAAGATGCCTATCATTTGTTTCAATTGCAATGAAGTAGGTCATATTGCTGCAAGATGTCCATAGAAAAAGGATTCCAAGGAAGGCAACAAATACAAGAATAGAAGAGATGATGACAAGAGATATTACAAAGAAAAAGGTAAGAAGTGTTATATTCTTGAAGAAAATTCTGATGACAATGATGATGAATTCGTTTATGTAGCCATGAAGGACCAATCTAATGAAGAAGAAGCCACAGCACTGGTGACATGTATAAATAAAAATGACAGATGGATCATAGATAATGGATGCTCACATCACATGACAGGAGACAAAAGTAAGTTTGTTAACTTTACTCAGTATGATGGAAATAGTGTTAGATTTGGTAATGATGCTCCATGTCAAATCAAAGGAAAAGGTTCCATTAAGCTCACAGAACAGATTTCATGTGACAATGCATACTACGTTGAAGGATTAAACTACAATTTACTGAGTGTCTCACAATTAGACAATGTAGGTTGCAAAGTGGAATTTGAAAACAAAATTGCAAAAATCTATAACAATGATGGTAAACTGATAAGAAAAGGAGAACAAACAAAGAGTAATTTGTTTTACCTTGATATGGATGATATTTCTTGTCTACGTGAAAAATTTGATGATGAATGGTTATGGCATAGAAGATTATGTCATGTCAACTTTGACAATATAGTCAACATCAGTAGAATGAAGAAAGTTAGAGGTCTACCAAAATTAAAGAAGCCTGATAATATCATCTGCAAACAATTTCAGCTAGGAAAGATGACAAAGTCAAGTTTCAAAAGAAAAAACTATACATCTAAAGAGATACTTGAGTTAGTTCACACTGACTTATGTGGTCTAATAGAAATACACATCTATAAAGCAGATAAATACATAATGTTATTTGCTGATGACTATTCTAGGATGATGACTGTTATGTTATTAAAACAAAAATCTGATGCTTTTCAAATGTTTAAGTGGTATGTGGCCAGAGTTGAAAAGGAAATTGGAAAAAGCTTGAAATGCCTAAGATCAGATAGAGGTGGTGAATTTACATCAAATGAATTCGAGATATTTTGTAATGACAATGGAATCAAAAGACAAATGTCAGCTCCTAGAACTCCCCCACAGAATGGAATTGCTGAGAGAAGAAATAGATCTGTAATTGATTGTGCTAGAACATTGATGATGGAAAAGAATGTTGCTCTAAAATACTTGAGAGAAGCTGTAAGAATAGCTATTCATACACTAAACCAAGTACAAGTTAAGAAAGGTACAAATACAACACATTTTGAATTATGGTATAGTTACTCACCAAATGTAAAACATTTCAAAGTGTTGGTTGCAAATGTTTTATCCTTAAAGATGTTAGAAATGGGAAATTTGATGCAAAAAGTGATGAAGGTATATTTCTTGGTTACTCCACTAGAAGTAAGGCATATAAGTGTTTGAATAATAACACTAACAAAATTGTGGAGAGTGCAAATGTAAATTTTGATGAGCACACAGAAGTCCAAGTTGAAGAACCAAAGAAAATGGAAGAATACAGAACCTTTGTATATTCTTATGAAGGAATGACTACTGATGAGGATGATGTCAATCAAATTGAAAATCAACAAGTGTCAGTTTCAGCTGATTCGTAACTAGTGAATGTCGAGTTGCATTCAGAAGCCAAGTTACAGAATGAAAAAAATGCACAATCTAATTTTGAAGACAACACACATGATGATGAAGGACCTAACAATGAAGAGCATAGTGATCCTAAATCCAAAAGATCAAACATGGAAATAAGGACAGAGCCAAGATTATCCAAATATTTAAAATGACATCACCCTACTGAACAAATAATTGGTGAGAAAGATGCAAGACCAATGACAAGGAACAGACTAAGACATGAATCATGTCTGATTAGCCAATCTGAACCCAAGATAGTACATGGCGCATTACAAGATGATGACTGGTATAAAGCTATGGAAGAAGAAATTGATCAAATAAGAAAAAATAAAACCTGGAGTTTGGTTCCCAGACCAAATGACAAGAATGTGATTGGCACCAAATGGGTATTCAAAAACAAACTAGATGAGAATGGTGAGATTACCAAAAACAAAGCTAGATTAGTATGCAAGGGTTATGCTCAAGAAGAAGGAATAGACTATGGAGAAACATTCGCTCCTATTGCTAGAATGGAAGGAGTAAGAACTTTACTTGCATATGTTTCCTACAGGGATTTTAAAGTCTATCAGATGGATGTAAAATTCGCTTTCTTAAATGGTATACTAGAAGAATAAGTCTACATTGAACAGCTAGAAGGATTTTTTGATGAAAAAAATAGGGATATGGTGTGTAAGTTACATAAAGCACTCTATGGTTTGAAACAAGCACCTAGAGCATGGTATGAGAGACTTCACAAGTATCTAGTGCAAATTGGATTTGAAAGAACTGATGATAACAACAACATGTACATCAAAGCTAAAGAAGGTAAAGACATTATTGTATCTAAAATTTTTGTGGATGACATAGTATTTGGTGGTAAGGAAGTAGTTTGCAAAGGCTTTGCTGACAAAATGAAACATGAATTTGAGATGTCTATGTTTGGAGAAATCAATTTTTTTGTTGGATTGCGAGTACATCAACTCAAACATGGAATATTTATTACACAATCAAAATACATCAAAGAAATTCTTAAAACATTTGGATTGGAAGAATCCAAACCAGTCAGCACACCAATGGCCATAGGGAATAAGCTATCCAAAAATGATGAGTCAGCTAAAGTCAATCAAACAATGTATAGATCCATGATTGGAAAACTACAATATGTTGTACATAGTAGACTAGACATAGCATTAGTAGTTGGAATAGTGGCTAGATTCTCTGCTAATCCTAAAGAAAATCATCTCATAGCAGCAAAAAGAATAATGAGATATCTCAAAGGGACTGATGACTTTGGTCTATACTACAAAAAGAATGGAAAATTTGAACTTAATGCATATACAGATGTAGACTGGGGAGGAAACATTGATGACAGAAAAAGCACAATTGGAGGTGCATTATTTTTAGGCAAAAGGTTGGTTACTTGGACTAGCAAGAAACAAACATGTATATCCCAGTCCACTGCAGAATCAAAATATGTGGCAGCTACAATCAATTGTAGAAACATTGTATGGCTCACATATCTATTGAATGGAATGAAAGAAGTATTAACAAAATTGGTGATATTTTATTGTGATAATACAAGTGCTATAAATATATCCAAAAATTCAGTAATGCATGCAAAAACTAAGCATATTGCAATCAAGTATCATTATGTCAGAGAATTGGTAGAAGACAAACAAGTGAAGTTGAAATACATTCACACAAAGGAACAAACTACAGATATCTTCACCAAACCATTGCCCAAGGATGCCTATGAATATCTTAGAGGAAAGCTGGGGGTTATACCTCTAAGTCAAGAAGATTAAGGCAACAAGGAAGATGCCTTGCACCAATAGGAATAAATCATTGAAATATTAACAGGTTGATGCAAAGGATGATAGCAAAAATAGAAACTTCAAATCAATCACAAGCATGGTGACAGAGGGAGAAAAACAACAAGAATCCAAATCTTATATTTTGCATGATAAAGATGCTACATCTTTGGCATTTATGTCAAAGAGGGATAAATATGTAGAAAACTGGTCAATGCAAAGAAAGAGGGAGATATATATGAAAGAGGGAGATATATGCGATCAATAGTGAAAATGCAGCAAGCCAATACAATCTTGGTGGTAACTGAATTGATTACTTGATCAGTTTGGTTTGCCATCAATGCCAAAGAGGGAGATTGTTAGAAATGATTGAAATGATCATAAGAAAATTTGTTGGAATAATTTATGGAACTGGTAAAGAATGTCCTCAATCATTGTTTTGTCATTAATGTCAAACTAGCTACTTGCAGGGATGACAATTGCTTTAGTGATCCAAATACTATCAATTAGTTGATTGTCAAGGTGGAGGCAATCAATAAGATGTAACTAGAACACCTAGAGAAAGGTTGAAGTTATGATGTTGTAACGAAGTACAAGGATCAATTAAGCCATTGATGAAACAGTGTATTGGATGACATACTAAAAGATACAAAGAATGAGCACATTGAAACATATCAAAGATCTAAGGTTTTAGCTAAGTCTTTTGTAAAGCTCAAACTAAGTTCAAGTGCCGAGCAAGCTAGTAAGAGCAGAGAAAATTCCTAGTTAAGTGCCGAGCAAGTTCAAGTGCCAAGTAAGTTCAAGTGTCGAGCAAGTTCAAGTGCTGAGTAGAACCAAGTGTCGAGTAGAACCAAGTGCCAAGCAGGTATAGGTGCCAAGTAACATAGAGGTGTCGAGCACCAATAACTCAATAATGTCGAGTTGCTGCATTATTTTGGAAATCAAAGATTCGTCAGATCTAAGCTGACAAAGTTGTTATCTAGAAATATGTGAATTAAAAGGAAGATAAGAATGATGAGTTGTTGGCACAGAACACCATGTAGAACATTTTTAAGATACAACTGGAAAAGTTTCTAGAAGAGAACAAGATATGGGGTAGATACATTGTATCCTACCTAATCCATTTTGAAACCCTAAAATTGGAGAGGGAGAATTGAGTGGCAAAGGCAAATTAGACTTGTATATAAGAAGACATAAGTTAATGAAGAAAAAGAGCGAAATACAGGGGATAGTGTGAGAGAAAGTTGTGGTCAAGCATAAAAGCATGAAGTACTGAAGAATGTGCTAAGGATAAGAAAGCATAGGAACTCTATTTAAATTGACGACCACAAGGATGATTGCATTAGTAGAATGAGTAAGAAGACTCAAGGAGACAAAGCTTGAGAGGGAAACAAGTAGTCAGAGCTGAAGTGATTGAAGCCAAGCATAAGGATTGAACTGAAAGAGTGATCTAAAATCGGCAAAGTATGTTGTAAGTTATGTCAGATCAAAAGACCATTATTGTTACTTTCTAGCAATTGTAACAGTAAGTCTAAATCCTATGGACTTAGGTTGCTTTAACAACCATTAGATAAATCCTTTAATAGGGTGACATTCCAAGTGAATGTTCTAAAAGACATTTAACCAGGCCCATTCCTAATAGTTTGGTGAAATCCTCTAACAAGGTCACATTTAACAGTGTGTTTTAAGCCTTTAACAGGGTAGGCTTTTAACAGGGCATCACTTCAGAAGAGTGAGAATCAGGTAGCATGTTACTGGTGGTTTTTCCCAAATTGGGTTTCCACGTAAATCATTGTGTCATGTGTTGATCTTGAATGTTTTATCTTTGCATGTTGATTTACAGTAATTTTCTTATATGACTGATTTAAGTTTGAATAGATGAACAGGGTATGGATTCATTAAAAGGGTATTAATAAGGCATTTGGACCTTCAATAACTGATTCACCCCCCCTCTTAGTCATTCTAAAAGAATTCTAACATTTGCAACTAGACATGTTATCTCAGTGGGATTCAATTGAAATATATTACCTCTAGAATTTTTTGCTATTCCAATAACTTACCATCTTTACCTTTGATAATGCAAGTCTTTTCTATGAATTGCAACTGATAACCTTTATGCAGCAATTGCCCAACACTCAGGAAGTTATGCTTTAATCCATCAACAAAGTAAACACCATCAGTGTTAGTCTTTCCATCAAGAGTAATATATCCTATCCTTGTAATGTGACAAGCTAAATTGTTACCAACCCTAACAATACCTCCATCATGATTGTCAAAATTTAAAAACTTATTTATATCACCAGTCATGTGATATGAACATCTACTATCTATTATCCAATCAGATTTATTCTCAACTTGAGAAACTAGATAACTTTCTTCTCTAATTTCTTTGTCAAGATCATCTTCTCTAATGGCTATGAATCCTAGCTCATCATCACTTTTACTCTAAACTTTTCCATCATATTCCTCATCTTCATTTGTATATAGACAATTTCTAGGTTTTTTAGGCTTAAACTTTCCCTTATATTTTTTTCTCTCTTTTAGGACATTTAGATGAGTAATGACTAAATTTACTAAAAGTCCAAAATTTAAAGATATTATTACCATCTGGTTCTCTTCTTAGAACAAGGGTTATACCTTCTTTAATCTTCTTATCTTCACTAGATCTAGTTCTACTACTCTAGAAAAATCTACATGTGTGCTCGAACTTATAGACAAACTTCACTGAACACTTAAGTCATGAAAAGTTGTTTAATCTTTTATCAATTATCTAGACTATCTCAAACTTACTTTTTCTACTTCCATTTTTCCAAGAATTTTTTTTTTGGTGAACTTCTCAGTACAAGGTGTCAATAGTTCAATCATCTATGCTACTTGCTTGAATGATAGTGTCAAAGTTTTCAAGATCTTCCACACAGCCTCATCTTCTTCCTTGGTTCCACCATATAACTTGATTCCTACAAAAATCTTAGATATCCTTTCAACATAGCTTCTTCCATATTCATCTTCCATTATTCTAGCATCTTGAAAAATGTGCATATCTAATTCTGCAATGCTATCCTTTTTTTTATGTGTATCTCCTTCAAAAATAGATTCTAATGCTTTCCAAATTAGATGGGATGTTTGAATTGAGTTTACCTAACTATATTCATTCTTAGGAAGAGCTATTATTAGAGCTTATTTGGCTCTCACATTACACATGTAAATATCTCTTTTTACTTCATTGTATTCTTCAAATTTTTCTTCCTCCACAATCACTTTGTTATCTTTTGTCAAAATCCAATATCCTGGACCCATACATAGTAGAATAATAGATGTTTCCAAGTGCCCTATTTCCATGTCAAGTCCTCAATATAATAATATTGCACATAAAATTTATGTTGAATCCATGACTTCCTGCATGGAGAAATAATCATGACATTGGGCTTCTTATCTATAGTAATATAAAAAGGAAATGGAAATGCAACACTATCTACAAAATGTTTGAGCAAAAATAGTATCAATCAAACAACTTAGAAGAATTTTAAACACAATCTTCATGAGAGGGGCCAAACAGGAAACTGCATGACCTATGCCAAATAGTGTACACATATGATCAACATAGTAAAATGTATTTCTATCAAAGAAGAATTTTTTTTTTAACATGTTCTTCAAATATTTTTCTTGTGGTATCATTCAATGTTATATCTCATTTCTTGACACATGATGAGATATTTTTTTGTATTTACTTCTCTACACATCTCCCAAGGGACTTACATCACCTTCATTGCTTAACATATCTTTTATAAGGTCCTTTCAACATGGTGTAGCTTCATTCATGTAGCACAAATTTCCTCCTTCTCAAGCACACTCCATTTTCTCTCCTACGGGTCTACCTATTATTGCAAACATCCTCAATTGCACAAGGTCTAAATTAACTATTTTCTTCTAAATCTATTTGTCTTTTATTATATTTTTATAATAGCTAATTTCAATAGAAAATATTTAATACATAGCATTGTATAAGTATCCCATAAAATCAATGAGAAATGAATGTGATTTTCGGGAGTGTTTGACAAGAATCACTTACCTCTAAATAATGTATACTAACATATTATGAGTATGATCTTAAAATTATGCTTAATAACTCATAACATTATGTAGAAGATTGTGTAATTTAATAACCCATTGTGATGGTTCCAATTGCTTCTATTACGATTCAAGTTCCTCTTTTTGTTGATGGTGTCACTAGAGCTCCTTTTCTTTTGTTGATCCACTCTTTCTATTGGTGTCTCAATGGGAGATGTGTGTCTTCCTTTCTCATCTCTTTTGTGGAGGTTCCTCTTTCCCATATGCTTTTGGTCACAACTTCTATTGGGGTGGCTGTCCCTGTGGTTGCTAAGATTTGAACTCTACAAGCATGCATATTCCATCAAACTAATATTCAATAGAGGTTAATTGAAATCAAATCACAAAAATTAATCAGAATGTACTACAAAGACAATATGAGAAAATTTTAGATGTAAGAGTTTAGGCAAAATTATGGAAGCATGCAATGATTTTACACAAATAATATCACGCTTTGACTCTTCATCTCTATTTAATACAAATAAACATAATGGTCTACTTTTTTAGACCACCCCAAAAGGACTCTCTAATATATTAATTATTTCAATAACTCAGAAACAATCTTATTTAACCTTAAAACAACTACAAGAATGGTGTAATATTCCCAACACCTAGTGCATGCATTCAAAATCTAAAAGAAAGTAGAGATAATACATTTTAGACACCTCCCAAACAACCATCAGCCAAACACCATGACATTTATTCCATCCATTCATGATTTCTCCACTTTAAATTCATGATTCAAATTTTAGACAATGCCAATAATTGCAAATATAGGTATGCACACTTAATAATCTTTAGTGACATTGTAAATAACAAATATACAGAATTGCGGTAACATTCTTTGTCCTTGAATTCAAAGGGGACCATAAGTTTTGTGGAAGGTGGCTAGATGGTGTTGTGATAGGGTCTTGATCAATATAAATGTTGCCAAAGAAGTTGTTGGGTTTTCTTGACTTTGCCTTTGTTTATGCTCTATTTCTCTTATTATTTGGATTTGTTTTTCTATTATAATTGACATTTCTTTCCATTTTTCATGTGTGGGAAAGTTTTCTATATCTTTGGTCCACGAGCACACTGACCATCTCCTTGGAATTTGGAGTCATAATTATAATGATTTTGAGTCTTCATAGTAATGTATTAGTTGTTTCAATTCATGTTATTAAGAGTTCAATTAAGATCATGTTGACCAAGTTCATGTTTTAAGCAATGTAGGTCAAAGAGAGTGTAAATGTGTAAAATATCATGTAAGGCCACAGGTTTAGAGTTAAAAGGTCATAATAAGATTTTGGACCTATTTAGGGTGCCAAGAAAGCATGTGAAATCATAAAATGCAAAATGTGCAAAAAAAATGTAAAATTGTCAAAGAAAAGTTATTGTTAGCATTTTTGCAAAATGACAAATTTAGGGGAGATGGAATGTCGTCCATCTTGGATGAGCCCTTAGAGGAGGTGAAAGGTCATGTTTTTGTACAGAAAAAAGTAATCTCAAGTAGAAGATATAGAGAGTGGAGAAGAAAGATTAAAAAAACATGGTGTGTAATTTTGTATAATAAATCATTTATTTTGTGAAATTTTGCTGATGTACTAGTGTTTGAATTAAAATCCTTGAATCTCCTTCCATATCTTGTGGATATGGTGATTATTTAGCTCCTTATATGTAGTAATTAAGTTTACAGTTATTTTTGATGTTATAGGTGTGCAAAACATCATTGGGTTTTGCTAAAGTACTCAATGTTCATTATTTTAGATAGTAAATTATGTACCTTGTCAAAGTGAAATACCTCTTTAATTGCATATTACCACTAACTGGAGTTAAGGGATTTGATAATGTGTTCTTGGTTTCTTTTGATTACCATTTAATAGTTTAACACCAAAACATTGTTTCTTTTATTGGAGGTGTCCAAGAATTAACAATTATATTCTATTGCATGTGTAATAAAGTAAAACAACATTTTGGAAAAATGTGATAGAAGTTGTCCAAAGTTGCACGTGAGAAGGAAGGTTTGTATCTACTCATGGGATGTTGGAGACTTCAACGAAAGAGTTGGCAGTCATGATGATGGAGGTTTGAGATTGGTTTCTTAAAATAACCATGAAGCCCTTATTAGAGGCAAAGGTTTGAAGGTTTGATTATCTCCTCAACAAATAGGATTCCACAAGTTGGAAATATTTTGGTAAGGTAAATGCATATGCAAGTTCATTTTTTAGGCTTATTTGAGAGTTTGGTGAGTTGATAGCCCAAATATGAGTTTTAGGCCTTTTAGCATAGATAAGGGCCTACAAGTTATGTGCCTTAATGAACAAGTTAGAACCTAAGATTTTTGAATTGGAGAGAGTTTGTAATTCCCCGCCTGGAGATCCTTGGAAATAAGGATGAAATACAAGCCAGTTTTTTTTTTTTTACAAGTATGAATGTACATGACAACATCATATAAGGATCACAATGACCGCAACAAAAGACTTCACCACAATCTCGACAACCAATGAATCTCCAAATGCCACTACCAAACTGACACACACAAACAAAGCTAACAATGACAACACACATGATGAGGGCTCAAGAAATGACCACTCATCAACAAAACACCAAGTTGGGGTAGAATGCAAAAACCTAAAATTTGGCTAAGCCTAAAATCTTGAAGCCCTAAAAATTGGCTAAGTCTAGATTTTTGAAGCCCTGAAATGTCCTAGAATCTTTATCTTATCTCTGAGAGGTTTGAAACCTATCTCAAAAGATTCGTCACATATATTAAAATATATCTTAAAACTTATACTTAAATGATATATTCTAATCCCCAAGAGATAGACTACAGAAACACACACATTGGAAATAAAAAAGAAACACCAAGGGATTGAAGAACACCTAAGAGGATACCCTGAACCATCCCTGAAAAGTTTGGATTGGACCAAAAAGTGCCCACTACCCCCCTGCATAGGTTTCATAAAAATCGTGCGACACTTTATCAACACTATGTGATACTTTACCAATATCATACGACATTTCTCTAGAAGGAGGGTGACACAACCAGGGGTTGGGTTATACTTCTCCAAAGGGTATGTGATACTGGAAGTGTATCATATGATATTTCTTTTAAGAGTGTACAATACTTTAAAGTATCGTATGACATTCTTCAAATGGGTGTGCGACACTATATTATATCACACCATGCTGACACATGGTTGCCTAGGGAAAAAGTGAGAAAACTCAAAGGAAAAAAAATAAGCTAAAACATAGATAAAAACCTCCACACCAAGGAGTATTGGATCCACATCTTGAGGTGAAAACACTCGACAATAGAAAGATAGAAAGCCAAAATCTAACCATCTAAATCATACAGTAGAAAAGAACGTACTAAAAGCAACAGCACAATGTACTGAGATAATATCACAATAACAAAACAACCAAATTAAGTATGTGGTTCCTCCCAATAGTCAATAGCATCATAAGACCATCATGGATCCTAGCCATCCCTCGCACATAACATCCCAAGCCACCGATCAAATCATCGGTACTGTCGTAATAGGGACGTCACTACTAAACATGCAAATAACCAAAAGCATAAGGAAATACTAACATGGTAGTAGTAATACATAAGATAATTCTACAAAGTAGAGAACATCAACTAACACATGCTGATCATCATAATAAGGAAATCTAAGATGCTAAGCCAAAGAGCAATAGATAATCTAATACAACAATTCATATCTTATAGACATATGCTAAACATCATAATATGGGAAATACATCAAATAAACTAACATCATCTAAATATGATATCCAAGCATTCCAATGAAAGCATAAATCACAAGAAAGCATACTCTAAAACTAGAAGCATCAATTGAAAACATCTAGCAATAGTCGCACTAGGATAAGAGATCATCTCTATACACTGATCCCTAGCAATGGTGAAGGTAGCTATGCCTCCCAACCACATGGAACCCGTAGGTCCATGCTCGCCATGCTAATGGAGATAATGATCCAGCCAGAAACACAGAAAACAACATCCATGGCTAACACTCACACCAGATAGTATAATGACTACAAACAAGAACCTAAGACAATGCAAGGAGTATAGGTCCTGGTCAGACACTCAAAGGCTACTAAGTAGGGGCTGACATCATGGAGATTTGCTTGGCATCCAAAAGCCCAAGCTAGTATAGGAAGTTACTCTTCTCAATAGAAGGTGCACAACCCCAAGAAGCAACTCTTCATGACAGAAGGTGCACAACCCACACATTTTATTATCTTGTATTTATTACCACCCAATATTTTAATTTAATTATCACTTATATAAAACTTCCTCTGCCAATCAAAAAATAGGCACCAGGTTGCAGAATAGAAGCCCCTCCATATGCTACCCTACCCTAGCCATGCTCATCCTATGACAAGTGCCCATGGGCACGCATATTCCCATCCCAACCCCAATGATCATAACTTCCAAAAGTACCTTGGAAGAATGGGCCTCACAAGTCACCGAACAAATGTATGTGAACGTACTCGTGTGTGGCGCACCACCATCATGAAGATCATAACATAAGGATAGGATGAGAACACAATCCAAAAAAAACACCCAACCGAAAGAAACTCAAGAGGATGGATTCTACATGAATCCCAAAGCCAATAAAACCATTCATCATAAAATCACTCAATCAGCCTCAATCCGAGAGTATGGATTCTACACAAATCCCAGTGATGTAACAAGACCAAACATCATGAACTCTCTCAACCAACCTCAATCTGAGAGTATGGATTCTACACGAATCTTAGCATTCATGAAACAAAAGAAAAGGTCTAAAAGAAATAATAACACCAGGCATAGAATCACTCAACCGAACACAACATCAGGAGTACGGATGCAACATGCATCCCAATGTAATATAAAAGTGCAATAGTGGTTTGATTGATATCAAAATAGATCATCAAGGTTCACGACCCACATTGTGCTAAGAAAATTTGAGAAAATAGGGTGGCACACAAAACGAGGCAAAAATCCCAAATTTTGGATTTTTTTTGAAATTAATACCCATTTGGCCTTCAGGCACAAAAACTCCTAAAATCCAAAAATAAATGAAATTGGACACCGTATGAAAAAATGGCCAGCAGAACGGTGTAAAACTCCAAACCCTGATCTCAAAAAATGAGGAAATGTTCGTACCTGCCTAATCGGGTAGAACTAGCATACAGAAACTAAGGGGAACACTAGTTCTCAGCTTCCAAACAAATGGTTACCAAGAATAGAAGCAAAAATAATACAACAGGAAAGCCCTACCTCACAACCAAAAGAGCAAAATGGGAATCTGAACCATAAAATAAATATCTTGTAGAAGTAGCTGAAAAGTGTGGCAATCCAAGGTTTCCCTAAGCTGGATCTAACAAGCTCAACCTCACGATGATCCCATGCCCATAGCTCCCACAACAAACAAAATAGTAAATCCTCATGAAGAGGATTTTGGGTTTTACTCTCCAACTTTCTAATTCAAAAGTGAGAAGTGAGGAATTAAATTTCTTTTTGGATGCTTATTCACTTTTCAAGTGAATAATCGATTAGGGAAAATAACCAGCCAACCTAGTTAAACCCCAAATCAACCCAAATGAAAATAGGCTATTCCTATAAATAGGAATTTATCTATGGTAAAGCTTCCAAAAATTAAAATAAATCAATTAAAAAGCCCAAAAACCCAAAAACACATAAATCTCCTTAATAACTTTTGCGACAATGCGAACGTCTAGATGCATAGACACACTTACTGGTCTAATCACGTAATGCAAATGAGTTCAGATTTAATAATTACTAAAAGGTTTAAATTAAACATTTAATTAAGGATACGTTGACCATACAAGTATGACATTGGTAAAATATGAAAGACTGAATCACTACCTCCATGTGTCATTGCTAGGGATATAAATCCTGCACACTAAACAACACGATCAAGTGAAATTGCATATAATAACATAGCCGAAGCAATAAATGCATTAGATCACCCAATTTAACCATTTATTTAATTATATTAAAATAACCTATTTACATCACTCATGTTTGCATGAAGCATAACAACGTAGGAATGAAGTAAATAACCATAGCATTAAATCCATCACCTAACATAATCAGAGGTATGTCCAAATACAAGATAACCAGATATCATCATAAAACACACTATCATCTCAAAATGGCATCATCATGTGATATGATTAACTAAACAACATAGTAGTCTAATATCTATGATACTGAAATCAAAGTATAACATCTGACCCTCAGGTCATCGCAAATGTAAAACATCACATAAGTAACAGATATCTCACAGATCAAAACATAACAAGGTAAATGTCTGCAACACATAACCAAATAATCCAACATGAACAATCCATTTCTAATTAATTAAGAATTTAATAAAGGTTGATTACTATGCATTAAGAAGGCATTTAAAACACATAAACAACCATAGTCATAAACATGACTAACCACTGCTACAGGACCCTAGTCCAGTGTAGCATTATATTAGTACATAGTGCAATCTCTGCACACATCTCAAGGTGATCATGGAACAACCTCATGATACCACATCGATCCTAGTAACCATTGGCACAAACCTCAGTGAACCATAAATCACATCATAATCTCAAAGATAAGTCAAAAGCATAATCAAAGCAACTGATACAGAAACATAAATCGAAACACCTCGATGGTGTAGACCACTTAGGGTCACAATCATGATCCCATCTCAACAAAAGATCAGCAAGGTTGCATCCATTAGGATGACTTATAGAAGTCAAATGGGAGAGGCACTATAGAGTTCAGTAATGGGTGTTTAAATTTTCCTTTAGTTTTGGTAGATATTTGGAAGAGTTTTACTTCTTACCTAAATCCCAAGGTAGGGATATAAGGAAGAGCCCTCATTAGGTCTTCTTGTAAGAGTTGAATTTTGAAGCCCAAAAAGGTGTGTAAAACCTTATGCATGCTTGAAATATCTTTATCAACAATGAGTTAATCCTTTTGAAGTAGTTTTGAGGTATGGTATTGTGAAGGATCTTAGAGGTTGTAAGGTAGTGGAGGTGTTGTATGTTGTAAGAGATAGTTGGTTGAAGTTAGTGAAGGTTTAGGTAGAGGTATTTAGAATAGGTGAGTGTAGCATGAAGAATAGGCCAACCACCTCGTCTCTAGCCTTGGAAGAGTCCTAAGGGACTGATGGAATGTGTTTGATAGGTTTGAAAGAAGTCTATTTATAGAGTTTTGGTAATAACAACAAGTATAATACCTCCTCCTTGCATCAATCTTTATGTTGAGTAGTCATCTTTTAGTGATCAACAATCTTTACTGTGTGTTCAACTCTATCATGGAAGTTTCATATATAGTAGAATGATTATTCTAAATTGATATATAGTAGCTATGATATTTTTCATGTTTGCTATATTGAAGGATATCTTTAGTGGTCCAAATGAATTTCATCTTTTCTGTCCACCATCACATCAATCTAACATACATTATGGGCATTTAGTCTCCTCCATAGTGTTTATATAATGTTTTTTATGTACTCTCTAGATAGAAGCTATGAACGAAAGTTTGTAAGTTGAATGTAGAAATGTGTAACAAAGTTATAGAATGTAAGAGCTGAAGCTCAGTCAGATGTTCAATCAATTTAATGCTTTATTTTGATATATAAGCTTGTGTGTGTCTTTTTGCTGCACCTCTTCATTCCTAAATAGTAGAAATGGAATAAAAGAAGAGCAGAGAATCTATGGACATAGCATTGATGAATAGAAGTAGAGACTTAAGGAAAATAAAAAAATTTAAAAATGATCTTTGTTCATTGAAAATGATCTAAAATGTCAATAAAAAAACCCTTTAGAAAGATCAATGATGCAAATATGATCTTTGTTCATTTAAAGTGATCTAAAATATTACTCAAAAAACTTGAGGGAGGGTTAAAAAAGAAACATGGTCTTCATCCATAGTCATGTTGACCAAAAATTCAACACTATGAATTGAAAAAAAATCTCTTTTGTATTAGATCATTAATGAAAAATACAATAATTATGAATTAAAAAATGTACACAACTAAATCTAAAACTAATCTTATAATGATACTTGATGAAGTGAAGAATTCACAGAACTTATTGATTCCTCAGTGCCCCTAGAAGACTAAAGAAGAAATGTCTTTTTTCTCCATCATCCGTGTTAGTTGACATTAGCTTGTGCTCTCCCTCAAATGTCCCTAAATTGAACAAAATTCAAACCCTTTTAAGAGAAACAAATGTATGGATAAAGAGAAGAGACTATACTATACTTTAGTATATTAAAGGTAGGTGCTAGATTGTACCATTGTGATAAATTTAGTGATAGAAAGAACAAGAAGGATGGGAGAAGTGTCTCTATCAACATTGTATTGAATTTGATTTTGACTATTCTGCAAGGATAGTAGAAATTTCAATGATATTAATAAGTATTTGAGAATGGCCTACAAATTAACCAGTAGAAAAACATGAAATATCATTAAATATTAAAATGAAAAGGTGAACTTGGAATTTGGAAATAGTGACTAAAATATTCACATATAAATTATAAATTAACCAAAGTATTTTGAAAGTAAAATTCAAAATTCAAATTAGTACACATTATATATAAACCTAGCTAGAGATGTAGCCAATGAAGTTTGACTTTTGCACATTGTAATTTGCAACAAGGATTATAAATTGTGAAATTATAAATGTTACCTACTTTCTCCATTAAGTGTTGCATGTCATATAGACATTATGATCCTCTACTTCCTCCCTGTAATATTATTCAACATATCACCATACTCAATAAATAATGAAAATAGTTCATGAATCAATGTATACTTTAGAATGATCTAATATCATTTGTTTTTACTATTCAAATTATTCTTCATGTCTCTCAATTTACAAAAAAAGTTATCAAATGCAATCAAACATGATTGTAGATAAATAGAAATAATAGAATACCTTGGAGAGGAATAATTTGAGGTAATCCCATAGAAATCCATTCTTTCAAATACTTCATACACTGCAACTAAATTTCATACATATAAGAGTTTTACTATGGTGTCCTTTTGTATTACTTGAAACCAAGAGATTCACATAGTTAGTTGTCATGCAATCATAGGTTAATATTGATCTTCATTTGGTTTCAAGAATAGTTTAATAGTCTCTACTAATCAAGGCCAAACACACGAAGGTGGAAGCTCATTTGGCCCCACCCCCCCCAACATCTACATTCCTCATTAACATTTAAAATTCATTCATTCTATTAATAAAATGTAACATCCATGAATTATCACATGATAACATTCATTAACACATTAGTTTCATTAGAACATTCACATTAACATTGAAATATAAGATTCATTAGAACATTCAAATGAGCATTTAACAGAACATAAATAAAACATCTATACATAAACATCATTCATTAACAAATAAGTTACATAAGTTCACATGGATCATTTATTATTTCTGTTTTTCATTATTTATCCATCCCTATGTTGTTGTAGAGGCATGTCCATGTCATCATCAATATTTCTACTTCTCAACTATGGATGTGCACTTGATGTTCTTTGCAAAGGTTGGTCCTCTGCAATAACAAATAAAAGGGTTAATTTTTATTTTTTAAAGACTTTAAATATTTTAAAGAACATTGTATCACTCTTTACCTTGTCCAACCACATCATCTTGCCCATCAGCTTGAACCTCAACACACTCATCATTTGCATCCCCTACAACTACAATACAAGATTTTTTCTTAATCCCAACACATATTATAGTTAAATTTGTATTACTACACCAAATTCAATTTAAAATGTTTACTTGTATTAATAATTCATAAATAATAAATTGAATATAATTTTTTTACTTCTATATACATTGATATTATTCTTCATCCATCTCATCATTAGGATCATCATTTTTATCGACATTGTCACCACCACTATCTTGGTCATTATCATCATCATTGTTGTCATTATCATCATCATCATCATCATCATCATCATCATCCTCATCATCATCATTGTGATCTGTAGCAACATCATTTTCTTCAAGAGCATCATCAACTAACTTGTGATCATGATCCACTTCTTCCTCTTCCTTTATATCTTCTGCTTCCATCGCATTATACTTTATCAACCTTCCCCTTGGATCATCTGTAACAAAAATTGACCAACCCAATTTATGTGAAACCTTTGAGTAAAATCCTTTCTCACATTGGCTTGGAAGAACATAGGGGTCCTCCCCAAGTGACTCAAACAACCTTATATTAATCATTAGAAATCCATTCTCATGCTCAATAATAGTTCTATAAGGATCGTTTTGATTGAGTCATACTTTGTACCATTTGACAATGAAGAGAGATAATTTGAAGAAATTAAAGTCATAATAAATTATATCAACCAAAATACCATAATATCAATTTTAAAATTCTCAAGGATGTAAGTTATTTCTAGATGAAATATTGGTCATCTGGAAGATTGCACTTATCCCATAATCATAAGTTCTCTTCGTGCCATCTAAACCTTTGATAAAAAATTTATAAGCATTGCAAAAAATAGTCTTGTGTCTTTTCACCTACAATAATGTCAAACATTTATAAATTATTTGACCATGAGTTCAAAAACATACAATTGATTAACAAACTTATAAGTACCTAGAAATTTCTTAAACCATATGCTAAATCTATTTCTTTTTGTGTTTAACATTAGGATCTCCATAATAATGAGCTTGTCTAGCCAATGAAGACATGGATTCCCATTTTAATCCATTACTAGAATTTTGACATCATTCAATCCATACCATCATACAATCTTTGATTGTTTGCAATAAACAAATGCATTGCATCCCACTCTTTAGCAATTGTACAAAAGTAAATAGATGACATATAACAAATTTATTTTGAAGATTAAGAATTAATTAAGTACAATAACTTATCATAATTTATTACCTTTCACTTTCCTAAAGCTACCTTTCCCCACCAAGTACTCCCCTTTGAATTTTTTAATGGAGTCAAGATCCCATATTCAATCTAAATGGGTCTATGTACACCATCATCTGGTATGTCATATATCCCTCAATCATAGAACCCTCGAGACATACTCTTTTTCAAACCAAAGCCTTCAAAAATTTCAAGTGTCTCTCAACTATCCACATTGACCTAGGCTATACATGTCCACACAATTCAATCTCCTCAACTTGGTGTATGAGGTACTGTTCTTGTACATTGAAAAAAGTTAAAGGTAAACACTTTTTCATTTCACACATTAGTAGAGGAATTCTTTTCTTCCAATATTTTATATCTTCTTTATGGATTTCTTTAGATGACAACCACCTACAAGGGATTGAAGATACAAAAACATATAAATACGAGACTTTACAATATATTACTTGTTTGATATATTGAACAAATATCACTACTTACCTCATGTATTTTGCAAGATCATATATCACTTGTTTGATATAATTGTTGAAGTCATTTGGGAGCGATAGGGGTAGAACATATTGCAAAAAATTTCAACTAATCATTTCATTCTTTTCTAATGTAATACAATGAAAATTGAATGCAATTTGAAAAATATATTATAAATACAAAAGATTGTGACTTACCTTGATGAAGGTAAGCCAATCATGTGTTTTCAGCCCAAGGAAAACTTCACTTTTCTTTGATATGAAATTTCTTATATTCACAGCAAATCTCAATTTTTGTATGACTTCTATTATGGCATTACTTTGCTACTCTGTTAATAACCAAGGAAGGACACTTGCATTAATTTGGTCTAGATTGCTATTTGATTCAATGATATTTTTCATTGCATAATTACAATCATGAATATCACTACAAACTTTGGCAATTTTTTCTTTATCACGCCTTCCATGCAATATTTTCCATAGTGTCTCTGTTACATTCTCTCCATTATGTATGGTATCAAACAAATGCAAATTTTTTAGCTTCTTATAGTAGGGAAACCTACTAAATTCTCTGGGATAACATTTTAGTCCCTTTGGAAGGTGGTTACTATTGATGCCTTGATGACCTCAAATTATATTATATTCCAACTTCCATAGGTGAGGTTTCATTCTTTGTGGCTTTGATGTAATCTCTTCTTTCCCATTGAAAATATGTTTTTGACACTTTGAAACTTATATTTTTTTTGGACCACACATTGGAATGATGATATTTCATCTTTGGACCACACATTGGACAAGAGAATTTTCCCTTTTTTTGAAGACTTACAAGATAATGATATGATTGGATTAAATATGTTCATTTTTGGAATTAGTATTATTGCATACAACTAGATTTCAGCATAACATACCATAGAAATGTGTCAACCTTGGGGCATCGTGAATTGTCCACACAAAGATTGCATGGAATTGAGATTTTTTTGTCCAATTGGTCTAGATATATCATACATAGTTAAACCTTTCCATAACACCAATAATGCACCTATAAGAGGCACAATATATACATTCATATCTTTCATTTGATACTTACCTAGTTGAATGAGCAATATCAGATAATTATCATGGTCATTTCACTCCAAGACTTATAATTACCTATAAGTACCAATAAAATAATTAAATACAAGGAACAATAACTGCCAACATAATGTGCTCCCTCTTTATTGACATCCATGGAAGAAAGTTATTGTTGATAACAAAAATAGGCCAGACCGAGTAAACATATCTTATCTCTCCATATGGATTGACACCATCAATTGCTAGACAAAGCTTTAGATTTTGAGGTTCTTCTTTAAAGTGTGGCCAATTTTTCTCTATGTCCTTAAATGATAAACCATCTATAGGCATTTGAATAATGTCATCTTGACTTCTACTGCATGCATGGTAATCCATAAATTGTGTGAAGCTATTGTGCATGAATAATCATTTAAGATGCAGAATAATGAGGGTGTAACAAAGAACCTTGAGGCACCTTTTTTGTCACTTGGTCATCTCAATATCTTCTCATATTGCATTTGGGTTATTCTATTTCAATTTTGTGTTCTTTATGATAAATTACATGATCTTGAGGACAAGCATCTATTGATTGATACTCCATTCCAATATGTTTCATAGTGGCACATAATTCTTAGTATGAGCGAGGGATAACATTTGATGGTGGTAACAAGTAGTCACCTATCAATCTATAGAAAAAAAAACTAGTCATTAGTATAAACAATTTTAATGGTACATATTTCACCTTTTATAGACTATAATGATGTATATCACAAACCTTAGCATACATGACATTATTATGTTGGATAAACTATTCATAACCTTCCAATTCACCAACAACAATACAAAAAAGAGAAGAGTTGATTGGGATCCTTCATAAAGGATCATGTTTGCCTTCTCAAGTAGAGGTATATCATGGATGACATCAATTTCATCCTCCTCCTCATCATCGTCATCAACAATAGCAACACCAGTACCAAATGTGTCATGGATCAATGTATTCATACCATCATCTTTAAATGTGCTTTCTAGTACATGATCATCACCTTCCATGGGACCATGTGATCTTCTCCTTCAATAATCACACCTACATGTTCCTCCATATTCACACCTCCATGTTCCTTCATATTCCCACCTTCTTTTTCCTCTGAGATGTGTTGGTCCATACCATGTACTACCCTAGGGAGATCAACCTATATAAAAATGATGATAATCAAACCCCCATTCTGTGGTTCATAAGTATATCAATTATGAAAATAATATAACAAAAAAACTTACCAATTGATGATAATTAAACCTCCCCCTTCAATGTGACCAGTCTCCCAACATTATCTCTTAGCTATTTTAATTTTTATTCTTCTTGTCTTTAAATTGTCACAATGCTTGTAAGGACAATAACATTTTCCATCACCTAGTCTTTGAAAGTTAGACAACAATCTAGTGATTATCTCCCTATTTTGATCAAAATCCCTTGTATTATCTGATATGACCCTTCTTTATAGGAATAAGTTATTCATGGACCCTTATTGAGTTGGTTGTACTTAATGTTTATATCTGCACATATGGTTTTGAAAGAAACATTTGATGTAATTAATGTGTATATCTGCAAAAATATTGGATACATTGTACTTAATGTTTATATCTGCACATATCATTTTTAAAAAAAACATTTAGTGTAATTAATGTGTCTATTTTCAAAAATATTGGACATGTTGTACTTAATGTTTATATCGATACATATGGTTTTGAAAGAAACATTTGGTGTAATTAATGAGTATATATGCAAAATTATTGGACATGTACTTAATGTTTATATATGCACATGTAAGGTTTTAAAATAAATATTTGGTGTTAAAATAGTACACAAAGTTTTACAAAATTAATGTTTTACAAGAAAATACACCTAAGGAACTATTAACTCAGAACCAAGAACATTGTGTTGAAATAGTACAAAAATTGTTTGACATGAGAGGTCTACGAGTGAGGGTGTTGACTAATCTTGAAAACTTGAATTTTGAAATGAAACTTATGTAGGATCAAACACCTTTTCCAAAGTTACAACACAATATGAAGTTGAAAGCTATTGAGGATCAAACATCTATGCCCCTTGTCCTCTATCCTCTTCCTTTTCATTCCTCTTTTTTGTAACTCCTTGTCACTCCCTCCATTCTACTTCTTCTTTTGGCCTTCTTGTTCTCTTGAACATTTAGGGAGTTTTTCACATGATTCCTCATTAGTTCATATTTCAATCAAATTATTTTTTCCTTCAACTTAGCCATCTATTGGTTTATCCATGTGTGAGTGAATGGTGTTAAACATGAGTCATTATTGTGTTAAAACTTCATCTTTGTTTGACCAAACTATAGAAAAAATTTCATTCTTTCTTGTTCTGTCATGATACTATGCCAACACATGCATGGTTACATCCTTGGCCTCCATTGTTAGGCCAACATATGGAGCCTTTATATCAAACCATTCTTTATAAATTAGGGAATGCACATCATGTGTGGCATGCAAGTGATGCATTTGCATATGCAATTTTATCACCTTGAAAAATTGTATTTGATCCTAATAGCTAGGAAAAACTAATTGTTTAAATTATTTAAATGAATTGAAAAATTATTTCTCCATCTTCAAGTAACCTAAATCCTTGCTTCTCCCAGTTGTATTTTTTCTCTATTGTTATATATTCTATAATAAATTTTCAATTTCTTTCTCCATGTTTATGCATATAAAAGCCCATATCATCTTAGGATAAAACTAAGGAAAGTGGTAGTAAATATAAAAATAAAGAACTCAAAAAGGAGTTCAATAAAATAAATTATTTGTGTGCTTGATGCTATTTAATGATCTACTAAACTAGCTAATCATCATATACTTATAATGATCAAAGTATGCACAAAGTAAGATCTTGTTACATAAAATTTCAGCAAAAAATAGAGGGAACAAAATTCAAATAGGGAGTCATATAATATCTAACTATAATTATGAATTAAACGTAATATCAAATACAACCCTATTTTTCTATGTATTTTTTTAGTCTACACCAAAATCAATAACCTTGTTTTTACTATACAATATTTTTGTTAGTCAATAACCTTTTTCTTTTTTATTATTTGTGAAGTAATCCCCTTGAATTGGGCATACCATGTTTTCTATCCAAGTAGTATCAAGACAAGCACAAACAACTCCTAGAATTTTTGTACATAGACCCAGTGGATATGCATGCACACCCAATTCAAAAGCTACTACCTTTACATCTCTTTGTTTAGATAATCATACAGGAATTTGGGTTATGATGATCAACCCATGAGCACTCTAAGCCTTATCTTATCATGGATGTTAGTCAAGTACATTCTATTTCTCCTTTGATTAAATCAGCAAAAATTCTTAATCATCACATGCATTTCAAATATCAATTGCATTCATCTTTGAGATCATTGCAATTCTTTTTATTAATGGTGGAATTTAGTTTTTATTATTACAAAGGAAACTATTGGAGTGAATGTGTTTCTTGATCAACATCAATAAGCTAGAGAGTAAAAAATCATCTATACCCAAAAATGGCCAAGGAAATCAAAAGTTTTAAGAAAACAAAAAAGGGGAGTATATCTTAGAAGTAGAAGATCACCTAACATTTAGTGGGGCTAAGAAAAGAGTCTTGGCTTGATAAAATTGAACTAATATTGCATAGCTCATTCTTTCAACTCTATTTATTTTTCTAATCAACAAAATAGGAAGAGTTTGTATAGTAAAAAATTCATTCTGTGTATTTTGTAATGTCTTCTATGATATGTTTTTGTAAAATTTCTTGCAAACTCTACCCATTATTTCTTGTCTAAATTATTTTTGTGCACGATCTTGAGGTAAGTCACTTAGCAATGGTTGAGTGAGTTTTATTGTTTTATTATTTGGACTTTGGAATATGTATGTAGCTGGATCATTTTTGCTATTGTGTAGATAATATGTAATAAGCACCTTAAAAATTTATCTCTAAATATATAAAGATATCTTCTATGATATGTTTTTTGTAAAATTTCTTGCGAACTCTGCCCATTTTTCATGGTCTTCATTACTTTTGTGCAAGATCTTGAGGTAAGTCACTTAGCATGGGTTGAGTGAGTTTTATTGTTTTATTATTTAGATTTTGGAATATGTATATAGTTGGATAATTTTTCTATTATGTAGATAATATGTAGGAAGCACCTTTAAAAAGTTGTATCTAAATATATAAAGATATCTTCTATGATATATTTTTGTAAAATTTCTTGTGAACTCTACCTATTTTTCTTGGTTTGCATTATTTTTGTGCAGGATCTTGAGGTAAGTCACTTAGCACAAGTTGAGTGAGTTTTATTATTTTATTATTTGGATTTTGGAATATGTATGCAGCTGGATCATTTTTCTATTATGTAGATAATATGTAATAAGAACCTTCAAACAGTTCTATTTGAATATATAAAGATATATTCTATGATATGTTTTTGTAAAAATTCTTGCAAATTCTACCCATTTTTCCTGGTGTGCATTGTTTTTGTGTAGGATCTTGAGGTAAGTCACTTAGCACATGTAATGCCTACCCCTACTTGACTTTTCTAATTTTTCTTGACAAGATTCTTTTAGGCCTATTCTATTATTATGTTCTATGATTAGCAGTGCTGGATTACTAGAATTTATTAATTGTATTTCATATGCAGTTAACATATGCGTTGAGTATGCAGTTACTTTAGTACAAGTTATTTCATGTATGCATGATTATACTTTGATGATGATTGTATATAGTGATTTCAGTTATTTCATGATGCTAGTTAGATGAACTATTTATATGTGGTTTCTATTGATACTTACCCCATACTTACATGTGTATGGTATGCATGCATGTTTTCTTTATGTTTGATGTTTCTAATGTGGTTGACAAAGGGAGTCGTAATCACCTACTTGTTGGGATCTACATGATGCACCACTTCCTACCATTTCTTATTTAGTTTAGAATATATGTGTTTGTACATGCACAAATTTTATGTGAATTGCAGGTACCAGGTATCAACTTCCCTAAATTGCCAAGATGAGAATACCCTATCATAGTATTTCAAAGGTATAAGTGGGCAGATTACTCTTGAGTCCAAATCTTAAACCCTAAGCCAATTGTTGTAGAAAATAGAACAACTATTTGAGTTAGTTCCACCTTTTTGAATTTTTCAAGTGACATGAATTTGTGATTTTGACCTTGGAGTTTGATATTGTCCTTTGTCTTTAGTTGAGTTGTCATTTTTGGTTTTGTGGGTTTGTGGTGATTTTTTGTTATATTTAAATCAAATTAAAAGATAATTTAATGATTTAATTTAATGGAAATTTTATAAAGAAAATTCAATATTTAATTATATTTAATTTATTAATTAATTAATTAATTAAAAGAATCAATTTTAAAGATTTTATTAAAGTTATATTTTTGGTGTATTTGTATTTATTTAATAGCTTTAGTTTAATAATAAACTCTAAATAATATTAATAGTTGAATTAATAAATATATTATTAAATCATCTCATGATTTAATAAGAGAGAGAAAAAAATATTTAATCAAGTTTATTTTAATTAAATTGCAAAAAGCATGCATGCAAATGTAAAAGATAATTAAACATTAATAAAATATTGATCAACGAGTTCCCTCTAGTGATTGCACAATCAAAGCCCCAAATTTAGGGGAGAACTCTTTATCAGAGAACTAGAGCTCATTTTGCAATTACATAGGTTTTGGAGGAGGAATTTTTAGGGAAGAAGATTTTCAGAGAATCAGGTTTTGGAGAAGTGATTTTTAGAGGAAGAAGCTTTTTAGAAAGAAGGGGTTTCTTTCATGTGCCTTTTACATTTGCATGTTTTAGTGTTTGCATCTTAGCATCAGATCTAGGTAGTATCTCATGGTTTAGTTTTATAGTGGATTTCTAGATCCTTCAAATTCCTATCTTCTCCTTGTCTATTTTATTTCTATTTTCAAAATTTCTCTAGGTTAAAACTCTTATTTACATATTTATTGTTCTTCATTTTTGAAGATGTCTATGAATGAATTTCATCCTTTTGAAATCTTTGTGTGTTAATTTAGAATTGAAACCCTTATTTGTTGAAATTATCACACTTTGTTTCTTGAGAATTTCTATGAATGGATTTAATTTGAAACCTTTGTTTAATTGAAAAAAATAAAATAAAAATCAAACTTAGTGAAACTTTATGTTAATTTCTTTTGGGTCACATGGCAAGGCATTACATCTAGTATCAGAGCCCGAGTTTTTGCATTGGGAGCTCTGGGTATATTGGAACACCACTAGTTGTTAACTAGTTGAACTAAAGCAAAACTTAAACAGTGTTATGTATCTTTTGTAACAATTGAACATTTGAACTTTAAACTGAAAACAAAACTTGAATTGTTATATGTACCTACTACAAACTTGAACACTTGAACTAGTTGAACTGAAATGAAATGTAAATAGTGTTATGTATCTTTTGCAACTTTAACACTTGGAAACTTCAAACTTGAGCACTTGATACTTGAAACATAGAAAAAGGCAAAACTTGTAAAACTTGTGAGTTGGATTTCAAACATGTTTTCTTATGATTGTTCTTTAAGATGGTATGCCTTTGATTTATTTTGTGAGCATTTTTGTTCTTCTTGACTTTTGATTTATGTCTATACATTATAACTTTTATATTTTCCAATGGATATAGAGATATTGATCTTTTATTTGGAGTTTTTTAGGCGATCTATTTTAGTACTTGTTAAAAAGATGAATTTGGATCAATATGGTTTTTGGTTTATTATTAAACTAGAATCATATTGCTCTAAGTGACTGAAAGTGTATACATAGTTAACTTATTTGTATTAGTTTCTTAAATGAGATTTTTATTTGACATTGTAGATTATAGTCTTTGACTTTTATTTACCCTAGTCATCATAGCAGGCTTCTAGGAGTGAGCCTAAGTCTAGGGAGAGTGGATGTAATGCCTACCCCTAGTTTAGTTTTATCTTTCTTGTAGGCTTCCAGGACCAAGCCTAAGTCTAGGGGGAGTGGATGTAATGCCTACCCCTACTTGACTTTTTTGATTTGTTTTGACTGAATTCTTTTTGGCCTGTTCTATTATTATGTTTTATGGTTAGTGCTGCTAGATTACCAAAATTGATTAATTGTATTTCATATTCAGTTAATATATGTCTTGAGTTACTTTAGTACTAGTTATTTCATGTATGCATAATTATACTTTGATGATGATTGTATACAATGATTCTAGTTATTTGTGACGCCTCACCTCGACCCAACCTAGCACCGATGATACATTGTTATTTTGTTACTCATGCTTGTTATGTCAGAACATTATTGGATACATTGAACATTGTTAAGCTAATTGTTTTACAACGTGTGATGTTAATTCAGTTATTTGATTTTTTCATTTAATGCTTAGAAATATGCATAACGATGAAGAAAATGTATGCAACACTAACACATTTGGTTATGCAGGTCGAAAGGTTAGAAATATGAGTAGAATTAGATAAAAAACTATTTATTGAGAAATGGATGATTTAATTTATGTAATTCCTCTAATATGTAATTCACATTATGCATGTGGTTTTGGACCTACTGATGTGTGCAATGAGTGTGCAGGAAAATTAGCCGAGACAACTCAACAGAAAAAACGGAGCTAAACTACTTGTTAATTTTGTGCTAACCTTATATTGTAATTCTTTAAAGGTTGTAATTTGATCTTACTATTCTCCTAACTTTTAATTGTTCCTAATAAGCCTTTAAAGGCTTAGAAACATTAAATTTAAGTACCCCCATGGCTAAGGGTATGGGTGGGGGTACTTTCCAACCCTTTAGCCTCCTAGGTTGACTCTTAGGGTCTCTTAAAAACCCTATTATAGGCTGATTTCGAAAATGGGTTACTCTTTACTTGGGTTAGTGAAACCAAAACTCCATCTTGAGTTACTTGAAGCTTAGTGGAGTTAAGGACCATACTTAGAGGCATTTTTGGAGGAGGTTGGTTTGGTCACCCAATCCTCTAGTTTTGGAGGAAGTTATGAAGATTGAAGGAAGAAAAGGGAAGCTCTTCTCAAACCACCAATGCCATAACTCTTTTATGAAGGTAGGAGATCTTCACTCCATGAATGGTTCTTTATGTGTGTTCATGTTTTGAATCTTGCTTGAATCATGTTGGAGACATTATGTAATGTTGCATTCTTGTCGTGTGTTGGGGTGGATTGCGAGGGATTTTATCTTGTTTTCTTTTGATGTTATTCATATGCCTTCTTGGTGTGTTGATTGTTTTTGAGAGATTTTCATGGGGATGTTTTTGGCAACACTCACCCTTGGATAGGGAAGAAGTGGCCATGCTTGGGGAAAGGGCATTAGTTGGACCTCAACAGTGTAGAGTCTCCTCTCATGGAGAGAGGAGGGAGAAAGGGTGGGGTGTATGGGCCCCTACTTATCATCCCATACCTTTTTGTTATCGAGAATTCTTGAATGTGGAAGAGAATAAAAATCCTTGTGGATATAGCCCTGAAAGGGCCTTGTGAAAGAATTGAAATTCTTGAAGTTTTAAGCCTCGAAAGGGCTAAGTGAAGGTATGGTGATTGACTTCTCCTATTGAGAAAATCCACCTTTCCCCTATATTGGTTCATTGTTGGACCTATTGTGCAACCGGGTGGGAGTGCATGTTTAATTTGCTTATCTCCTTGTGTTGTTATCTCCATGTTGTTTCTTGTCTCTTTCATGTTTCCCCTTGATGCAACGTAGACATTTGATAAAAGTTCTCTTGTGGAATCCTTGAAGAAATCTCATTGAATTGTAATATTTTGTAAGATGTAATTGATTTTGATGTAGTGGCAAAGACATCAAGTTTTCTTACTGGTTCTTTCCCGATGGAGCCTTGAACCAGGATGAATAATAGAGGAAATAAAGAAGATTATGAAAATTATACTTGCAATGTTCTCAAGGGTTCCAATTTTTTCTTATGTTGTGAGAGATGGACTGATATATATAATGTCATTGAATTATAAACTATCAAGTTCCAATTATGTTAATGAGATGCAAATTAGATATACTGAAGCTCTAATTTGATGTTTTAGGTATTGTGAGGACACGAACAATACTACATTGTACACAACAAATTTATATCACACCTTGTTAAATTCTACAATTGACAAAACCAATGTCATTAATGAAGTATGCATCTACTTGGATTCAAAATAAGAGGCTCTTATACCTTTGATGTAAGATAAACTATTAAACAAGAAATATACAGCAAAGAAATTATGCCAACACTTAGCCAAAAATTGGCTTCCAACTAAAATGTGCATCTCCAGGTCAAAAATAACCTCTCTGGAAAATGTATGGAAGAAATTTTAATTCCCCTTGTCACAGAGAATATTCTCTGAATTATTCCCTTTTTAACTTCACACTAAATCATTGCTAAATTCTTAAGAGGAATATAAGTTAAATAAATTTAAAATTATAACATCTAAATGCACATCTTGTTGTAGCCCTCAACAACAAAATTTATGCATTAAAGGCTTGTCTTGACAAACAAACATAACCCATTCACACCACTTGAAATCTGAGTTAGCACATGGGCTTGAATCAATGTTGGCAAGCCAAAATTTAAGATAGACAAGAAATTCAAATCATACGTGAAGGTCCATCTTGGGTCTCGTGCTTCTTTGACATGTCACTTGAGGAAGAGTGAAATTTAACTTTGCAAGGGTTTCCAAAAAGTTTCCCATCTCCTAATTTGTTATTATCACCTTCCAAAGATAGGCGTGGATTTCATCCAACAACTTGTCACCATGAGTACTTCACGACTAACGCCCTGTCCTATCAGCAAAAGGGTTAAAAAAAAAAAAAAAAAAGTTGTGAGTTTATGGGGATTAACACTTACCCCACCCTGCACTTTACTCCACTGCACATGATCCAGGCGTGAACACCACTCACACAAGGCAGAAGGAGGGGACAGGTCTGCAACATGTAGACCTCGAGCAGCGTTCTCTCCCTTGGAAAGTGGGGCCATGTATGGGGCGTCAATCTAAGGGATTTAGCATAGTTTTTTTTAAAAATTTATTGGGATGTGTAGTGTAGCTGTTAGTTGGTAGGTTTTAGGTAGTAGTTAATTTTATATATTTTTGTTTGTGGTATAGTTGTCAATAATGGTTAGTATATTGGTTAATATTTAGTTAGTAGTTTATATTGTCAAATTAGCATGTAGATAGTTTAAGTTAGTATGTAATTGATTATTAGTTAGTATATTATGTGTAGTTAGAGTATATTAGATTTAAGTTAGTTTTAGATTTAATTTTGAATGTTGTTTATCATTCGGGTTTAATTTTAAGTTAGTTTTTTTAGGTAGTATTTAATTGATTTAAGTTAAGATAGTTTAGATTTAGTTATAATTTAATTAGTATTAGAATTGTTTAAATTGAGTTAGTAGAAATTAACGTTAGTCATTTGATAATTGTTTGAAAGTTTCACCTTAAATGTAAAATATGATTAGTAGTTGGTATCATTAATTCGTGGATGGATTCTACCGTTAGCTTAGATTAGAATCTTACTAATTTATTAATTAGATTATAATTACTTTATGAGATATGGAAGCATTTAAATTGTCTCTTGTTTTATATTGAGCTTGGCTAATTTAAGATCTTTTGTGTTATGCACATATGCTTAGGTTGATAGTTGAGCATTAACCATAATGTTATAAGGAAGTTATTATCAAATAGAAATTTAAATGTAGGTTATTATAAGTTCGAATCTAAAAGTTTAAGTTGATATTAGGACATTTGAATTAAAATAGGCTTAATGTTTATAACTAGTTCGATACTATTTATGAGTTAGTTAATTGTAATGATTGACATTTCAATATTGGACCTTAAATTTTAATAAAGTTTGAACAAGGTTTAGTAACTTATAGATTCATTTGAAATTGTACTAGTCATAAATTTTAATAGCAAATAATTAAATTAATTAATTAGATGGTTATAAGTATGTTTGGGAAAATTTTAAGGTTAACTTAGATTTGGAATTAAAGTTTTTAAACATAATTAGAAAGAGGATGGTAGAAGTTAATTAATAACACTAAGCCTAGAGAAATTGATTAAAGTTGTAACGACGTTCAAGTTGTTCATTTAGTAGTAAGGGCCTAGTTAATTAAACCATCCTTAAGGTTGTAACAATTGTTCATGATTAGTTCTATTAGAGTTAAACCCTTAAAACTTTTTCGACCATGTTATCTTATTTAATCTTGTTAATCCTATGAACATTTGTCGACCCTATCATCTTAATTAGTTCAAAAAAAATTTGTTGTGTGTGTTTTTTGCCCCTTACTTTTGGGCATGACATTATTTCATGATGTTAGTTAGATGAATAGTTTATATGGATACTTACCCCATACTTGCATGTCTATGGTGTGCGATATTTTCTCTGTTTGACATTTCTAATGTAGTTGAGGAAGGGAGTCATAGTCATTTGCTAGTTGGGATCTACATGATGCACAACTTCCTACCATTGCCTAATTAATTTAGAATAAATGTGTTTGTACACGCATGGATTTTATGTAGATTGTAGGTACCAGGTATCAACTTCCTGAATTGCTAAGATGAGCATACCCTACTGTAGTATTTTAATGGTATAAGTGGGGAGATAACTGTTGAGTCCAAATCTTAAACCCTAAGCCAATTATCCTAGAAAATAGGACAAGTATCTGAGTTAGTTTGACCTTTTTGAATTCGTGATTTTGACCCTGGAATTTGATATTGTCCTTTGTCTTTAGTTGAGTTGTCAATTTTGGTTTTGTGAGTCTATGGTGATTTTTTATTATATTTAAATCAAATTAAAAGATAATTTAATGATTTAATTTAATGGAAATTTTATTTAAAAAATTCAATATTTAATTATATTTAATTAGTTGATACATTAATTAAATAAAAGAGTCAATTTTAAAGATTTTATTAAAGTTCTATTTTTGGTGTATTTATATTTATTTGATTTAATAATAATTTATTTAAGAGTTTTATTTTAATAATAAACTCTAAATAATATTATTAGTAAATATATAGTAATAATATTATTATTGAAGCATCTCATGATTTAATAAGAGAGAGAGAAAAATAAATTAATAAAGATTATTTTAGTTAAATTGTATAAAGCCTATGCATGAAATTAAAATATAATAAATTAATTAAAGAGAGAAAGCTAATTATTTAAATAAAGATATTTTAAATTGCAAAAAGTGTTCATGAAAACCTAAAAGATAATTAAATATTAGGAGAATATTGATGGATGAGTTCCCTCTCATGATTGCACAATTAGGGCCCCAAATTTAGGGGAGAACTCTTTATCAGAGATCTAGAGCTCATTTTGCAATTACATAGGTTTTGGAGGAGGAATTTTCAGGGAAGAAGATTTTCATAGAACTGGGTTTTGGAGAAGTTATTTTTAGAGGAAGAAGTTTTTTAAAAGGAAGGGGTTTCTTTCACATGCTTTGTACATTTACTTATTTTAGTGTTTGCATCTTAGCATCAGATCCAGGTAGGATCTTGTGGTTTAATTTTATAGTTGATTTCTATGCTTCAAATTCCTATCTTGTTTATGTTTTTTGTATTTTTATTTTTAGAATTGCTCTAGGTTGAAACTCTTATTTGCATATTTATTGTTTTTTATTTTTGAAGACGTCTATGAATGAATTTCATCCTTTTGAAATACATGTGTACTAATTTAGAATTGAAACCCTTGTTTGTTGAAATTATTGCTCTTTGTTTCTTGAGAATTTCTATGAATGGATTTAATTTGAAAGCTTCATTTAATTTTAAAAAAAATGTTGGTCAAACTTAGTGAAACTTTGGGTTAATTTCTTTTGGGTCACATGGTGGGGTGTTACAACACAAGTTGAGTGAGTTTTATTGTTTTATTTTTTGGATTTTGGAATATGTATGTAGCTAGATCATTTTTTCTATTATGTAGATAATATGTAATAAGCACCTTTAAAAAGTTCTCTCTGAATATATAAAGATATGTCCTATGATATATTTTTGTAAAATTTCTTGTGAACTCTACCCATTTTTCCTGGTCTACATTATTTTTGTGTAGGATCTTGAGGTAAGTCACTTAGCATGGGTTGAGTGAATTTTATTATTTTATTATTTGGATTTTGGAATATGTATGTAGTTGGATCCTTTTTCTTTTGTGTAGGTAATATGTAATAAGCACCTTAAAAAAATTTTCTCTAAATATATAAAGATATCTACTATGATATGTTTTTGTAAAATATATTGTGAAGGCTACCCATTTTTCCTAGTTTACATTATTTTCATGCGAGATCTTGAGGTAAGTCACTTAGCACAAGTTGAGTGAGTTTTATTATTTTCTTATTTGGATTTTGGAATATGTATGTAGTTGGATCATTTTTTCTATTTTGTAGATAATATGTAATAAGCACATTAAAACAGTTCTCTTTGAATACATAAAGATTTCTTCTATGATATGTTTTTATAAAATTTCTTGCAAACTCTACCCATTTTTCTTGGCTTGCATTTTTTTGTGCATGATCTTGAGGTAAGTCACTTAGCATGGGTTGAGTGAGTTTTATTATTTTATTATTTGGATTTTGGAATATGTATGTAGTTGGATCATTTTTTCTATTGTGTATATAATAAGTACCTTAAAAAAATCTCTCTAAATATATAAAGAGATACATGTTTAGAAGGAAATATAAAGAAAAACATGTTTAGAAGGAAAGGAAAGGAATATTTATATATATACCTCTTCTCACCATAGAAGAAAATTATAGAGCAAGGGCATGCATATCACAAGGGCATGACATGACAACGAAATCATAGAGCAAGGGCATGACATGACAATGAAATCATAGAGAAAGGGCACGGCATGACAATGAAAATCAAAATCAATGGAAAATGATTGTTGTGTTTTCTTTTTTTTTCTTATGCTCATGAGGTCATTGTACTAATGATGCTAATGTCAGTATTATGATGTCATCAACAAAAATTGCAAAAAAAAACCATTAAAATCACCAAAAATTACACTACCATTGCAAATTACTGTCACAGTTTGACCCCAAACGTTGTAGTGTCTATTAGGATTTGTAGAAGGAAGATGAACCCACTATCCAAATAGCTTTAGGGGCAAGAACAATGATCCCACTCTCCAAATAATCTATGTACTATTCCATATAGAATAATAGAATTGAACTGTATTAGTTCTTCTCTTTCTCTATCATATCAACCAGACCACTACTCCTTCTGATCTTCATACCAGATCAAAAAATTTGCATCCAATAATCCCTTGGATTGATTACTCACATTCACCAAATACTTTTCTCATTTTTACACTTCCTTGATTATTTTGCATTCAATTAAATGATCACACACTTGTAAACAAGGAAAACATCTTTCGTTTATACTATATCTTAAAAATAATTCCTTGAGTCATCCATGAGGATTTTCCAATTAATTATAATAGCACTCTTGGCTTCCAATCTATACAAATTATCACCTGTGTGACACTAGGGCTTGCACATTCACTGACATCACCATCAAACTATCTTTTATCATTGACTAACTACAGATATCTAGATTATATTTCTATTAGAAGATATAATACAATCATCAAAAACTACTTCTCAAGTACATTTTCTCTGTACTACTTACTATAAATTGGACATATCTTCTATACATATTTGAATTAATTTACACACATTTAACCTCGTCACTAGGACATAGTGTGGAACATGTTTTGTCAATATTGTTGGCAATATGGTTAGATATATTTCTTGATAGTTGTCATTTATGGAAACATACATTTAACATTTCATTTATGCATTTAGAGTTAGAAAATTGTCTAAGTGTTAGACAATTTGCAATAATACAAGTCAATAGATGTTAAGTGTATGAATGACTTGTTGAGATTTAGCTCATGCAAAGTTGAAGGAAGTTTCATGATGCTATTATGATGACATGTGCTAGTGTGTAGATGCATATAGATAGTACGACATGAGTTATGATTAAAATACCAGTGTGGGTATTTAACAGTGTATAACAGATCATAGTGAAGAATTGGAGTGTACAACCTTAGAAATTATTTTGGTTATGAAATAATTACTAAGTTATGATGAGCTAGCTATGTGGATATTAATCCATAAACTATTTATATTATGTCAAGCATGTGAACACATGAAGGCCTACTGAGCAGAGTTTTGTAAATATGCAAAGTATAAGTAAAGATTGTATCTTGTGAAGATAAGTGTGCTATCTATGATAGACAAGCGATTGTTATATGATGCAAACTATTTTTATAGAAAGCTTGAAATATTTCTGAACCTTATGTAATGAAACTTCTAATCTATGATCATGTTAGAAATGCTTTAGAATAACTGGGGGGGAGGGGGGGTTGGGTGGGGGTGAATTAGTTATTCAAGGTCTAGATGTTCTAATAAATTATTTTCACTAAGTATAGTAAGCCCACTTAAACTAAACATGCATCCAAGCTAAACATTCCTCTTAACAAGTTATTGATAAATCAACATGCATGAATAAAACATGAAAGAACAAAAAATAACACAATTATTTATGTGGAAACCCAATTTGGAAAAAACCACCAGTAACATGCTACTCCTTTCTCACTCTTTTGAAGTGATGCCCAGTGAAAGGCCTACCTGTTAAAGGCTACAAAGTACACTATTAAATGTGACCTAGTTAAGGGATTTCAACCACCTTGTTAGAAGTGGCCCTGGTTAAAGGACTTTAGAACACTCACTTGGAATGTCAACCTCTTAAAGGATTTACAAAATGGTTGTTAAACCAACCTAAGTCCATAGGATTTTTCCCTAACTAATACAATTGCTAGAGAGTAACAATAAGGGCTTTGATATGATATAAATCACAACACAACTTGTAGATTTCAAATCTCAATTCAGTTCACAAATTTGCCTTGCTTTCAGTCTTTGTAGCTTTGACAGCTTGTCCTCCTTTCAAGCTTTGTGTCCTTTAGTCTCCATGCTCGATGTGCTAATGCAATCACCTCTATGGTCACCTATCGAAGTAGAGTCTCTTTACTACATTCTTCCCTCTTGATGTCTTCTTCTTAACACCACACACACTCTCCAACCACTCTTGCTTCTTGACCTATAACTCCTTAAATAGAAGTCTAGAATACTTTTCCTACTTTAATCTTCCTACTCTTATTTTGGCTTAGAATAGATTAGGTAAGATATGATGTATCTACCCCTTATCTTGTTTCTTCTAGAAACATCATGTAGAATCCACCTGTATTAAACTAAAAATGGTTAACCTAAAATTTTGGGCCACTAGCTCAATGTCCTTATCTTCCATTTGGTTCACAAAATTCAAAGTAATAAACATGTTGGCTCAGATCTAGCAAATCTTTGACTTTTCAAATAATGCAGCAGCTTGACACTATTGACTTTATGATGCCTGACACATACTGTGTTGCTCGACACCTATTGTGGATTCACTCAGCACATCAATTTTGCTAGTACACTATATTCTCCTTTTTGTTCAACTCCCTCTCTAATATTGTTATCATGATCAATTCTTGTCTATGCTATTTTCTTCCTTCTTAGCTGCTATTTCTTTCCTTCTTAGCAGCTATTTCCTTTTCTCCTTCCTTTCTGCTATTTTTGGCTTTACACATTTGATCCTATAGATTTGATCAATTTCTACTATTTCTCCCTCTTTGACAATAATACCAAAGACATATCATTTCATTGTCTTATCATTCAATTGTAGCATTTATAAGAATTCCAATTTCTCACTATGTCAACTTGCTTGTGACTTATTTGGAATTTCAATATTTTAATTACTTCAAGAAAAACCTAAAGTAAGTATCCTCTGCATAATTTATATTATTTCAAAAATCAACTTATTTCATGCAGAGCAGTCTTGTTGTTACTAAAAATACCTTGGATAGGGGTATCACCCCTAACTTACCTCTAAGATACTCAAATACATCTTTAGGCAATGGTTTTGTGATGATGTCAGCAATTTGTTCCTTTGAGTTGACATATTCTATCTTCACTTGTTTGTCTTCCACCACTTCTCTTACATAGTGATACTTAATTGCAATGTGCTTTGTTTTAGCATGCATCACATGATTCTTTGATATGTTGATGGCACTTGTATAATCATAACAGAGTATCACAGGTTTAGTTATCTCTTCCTTCATCCCTTTCAATAGGTTCTTGATCCATACAATATTGGTGCAGTTGATAGTAGCAGCAACATACTTGGCTTCAACTATGGACTGTGAGGTACAAATTTTCATTTTGCTAGTCCAAGTGACTAATCTTTTACCTAAGAAGAGTGCCCCTCCACTAGTACTTTTTCTATCATCTATATTACCTCCCCAATTTGCATTAGTGTAGGCATTCAACTCAAAGTTTTCAGTCCTCTTGTAGTATAAACCAAAGTCATATGCTCCTTTTAGGTACTTCATTATTCTTTTTACTACCATAAGATGATTTTCTCTTGTGTCTGAAAATTTTTTTTCTACTATTCTAACAAATAATGCAATGTCTAGTCTACTATGTACAACATACTGTAACTTTTCAATCATTGATCTATACACTGTTTGATTTACTTCAGTTGGCTTATCATTTTTGGATAACTTATGTCCTATTACCATTGGTGTACTGACTAGTTTTGAATCCTCCAAGCCAAATGTTTTGAGTATCTCCTTGATATATTTTGGTTTGGTCAAAAATATGCCATGTTTTAGTTGATGTACTTGCAATCTAACAAAGTATTTTATTTCCCCAAACATTGACATCTCAAACTCATGTTTCATCTAATTGGCAAAATCTTTGCATAGTGCATCTTTTCCTCCAAATATTATATCATTGACAAAGATTTCATATAATAGAATGTCTTTACCTTTTTCTATCTTGATATATAGGTTGTTGTTTTCATCTATTCTCTTAAATCCTATATTCACAAGATATTTGTGAAGTCTCTTGTACCATGCTCTAGGTGCTTGTTTCAAACCATAAAGTGCTTTATGCAGTTTGTAAACCATATCCTTGTTTTTGTCATCAACAAATCCCTCTAGTTGTTCTATGTATACTTCCTCTTCTAGTATACCATTTAGAAAAGTAGACTTTACATCCATTTGGTAGACTTTAAAACCTTTTTAGGTAGCATATGCAAGTAGGGTTCTTACTCCTTCCATCCTTGCAACATGGGAAAATATTTCCCCATAGTCCAATCCTTCTTCTTGTGCATAACCTTTATAGACTAGTTTGGACTTATTTCTTGTGATCTCACCATTTTCATCTAGCTTGTTCCTAAATACACACTTGGTACCAATCACATTCTTATCAGCTGGTCTTGGAACTAAAGTCCAATTTTTGTTCTTCTCTATCTAATCAATCTCCTCTTCCATAGCTCTACACCAATCATCATCTAGTAGTCCATCTTTCACTATTTTGGGTTCAATCTTTCTTAGTAGACATGATTCCTTTCTTAGTTTGTTCCTTTTCATTTGTTTGGCAAGGTGATTCCTTCTCACATACTTGGATAGCCTAAGTAGTTCTATCCTTGTTTCCATGTTTGGTCTTTCAGCTTTAGAGTCACTAAACACATCTCTTTCATGTGTACTAATTTCAAAGTTAGAATGTGTAATTTCTTCATTCTATAACTCAACTTCTGAATGCAACTTGACATTTACTGGTTGTTACTCAACTGATATTGAAACTTGTTGTTGATTCCCAACTTGATTGATAGCTTCTTCTTCAGTAGGCATTCATTCATAGAAGTATACAAAGGATCTATACTCTTCTAGTTACTTGATGGATTTTTCATCTTGAACTTCTATATGCTCATCAAAATTTACATTTGCACTCTGTACAATTTTGTTAGTGTTAGTATTTAAACACTTATATGCTTTACTTCTAGTGGAGTATCCAAGGAATATACCTTCATCACTCTTTGCATCAAACTTGCCATTTCTAGAGTATTTAAGAATATAGCACTTACAACCAAACACTTTGAAATGTTTTACATTGGGTGAGTGACCATACCATAATTCAAAACGTGTAGCATTTGTAACTTTTTTTATTTGTACTCAATTTAGGGTGTAGATAGTTGTACGTATAACTTCTCTCTAGTACTTTAGAGCAACATTCTTCTGTATCACTAATGTTTTGGCATTGTCTATCATTGATCTATTCCTCCTCTCTACAATTCCATTCTATGGGAGAGTTCTATTTGATAATGTTTCTCTCTTAATTCCTTTATCATTGCAAAATGTCTCAAATTATTTTGATGTGAACTCTCCTCCTCTATTTGATCTTAGGCACTTTAGACTCTTCCCTGTTTCTTTCTCAACCCTAGCCAAATACTACTTAAACATTTAAAATGCATCAGAGTTTTTTTTAAAGAATATCACAGTCATCATCCTAGAGTAGTCATCAACAAACAACATTATATATCTATCTTCTTTGTAACTTTGAACTTCTATTGGGCCACATAAATCAGTATGGACTAACTCTAGTACTTCTTTGGAAGTATAGGTTTTTCTTTTGAAACTTGACTTGGTCATCTTTCCTAACTAACACTGTTTGCACATTGTATTGTCAAGCTTCTTCAGGTTAGGCAAACTTTTGACTTCATTTTGTTGATGTTAATCAGATTATCAAAATTGACATGACATAGCCTTTTATGCCATAGCCACACATCATCAATTCTTACAATGAGATAGATAACATCCTCCATATCTAGGTAAAATAGATTACTTCTAGTTTGGTCTCCTTTTCCTATCAGATTTCCATTAGTGTCATAGATTTTGACAATTTTGTTTCCAAATTATATTTTGCATCCTACATTGCTTAACTGTGACACACTCAGCAAATTGTAGTTCAATCCTTCAACATAATATGTATTATGAGATAAAAATTTCTCTGTAAGCTTAATATAACCTTTTCTTTTGATTAGACATGGAGCATCATTTCCAAATCTAACACTATTTCCATAATATTGAGTTAAGGTAACAAACTTACTTTTATCTGCTATCATGTGATGCCAACACCCACTATCTATGATCCATCTACCATTCTTTTTTACACAGGTTACTAGTGCTATTGCCTCATCTTCATCTAACTTATCCTTCATAGCTACATAGACTACCTCATTATCATTTTCATTAGAATTCTCTTCGTCAACAATGTAGCACTTTTTGCCTTTGTCTTTGTAATCTCTACTATCATCCTCTCTTATGTTCTTATACTTGTTGCCTTCTCTAGGGTTCTTCTTTTATGTACACCTTGCAACAATATGTCCTACTTCATTGCAATTAAAAAAAATGATAGATAGCTTACCTTTGAATAGACCTTTGCCTCTTCTTCATTTGTGTTGCTGTCACTAGATGCATATTTTATCTTTCTTTTCTTCTTCTTTGGTTTCACCTCTTTAGTTTTTTTCAATAATAGCTTGGCCTTGAAAGTAGATTCAAGATTCTTAGGTCTATAGTTATCAAATTTGGATAACTCAAATATAGTAAGTCTTCCCACTATACCTTCAAAAGTTAGCTTGTTTCCTGGTATGCATCTTAACTCTTGGATGGCTGATACTCTAATAGCATAGATGGGGAACAAGGTTCTTAAGAATTTTCTATTAACAGTTTCATCATCTAAATGAGCACCCAAACTTCTTATTGCACTTACTACTTCCTTTATTCTAGAGGAATATTGAGCAATGTTCTCTCCTTCCTCCATTCTCATGTCATCAAACTTTCCTCTAAGGATTTTTCTTTTTTCTCTTTGGACATTCTGATCTCCTCCATAAATATCTGACAAGGCTTTCTACATATTGAATGCAGAGATACATCCCTTGATGTCATCAAATTGAGCATAGTTGATGGCAGAGGCAATCTCTAGCATTGACTGATTGTGCTCCTTCTTTTTCTTCATATCTTCTACAGTAGGGGCACTAGCTGGATCAACATGTTCCACTTCAATTGAGGTTTGTGCATGATCACCTATTGATCCAAGATGTACCTTCATTAAACTTTTCCATGCAATGGAGTTATCTCTGTTGAGCTTGGGAACTTCTCTCTTGGACATCTTGATCTTTCTGCTTATAGTACCTTTAAACCAAATCAACAGATGGCTCCAATACCAATTGCTAGAAATGCTTTAGAATAACTGAGAAGGGGGCGGGGGGGGGGGGAGAGGGTGATTTAGTTATTCAAGGTGATGTCCTAATAAATTTTTTTCACTAAGTATAGTAAGCCAACTTAAACTAACCATGCATCCAAGCTAAACATTCTTCTTAGCAAGTTACTGATAAATCAACATGCAGGAATAAAACATGAAAGATCAACACATAACATAGTTATTTATGTGGAAACCCAATTTGGGAAAAACTATTAGTAATATGCTACTTCTTTCTCACTCTTTTGGAGTGATGCCCTATGAAAGGCCTTCCCTGTTAAAGGCTACAAAACACACTGTTAGATGTGACCCAATTAAAGGATTTCAACCACCCTATTAGAAGTGGGCCTGGTTAAAGGACTTTATAACATTCACTTGGAATGTCACCCTATTACAAGATTTAAAAAATGGCTATTAAACCAACCTAAGTCCATAGGATTTTTCCCTAACTAATATAATTGCTAGAGAGTAACAATAAGGGCTTTTGATTTGATATAACTCACAACACAACTTGCAAATTTTAGATCTCAATTTAGTTTACAAATTTTCCTAGCTTTCAGTCTCTATAGCTTTAGCAGCTTGTCCTCCTTTCAAGCTTTGTCTCCCTGAGTCTCCATGCTCATTGTGCCAATGCAATCACCTTTGTGGTCACCTATCGAAGCAGAGTTTTTATACTCTATTCTTCCCTCTTGGTGTCTTCTCTTTGACACCACACACTCTCTCTCGAACCATTCTTACTTCTTGACCTATAACTCCTTAAATAGAAGTATGGAATACTTTTCCTATTCTAATCTTCTTGCTCTTATTTTATGTTTGAATAGATTAGGTAAGATGCAATGTATGTACCCCTTATCTTGTTTCTTCTAGAAACATCATGTAGAATCCACCTGTATTCACCTACAAACAATTAACCTAAAATTCTATGCCACCAGCTCAATATCCTTATCTTCCATTTGGTTCACAAAATTAAAGGTAAAAAACTTGTCAGCTTAGATCTGGCAAATCTTTCACTTTTCAAATAATGTAGCAACTTGACACTATCAACTTTCTGATGCTCGACACATATTGTGTTACTTAGCACCTACTATGGATTCACTTGGCATCAACTAATTTTTGTTGATGCTCGACACCTACTATATTTTATCTAGCTTGACACCTGAACTTGTCTGACACCTTCTATATCACTCAGAACACACTAGATTTTGAATTTTCTCAGAACATACTAATAATTTTCTCGGCATGAACTAACTTGTTTGACACCTACTAATGAATTTAGTTAAGCTTTTTAGACAGCTTTGTTATAACTTATTCTTCTAGAGTTTCTAAGTGTAGCCAATCTCTATATCTTCAAGTCTATTGTCAATTCATAATTTTACCATTGTCTTAATTGATCCATGTATTTCATTACAAAACCATAACTCAATATTTCCCTTGGGTGCTTTTGTTACATCTTATCAACTAAATCCTCTTCATCAATCAACTAAGTGATAGTACTTGAATCTTATAAGCAATTGTCATTCTAACAAATAATAGGTTTGACATTAGTGACAAAACACTGATTGAAAAATTTCTTTATCAACAATCTCCCTTCTTCAATAATGATCCTTTCAATTATATTTCAATAGACCATAACAAGTGTGAAGTAGTACAATAGATAGAAACTATTGTACGTGTATCTATTCTTGTGAAGAATTGAATTGTATAATTGTATGTTAGCGAAGTGGGATCTTCTTGCATACATTGTATTTGTTCTACCAACTCCTAATAGGTTTAATGCAACTCCTAATAGGGTTGAGGCTTCTAACAAGGCCTATTCTACTAATGGAGACTTGAGACACTATATGTACTTCATAGAATCTTAATAGGGTCAACATCCTTAACATGATCCTATTGTTTAGTGGATCATCTTGTGGGTATCATCCCTACCGAGGTTTTCCCTTGGCTAGGGTTTCCCTAATTAAAAAATAATGGTGTTATGATTTATCTATGTGAATGGTTATATTTACTATTCAACATCTTTGGTTTACTTTAATATAAAAATTATAAAGTAATTAACATTTTTTAGTTGTGAGAAAAAGTTTGTAGAATATTGATTCACCCCCATCTTAGTATTATCTATTTCTAACAATCACTTTCAGAGAATACTTACTTTGAAGAGGATTAATAGCTTAAGTAAGATCCTAGTAAATATGGAACACTTGAAGAAAAACCTAGATGAAGCTCTTAAGAAAATTTGGCTTCTTACCAAAGAAAGAGATAACCTAAAAGATAGATGTGAAGATGCAAAAGTATACATTGGTAAAATAGAAGACAAGATTGATGATCTAGAATTTGGCAAGGAATTAATTGTGTGGAATAGTGATAATGATGAAGTAGGAGATCTTCACAAGGAAAATGAGAGCTTGAAACTTTAACTAAAAATCATTGAGCTTAAGTTGAGTCCCAAGAAAAATTATGGCAAAAAAGAACTTGAACTAAAAATTGAGAATGGAGATCTTAAATCCCAGTTGAGTCAAGTTGCATCTGAACTAGATACCATCAAGATTGAACATGATAAGTTAGAAAAGTACAACATTATTGTGAAAAGATAATTGAAACAAGCTAAGAAATAGTTAGAGAAACTTTATTCTATTAGTGAAAAGATAGATCAACAAATATTTCGTTAGAGACCTTCTTAGGACAAGACATGACTTGGATATCTGATTGGAGAAAAATTAACCAAGAAAGTTGAAATTAGAAGAGGAGCAAATTTAGTTATTGAATCCCATAAGGAATCTAATCTGAGTAAGGTATAATCAAGCACATCTACTAAAGTATCAAAGGAAGTTGAGTTAATTGATTTTTCAACTAAACTTGATGATTTTAAGAAAATAGAGCAAGTTAATAAAGCTAACCAAGATGAACCACCCAATGAAGTAAGATGTGAGTTCATAGTTAGATGCTTCATATGTAATTAGGTTGGATGCATGAAAAGAGATTTCACAGGTAACTCTTTTAAATCCAATACTAATTGCTATAGTTATAATTTTCATGGTTATGAACATAAGGAAATATAATGTAAGAAACCTAAGTTTGATGCTAATAAATGAAAATACTAGAATGTCTAAGAATACTAACCCTACAAGTAATGAAAGAGGAAGATCACAAAATAGAAGATGGAAGAAATTAAGGAACATATTGATGAATTAAAGGAAGCATTTATGGTAGCTAAAGATCCTGAAATCTCTCATACAGTTCTAGAAGAGCAGTTCTTTGATGCATTTGAAGGGAAGTTGAAGTCATAGATTGTTCATGACTCATCCTACCTAAATGAAGTAGCTCTAGATGTGGAAGAGCATTAGTTGATGAAAGCTAATGTTAGAGAGAGTTGGAATTTGCACATTCAACAAGAGGTTAAGTACATAGAGAAAAGGCTATGGTCAAGTGCACAAGTCTTGATATGATCACAATGTCTAGGAATTGAGAAATCAAGCTTACTAGTAAACAAAGATAGTAATTGAATCTATGGTAGATACACATTTAATGCATAGTGTAATTTGAAATGATTTAAGGATCACAACAAAGATTATGTATACTATTTGTTCATGCAAAGTGTTTTGATAAAATTGAAGAGTGATTTGATAGTGAATTGAAGTCAGAAGGTGAAGTTTGAGAAGCAAAAAGTTGCAGAAGCCCTAAATCATGATTTTAAGGTGTTTTGTGAAGCTTGAATCCAAATTTTTTAGTATTTATAGTTATAGTTCAAATGGAAAGTAAGGATGTGTATGATGTAAGTGAAAGACCATGATATAAGTTTAAGAAACATCCATTTATTTCTCTATTGGATGATCCATTGGGAACATTTATGAAAGTTTTAGAAAATGTGTTATATGTCGAGGATATCAAAAGTTATATCCATTGTAAGATTGAGAGCATAGGTGATGAAGAGATTCATGAGGATTTGGGAAATATGTGTAATAGTGGCTTATACTTGAAGTCTGAGTATGCACACCTAGAGAATTTTAATATGGTGAAGTATATGTTTTATGCAGAGATTGACAATCATGATTGAACCCAAATAATTTTGAGTAGGCTACAATTTCATAGAATTGAGTAATGAAGGTTGCAATCCTATTAATGAAAAGAATGTCAAGAAGATGGTAGAGATGAACCTGAACACAAGGTTTGATGGAAGAAAAATAAAGGTAGACACAATTCAAGATAAAGGATTAAATTTGTTAACAAAGATATTATGGTACAAGTTGAGCCATGGATCAAGGGTTAACTCAGTACCAATTGGATTTTCACATGAAGCTTATGTAATGGCTATACAAGGAAGAAAATTTAATTTATGTGAGATTATCAGATTGTAACTATTGGACAACATTGCAAATCTTAAGAAGAAAAAGAATGTAATCTTCAAAATTTGAGTCCCTACTAACTCATCAATTCTTTTATGCTACAAGAAAGTTTCCTAGATTAATAAATTGGGATAGAAAAAAGTACGTAATGAAATTTGGTGACTCAATGCTACAAATCTAAACTAGAAAATGTCAAAGATGATGACATTGACAGAATGATGAAGAGTTTACTATTTGAGATGAAACAATGATATAGAATACCTCACTCTATGGTTGAGAAATACAAGCAAGAAAGATGCTTCATGGTGGAAATTGACAATACCTACATTGAAGCAGTAATTCCCAAAGTTAAATGTATAGAGCCTATGGTATATGAGATGAGCACAAAGCTCATAGAAGGGTATGCATAGATTATTCTTGAATCTAAGAAGGATATAGAGTTCCCTAGATGGGGAACATATAAGGAGAAAATAAGAATGGTTCAATCTAAACTATACAAAAAGGAAAGCAAGAAAAAGGCATAAAAAGAGATAGATTCCATCCTTATGGAATCAGGCATGACTAGGAAAGAGTTTGATGAAATAAAACATATTACACTAGAAATGAAAGCTAGTGGGAGGATTAAAGTGTTGGAAACAACTCTCATTACAATTGCAGGACCTTTAGAGGGTGTGATAGTAGCACGACCATGTGTGCAAGTACCAATTGCACCATATGTAGTAGTTGCGTTAGTGCAACTAGTCAGAATAAGGACTAACCACCCTAGAAGACAACCAAAGGTTGAATCATCTTTTGCAAAAAGGAAATTAGAGAAATTGGTAAAGGTGAAGCATGAGCCTACATTGGTAAAGTAGAAAAGGGTCAAGCAGACCACCATCAGATCTAGAAAGAGAAGAAAAATTGTGCAAGTCAGTGATTTTGAGGAATTAGAGGATGAAACATAAGATAGACCAGTAGTCTAGAATGTGTAGGAAGGAAGAACAACAACTAGAAAGAAAGTATGGAAGCTAAAGGTAGAAAACCTTTACATTCAAATTATTAATGATGAAAATTTTGTATAGTTAAATAAATATTATTATTTGTATAGTAATATGGATAGAAGGAAGCTAGAAAATGCCATTACAGGGAACACGATTTTTGGGATAAGAGGTTTGAGAATATATAGAATAAGATACTAGAGTATCTATATAATAGTCTTGTAAATAGGAAAAGGAGGATATCATTGGAAGATATGCATATGAGGATCACAATGATAAATAAACTATATGATGTTGATTCTAACGAGGAATCAAATAGAATTTTGAAGGGTATTGAGCCCTAGCTAAGGAAAAAAAGAAGAGAAATTCTTCTAATGTGAGGCAATTATAAGGATGTTACGCAAGAAATAGAGGAGGGAATAATAAAATATATGATTACAGTTCCTAAGGTGAGTGTGCAGTCTAAACTTAAGAGTCCAACATATGTACAAGTACATACACCTTCCAAGGAAGAGGAAGAAATAGAAGAGACACAACAAAAACTCTCACCACCACATATCATTATTGGTACTGAATCCATGCAAGTGGATAGTACACACATAACTATAGATACAAAAGAATATCCTTCTACAACATTTGGCCAAACCATTGTTGGTAATATCCTAGAACACAATAGTTTTGATGACGAAGAAGAAGCAAAGAAGAAAGAGGTAGAGGCAATAAGAAAGGAAACAATGCAAAGAGTAAAAGAAAAGAAGAAAGTAGAGGAGAATAAGAAGAAAGTAGAGGATGAAAAGAAAACGAAAGAGGAAGAGGAAAGAAAGAAGTTAGAGGAAGAGAGAAGGAAGAAGTCAAATGAAGATTCTAAACTCAAGTAGAAATGAAAGATTATGATGTAGGAATCAACATTCTTACCCAATTTGAAATATGTGGAATTAGAAATAGGAAAAATGGTGTTCCAACATGAGGTTCACATACCTTATTTTGCTCTAGTAACTATATCTATTGTAGCATCTACAACCAATCCATTAGTAGCAACAATAGTTAGACCACATGATGAGGATCAGAAAGGCTTGATGAGCACATTAAGTTGTTTAAGAAGAAAAAATCAATAAAGCCTTTGGAGCAGACATTAACCAAAGTCTTAGATAGAATTCAAAAGACAATTACTACAACTATAGCTACTCTAGACATTTAGTTGAAGGCCATGGAGTTGGTGAAAACCTTTGATAAGTAATTCACAATTTTAACAAAAGTAGCTTCAGCGAGCCTTAATGATGTGAAGTATGATGTATGATCAGAGAAAGTGTGAGATACAATAGTAAGCCAATATTGTATGTATGTCTAGCTTTGACATCATTGTGACATCATTTATGGTATCATTTTGCTATTTGTATCATGTTAAGCTTGTGAACACATGAAGGCCAACTGAGCAAAGTTTTGTAAATATGCAAAGTATAAGTGAAGATACCATAAATGCAATGATAGTATAAGTTTTCCCAACTTATGCAATGATACCATAAAATGATGTTACAATGACTTCATGATGATATGTGAGCCTTACATGATGCAAAATATAATGTATGATTAGAGTAAGTGTGAGATACAACAGTAAGCCAATACACACACTCTCTCTCTCTCTCTCTCTCTCTCTCTCTCTCTCTCTCTCTCTCTTGTGAAGAAACTAAATTGTATAATTGCATGTTAGGGTAGTGGGATCTTCTTGCATACTTTGTATTTTTCTACCAACTCCTAACAAGGTTGAGGCTTTTAACAGTGCATAGTCCTCTAACAACGACTTAAGACACTATATGTATTTCATAGAGTCCTAACAAGGTCAATATCCTTAACATGATTATTTTTTTTAGTCAATCATATTGTGGGTATCATCCTCACTAGGGTTTTCCCTTGGCTTGGGTTTCCCTAGTAAACAAATAATGGTGTTATTAGTTCTCTTTGTGCATGGTCATATTTGTTGTTCAAAATTGTTGGTTTACTATCATATGAAAGTTATAAAGTAATTAACAATATTTAGTTGTGGGAAAAAGTTTATAGAATACCAATTGATATCAAAGCCTGGTTATTGTGAAGAGGCTTAACTACTTCAGTAAGATCCCTATGGATATGGAATAGTTGAAGAGAAACCTTGAAGAAGCTCTTGAGAAAATTGATCTTCTTACTAAAGAAAGAGACAATCTGAAAGATTAGTGTGAGGATGTAAAATTTTGCATTGGAAAACCAAAAGTCAAGATTGATGATCTGAAATAAAATTAAAAGGGACCAAGTGAGAAAATTAGTGACAATGATGTAGGAATTATGAAGAAAAAAAATGAGATTTGGAAGCATGATTTGAAAATTATTGAACTTAAGTTATGTCTTAAGAAGGATGATAGCAAAACTCAACCTGATCTAAAATTTGAGAATGCAAACCTTAGATCCCAGTTAATTTAAGTAACATCTTAATTAGATTCTATCAATATTGAGCTTGTAGAATTAGAAAAGTATAATGTCATTATGAAAGGAGAATTGACACAAGCTAAACAAAAGTTAGAAAATATTTATTCTAGTAGTGAGAAAATTGATGAGTAGATATTTTACCATAGACTTTCATATAACAAGATAGGTCTTGGATATCTTATTGGAGAAAAGTCAGCAAAGAAAGTTGAAATTAGGAAAGAACTAGATCTAGTTATTGAATCTCCTAAAGAATATGATCTATGTAAGGTTGAATCAAACACAACTACTAAAGTATCTAAAGAGATTAAACTAGTTGATTTGTCTAAGAAACATGATGAACCAAAGAAAATAGAGCAAGTTGATGAACCTAATCAAGCTAATTTATCTAAGCAAGCTAGACATGAATTCAAAGGTAGATGAACTTCATATGAAATGAAGTTGGTCATATGAAGAGAGATTGCCCAAGTAAGTCTTTTAAATGTATTACTAATTTCTATTGTTATAATTGTCATGATTATTGATATAAAGTAGTAAATTGTAAGAAACCTAATTTTGACAATAATAATGCAAATAGTGAATATTTAGGAATACTAACCCTATATTTAATGAAAGAGGAAGATCACAAAGTAGGTCTAACGATGGAGAAAACCCCAATGGTGAAAGGAAACAATTATTATGTTACAAGTATAATAATTGTGGACATATTGCAAGGAATTTTAGAGCACTTGAAAGTCAGAATGGAACCAATAAGAGAAGGAATGCACCTATATGTCATTTATGTAATAATTTGGACACGCAACAATATTTTTCAGAATGGACAAAAGGAACTTTATTAGGACTCCCAATTATAGGAGGGACAATAACAAAAAATGAGAATAGGAATGATAACAACAATGACATCAGTTAAAAGGAAAAAATCAAAGAATATGTTGATAAATTCCAGGAAGCATTTGTGAAAGCTAAGGATCTAGAAAGTTCTTATATAGTTTTGGAGGAACAATATTTTGATGCACTTGATGGGAAACTAAAGTCAGAAATTGTTTGTGACTCATCCTATCTAAATTGAACATTTCTAGAAGAAATAAAGTATTAATTATTTATAACTAATGACAGAGTGTGAATTAGATGTTGTGCAGTGAGCAGAAGGAAAACAACATAGAGAGGAAACTATGGTCAAATCTGCAAAATTTTTGATGATTGTAACAGGAAGTCATACATAAGAAAATAATTTTATTGGTAATTAGTGACAACTTTTGAAGTTTTAATAGATGTTTATTTAATGTGGAGTAAGATTTGAAGTGATTTAAGGATTACGAGCAAGATTGTGAGTACCATTTCTTTGTGTAAAGAGTGTGGAGCAATTTATGAGCAATTTGAGAAAGATTTGAAGTGTGAAAAGAAATGGTTAAAGTACATAATTGTAGAAGCCCCAAATGTGACATTTAAGGTATTCTATGAAGATTGAATTAAATTTTTAATGCATATAGTTAATAATTATGGCAAGCCAAACAATGTATGTTGTAAGTGAGAGACTGAGGTATAAGTTCAAGAAACACCCATTTGTTTATCTCATGGATGATCTGCTAGGAGAATTTTCCCAAATCCTATCTAATCTGCTTCACATAGAAGATTTTTGAAGCTACACTCATTGAAAATTGGAGAGCATTCGAGATGAGAACATACATAAGGATTTTGGAGTTATGCATAAATATGACCTAACCCTAAAGTCGGACTACACATCTCAAAATGAGTTCAGTTTGATTAAGTATATGTTCTACATGGAATTCAGCAATCAGGAATCGACTAGGATTATCCTAAGTAAAGTTCATGAAAAAATTTTCTGGAATGGTGATGCACTAGTTGCAATTGATAATAACCTAATTCACAAGGTCATAGGTCTGAGAAATGAAGGATGTAATCTAGTAAACGACATGAATGTGAGAATGGTTGGTGAGGTAAACATTAAGACTAAATTTGATGGTAGGAACATGAAGATTGATCTAATTTTGGATATTGGAATTAGAATATGGGTAAAGATTGTAGGTTATAGGTTAAATCATAGTTCTAGAGTGAAATCAATTGTAGAAATATTTATGCATGCATCATATGTTATACGAGTAGAGAAAAGGAAGGTAAACATGTGTGAGATAGTAACAAAAAAGCCATTGGACAACATTGCAAAGTTGAAGAAGACCAAGATTTAAATCTTTTTTAACACATATTCTTCTATGAAAACAAGAAGTTCCTTGGTATAACAAGTTGGGAAAGTGTTGAATGTTCTATGAAGTTGGTAACACAATGTTAGAAGGCTAGATTAGAGAATGTTAGAAAGAATGAAATTGGTATAATGATGAAGAAATTTCAATCTAAAATGAAATTGAGATATAAAATCCCTCCTTCTATGGTGGAGAAGTATACATATGAGATATGTTTTCTAGTGGAAATTGATACAACTTGTATGGAAGCAATAGAACCAAATTAAAATAATTAATTAACCCAATGGGATATGAAATGATTGAAGAACTCATTGAAGGTTATGTCCAAATCATATTGTAGTCTAAGAAGGACTCTGAATGCCCTAGATGGGGTAAATATGAGGAAAAGATAAGGGAAGTACATTCTGAACTTCACAACATGGAAATTAAGAAGAATATGGAGAAGAAGATAGATTCCATTCTCAAGGAATTGAGTATGACTAGAGAAGAATTTAATGAGATCAAAGGTATTACGCTAGAGATGAAAGCTTGTGGAAAGATTGAGGTGATAGTAGTAACACCAATTTCTATTATAGCAATGTCTGAAGGTGTAATAGTTGTAGGACCTAGTACGCAGACACCTACTGCACCTTATGCAATAGATGTGCAAGTGTGACCATTTAGAGTACAATGTGATCAATCAAAGAAGCAATTAGAGGATGACACACCTATTGCATAGAGAGGGTCAGGAAGATTGGTAAAATTCAGTCAAGAACCTACACCAACTTTAAGGAATAGGATTAAGCAATCTATTGGTCGACCTGAGAAAAGGAGAAAGACTCTACAAATTAGTGATCCAAAGGAATATGATGATGAAACTAAGGAGAAGCCAGCTAAGAAAGCAACAAAAGAAGGAAGGACATCAAAAGAAAAGAACTCATGGAAACCAAAGGTAGAGAATCTGAACATGTAGATTATTAATATGAATTTTTTTTTCAATTGAATAAATATTATAGTTTGTATAGTAATATGGATAGGAGACAACTAGAGATGCTATTGTGAGGAATATGATCTTAAGAAATAAGAGATTTGATAGCATACAAAGTAAGATCCCAGAAGATCTTTACAATAGGTTACTAAATGGAAAGAAGAGATTAGTAGATGAAGACACCAAGCTAAGAGTGAGAATGATTAAAAAATTGTTTGAAGTGAATACAAAGGAAGATTTGGACATAAATTTGAAAGGCATTGAACCCTTGCTAAGGAATTGACACAGGGAGGGATGAAGAACTAGGGCCAAAAGGCACACCCAGCTATCCAAACCACCATGCAAGAGTTAACACAATAGTAATACAACACAAAGAACAAAAACCAAAAGAGGAAGAAGAGAAAATAGTTTTATTGATTTATCAAATAATCAACATACATGCCTAGTTGTAATGCCTTTTGGGTTACGACTATATACAAAATATGTTTAATATCCTACTTCAAATTTGAACTTCCAAACACATATGCTTCCCAATTTAAAATCCTCTAAGTTCTACCCTAAAACTCAATCCTAGAACCTCTTAAATGCTTGCTTGGCCATACGTTGGCCTATCACAAAATTAAACCTTACATTAAATACATGCACAACCACAAGTCAACTCACACCAAATATTAACTACCAACACCAAAATTAAATATGTGCAAGGTCAACCAAAATTGGAACCAGACATAGACAACTTGGTTAAAGAAAGACCAAGAAAAGAATGCTAACATTTGGCATTGCTTGACACATACAGGAACACTTGGCACTAATAGGAATACTCAACACACATAGGTTTACTTGGCACATAAAGGAACACTCGACATCCATTGGAGCTATAATAATTCAACATCTACTAGGAGCTATAGTAACTCAACATCCACTAGAGCTATAGTAACTTGACATCCACTGAACAACATGGTAGCAACAAGAAATTTGTAAACTATTAGCACTTGAATCCAACATGAAAAATGAATAAAGATCTACAAGATAACAAGGCAACCCAAGATGCTCCTACATTAGACAATTAGGGTTGAAATAAATGATTCTCCTAAACCATTGAGATGTTACAACTTGGTCTAAATCCAACTTAGATTGAGAAATCCATGAAGCATTTGTTAGAAATAATAGTCCACCAAGATAATTAGGGGGGGGGGGGGGGGGGGGGGGGGGAGGCGGAGGGGGGCAGGGGGGTGGGGGTTGGTGGTGAATTAGTTATCGAATCAATTATCCAACAATTTAAACATATATCTTCTTTAGCCAAACTTAACCATTCAACCAAAGTAAACAACAACCATAATAAAATGCACATAGATAAGTACACTAGATATGTTGACTAGGGAAACCCTTGATCAAAGAGAAAACCCTAGTGGGAATGATGCCCACAAGATGATGTACTAATATATATATATTCCTTGTTAGAGGATGGAACCTGTTACAAGTCTATTACAACATTTAGTACATAGAGTCCTTGTTAGAAGACTATGAATCCCTATTAGGAGATTCCAACCCTATTAGAAGTTGTGCCAACCTTATTAGGAGTTGTAGTACAATGCATGCAAGAAGATCCCACTACCCAAACATGCAATTTCAACTACAAGAAGAGATCACTACTCAAATATGTAATTTACTATTATGTCCTTGTTTCATTTGTTCTATCAATTGAACCAATCACTCTCAAACCTCGTAGACTAGGTCACAAATCTCAAATCCAAATATCAAACCTCAGATCACTCAACAAAACCTCAACAATGAATTTTCCTTCACTTCTTCACTACTCTACTTAACTTCGCATTCTACTCTTTCTCTTCTCACAATCTCTTCACATCAATACATTTCATGTCATACTTGATAGATGGAAATGTCCTTCCTTTATACAAATTCATCAAAATAATTCCTCGAGTTGGTTGTTAGACCTTCTTAATTAATTATTATAGGACCACATTAAGAACATGTTACACTTAGTGATAACATTAATCTTCCACCTTGCAACTTGAATATATTTCTATACACACAATATTATGAGAAGAGAACTTAGCCACATCATCGTCAACATGTCTTCTTCATTTCCTCAACCTTGATTCATAGAATATCAACTCTGGTAAGAGATATAAAATTTTTACCAAAACATGCCTCTGTAACTCTATCTCAAAATAAACATCACCAAAACTTACATAGCTTCTTCTAGACTTATCATTTCATCTTTCAACATGAATTTCATATACTAGATACTCATAAGTATCTCCCATAACCTTAGATAGTTAGGATACTCAACTTGCCATCCATACCAACTCAAGATCTTTTTGTTGTTCTTCTATCAGATACTACATAAAACTACTATGTTGACATCAATGAAAAACTTAGTCATGAATGTAACATGTCATCATAGTAACATATCTATAGTACTCCCCCATAGGAATATCATCAGAATTCATGCTTGTAACCAATATTCTAACAATCTCCCCCTTTGGCATTGATGAAATTATAGATGAAAAACATCTAGTTCCAATAATAACAACAAAAGACTATTAATCTTCTTTTCAAATCCTCTTCATTTATCATTCTCCCCCACTGATATACCTCAATGTGCTTTCTAACAAATTGTCATTCCATGTTGTAATTATGTTGAGCATACTATTTTTCATTTCAAACTTCTCCCTCAATATTATGTTTTTCATGCAATATTTCTCCCCCATTGACATCAATGTCAAAGGTTTCAACAACCAACTTTATTGCATCAAACTCTATAACAATTGATTCTTACTTAGCTTGAGTGTTAAAAGACACTATTCAAAACAATATCCAACAAGAGTCCTAGATGAATCTATCCATCACAGGTACTCCCCCATATAGGAAGCATCAACATTTAGTCCAAACAACAATGGTGCTCTATTACACTAGACTAGTTCACTCTTACATCTTCTAGTCTAATGTAGGAAGGGGCATAACCCCAAGCATACCTCACAAATTCTCAAAAGTCTCTTTGGGAAGAGGCTTAGTGAATATCTTTGTAATCTTCTCTTTAGTGTTCACATACTCCAATCTAATTTCCTTATTTAGAACTTTCTCTCTCAACATGTGATACTTGATAGAAATGTGCTTAGTCTTCAAATGCAACACTAGATTCTTAGAAATATTTAGTATGCTTGTGTTGTCAAAATGTATGACAATAGGTTCACTAATTTCTATCCTTATATCCTTCAACATCTACTTCATCCAAATAACTTGATTGAATTTTTTTGCTATTGCAACATATTCTATTTCTTCTATACTTTGAGATATATGATTCCACTTCTTGCTTAACCAAGAAACTAATCTTCCTCTAAGAAAGAAGGCTCCACCATTGGTGGTCTTTCTATCATCCATATTGGCTGCCTAATCTGCATCAATATAAGCACATAGTGTAAAATTGTTAGATTTATCACACCATGATTCAAACTTTGATGTTCCTTTCAAATATCTAAATATCCTTTTTATTGTTGCATAATTTGCTTCTCTAGGATCAATTTGGAATCTTGCAATAATTCCAACTAAATTTTCTATATCTAGTCTTGTGTGAGTCAGCTATTGCAATCCTTTGATCATATATTTGTACTTTTTCTACTCAATGGTAGGCGTCTCATCCTTTGTAGATAACTTGTGTCTAGTTACCATATGTGTTCCAAGTGGTTTGCATGTTTCTAAACCAAACCTTTTCAATAAATATTTCAAGTACTTAGTCTAAGAAATAAAGATTTTTTTTTTATTTTGTACAATTTGTAATCCTATAAAATATTCCATTTCTCCTATCATACTCATGTTGAATTCTTTCTTCATCTCTTTAGCAAACTTCTTACTTTCCTCATCATTACTTCCAAATATGATATCATCAAAGAATATTACCAAAATCATCAAACCATCATCAATTTATTTCCAATAAAAATTACTATCTACCATACCTTTTCCATATCCAAGTTTTGTCAAATTTTTGTCCAACCTCAATACTAGGTTTTGGGTGCTTTCTTCAATCTATATAATGCTTTCCTTAGTTTTCATACTATGTCATTTTCATCTATCAAAGGAAATCCTTTAGGCTATTCAATGTATACCCCTTCTTCAAGTTCTCCATTTAGAAATGCTAACTTGACACCCATCTAATATACTTTGAATTTCTTCTGTGCTGCATAGGCTAAGAATAATCTTACTACTTCTATTCTAGACACTGGAGCATAAGTCTCATCATAGTCTATTCCTTCTTGTTGTGAGTAACTTGTATATACCAAGCTAGCTTTGTTCCTTACAACTTCTCCTTTCTCATTCATCTTTTTCCTAAATACATATTTAGTTCCTACCACATTCTTGTTTGCTGGTCTAGGGACCAATTCTCATGTCTTATTCTTTAGTATCGGATCCAATTCCTTTTTCATAGCTTGTTTCCATTAACCATCTTTATATGATTCATCTATATTATTTGGTTCAACTTGAGATATAGAACATAATTCTTTATTGACTCTTCTTCTTATCATCACACCTTTATCATTTCTTCTTATGATCTACTCAAATGGGTGATTCTTTATCATATTATTTCCTAAAGTAGGAGTTTCTATCTCAACTCTTGGCTCTACTAAAGGTTTCAAGCTTTGTTCCTTCCTTAGCTATTCTTCAGATTGCAAATCATTATTAGTCTTAAGGGATACTTCATCATTCCTTGGTTTAGTAATAACATCATCATTTGAATTGTAATCAACTATTCTCTCTTGTATTCTAAATTTCTCATCAATTCTTAATAGTCTTAGTTCTCTGATTATAACATCTATAAGAATTTCTTTTCAATAAATAACCAAGAAACATACCTTCATCACTTCTAGCATTAAAACATACCAATATCATCATCTCTTTTGATATAACACTTACTCCCAAAAATTCTAAAATACTTAACTATAGGTTAATGATCAAACCTCAGTTCATAAGGGGTCTTGTTTGTGTCTTTTCTAACTTGCACTCTATTCATAGTGTATACTTTTGTATTCACAACTTCTCTCCAAAATATCTTGGATACCTCATTTTCTGCTAATATAGCTCTTGTAGCTTCTGTAACTGATTTTCTCCTTCTCTCTGCAATGCCATTCTGTTCAGGGGTTCTTAGAGATGATAATTGTCTTTTGATTCCATTTTCTTCACAAAACATGTTAAACTCATTATAAGTAAATTCTCCTCCTCTATCTGATCTTAAACATTTAATCTTCATACTAGATTCATTCTCAACCCTATTATTGAATATCTTAAACTTATCAAATGCCTCATATTTCTTTTTAAGAAATGCAACCCACATCATTCTAGCAAAGTCGTCAACTAGAATCATAAAATACCTTTTACCATAGAATCCTTTATTCTTTGTAGGACCATTGAGATCTATGTGTACAATCTCTAACTTTTCTATAGTGGTAAACTTCTTGTTGGGAAATGAAATTCTATTATGTTTAGCCAAAACAAACTCCTTGCAAATTGTATTAGTAAGCATTACAATTTTTGGAAAATCTCTAACAACAAACACATTACTAGTCCTCACAATACTATCAAATTTTATATGACAAAATATCTTATGCGATAACCAACTCCATCTACCTTTGCAACCAAACATGTCATTTCAGTAGGATTCAACTAAAATACATTACCTCTAGATCTGGTTTATATTCCAACTACCTTTCCATCTTTGTCTTTGATCATGCATGTCTCTTTTATGAACTGCAACTAATAGCCTTTGTCTACTAGTTGTCCAACATTCAAAAGATTTTTCTTTAAACCATCAACAAAGAATACATCTTTAGTGTTAGTTTTACCATCAAGAGTTATAGATCCAATACCTTTAACTTGGCATGTTGCATTGTTTCCAACTCTAACAAATCCTCCATCCTGAATTTGAAGTCAATAATTTTTTTCATATCACTAGTCATATGATGTGAACAACCATTCTCAACTATCCAATCAGATTTCTTCTCAACCTGTGATACCAAGGCCACTTTCTCTAGACTCTCTTCTTTAATTGCCACAAATCCAATTTCATCATCACTAGCACTTAATGCCTATTCATCAAAATAATTTTCTTCATTTGCATATGGACTCTCTATATCTTTTCTAGGTTTTTAATTTCCTTTATACTTTTTCTCTCTTTTAGGACACTTACATGCATAATGACCATATTAATCACAAGTCCAACATTTAAAGATTTTCTTACCTCCTTTTTCTCTTCTTATCAGAAGGGCTACTCCTTCAATTTTTCTATCTTCCTTAAAATATACTACTGCTAAAAAAATCTCCTCTATCACTTGTGCTCATTGATAAACTATGTCGTATATTCAAGGCACTAAAAGTTGTCTCTATTCTGGTCAATTCTCTAGATTATTTGAGTTCATTCTCAACTACTTCAAGTCTTCTAAGTAATGTCTCCTATGTGAAATCTTTGGTACAAGATCTCAACAATTGTATCATTTGAACTATTAACTTAAATGGTGGTGTAAGAGTCTTCAGTATCTTCCATATAACCTCATCATCTTCTTTGGTTCTTCCTTGATATCTAATACCTGTAGTAATTTCTGATATCCTGCCTATATATGTTCTTACAGATTCATCTTCCATCATTTTGGCATCTTGAAATGCAAAAATCCAACTTTTTAATCTTAACTTCTTGGAATGTGCATCATCTTGAAAATTATTTTCCAGTGCTTTCCAAATCAAATGTGAAGTAGTAAGTGATTTTACCTGATTATATTCAATTTTAGGAAGTGCACTCAATATTGCTTCTCTTCCTCTCATGTCACACACAAAAATATCTCCTTCATCTTCAGTACAATTTTCCAAATCCTTTTTAGAAATGATTGTCTTTGCTCATTTTTTCAAGATCCAATATCTTGGACCCATACACAACAAATGTTTCTTCATCTTTTCCTTCTAGCTGTCATAATTTGTTCCATCAAACTTTAGACTATATTTTCTAAAAATTCTTGCCATGGATCTCCCAAATTTGTTAGAATTTATCTTCAAGGACCTGATGCTCTAATACCAATTGTTAGAAAAAATAGTCCACCAAGATAACTAGGGAGGGTGAATCAGTTATCGAATTAGTTATCCAACAATTAAAACATATATCTTCTTGAATGATACCTAACCATTCAACCAAAGTAAACATCAACCATAATAAAATGCACATAGACAATTACACTAGATATGTTGGCTAGGGAAACCCTTGATCAGACGGAAAACCCTAATGGGAATGATGCCCACAAGATGATGTACTAATATAAATATTCCTTGTTATAGGATGGACCCTGTTAGGAGTCTATTACAACATTAGTACATAGAGTCCCTATTAGGATAATTTGAATCCTTGTTAGGAGATTTTAACCCTATTAGGATTTTTTCCAACCCTTTTAAGAGTTGTAGTACAATGTATGCAAGAAGAGCCCACTACCCAAACATGCAATTTCAACTATAAGAAGAGCTCACTACTTAAACATGTAATTTACTAATATTTCCTTCTTTCCTTTGATCTATCAACCAAACCAATAACTATCAAACCTTGTAGACTAGGTCATGAACCTTAGATCCAAATACCAAACCTTGGATCACTTAGCAAAACCTCTGCAATGAAGTTTCCTTCACTTCCACACTACTATGCTCAACTTTGCATTCTACTCTCTCTGCTTGCAATCTCTTTGCATCAATATATTTCATGTCATAATTGATAAATGAAAATGTCCTTCCTTTATACCAAGTCCTCAAAAAAATTCCCAGTGTTGGCTATTAGACATTCTCAGTTAATTATTATAGGACCACATCCAGAACATGCTACACTTATCGATAACATTAATCTTCAGCCTTGCAACTTGAATATCTTTCTATACACACAATATTATGATGAGTGAGCTTAGCCATCTCATCATCAACATGTCTTCTTCATGTCCTCAACCTCGATTCATAGAATATCAACTCTGCTAAGAGATATTACAAGTTTACCATAACATGCCTCTCTAAACTCTATCTTAGAATAAACATCACCAAAACTTACATAACTTCTTCTAGAATTATCATTTCATCTTCTGAAATTAACTACATATACTAGATACTTGAAAGCATCTTTCATAACCTTAGATAGTTAGAATACTCATGTAGCCATCCATACCAACTTGATCTTTCTGTTGTTTTTCTGTCAGATATGATAGAAAACTACTATGTTGGCATCAATGAAAAACTTAGTCATGAATGTAACATAACATCATAGTGACATATCTAAAGTACTCCCCCATAGTAATATCATTAGCATTTATTCTTGCAGCCAATCTTCATCTTCAATAGGTTTATTCTTCCACTTCACCAAATATTCATAGTAATTTTTTCCTCTTGTTCTCTTGCCAACTCTCTGATCCAATATCTGTTCAACTTCCTCAATCTGATTCTTAGGATAATCTTCTAGTACAATTAATTCATCATCCAACTCATGATACTTATACAAATCAGCAACATTGAACATAGGAGATATATCCATTTCATTAGGTAGCTTAACTTCATAAGCATTACCACTATCAAACTTCTTCAAGATCTTACAAGGTCCAAACTTCTTCATCCTCAACTTACTGTATGTTCCACCAAAAAAAAAAATTATTTCTTCAAATGAACCATCAACTCATCACCAACATCAAAATCATGATGTCTTGTAGACTTATTAGCATTCTCCTTATACTTCTAATTACTTTGTTCCAACCTCAACTTCACTTCCTTGCACAAAAACTCCATAAAATTAGAAAATTCTTCTCTTACAACATTTATCTTTACTTCACTAGAAACATCTCTCAAATTTGATATACCTCTAGGTTGCATTCCAATAACAATCTCAAGAGGTTTTTTCCCTATATTCCTATTCATAGAATTATTATATGCAAACTCAGCTTATGCCAACACTACTTTCGAATTACTTGGCTTATCTCTAACTAAACATATCAGCAAATTACCCAAGCTTCTATTCATAGCCTTTGTCTATCCATCTATCTATGGATGGAAAGTAGAACTAAACTTCAACTTAGTACCCATCTTATTCCACAAAATCTTCCAAAAATAAGCAACAAACTTATTATCTCTATTAGAAATAATATTTCTTAGTAATCAATGAAACCTCACAATCTCTTTAAAGAAACATTCAAAAATATGCTCAACATCTGATGTCTTCTTACAAGGTATGAAATGTGAAATCTTAGAAAATCTATTGACAACAACAAATATAGAATCATATCCCTTCACTATCTTAGGAAATCCAAGAACAAAAATCCATACTAACGTAACTCCAAGGCTTCTTAGGAAAAACAATAGGCCTATACAAACTAGTATTCTGACTTATTCCTTTTGCAACTTGACAAGCTCCAAAACTCTTCACAAAGTTTTGAACATCCTTATACATGTGTAGCCAATAATACTTATCCTTCAACAAAATCAATGCTTTATCAAATCCAAATTATCCATCCAATCCACCAAAATGCTTCTCCTTAATCAAATTCAACCTCATAGAGCTTCTAAGAATACACAACTAAATAAGTTTGATCAACATACCTTCTTGAAAAAAATACTCATCATAATTACTTATGTGATATGTTATATTTGGCACTCTGCACTCTCTCCATGCCTCAAAAAAATTAGGGTCAGTATCATAAAACTCTTTCATGTCATCAAAACCAAGAAATTCAACCTTTATTCAATCAATAAAAAACATCTTCTTCTCAATGCATCAATAAATCTATTAGTAACTCCACTTGTATGCTTAATTACAAATGTGAAACTCTACAAGTACTCAACCCACTTCACATGTCTCTGGTTCAATTTATGTTGACTTCCCAAGTATTGTAAAGCTTTATGATTAGTATACAACAAAAACTCCTTAAAAATCAAATAATGGCTCCACTTCTTCAACAATAACATTAAACTTTTGATCATGCACAAAATACTTCCTTTTCACATCATTCAACATTTCACTAAATAAAGCAACATGCTTACCTTCTTGACTTAATATAGCTCCTATTGCACTACCACTTGGATCACATTCAACTTCAAATACCTTATTAAAATTAGGCAAAGCCAATACAAGTAACTCAAAAACCTGTTATTTCAAAGTCTCAAAACTCTTATCAGCTCCATGTGTCCACTTAAATTCATTTTTATCTCCACTCATTGTATCAACCATAACATTGCGAACATAACTAAAATTCCTTATAAATTTTTTGTAAAGGCTAGCCAAACCATGAAATGATCTTACCTCACCCACATGCTCAAGTGTAGGCCATTCCAAAATTGTTTTAACTTTCTCAAGATCCATCTGCAAACCATCATCTAAAACCAAAAAACCCAAATACACAATCTCCTTTTGCATAAGAGAACACTTCTTCAAGTTAATCACCAACTTCTCCTCCATAAATCTCTACAATACTTGTCTAACATGCTTAAGATGTTCTTCCTTAGTCTAAATAAATATCATAATGTCATCCAAATAAAAAAATCACAAACTTACCCAAAAATATTTTTAGAACTTAATTCATCGACCTCATGAAAGTACTAGGTGCATTAGTCAAACCAAAAAGCATAACCAACCATTCATACAAACCATCTTTTATCTTGAAAGTAGTCTTCTAATCATCACCTTCTCTAATTCTAATATGATGATAACTACACTTCAAATCAATCTTGGTAAAATACTTTGGTCCACTCAAGCAATCCATTATGTCATCCATCCTTGGTATAGGAAATTAATAGCTCTAGAATCATTTCACATTCTCTATTCTTTTTAGGTGCTAATATAGCAAGTACAACACATGGACTCAAACTTTATTTCATCAAAACCTTCTACAACAACTCATGCACTTGTTTGTTAAGTTCTTCATTCTTTGCAGGTGTTAATCTATATGCTACTTTGTTTGGAAGACTAGCTCCAAGAATTAGATCCATATGAAGACTTATACTTCTTACTAGGTGTAAACCATCAAAAATATCTTTTGCAACCATATCATTGTATTCATTCAAATAAAAATCAATTTCTACCAGTACTTAGTCAATACTATCCATTTTTGCTACTCGGTCACCACTATTTTCTATCACTCGGCTGCTACTGGTAAAACTTGGCTTCCTAGGAATTATAGAAAAAAATACTTAATTCTTCTTGATTTCCTTTTTAAATTGCTTTCCATTAACCATGAAAATTCTTACAATAGTACAATTAACCTCATCTAGACTTTCAATCAAAGGAAACAAAAATTTCTTTCTCCCATTCACCCAAAGAGTATATTGATTCAATCGTCTATCATGTATAGCATATCTATCATATTACAAAGGTCTACCCAAGAAAATATGACAACAATCCATAGGCATAATATCACACTAAATTTCATCAAAGTAATGTCCAATGTTGAACTTCACGAGGCATTTGATCACTTAACAATATCTTATGCTCATCCTTGTTCCATGAAACATGATAGAGTTTAGGATGCTTTAGCCTCTGCAACTACAACTTTTTAAATAGCTCTTCAAATGCCAAATTTGTAGAACTTCTACTATCAATGATCACCTTGCAACATTTTCCAACCATCTTATATCTTGTCTTGAAAAGAGTTCTCCTTAAAATAGGTTCCTCATCACTTCCCTTATTACATAAGGTTCTTCTCACCATTAGATTTTCTCTAGCCTTAGGTCTACTTGGTGAACCCTCATCATCTCCTTTAATCATAGAATTTTTGTTACCTTGCCAAATTTCAAAGGACCTACATTCAAAAGATCTATGTCTCTCTTTACCACATCTAAAAAAATTACCATGAAAACCACCTCTAGAATAATAATTACCTCTTTCTCGGCAAGAATTAGTACCTCCTTGGTAAGAATTACCACCTTCCATTCAGTATTGTTTTTGTCATCATTCTTCCACTTAGATTTTCCCTTATCTTTCACCAAATTTTCAGAATTTCCACCTTCTCCATAGGATCTACCTCTTCCTCTCTAGAATCTACTACCTCTACCTATTTGTCTTTTCTCATGCTTCTTTGTCAAGATCTGCTCAGATTTCAAGGCATATTTATATGCTTCCTCCATATTTTCCAATTTCACAAAACTTATCTCATCTTGAATTCCATATCTCAATCTATTTACATGCCTTACAATTTTCTCAACATCATCATTCACATGTCTAGATCTGATATCCAATCTATAAAATTCCTCAATATACTCTTTCATAGTCATGTCTCTTTGTATTAAACTTTGAATCTTTCTCAACAAGATAACTTAGTAATCAACAGGAAGGAATTTTTTTTCTTCACTTTTTTTACCATCTTTGGCCAAGTCTTGATCTTCTCCTTTTCTCTCCTTTGCCTATTAGTTTGAAAATGCTCCCACCACAGTGAGGCATGTCCTTTTAGCCTAGTAACTACAATTTTCACCATAAAATTATCAAGAGTGCTTTCATACTCAACAAACTTCTCCATATAAGAGATCCAATCCAACACAATATTTATGTCCAATTTTCCATCATAAGGAAAAAATTAAGCAATAGGTTTTGAATTTTCTTGAAACAACACTCTCAAGAACCTTGCTTTGCCTTGGTCTTCTTTAGAGTTTACATTAGGGTTTGGTGCTACTTCTTTATCATCACTTACATCATCAAGATGTGCTCCTCTCCTCTGGGCTATCTCTACAACATCTAATCTGGCTACAATTTGTCTGAATATATCTAATATTGCATTATAAACATTTCCTCTACCTCAAACCATCTTTACAAATTAGGTTCCTACCAGATCATAACCCTCTCCAAGACATAGGTCAAATCCGCATATTGGGAACCCTACAACCAAATTCACTTAGGGCTCTACATGATCCAGACTTTACAAGGATGAACTACTGCTCTAATACCACCTGATGTAGGGTGAGATGAAGAACTAGGGACAAGAAAAAAATGCTGACACTTGACATTGCTTGGAACATATAGGAACACTCGACACCAATAGGAACACCCAACACCAATAGGTTCACTCAAAACATAAAGGAACACTCAACATCCACTGGAGTTATAGTAACTTGGAATCCATTAGGAGCTATAGTAACTTTACATCCACCAGAGCTACAATAACTTGGCATCTACTAAAAAACTTGATAGTAATAGAAAATTTGGTAACCAATAGCACTTGGCCTCCAACATACGGAATGAACAAACCTAAGAAGGATAACAAGGCAACCTAGGATGCTCTTGCATTGGGAAAAAAAGAAGATTTATTATTCTGATGGGAGGAAATTATGAGGAAGTTGGGAAAGAAATAGATAAGCCATAGTGAAATATATGACTTCTATGCCTAACGTCACTAGGGAGAGTGCACAATAGAAATTTCCAAGTCCAGTGTATGTGAAGGCCAATACTCCTATTGATGGTGAAGATGAAGCTAAAGAGACATAGTAAGAACTATCTCCTCTTCACATAGTTATTGGTATTGAATCCATTCAAGTGGATACTACACATATAATTGTTGATGCTAAAGAGAACTCATGTGCATCTTTTGGAACCAACATTGTTGGCAATATCATCACCTACTCAAGCTTAGATGAAGAAGATAATGTAGAAGAAAAGAAAATTGCTGAAAAGATCAAGTTAGATAAAGAGGAAAGGAAGAAATAGGAAAAGAGGGAAGAACAAGAGAAGAAGAAAGAAGAGGAAAAGAAGAAGAAGGAAGAAGAAGAAGAGAAAAAGAAAGAAGAATAATCTTCTAACTCAAACCTGAAATGGAAGATTGTGATGCAAGAGAAAAAATTCTTTGCCAATCTAAAACATGTGGAAATATAATCTAGGAAGGTAGTGTTTTAGCATGAATCTAACATACCTTATGTTGCACCAATAGTTACAACTATTGCAAAATCAATACCTAGACCCTCATGAATAGTCAAACTATTGCCAATATTATTTGATGATGATGATGGTGATAAAAAAGGATTGATGAGCTCTTTAAGAAAACTTCTTGAGAAGAAAAAATTAGTTATGTCTTTGGAAATAACATTGACAAAATTATTGGATAGGATGCAGAAGATAGTTTACTCAACTATTATAAATCTAGATTTTCAAACTAAGGCAAAAGAATTGGTGAAATATTTTGATGAATAATTCACAACCTTGTTTGAAATAGCTTCAATACAAGCACAAACAAAGAATTATGCATCACTATTTGATACACTATGTAAAAATGTGATAAATGATATGAAGACATTAGATATATGCATTAAAGAATTGAGGAAGAAAATTGACGAAGGTAAGAAGTTGTATGGATAGTGAGCACTATCATAAAATTACCTATCAGATGTTTACAATAAGATAAGAGGTCAAATGAGTGAGATTCAAATAATCACTACCAGATTGTAGCAACCTAAGGAAAGCATTAAAAAATTAGGAGTATAAATGGAGAAGATCCACAATTCTATCACAAAAGCATTGATTTTGACAAGGAGAAGGTATTAAGGAAATTCTTTGTCCTTAGAGAATTCTTATCACCTAAAGTTATCATTTTGCAAAGGAAATTGGAGGAATGTCTTGTAGCTAAGGCATCCTATGACAAGTTTTCCTATACTGACTTGAGCATGGTAGAAGTGGATTCATATGTACTTTACACACTCATCAGTACATCTGACATAGTAAAAGAAAACTGGAAGAAGGACTTTTACAAGTTGAAACATGATTTGCAAATTTGTTTATCTAGAATGAAAATTTGATCAACAATAGGAAACATAGTTTTCTATAGATTTTTTTACACCTTTTCCATTGATGTCAAAGGGGGAGTATATAAGTAAAGAAATTTGTATATGTCTATAAAGAGAAGTATCTATATGTAAGGGGGAGTTTACCTATATACCATTGTAAGGAGTGATAAGGAATGTATGATCCATCAAAACATGAATAAAATATTTTCTATTTTGAAGGAAATTTTGTGTTGTTACTTTTTGTACTCTTTTTCATATGACATCATTTTAGGACTTAGTCAATTTTCCAAAATGTTTCCATCAATGCCAAAGGGGGAGATTCTTGGCAATATGTCTAGGTAGATGTTTGAAATATTGTCATTTATGGAAACATATATTTACTATTTCATTTATACAATTTAAGTTAGAAAATTGTTTGAGTGTTAGATAGAATGCAGTAGTATAGAGACATATATGACATGTACAGATGACCAAGTTTGAGTTAGATATGTGTAGTCAAGGATTGATAGTTGATAGTATCATGATGACATATGCAAGTATGCAAACCTATATAGATGATACAATGGAAGTTACTATTAAAATACCAGTTCAGGTATTTAACAAAATATAATGGAACATATCAACGAATTAGATTGTATCACATAATGAACTATTTTAATTACTAATTTATGATGGGCCAACATCCTAGATGTTTACCTGAAGTCAATTTTATATTTGGTTAAGCATGTGAAAGAATTAAGGTCGACTAAGAAGAGATTTATTAATTTGCCAAATATAAGTGAAGATCATATCTTGTGCAAAGAATGTGATGCAAACTATTGCAAAAATTTTTTATATGATATGTGATCCTTATGTGATGCAAAATCTAATGCATGATCAGAGAAAGCATGAGATACATATTAAGATAGTAGTGTATATATACCTACTCTTGTGAGGAAACTAAATTGTATAATTTCATGTTAGGATAGTGGGCTCTTCTTGCATAATTTGTATTTATTCTATGAACTCCTAATAGGGTTGAGGCTTTTAACAAGGCCTAGTCCTCTAACAAGGACTCAAGACACCATATGTATTTCATAGACTCCTAACAGAGTCAATATCCTTAACAAGATTCTTTTTTTTAGTGGATTATCTTGTGGGTATAATCCCCACCAATGTTTTCCCTTTCTCAAGGTTTCCCTAGTTAACAAATAATGGTGTTATTAGTTCTCTTTGTGCATGGTTATATTTACTATTCAACATTGTTGGTTTACTTTCATATGCAAGTTATAAAGTAATTAACAATATTCAATTTTTGGAAAAAGTTTGTAGAATATTGATTCACCCCTCCCCTCTAAATATTATCTATTTCTAACATGTCCTTACCCATGCATCACCTTACAGTCAAAACTTTGTCTGGATGACCTTAATCTCTAACATATACTTTGCTAGTCTTCAGAAAATTACTACCATGTTGACATCAACGACAAACATGGTCATGAATGCAACATGTCAATACTGCCACATACTCACCAATGCTTATAATACTCCCCCAAAGGAATATCATCAACATTCATGCTAATAATTTATGCATAACATAACTTGTAAAATCAAATGATATAATAAATAAATCTAACTATCAATCATGTCTATTAATTGTAAACACAAAATGCAAAAGATTTGGTTACCAAAAAACCATCCAAGATGGAGGTAAAATTGAGGTAGGGATGACACCCAAAAATATTTAGTATTGTAGTATGAAAGTGATGCAATGTAGCCCAGTCCAAAACCTTCAAAGAATGAAGTTGGTCCCTAAAATCCTCTTCACTAAAGGATCAAGTAAGAAGAATTTATTTTCCAATTCAGTGTGCCCAAACACCTATTACAATTGTTTAAAAATATGGTTTAAGGTTCTCAAAACCCAATCCAAGTTTCCAAGGCAACTAATCACCAGTTGCTTAATATGCACAATGACAACTTTTGACACAAATTTCCCAAAACATAATCTAGGACTAGGGGTGACTCTAGGATGAAAAATTAGTGCATTTAGTCCCTAAAAAAATGGCATGATGGATAAATCCATACTATGCAACTTTCTTCGAATAGTTTCTTCACAATCCCAATCCTACACTTGTAGCCCTTCAAAATTGAAAAACAATCCTAAAATGAGAAAACCCCACATATCCCCTATGACTATTCATCAATTTTAATACCCTATTGGGTTTTATAAAATATACTTAATCCCCAAGACTTGAACCTTAAGGCAAGTAAGACATTCTACACTTTTTCTTTTAGGAACTAGCCCTACTAGGCCTCCATTTATAAAGGAAGTACCCTTTCTCCTTTTAAAAACCCAATATTAACAATTGGAAAATTAAGGGGTACACAAATGAAACCGAGAAATGAGATTTCAAGTCTTGGTTACTTCTCTGTAGCGAGTAATGGGAGTTGTTGCTCCACAATGTAGACATGCACATGGGTCTTGAATGCCTAGGGTGTCAATTTCCTTCCTGCCTCCTGCAAGTTAACATCTAAGACCAAGTACATCTTAAAGTATAGATTTAATACTTCCATTTCCTCAGAGATCATTAAATTCCCATTGTGAAATCCCAAGTTATGAAAAATTGAATAAGAAACCCTAGGTCTAGATGAGAAACTATCGTAGTATTCACAAAAATTCAAATATCTAGAGTTAGAGATCAGTTCAAAACCTTAGATCAAATGAATTAGAAATTTGGTTCATTACAAAATCCAAATATGTTTCCCAATCAACCTGAGTTGTCCGTACATGTTCATACAACCAATCACAACATCAAAATTACATGAAAATTGTTGTTTTTTTATTGATTCAAAGAAAAATTTACATATGATGATCCTACCACATGCTTGAAAGGGATATTTAGGCATCCCAAATGGTCATAAAAACCTTCCAAACCAAGTTTGGCGATTAGGAAGTGAAATTACAACTTTTGCAACTTCTTGCTAAAAGTTGCCTGATAACTTTTTAACAACTTTACAATAATTATGCAACTTTTCAAATTATTACCCAAATCATCATCAATACTTAACCAAATTATCCAACATGGATCAAAAATAAGAAATTATGAAATTATTCTTAAATATAAGGTCATTGGACTACTATGACCAATAACTGACCAAGGGATTATAATATGCCAATCTTGGAACTAGGTCTTATGATCTATGTCGAATGAATAACCTTTATTCCTAACATTACCTAAGGGTTTCTAGGACATTAAAGAAATCCTATAAGTGTATTAAAGTACTCCTATACCATACTCCCCTTGATTTTTGAACTCAAGTTCCTAATTGAGGTTAACTATTAAATCAAGGTGCCATGTTGTTTAATCTAATCCTGTATTATCCATGTTCCATCTATATTTGGGAGTCCTTTCCACTTCACTATGTACTACATGCATTTCCTCTATCTAGTTTGTTTTAGAAACTTGGTCTCAAAAGTTTCTTCCAACTCAACAAATTTTCTTTAAGGGAGATCTATGACATATTCTTCATTGTCTTCAACATGTTATCCCTGTACATTTGTTATCCTTGCATCACCTTTGTAAGGGGTGAGCTCTACAACCTTGACTATAGAAGACATCATCAAGGTAGGAGAAAGAGAAATTTCATAGACATTGTCACCCATTTTGTTAAGGATTGAATAGGGTCCAGCCTTCTTCATATGAAACTTTGTGTATCTACCCTTATGTAGTCTCTCCTTCCTCATGTTTTCCCATACCTTGTTTACAACCTGGAAATGAACTTCTCTCCTTCTCTTATCTATTTGTTCTTTGTATTTCATGGTGGATATTTTCAATGTTTATTTCACTTCTTCCTACACTTTAGTGATTAGTTTTTCCAATTCTTCAACTTGTGTGTTGATTCTAAAATCATAAGGTAATTTTATTAAATCTAATGGAACTTTTGGTTGAAGTCCATAAATAGTTTGAAAAGGTGTTTTTCAAGTAGACCTATTCATTAAATCATTTAATGAAAAATATTTTTGAGGTAAGAGCATGTCCAAACTTTTGGAATGCTCTTTAGTTAGGCATCTTAGGAGGGTGCTAAGTGACTTGTTGACCAGTTCAACCTATCCATCAGTTTGTGGGTGATAAGAAGATTTGTAAGTTAGGTTTGTGCCGATATTTTTAAAAGAGTCCTCCAAAGTTTTTTTGAAATTTAACATCTTTGTCTGAAATTATTGTTTGAGGTAGGCCATGAATTTTGACTACTTCCTTGAAAAAGAGATGCTCTATGTGAATTGCATCATTTGTACTTTTAGAGGTTATAAAGTGGACCATTTTGCTAAATCTATCCACTATGACAAACACACTATTAGAGCCCTATTTGGTTCTAGGAAAACCTATTACAAAATCCATTGAAATTGATTCCCATGGCCTAGTGGGAATTGGTAGAGGCTGGTATAGTCCTTGGTTAGTAGATACACCTTTGGATTGTTAACAAATGGTACAATTTTCTATGAAATTTTTGACTTCATAACCCATTTTAATCCAAAAGTAACTCCTTTTTACTAGGTTTGTTATTTTGTCTATCCAAAAATGACCACCCAAGCCACCACAATTCTTTTCCTTTAAAATGGTTTTTCTCATGGAATACCTAGGTATGCATAGTTGAGCTCCTTTGAACAAGAGATGATTCTAGATTATAAAATCCAAAAAAATCAGTATGATGTTTTCCTATCATCTTGGTGCATACCTCAAAGTTTTCCCCAAAATCTAGATCATCTGCATACAAATGTTTTAGTGAGTCAATCCCTACACTCTGAAGTTTTACTTCTTTAACAAAACTAACCCTTTTTCTAAGACATCTACCACTTTTTCTGCTACCCCCTTTTTGTGTTTAATAGTGAATGTATATTCCTGCAATTATTCCATCCATTTGATGTGTTTGACTCCAAGTTTTTCCTAAGTATTTAGGAAGCTCAATGCATGGTTTTGAGCATAAACAATAAACTCTTCTTGGATTAAGTTATGCCTCCATTTTTTTCGGGCTTGAACCATTGCATGTAGTTCTAAATCATATGTAGAGTTCTTTTTCTTTGCATCATTTAACTTTTCAAAAAAGAATGCTACAACCTTATCTTCTTTGCTCAAGACTGCACCAACTTCCAACTTACTTGCATCAGTTTCAATAGTGAATATCTCATTGAAGTCAAGAAGCATTAGGATTGGATATTGGGACACTATGTTCTTGTTGGAAATATTGAAGACTATGCTAAGTTACTAAGAGGGGAGGGGTGAATTAGTAACTTCTAAAACTTTAACAATTTCAATTCTTAATCCAATAAATAAATTAGCACTTAATTCATTACATCTGATCTAATTGCATGCATGAGAAACTAAAAATATGAAAGCATCCATAACACTTGAACACAAACATTTGGTGACCCAGAAACCTTCCAAATAGAAAGCAAAAATAGGGTGGGAATTATACCCTCAAACTTTAGTACTGCAACATAAAGTTGGCATGTTAAGGCTTACATTGATCACTTCTGATGATCTACCCTATTAGGAGCAAATAGGACTGTTAGGTCCACCTTGTGAGAGAATTTACAAACATATAATGAAGTATGCACTTGGTAAAGAGATTTCTAAAAGACTATTAGGTCTACCTTGTTAAAGGATTTTGACTGGTTCACCTATTAGGATAAAGCAATAGATCTCTAATTTGCAACTAAGTTTGCTGATAGAGATTTCTTAGTGTACTGATCACCTTTTTGTGATAGATATGTCTCTGTTGCTCCTTATACTAACATGGCCTTTATAAGTCTGTATATATTGTATTCATAACTTGACTTTTCACATCGACATTACAATACATATGTTCACACATTTTCGTTCTTACTCATTGGATATGATACAATACATTACATTATATACCAATCCAAATTAAAAAATTACAAAGTCATCCATGATACAGGTTAGCACAAATATTACAAAGTCAACCCACATGAAGATACTCAGGTTTTGAAGACTGACTTGGTGAGGTTTTGATACTCATCATCCATTGCTAATGCTTAGCATCATCATGCACTTGGTAGACATAGAAGCTTGGTTATCACTGAATCACTTGGATGGAAAGAAGTAGCTTGGTTAACACTAGCTTTGCATCACATGAACTATGAACTTGGTAGACACTGCAATGCTCAGTAACCACTAATAAACTCAGTGTATATTGAAATGCATGGTTTGAACTACTCAACTTCACACTAACTAAATTTTCTCGATAACCATTAGGATTAGTCCAAAAGACTTAGTAGCAACTGTAGAGCTTAGTGGCTACTAAATTACATGGCAAGCACTGTAGATTGTTCAATAAGCTGAGTAGCTATATAGAATCTAAATAAGTGTGTCACTAATAATAAACTTGATTGATATGTAAACAATCTCCCCCTTTGGCATTAGTGAAAAAGACACATATTAGCCTAAAACTAAGTACCTTGTATTCATCACCACTTGATACTAGTTCAATATATTTTTGAGATTTTTCAAAATTGATCTTTGTAAGTATATATAGTATACTATGCATCTTTTGCTATATAAGTTCTCTACCATAGCATATTTCTCCCCCATACCATGTGTTCCTCTATGTACATGTCTACATATAACTTTTCTCCCATATACATGTAACATTTCTTCAATATAACTTTTCTCCCCCTTTTTGATAGTAATGGCCAAAGAATTATTCTAACATATTTACACAGAGACACCAAAATGGGATAAGAATTCAGAGTGTACCTTGAGATTGATTTCTAAGGTTTTATCCCAATTTTTTTGCAAGACCTTGCATGTATGAATTGCAGTTTGTACTTAGAATGGAAACAATAGTAGACATACTTGGACTTGCAGTAAAAATTGATATAGCACTGACTAATGGAATACTTATAGAAATACTTGAAGAATCCAAAATTGATGAAGTCAAAATTGTAGAATCCAAAATTGAAGTAGACAAAACCAGAGAGATTACCTTAGATGTACTCAAAATTGAAGAAGTCAAAATTAGAGAAGTGAAGACTAAAGAACTCAACTCCATAGACAAAGGAGTCTGCATCTTAGTGGATGAAGTGTAACTCGCTTCTATCAATGATATGTTGAGTTGATTTGGGGAAAAATAGTGATTGGACATTTGATGTATCAGTAGTAGTTACAACCAAACTTGTTGAAGTTGTCTCTATACTTGATGTAGTCAATGGTTTGCTCAAGGATTGACAAGTGAGGCAATGACTACTACAACTATCATGACTGGGTTAGTCTCCTCATCATCTTGCTTATCTTCCTCGGTAGCTTCTAGACCTTGATCCTCTTCATCTTCTTCATTATCAAAATGAGTCACTTCTTCAACATTTTTGTCCTCATCCTTCTCCTTATCTTCTTCTTCATCAACATCCTTTACTTCAATTAGAAATTCACTTGGTTTATGAAGATGATAAATATTTTTCCAAATCTTTGTAGCATTTCTAACAACATGCTCTATGTCCTTGATCAAAACCAAACAAGTATTAAACCTTAGAGTCAATTTTTCTTTATTTTTCTTTAATGACTCTCTCACCTCATCATCTAATATGCTTGGTAGTAATTGCCTCAAGGTTTGTGCATATATGTCTTTGACTATTTGCATAGCAAAATCCCATCTTGGCTTTATCTTCTCTAGTAATTCACTAGAGACTTGAGAAGCAATCTGGTCTGGTGAGTACTTCCACTTACCCATATTTCTTAGCACCAGTTCTTCAACTTTCTTCTAGTCTACCTTAGTCCTAATTTCATATTTCAAAGATTTAACATTTGTCATTCCTACTACTTCTTCCAATTTCTTTAGCTTATCTTGGAAGGTGGGTGAAGGTTTGTTGAATACAATGTCACTTCCTTTCTTTCATGACCTCCTCGTGAAGACTATAGTGGATGACTTTGCAGGCTTGGTGATGATAACCTTGCCCTTTTTATTCAAAGGTTCTTCTTCTTTATTAGATTCTTCCTCATCCTCTACTTGTTCCACATCCTCACCTTTTCCCTTTGTTAACAAGAGAGGTGCACTTGATTTTAGTTTCGCTATCCTTCTCTTCCCTTCGTTAATCGCTTGTGGGAGCTTTATTTCTAGCTCTACTCTATCCTTAGCTTCATCATAAGTTCCAAAATAAGGGGCCTTGGGATGAACATGTTCATTGGAAAGTACTTTAGTGATGTCCTTTGTCTCATCAATATTCACCTCATAGCCAAGAGGTTTGACCCATGCAACTCTAGGCTTAACTACCTGGATATATACCTTGTCACTGTCCACTATGAAGCATACATCATCCTTGTAGTCTTAAACTAACTTCTTCAGAATTATGAACCTATTGTTCATTTTTATCTTTGAACACATTGAAGTAGTTGTCCATGATGTTGACATAATTCTCACCAATTTTTGTAATATATTCATTTATTTGGTAAAGTATAGGCATGTCTTTTCTTCGAACTACAATGCCTTTAGAAGGGAAGAACTTCTAGTTCATAAAAGATTAGACAAGTTAATAGTAAAAAAAAAATTCATGGGTTTTTCTTTGATGTTCTAATACTTTCCATGTTTTTATTAAATTGCCTCAATAATAGGTTGGCAAGGTCATAAGATAAGTTGTTCTTAACCAATTTATATGCCAAATCCACGGCTTCACATGACACACTGTTAAGATGGCTTGAACTATATATTTTATGTGCAATAAGATGATTTCCAAATTTCAAATTTGCATCTATGACACTGCTTATTTTCATACCTCTTCCATCCCATTCAACTAGGGTTTTCTTCTCCAACTCATCTTGACCTAGGGTTTTCATTGTTTTAGCTTTGGCTAGCATGGGGAGGCCAGTGATTTGATTAATCATTTTCTTTGTTATCAGAATTGGTTGTTCTAACCAACTATCTATTATGCACCTAGATAAGGATAAACCTAATCCATTTAATTTGAAATTCTTGGGGCATATGGGGAATATGAGTCAATCCTTTTGCTTCTAGATGTTGATGCTTAGGTTTAAGGGTTCCATCAACACATAACTGACCTAGGGCATCATCCATCTATAGAGTACCAATTTATTGAATAGCACATTTAAAATGAGTATGAATGTTGTTAACAAGAAGTACCTTGGGAGGGATTTGCGATTGAGCTCCACTTGGGTATAGGGTTTCAGCAACCATGAGCGTGAGCTTGAAATCTGGCACTTTCCATTCAACTCCTTGAACTAACTTATCAGACCCTTTCTTGACCTTGCTGCTACTGGATGCCATTTTTACTCAGTAGCTTGAGAGAATTTTGCAAAAATTTTGCAAGAAATTTGCTCAAGTCACTTTGATCTTACAGAAAATAGCTCTACACAATAGCACTCTTAAATTCACAATAAGAAATGAATTTGATTCCATGCTTTTTTAAAAAAAAATTCTATTAATGCTTGGTATGGAGGTAGACAAGTTGACAGATTGTCATCCACTATATGGGATTGATTACTCAGTGACATCTCTATGATTTAGTAACCATAAGTGCCTTTGTTACTCTTGACCTTACTCAGTAGAGTCTATGACCCAACCTTACTTGGTAGAGAAGGTAACTTGGTAATAATTGATACTAATCTTGCTCAATGATCCTTTTGTATTTTGTATACAGATTTGCATCTTTGTCGTCCTTTAAGTGGAATTGATTTGAATGTCTTCTTTGATAGTCTGGTTCTAGTTCTTTCTTAAGAACTTAATTAGAAATGGTAGAGTCACCCAATTCTTGAGTGACTTGTCTATCATTGCTCAGACCAATATCCTTAGTAGACTTAGGAATCCATTGTTGTCTCATCTACTTTCATATGTTATCAACCTTTTTTTCTTCTCATCTTCAATTCTACCAGTATTCATACAATTCTTGGAAAGATGACCAAGTTCTATACAAATGAAACATTATTTAGTGGTGTCTCTTTTTCCCGAATGTTGTTTAACACCATTGATACCAATGTGTCTGAATTATCCACAGTAATGACATCTACACCAAGTATTGTAGTCCGAACCAAATATTGCTTTCACAATTTGTTCTACAAGATTCAATGTCTTTATTTTACATTCAGATGCCTTGTGTCCATATTTCTTACATTTATGACAGTTGCCTTCAAATCTTGGTTTCTCTTTGCATTCATTAGCCCTATAACCATGCTAATTCAAACTGTAGCATTTTCTATTGAATTTTTCTTTTCCATTGCTCAAACATTTGTTTGATGTATGACCTATCTTACCATATTGATTACAAGTAGGTCTTTCATTCTTTTGGGCACCTTGTTTGGAGGATTCACCTTCTTCTTTGTATCCAATTCTTGCTTTACCTTTTTTCCTATAGAGGTTTTTTTCATTCAGTTGATCCATGTCTGCTTGAGATTTCATCATTCTCTCATTGATTTTCTTCTTAGAGTTTAGATCATTCCTCAATCTTTCATTGATTTTCCTTTCAAATCTGAGATCACTTTTTATTCTTTCATTGATTTACCTTTCAGAATTTAGATCATTCCTCAAATCTTAGGCTCATGATTTCCTCATTTTCTTTGGAGAGCTTATCAATAAGCTATATTTGCTAAATTTATTGGTTCTGGATTTTTTTGTTCCTTACATCCATCTCTTCTTTTATCTTGTTTCTCTATTCCAAGACTTCACATAACCTTACTGACTGAATTTCTTGTTCTTTTTTTAGCTTTCTTACTTCTTGCAGGGAATCATTTTTCTCAAGGAGTTCTTTGATTACATCATTTTCTTCATCTGAGCTATTTGAAGGGTGAAAGTCTTTAATTCTTTATTCAATGTAAAGATGATCATTTATTTGATTTGCAAGTTACTTTCTTCTTTTCAGGGATTGGGAAAGTTGCTCCTTAGCTTTATTGAGTTGGGCAATGGCCATTTCCAGATCTAACTTTTCATCATCAATAGCTTTTTCAAGTTTGACTATCTCCATATCTTTGATCTTTGCTCAAGTTGTTAAGCTTTCTCTTTAGAACCACAAAGCTTTGATACCAATTGTTGGAAATATTCAAGACTATGCTAAGTTACTAAGAGGGGAGGGGTAAATCAGTAACTTCTAAAACATTAACAATTTTAATTCTTAATCTAATAAATCAATTAGCACTTAATTCATCACATCTGATCTAATTGCATGCATGAGAAACTAAAAACATTAAAGCATCCATAACACTTGAACACATAGATTTGGTGACCTAGAAACCTTCCAAATAGAAAGTAAAATTAGGGTGGGGATGATACCCAAAAAATTTAGTATTGCAGCATAAATAATCCACCCTATTAAGAGCAAATACAACTGCTAGGTCCACCTTGTGAGAGGATTTACAAACATATAATGAAGTATGCACTCGGTAAGGAGATTTATAAAAGACTATTAGGTCTACCTTGTGAAAGGATTTTGACTGGTTCACCTATTAGGATGAAGTAGTAGATCGTTGATTTGCAACTAAGTTTGTTGATAGAGATTTCTTAGTGTATTGATCACCTTTTTGTGATAGATATGTCTCTGTTGCTCATTATACTAACATGGCCTTTATAATTCTTTATCTACTACATTCATAACTTGAACTTTTCACATCCACATTACAATACATATGTTCACACACTTGCATTCTTACTCATTGGATATGAAATAATACATTACATATATATACCAATCCAAATTACAAAATTACAAAGTTGGCCATGATACAGGTTAGCACAAATATTACAAAGTCAACCCACATGAAGATACTCAGGTTCTAAAGAATGACTTGGTGAGGTTCTGATACTCAGCATCCAATGTCAATTCTTGGCATCATCATGCACTTGGTAGACATTGAAGCTCGGTCCATATTGATCACTTTCAAGTAGTCTTGAACTCAATCTACACTGGTGACGTGGTAGATATTGTGCAACACAGAAAATACTGAATCACTTGGTTAGCAAGAAGTAGCTTGGTTAAAATTGGCTTCCTATCACATGAACTATGTACTTGGTAGACACTGCAATGCTTGGTAACCACTGATAAACTTGGTGTATACTGAAATGCATGGTTTGAATTGCTAGACTTCACATTGATTGAATCTGCTAGGTAACCACTAGGATTAGTCCAAAAGTCTCAGTAGCAATTGTAGAGCTCAACGGCTACTAAATTACATGGAAAGCACTGTAGATTGTTTAATGAGTTTGGTAGCTATACAGAATCTAAATAAGTGTGTTTCACTAATAACAAACTTGACTAATATGTAAATAGTTCTTTAGGTATTGGAAAACATCTATAACATCTTTAGTCCATATAAATTTGGTCTTCTTACCACCCTTGACAGTGTCCAAAATGGGAGTACACACATGACTAAAGTTGATAATAAATTAAATAGAAAAAGAGGTAAGACCATAAAAAATTCTAACATCAGCTTGGTTCTTTGGTGGAGGCCAGTTGACAATTGCTTCAACTTTTTTAGGGTCCATTTTGAAGGTGCCTTGTGAGATGAAAAATCCTAGGAACACAAGTTCCATATTCATAAAAATACATTTTTGCAAGTTAATCACTAACTTATGCTAATGGAAGGTCCTCAAAACATGTCCACCATGGTCAAGATGCTCTTCCTTAGTATGACTAAAGATTAGGATATGATCAAGATATATAACAACAAATATGCCAATAAAATCAATGAAGATTTCATTTATGACTCTCATGAATATACTAGGTGCATTACTCAACCCAAATGGCATAGCCAACCACTCAAAAAGACCTTCATTTGTTTTAAAAGTTATTTTCCATTCATTTCCTAGCGTTATCCTTATTTGATGGTATCTTAATTTTAAATCATTATTTGTGAAATAAAATGCATTACCCAATAGATCATTAAAATCCTCCATTCTAGGTATAGGAAACCTGTATCTTATGGTAATTTTATTGATGGCTCTATTGTTTATACATTATCTCCATTTTCCATCCTTTTAGGGGCAAGAATAGATGGGACTGCACATGGGCTAAGGCTTAGCTTTTTTCTAACAATTCATTTACTAGTTTTATAATATCTTCATGTTGAGTAGGTGTCATCTTATATGGGGTCTTATTAGGAAATGATGAACCAAGTATTAAGTTTATTTGATGAAAAATTTCTCTTAAGGGAAGGAGGCTTGTGGGCAGGTCACTAGTAGTGACATCACTTTATTTGGTTGACAATTTCTTAACTTATCGGGTATGGGATCCTTAGCATTAGATCTTATGCTATCCTTGGGATTAGAAATAAATATGAATCTTTCAGTCTTAGATTCCTCCTAAACTTGCAACATTTCCTTTTTCCCTATTGTAATTATAGTTGGTCCTTTCTCTTCTTTAGAATTAGGCAGTGGCTTCATGCTAAAGGTTACTCCACTTTTGGTTATGGAGTAGGCATTCTTCCTACAGTGATTTTTTTTATCCACATCATATTTCCAAGGCCTACAAAGGAGGATGTGGGAAGCATCCATTTCAACAACATCAGAAAGAACCTTATCTTTAAAGTATGCTATGGAAAATTCTACCCAAGCCTATTCAATCAATAGAATTTTATGACCTTTGGTTAAATAAGAGACATGATAAGGAATAGGGTAATGCTTCTTAGGATAATATATCTTTTGAACCATTTCAAAGAAACTAGATTCTCATTTGAACCAGAATCAATTAACAATTTACATACCTTGCCTTAGAATTTGATTTTAGCCCAGAACAGGTTCTTCCTTTGAGGTGGTTCTTGAGTTTGAGGTACTTGTAGGAAATCTTACATCATCATCAAGCATGCTCCTTCTTTAGGTTCTAGTTCTCTATTTTCATCATGTATGTCTTCTTCAATGAGTTGGGCTCTTCTCTCCCCTTGATTGTTGTTATTCCTCTTCTCAATGGATCTACATGCATGGTGATCTAATTAGTTATAGTTATAACATTATATAGTTCCATTACCTCTTCCTCTACCTTTGTTAATGTGTCTTTTTCCTCTATAGTTTTCTCTTAAGCTTTATTCATTCTATTCTTTGTCTCCTTGGCTTTTATCATGATTTTTGTTGCCATTATATTGTCCCTTATTCAAGAAATTTATCTTTCCTTTGAAGTTTTGGTTGTTTTCATTATATTTACTTCTTCCTTGGTCTTTTTTTCCTCTTCTACTTCTGCTCTACTTTGATTTCTAATTGATAGAGTTTGTTCATAGAAGTAGGGGAATGTAGGCTTAGTTTTTGTTGAATGGGCACCTTGAGACCATTCATGTATCTAAAAAGTTATTCTTTCTCATAATCTATTGCATTTTTCTTCATAAAAAGTTTTAGGAACTCTTCTGTATAGGAGCTTACATCCAAGTCTATTTGTTTGAGGCTTTTCTTCCTTCTATGAGGTTATACCCCATAGTCTCCAAGCACATAAGTTTCCCTAACCAGTGCCACCATCTTATTCCAAGACGAAATCATACTTCTCCCTTTCTTCACCCTTTCAGTTCAGATGAAGTTTCACCAAGTTAGGGTTGTTCCCTTAAATTTGGACTTTTACATTTTTACCCTTTTCTTTTCTGGAATGTCTTCACATTCGAAGAAACCTATCAAGGCCTCAATCTAGTCTATGGCCAAATCTAGATTCATTTTTACATTAAAAGTTGATAGTTCCAACTTTTCTTCCATGGTTCTCTTTCCCATAGATTTAGTGGAATCTAAGAGGTGCCTCTACTCTGTAGGCACTTCTTCATTTTGTTTAGGGTCATCTACATCCTCATTCATTTCATTTTCAAAATTTGCCTCCTTACCCTTGTCTATCTTACTTTCAAGGTCTTTTAACCTTTTTCCAATGCAATATTTGTTGCCCTCTATTCCCTCATAATCTTTCCAAGTTCAAAATTTGTGACCCTTTTAGGTATGTCTTCTTCTTTAATAAGAGACATGGCTTTGATACCACTTTGATGCAATGTAGCCTAGTCCAAAACCTTCAAATAATGAATTTGGTCCTCAAAATCCTCTATATTGAAGGATCAAGTAAGAAAAATGTCTTTTCAAAGTCAATGTGCGCAAACACCTATTACAAGTGTTAAAATGATGGTTCAAGGTTCTCACAACCTGACCCAAACAAGACAATCCTAATTACTAGGACAACCCAAGTATCCAACACAAGTAATCACTAGTTGCTTAATTGCACAATGACAACTTTTGACACAAACTCCCTAAAAAAAAATCTAGTACTAGGGGTGACTCTAGGATGAATACCTAGTCTATTTAGGCCCTAAATAAGATGGGATGATGGATAAATCTATACTATGCAACTTTCTTCTAATGGTTGCTTTAGAATTCCAATCCTAGGCTTATAGCCCTTCAAAATTGAAAAACAAGCCTAAAGTGAGAAAAAATCACACAACCTCTATGAATATTTAGGAATTTTAATACCTTTTTTGGTTTTATAAAATATTCATAAGCCCCAAGACTTGAAGGTAAAGGAAAGTCAAAGACTTGGCACTTTTTCTTTTGGACAACTAGCCCTATTAGGCCTCCATTTATAAAGGAAGTTACATTTCTCCTTAAAAAAACCCCAACATAAAAATTGGAACATGAAGTGACACATAAATGAAACCTTGAAATGAATTTTCAAGTCTTGATGACTTCTCTATAGTGAGTTATGGAAGTTGTTGCTCCACGATGTAGACATGCACATGGGTCTTGCATGTCTAGGGCATCAATTTTCTCCCTGCCTCCTTCAAGTTAACATCTAAGAAAAAATACATCTTAAATTAAAAATTCAATAGTTGGATTTCAAAAAAAATCCATTGAATTCCCATTGTGAAATCCCAAGTTATGACCAATTGAATATGAAACCCTAGTTCTAGGCTAGAAATTGTGCTAGTATTCACAAAAACTCAAATATCTAGAGTTAGAGATTGATTCAAAGCCTTAGATCAAATGAATTATAAATATGATTCATCAAGGAATCCAAATATTTTTCCTAATCAACCTAACTTTTTTGTAAACATTTGTACAACTAGTTATATCATCAGAATTGTAGGAAATTTGTCATATTTTATTGATTTAAAGAAAAAGTTACATCATGGTGATCCTACCACCCCCCTGAAAGGGCTATGTAGGCATCCCAAAATTTTATAACAACCTTTAAAACCAATTTTTTTTGTTGGGAAGTAAATTTTCAAATTTTGCAGCTTCTTGTTTAAAATTGTTTGACAACTTTTTAGCAACTTTGCAACAATTATGCAACTTTTGGAATTATTGACCAAATAATGGTCAATACTTAACCAAATGATCCAAGATGGATAAAAACCATGAAATTATGAAATTATCCTAAAATATAAGGTTATTGGGAACCTTTGACCAATAGTTGACCAAGGGCTTATAATATGGCAATCTTAGAACTAGGTCCTACAATGTGTGTCAAATGAATAACCTGCATTCCTAAGATGACCTAATGGTTTCTAGGACCTTAAAGAAATCCTATAATTTTATTAAGGTGCTCTTCTACCATAGAGATAAACTATTAGGGTTAGAAATTTGATCTCTTCTGATGATCTGCCTTATGAGGGGTCTACACTTTAATTTTTGACTATGGATCTCTTCCTAGTCCTTCATTGATTCATTAGGCCACTAACTTCTATTCTTCAAAAATTTCACATGAAACACCCAAAACTTAACACCTTCACACAATACTTCACTTCCTTCACACACTTTACAGTCTCTTCTATGATAGCTCATTCCACTTATGAAAAATAAGGTTTTGATTTTCCTATTTAAAGACTTCTATAGATTCTTTTAGATGATTCCCTTTTTTCCTCCTCACCTGATTGGTTTTTCTTTCCTTATTGAGACCAGTGATGCATGTCAAAATATGTAACAACCTTTGTAATAAACTCTATAATCATTAAATGTCATGTCCATGTTAGCTTGAAATAGTTTACCTCAAAGTTTGTATTATTCCAAACTTTTATATTCTCTCTATGTTACTCAATACTCACTAATTTTGATGCTTAGTCATAATTGTTCTTAGTTTTGTTGCTTGGGCTTAACTATACTTGACTCCTTCTATATAACTTGACATCAATGTGCTATGTCTACTCAACAGTAACTAGGCTTAGCTTGTACTGAAAATACTTGGTGATCAAAGACTTTCTCAGCTCCTATAAAGCTTGACATATACATGATTATTTATAAGTCTTTACATGACTCATCTTATATAGAGTAGCTCAGTCATAGTGATGACTGGATGAATCTGCCTTATATGTAACTAAGTATCTGACACTAATAGACAACAAAACTAAGAGATATCAACAATTTTGACCATAGCTATTATTGTATAGGTTTACATTAAGTTCTTGGGAAATTATTATTCTACCCCTATGACAACCTAAGATGGGTTAGCTCATTGGTTATCTGAGGCATGTTCTTTCTCATTTTATCTAGCTTGGTTGTAACATTTATTTCTACCTAAATAGATAGTGTGAGCTTTTTCTCAAAGAAGACAACTTTTGGAGGTTCATCTCCTAGGTAGGTAGCCATTACTTGCACTATGGCATTGTATGGTGGTACTATCATATTGGCATGAGTTAAAACCATCATACCTCCTCCATTGAGGTTAACTTATTTAGTAAAGGTGACTACTTCTTTGAAGAGATTTTCTAGAGTGGTAATGTTTGAATTAGGAAAACTTTTTAGGAAGATAGAAGTGAGGTGGTCCATAAAGTTTAAATAGATTTGAATTATAGCCCCTACTAGTATGGTATATGGGGTTTACAACTTGTGGAATGCCATGTGAAAATGATAATTAAAATGTGACATAGTCTCTATTGGATTCCTCTTGATAGATATTAATTGGTGGTGTATCATAGTCAGATTGATGAATGTTTTGAATTGATCCAAGATATTTTTTTTTAATAGTTTCCTAGGTTGGAATAGATCCTAGTGGCATATTTATGTGTCAATTAAATGCAACCTCTCCCAATGTATATGGAAATATCTAAAAGGGACCACATTTTCTTCTTAAATCACTTTTCAATTTCATATTTCTTTAAAAAATTTGATGTGATACTTGGTTGTCCATTTTTTCCGTAAATGATCCTTGGGAAGAATTTATCACAGTTTTTAGGAAGGTCATTGAGTGGACCTTGCACATTGATTTGTGAATCTACTCTATTTGCAAAGGAAGCCATAGATGGAGGGTTTGGTTGGATGGTAGGTGGGGCTAAGTCCGAATGTAGAATAAATGAAGATGATAGGATTTGAAATGAGAGTGGCTAGATTCTTGGTATCCTCTTATCACTATGAGACTTGCAAAAGTGAGTGACTTCTAAGAACTCATATCTAATAGGTGAAGAACTTAATGCTCATTGAAATGGAGATGGTGGGTCAAAATCTTCCAATTTGTGTTTACTATGAAAAGTGCACCTTCTGAAAGTACACCTTGTGAAGAGCACCCGTGTGAAATGTGCACCTTCTAAAAAGTGCACCTTGTGAAAAGTGCACCATCTTACTATGAAAATCTTCAAAAAATATAGAATTTTGAAAATCGTTGAACTGTCAAACAACTTTTTTTTTTGGTAGAATGGTTTTCTGCCCCTCCTTCTAGTGCAACTTTGTTGAGCTGTCATTTTGCACGATGCTAACTATATAAATTCTCTCCAATCTCTCTCTTAAAAGCCTAACCCATAACCAAATCCATGGTTTTGTGTGACTTATTTTTCAACCTACCGGATAGCTAATTTGAAGATAAATATCAATGTTCACAAGGAGGCCTTTACTAGTATCCACAATTTTTGCACATCATTTTTGTATTTTATGTTGTATGATGAATCCAATTATATGAATTCCTATTTTAACTATGTGTTTGAAAAGAAAGTAACAAAGATAGAGATTTAAAATAAATTAGTGAAAGGAAAATTCCTAACGTAAATAAACTAAAGTAACAACACATCTATGAATCAAATTAGTAAAAGGATTTGGTAGGAAATTAATGAAATTAGGAGAAATACTTTGTCAAATCCACTGATGCAATCATCAATGGGAACTTCAATGAAAACTAGAATATGTTTCACAATTCATCAAATTGTGTAGCCATGAAAAGTGGGCACACACAAGACAAAATGCTATTCAAGAACAATAGTTATCCTTTCTCCAATTCATCATAGTAGAATAATTTGTTAACGTAAGGGAAAAAATAGCACTAAAAGATTATATAATTATTATAGTGCAATAAAACCATTAGCTCCATTAGAATTCATGAACATGAATTCTAAGAAAATAAAAAACTCTGGCAAGATTTACTACACTCAAAATGAGAGCACCAATAACATTTATTATTACATCAAAATATCAGCCTAGAGTATATTTGGCATCCATGTATTTAAAAGATATCCTCTCCTCCTTATGTATTAGGAATGAGAGTTCTTCTAATGCAAACATTATGCTAAAAAATAATAAAATAAAGCTAATTACATACAAGCTAACTCTCTAAAGGGTGCTAAGTAGGTCTCCACCCTTGTTTATATGAATTGATTGGAGTATGAGTCTTTAAACAACTTAAAAAAATAAAAGAAGAAGAATATATGAAGAGAGAAGTCATGAGATGATCTAAATGTCACTAGGACATCTAAGAATGCAAGCTTTTCCTTCTCTAGCTGATTTTGGGAGTTGAACTACTATCAAAATGTATTCTTGATGCATAGAATTCTAAAAAATACCAACTAGTTGTTAACTATCATTGCACTACTTCATCTTCAAAAAAATTGGCACACCTCTTGATTTTGTGCACATTGTAAAAATTGCACCTTTGGAAAAACACACCTTCTGATAGGATCAAAATTACAAGGATTTTGCTAAGTATCAAAACTCAATTTCTAGCATCTAGGTTTTCTTAACTATGGACCATAATGATGGTTGGATGTTTTCTTCTAAATTTGTTGATAATACCTATGATCTCCTAATATTTTTGTAAATCCAAAGTCTCATATTTATTATGCACCACCTAGCGGTAATTACTAGTTTCTAGCCTAGTATATACAAAATCTTCTAATCTAAAAACTAACTTTAATAATGCTTCTTTTGTCTTAAAAATCTATATAACATCATCTTCAGATGAAGCTACCTTAAATAATGTTCTAAATTGTTACACAACTATTTCTACAAAAGAATGTTGAATCCTTGACTCATCTCCACAAATGTCTAGGCTAGTGGCATTATAACACTTGTTCACTTCCAAAAACTACCAAATTGAGCTTTATTCTTTATCTCTTGAATATCCTCATATAATCCTCCCATAACATTATTACATGTTGGCATCTTTTCTATCCAATCATCTATTTTATTTAACTCCATGGTTGTATATACTTCCATAAACATTCGATTCCTTTTCCCTTTGATAGTTTTTAGTTCTTTCAAATCATTGGCCTAGGTATGTACTTCATCCATTAGTCCAAAATATTCATTTATTATTGTATCCAATTTTTTAGTTTTTATTTTAAATGTTGTGTAGAATGTTTAAATTACCCTTTGTTATTTGTACTCCTCTATCCTCAAAATTGTGACACCACCTTTTACAAGCATCCAAAAATGAATTAGTTTCCTTTGTGAGTTTCCCTATGTCTTTCCTCTCTAAAGTGGCTCCTAGAGAAATCTCTGGATGATCAGGGCTTAGGTGACCCACTACTTCATTAAATTATCCTCTTAGTAATTCATTCTACTTCATCAAAACTAAAATTTCTAACTCACCTTTATCTAGGTATGAAAATGCTTTCTAGAGGCTCATAGTGATCAAAACCTTGGCAGTATCAATTGTGGGTTTACTAAGCACTATCTCTTTCATTTGGTAATATTTTTGAGACACATCCTTTATATCACCGTGGGGAGAAAGAATAGAAATATGTGCCAAAAGATCTTCATTTTGGTTCTTCATGATAAAAGTGAGTGTTTTGGCATCATCGTTAGGCATTTCAGGCATCTTGGCTACTTTTATCAATTTTTTCATTTCCTTCTCTTCGTTGAACTCCTTATGTCTCCTTCATTAAGTTAAGACCTCTCTCTTTAGTAATGCTAGAGTAGTTCCCATATGAGATGTGTACTATGAATATGATATATTTTTAATTCTAACCCTTTCCCTTTATCACCTTGCTTTGGGGTTTCACCTTTTTGAGGGAGGACTATGGATTAAGCTTCCAAATCTATTTGAGCTGAAGACCTGGTCTATGTTGTAGGATGAACTTGTTCTCCTTCCTCAATAATTTCTATTTCTTCTAATAATTCATCTATATATAATTGTACATATTCTCATTCCTCTATGGTCTATCTTTTTAGCTCTACTATTAGAGGAGATAGAGCAACTTCTTCTTGTTCTAATTGAGGAGGCATAGACAAAAGGTCTTCTGATGGTAGAGGAGGTATAACAAGGGGCCCTTTAGATAAAGGAGGAGAGTGTTTCCAATTTTCTCCTAATGACTCATCCCAAGGGGTATCCCATATCTATTCCCCTACCATCTCTATACCCACTGGGGTAAAGTCAAAGTCTGAAATGTTGAACACATCATTTCCTTATCTCTCCATCTCTACTATCCACCTCTCTTGTTCTTCTTTTGAGGCTTTTATATGGATGGGATCTTGTGGGATAGAAGGTGATGTCTAGGTCAAAATTCTTGTCCTTTCTTCTTCTATGACCCTTCTTTAGAATGTTCTCCTATTGAGTGGAACATATTCAACCTCCTCCCTCTATTCCTCATTTTGAACCCTAGGAATGGTTCTAGAATCTGAGGTGATGAAGTGCTCTTCTTCTTTAACTTTATTCCCTTTTTACTTACCACCATCATTTTAGTTTGAGATCTCTTAGGCACTGATGAGGTGGCCTCTATTGGAGCATCAAGGTCTTCTTGCAATGAAGCTTCTTTTGGTGTAGGTTGAACCTCTTCTTTCTTAGCTTAAGCTTCTTCTTGTTTGGCCAACTCTGTTTAGACCTATTCTTCTCTCTCTCTCTCTCTCTCTCTCACACACACACACAATCATTTTTCTCTTCACTCTTTTAGTTTGGAAGTACTCCACCTCCTATTTTTGCTAGTCCACTATCTCTGGCCTCATGGGTGACTTTGTGGGATATGTAGGAACTATAACTTTTATTTCTTTACCCTTCTTTGGTTGGGTGGTGGCTTGTAGAGTCGGAGATTGTGGAACCAAATCCAAGTGAAAATTCTTCCTAAACCACTCATTGTTAGCTCTATAACATGTCAAGCCCTATGATGAATATAATCATTCTCCTCTCTATGAATTTTTTCATTTTTAATAGGCCACTCTTATATCTTATCCTTATTTTACTTTGGATCCATTAGCTCGAGGGTGTCCTTGTTCCATTATTTGAGGGATATTTCTAGGTTAAGCACCTTTTCAATGAGCTATATACTCATTCTAAAATAGTCCCTAATCTGTACCTCATAATCATCTACGTAGTTCATCTACTAATATTCAAATTCCATATCAGGTACAAATGTATTCCCTACAAAAATTTGTACCATCCCATTGTTGTTGGAGTATGGGTGAAGTGATTGATAATCCTTGAAGGATACTAGTACCACATTAATTCAAAATTATCTATGTCTTTCTTTTCTTGACCTCAAAATTCCCAATGGTGATTTGCTAGACCCATGTCTTCTTACATTATACATGCACCCTATCATAAGAGGAGTCCTATTTCCTTTCTATCTATAATAGAATCAATCTATCTGATGGATATCGAGGGTGATTCTTTTGGAATAGGAGAGTACCAACTACCAAGATATAGGAAAATGTGTTGAATTGGATGAAATAAGCTTCAATCTATGATATTTGAGTTTTTACCTCTACTAACATCCTTTCAGCATAGTCTCCTTCTAGAAACTAAATGATAGCAAAAATGAATCCATCATTGATCAACCTATATTCAAGGTGCTTTAAAGGAAGATTATTCTTCACAAGTTGGGTATAAAATATGTATGGTTAGGTGTTTGCATCATGCATACTTCCTTTCCTAACCAACCTAGGGTAATCTATTGGTCTCGTTGATGTAAGGTGCATAGCATAAGAGATCATGTAGAAATGTGGGTCATTCTTCACTAAAATGAGTTTCTCATCCAAATTATTGCTAAGGATTGTATCCTAATCATACAACATCTTCCCCATTTTTTAGGTTTCTATGAAATATACCATATAGGTTTCTAGGTGACTAGTTGCAAGGAAGCCCATGTTTCTACTCAAAAAGGACTATAGAGTAGCCAATGTCATCTATCATATATCCTCAGGTTATGTTGATCTTTCCACCTCTCTAGTTCAATGGTGATTTATCAATAAATTACTCCCCATGTACCATCTCTTTTGCCTTTGGATCATTCTCTCTATACCACTTGTCTACCATATCATAGGTAATCTATAAATATTGATATACCCAAGGAAAATGGAAGAACTTAATGTTTCAATGCCTAATGTCTATGATGATTTCCCCTATCACACTTTTAACCATGTTCTCTTCTAGTGCATAGTGGTAAGCTAGGGTCATTATCATCTCTAATGACTGAACATATAATGGATGTGAAACCACATTCACAAGTTCACTTTTGATTAATGAAGATATTGTAGATGATATTTCCTTTGGCTTGTTGTACTATAATAGGAAGGCATCAGTCAATGTATCCTAACTTGGTATCTCATATTTCTAAGTATTTATCTCTAAGTCTAGATTTCTTTGGCACTCTTTTATATTTGAAGTTGACTAGTCTAGGTGCAATCTTTGTGGCCATAGAAGATGAAGACGATACCATTTGTCTTCTCAAAAGAGAAATGTCAGTGTTATTAATAAAAACCTAAGATGACCTGACAAACATGATCTGACTAGAAAAAGAATGATGAAATTAACAAAAAACTATAAGTGTCTAAAATGCATATGTGTGCACCTTGCACACCTAAGAAAGTATGCACATGGGACACCTACATAAGTATGCAAGGTGCACAATGCACACATAGCGAGACTTTTTTTAAATTTATAATCTAAAATGTGCATGGTGCACACGTGCATATGTGCAACAACTATGATGTGCAAAGAGTTTGGATGGGTGCAAAGGTGAAGTCTAAAGGTATCGATACAAATAAGTGATTAGAAAGAAGGGGATTCCCTAGTTATAGGTGGGGAAGTGATAGGGTTCACACATGCACATGTGTGCATGTGTGACTCTAGGGTCTAAGATGAGTTTCCATGTTGCACACTTTGTGTAGGTGTGAAACTTCACACCTTCACATTTTTTACCTTTTAAGAAATTTTTTACCTTTGTGACCATTTGGCACTACTTGGACTTGACTAACTAGACACCCTGAAATATCTTAGACTCACAGGGAGATCTTGGTTCATTGAGGCACTTGACAAGGTGCATATATCTAATTTTGTTGGTTTAAGAATTCTCAACTTTTATCTTGATTAAATTTTAGTTGTGATTCTAAATTTATATGTTTATTTGAATATATATGGGTGTACACATATATGCTTAAGTAAATGTGTGTATATGTGTGGGTGTGGGTGTTTGTGTATGTGTGTATTAGTATGTATTTTAATGTTAAATAAAATTTGTTTGTACATAAATAAAAGATTACAATTTGACTGATAAAATATAAAAATTACAAGAAGTAAAAGAAATGTCAAGATATTTGAACCTTGAGTGTACCACTAATGCAATCTCACATCAACCAACACACCACAAGATGACTATAAGGTTTTGCCTCTCAACACATTTTGGTAATTGGAAACAAATAGGATTTATTAAATAAATTTCATAAAAAGATAAGAAAATTTAAATATTTAATAGATTAAACTTTAGAAAAGGCACTAGTTACAGCTAATACAACCAATGCAATAACATTTTTCTCCTATAAAATAGGGGTTTCCCAACAAGAAAACAATAGGAAAATTACAAGCCAAAACTATAATCCAAACTATTGAAACTACATAAGGAATAATTGGGAAGACAAGGGAGGGAAGCATAACCAGACGAGTGGGAGGCTTGGGAAGAATTGGGTCTTACACACAAGGAAAGATTCAATATTATTTGCATAGGAAAATAAGTAGGTCCTAAATTCCTTCTATACTTTTATACATGCATTTAATAAATTTAAAGAAATGATGGATGTTTATGGTTGTCTATTTTTATAGTGTATGTCAATAGTATTTGGATATTAGTTGATCTTTTGGGTGATTTCATTTCCATTTTTGTCTATTCATTTCTTGTATGCTTGGGAGGGGAATTAGTATACTAAGGATTAAACTACTTGAGAAGGTATGACTTTAGGGATTCCAACCTAGAGATTTAACTCAAGAAACACTAGAAGATCCCTTACTTGATCAATCCCACTATGGGAATTCAATCAATAACATCTATTTACATTTTTTTAATGTTCTATAGAACAAATACATAGGTATACAACATATATGCACATGTATACTACAAATATGTGCATCTCTACAAGTACCCAATTTTGTTGACCAATCTACTTAAATGTGTTGCAGTGTTTGCCAAATGCTCCATTATAACAAATACACAAATCTATGAAACATATACACCATTTTGTTGTTTACATGCATTTCTTTAGAAAATGCATTGATCTATTGAATAGATGTGCAACTCTATTGTATGAATGCACAACAATGGCTAAGAAATCACAAATGAATTGTTCAAAAGGGTAAATGGACCATATCATTTGATAAATGTGTGGTTATAATGAATTGATGCACCAAGTTATAGTTTCTTTCATTTTTTCTTTGTTTTTAAGATGCTTTGAATGATTTGTAAGGTTGTTTTCCTTCATGTATACCCTTGTTTCTACTTTGTTGACCAAGGAAAAGTTAATGTTTGTGTAGTAAAATTTCTTTGTGGTTTATTGTATTTAGTTTTCTGGAGTAGGGTAGAAACCCTACGTGAGTTTCCCACCATAGGTGTTGGAGCCCAGAAGTGGCAGCTAGGGATCCTATGATTGGAGGTTAGAGCCCTACATAGGCTAACTCAAGTTGTGGATTAGTTAACAAGTGGTAACATAATAAAATGCAGTTAGGTTTGGGTTAGGTTTTCATACACTACAAAAGATAATTGTGGTAGTATTTCTCGAGTGCTCTGGGAAGAGACACCCTAGATAACTTATAAATCTCTAACCCATGTGGTCAATCCCAACATAACTTGGTTGTACCTATCCTTGTTTGAGTATTCAGGGAAAAAAACATTTTGTGTTGTTAGACAACCTTAAGCCCATGTGGTTGATCCCAACATCCTGAGAAGGTGTGATGACACTCACCTGGATGAGTTTATATCCACTTTACTCAAAAAAATTCCCTTGGTGGTCCCTTGTGTCCTTTGGATTTTACTCTTGTGTTGTTTTGTTTCTTTCCTTTGGGAAATTAAGCCTTAGTTTTGTTTAGGCCTTTTGGATTGTGATTTTATCTCCTAGCTTAGGGGGTAGTTCCTTGAGGTCCACATGGTTGAGTGGAAAAATTTGAGGCTTTGTTTGTGGTTTTGATTTGGAGTTCTTTTGTAAAGGTACCTTGATGATGTTTATGATGATATTTGATGTAAATTATAATGATGTATATTGAAAAGGAAATTATTGATGTATTTAAAGAAAGCAATATAAACAAAATGGGCAAAAAAGAAAGAAGAATTCATATTGAGATTTGTAATAGGTAAATAGCAGGGTTGTTATCTCTCTCTTGAAAATATAGTTTTGGTAAAGTCATTATGAAAACATTGAAATATTTGGACAATGTTTTAATCATTTAGTGGGACTCATATTTTATTTCGTGTCTATGATCTTTGTTAATATGTGTGAATCATGTTATTGTTAATACATTGTTATGGGTGCATCTTAAAAGTAGGTTTTGTCTTTGAATAATGAATTAAAAAAATTAAAACACAATTAATCGAAAGTTTAAATTGTTAGGGAACCTATTGGACATGGTTTTAAAAAATAAAAATTTACACCACTTAGTTGATTCAAGCTTAGTCCCATTAAGTTTCCCGATGGTGCATTATACGTTAATTGGTGATTCATTTTTTATTGGACGAGTGCATAGTTCTCCTAGTTCCACTTAGGCTTAGAATATGATGGTCATGCCTACCAAACATATAATTTTTGTATGACAGTTTGATCATTTTAACGCCTTTCATTTTACATTTTGTGAATAATAGTAATTGGCAAATTTTTAGCATATGAATACTTTATATAAATTAAAATATTCTATTAGTGTATATAATAAATATTTTATTATTAGCTATTTTAAATAAATTAAAGCTAAATTAGTATTATTTGTAAAAACAATTAATTACTCAAAAATATAATTTCATATATTTTATTTCAAAGTGATTTCAAATAAATAATAATATATAGTTAAATATTATGTGATAAATATAAAATAGATATAAAATAACAATATATACAAAAATATATAAAAATATACTCATATGTTTCTAAATTCAATTGTATTATTTGAAAAGATTTTAAATTAATAAGAATATACATATTAGAAACTTATTAGAAATAATTATAAATTAGTAATATATACAAAAGTATCAAATTAATCAAGCAAGTTTCTAATTCTATGATTTCATATGTTCTTTATTTATTTAAAAATATTCTAGATTAATATATATAATATTATAAATAATATTAGAATATATAAAATAAAAACATATATATTACAAAATACATATATTTATATTAAAAAAATGTATATTATACATAGAAATATTAAATTACCTATAGTAAAATTTGATTGCTTAATAATAATTTTAAGTGTCATATTTACGGCTTTCTAAAAATTGAGCTTGTCAATTCATGCAATCCAACAAATTTTTAGCCTATCATATCTTGTTCAAACTAAAAAATGACCAATACAACCATCAAATTCAAGGTCTAGTTCAACTGCCTTTTTCCTAGGCTTATTGTGGAATTTGACCTTATAATTTTGGAATTGATTTGGAGTATTTCATGCAATTTTTGAGTTTTTTTGAGTTATACATCACTTGGAGGAGTAATTGACTCAGTTAGAATTCAATTTCTAGTAGTTTAGTCCATATTTTTTGGGGATATATAGTTTGATATGGCCAATAGTATTTTGGAGGTCTATAGGTTCATTTTTTGATCTCATTTTTGGGTCCTTCATTCTTTTTGTTTTTATCTACATTTTGTAGATATAGTACTATTGTATTGGAGCATACAATTTATAGATTTCCTGGTGTTTAATAGAAGTTGTAGAGATCCTACCCATTTATTTGAATTTATGCATGTTTTGTGAGTTACATTTGAAATATTGTGAAGTAATTTTCCTCTTTTCAAAATGATTCTTTACATGTTAAATTTAGGAAACACATGTTATTGTGTAGATCATTAAGTCTATTGTAAATTATTTGGAAGCATTTTTTTGTCAAATTAATATTATCTCCTTCAAAAAAATTAGATCTAAGGATCCTACTAGTTGACTCAATTATGTAGAGGATACTAATTATGGGCTGTGATAATGGATTGTCTATTTAATCATTCTGTGGCTGTACAAATTACACAATCATTATGATTTATGGTAATTCACCTATTAGTAGTAGTTTCATCTGAGTATATTCTTCTCACTTTCCGTCACAAGGTTTTAGTCTTAAGGAAAACTGACTCATATCCAGAGATAAGTCCTTAAAGAAGGATTCACTTGAAAGCAAAGGACCTTTCCATGTATCACATAATTGTTGATTTCACATTTATGTCAATGGCATGATTTTCAGTGATAACAATTTCTAAATTGTGTTCAATTTGAATGCTCCTAGGATCACCATTTTTACCAGACCAAGTGCTTTCAAAAAAAATATTTTTTCCTTGTTATCCATTTTGAATACAAAATTTGGCATCTAAATATGCACATGTTACATCTCTTATCTATTTTTATACAAAATTCGGCATCTACATATGCACATGTTACATCTCTTATCTATTTCTTATACAAAAACTAGCATCTAAATATGAACATGTTACACATACTATCTTTTTTATATACAAGAATTGGCATCTAAATATACACATCACTATGAAGTTACAATATTTCATGCAAGATCTACACAAAATTCCCATAGTTATTCTACCATATGTAAAATCAATTTGCTAGATAGCCTAAAATCAATCAAGTGAACCTTTTGGATCAATTACAACTCTTATTATATCAAGTATTATCTCATGGTCAGATTCATGAGCTTTCCACAAGTTATTGTTAAGAGGTCTACCGTGATTCATAATCAATTGAATGTTTTGAAAAAAAAAAAGAGGTTAAAGTAATGAATAATATGTATGTGTGTCTCAAAATCCTCAAACAAATTAGTTCTAGAATTCTTGATAGGGTAATTGCATTTAATTATAAAGATAATTTAAAGTCAATATTGATACATTAAGCATGATAAATTGACTTAAAGTGATCACAATGAAACTACACACAAATATACTACATTCTCAACCATCTTCCTATCACAACAATAGATCCTATTGGATGCTCAATAGCCTCGCCATCAATGAGTGTAGTTTTTAATTTATTTCCAACCTCAACACAATGACATAAAAAGAAATTTGTTCTTTTTTCATTATCCACATCTAGAATAATTGCATATAAATGACACACATTATATGTAATGATAAGTTAGTGCCGAACTCAATGGATATTGTACTAAAATGGCACAAAAAAATATTTTAACCAAGTATTAAATTGATAAAGTACCTAGTTCAACTGGATCAAATACATGGTCTAAATTTGTTGATGCTTCAACCTAGTTAAATTGTATTGTTGTAGGGATTTAATATGAATAAATTAGTTTCAAATGTTTACAAGACCATTTATCAATTGACTTATTTTATTTACATTCATCAAATAAAATATGTATACAAGAAGAGAAAAAATGTGTAGGCTTTCTAGTATAAATAGCAAGTGATGATGCATTTGAACTTCTAAATGAATGCATGTCACTTGATCCTATAAGTATACAAAAAAATTGTGAATTTTCAATATTAGTACACATATCATCCAAAAATATCTAGCAACCATAGACTTACTTGTATTGTCTAGTACCATCATAGAGTTACAACATTACACAATTATATTTGCATCTTCTAATGTTGCATCACATTTGTATTTTAATTCCTCTCCACTAAGAGATATTTTCACACATTTTCTCCCTTTCCATGTCATGCCTTAGTGAAATTCTAAAAATACCACACTCTACTTGTCATATGAATCCTAGTCAACCAATAGAACATCCACGCATTATTGAATCATGTAGTGCAATTATCTGACCATATTATGTGTTGATTGTATCTTAAATCTCTTTCCCTTAATTTTTCATAGAAAAAAAATAAATATCCTCCCAAAAACTTTGATGAATGAGTTTTATCATTACTGATATAGAAGTGATACTCTTGTTAAACATCTTTTTACTCCTTTATGCTATCATGTGCATGAATGCATGCTATTTTACAAAAAATGACACTTGTGTAGAGTGGTAACATATTTGTCACACTTCATTTTAAGATTTTAGTGTATACTTTTTAGAAAATTCAATAATAGACTCAATAGTTCTCAAGGGAAAAGTTTCCTTACACAACTTGAATTTCTTATCTAACCATCTAGCCCTATGTATATGACCTATGTACTCCTAAAATAGTTTGTCTTGATTTTTTTAATAAATTCAGAATTTTTTTACTAAATCACACCTCTTTAATTATTTTTCCATCTTTAACACCATATGTGACTAGTTATAAATATGAAATACTAAGAGGGAGGGGGAGGGGGAAGGTGAATAAGTATTTCACAAACCTTTTCCCAAAAATGGATATCTTTAATAACTTTATAACTTGCATAAGAAAGTAAACTAACTATGCTAAATTGTAAACATAACCATAAAATAAAGTAAATCATAACACCATATTTTGTTAACCAGAGAAACCATAACCAAGGGAAAACCATTACAGGGATGATTCCCACAAGATTATCTACTAATCAAAATATATATGGTTAAATATATTTACCCTACTATGAGTTTGTTACAATGGTATAGTGTCTTTGTCCTTGTTAGATGCCTCAAACCTATTAGGAGTTGCTATATATAATTTAAAAATGTATGAAAGATGATCCCACTCCCTAGACATGCAATGTACAATTAAGTTCTTCAATACAAAAGATAGATACAAAATCCTTTGTACTATTGCTAATATCTTCAATATTTGATATTGCCTTTGCTTCTCTTCACAAAAGTTTATCTCCATTCACACTACTCTAATCATACATCATCATTTGCATCACATACATGCCATAATCACTTCATAAGAAACACACTTAACATCACATTTAAAACTTTCCCTTTTACCTTGTTATTTCATAACTATCTTCTTTGTTGGCCTTCATACCTTTACACACTTGTCAAAATATAAAATCAAATCTTACTAGCTTAGGGTTAACATCTAGGATGTCATCCCTAATTAGTTAAGTAATATTTTGGTAAAAAAAATAATTCTTGGACACAAAATAATCATTTCCTTATCTTTCTCTTTTGTTCCTGTAGAATATTGAAAATTGGTAAAATCATTATAACTCTATCTGTACTAACCATATAGTTATGTGCTCTTGAACACATCATCCTCGTAGTATCTTCTATCTATACCTAATCCTACACATGTAAATATGTCTTCTATGAACTATGTTGATCAAAAATTTAATTTTTCTATTAGATGACCTGTATAACACTTATACAAATTTCAAGTATGTAACCCAATTCTTCATCCTCATGATCTATTCACTTCACATGAATTATATGTTTCCATAAATGAAAAAATCATGCTGACCAACCTAGAAAAAATGACAAAAATCTCCCCCTTTACCATTGATGGCAACATATGAGAAATTTGTCTAAGTCCCAAAATAAAACTTCAAAAAATTTACAAACCTTGTTGCCTTTACAAAATTTCAAAAATCATGGATCATCATATATACCATATTTCCTTATTTATCCTTATTTATATAGCTCCCCCTTAGATTATAATTATTCACTCTATTACAATGTTGTATATATAATTTTTACGATCTCTCCCCCTATGGCATCAATGAAAAAGGTATCAAAACTTATATCCATTTCAAATTTGTTTTACCTTGTTCTTTACATCAAGTATTCTATCTTGGAGATATAAACAAAAAAATTTAACATTAGGCTCTCAAACTCTTCCTGCCTGGTGTCCTTGACTGCCTTACATATACTAATCAGCATGCAGAGTCCATAGGATGCTATCTCTACTATATTAAGGTCTAAATAGATGAACTTTTCATATGATGTCTTTGTTCCAAGACATCCATCCAATTGTCTCTACACATTACTGACCTTCAATGTTAGGTATTCCCTCAATAATGAGAATCTCTTTATGATTCTTTCTTTCTTCATCTCACTAAGATTTATTTCATCATGTATTTGTGCAATATCTACTTCTAAGTCTTTGATATTAGTAGCTATATGTTGAAACTTGTTTACCAGGTTCTATAACTCATTATGTGGTGTATGAGCACCTAGGAACTTGACATGTTCACGTAGATTATGGCTTGTAGGTGGTTTTATCCAACCACCAAGAAATGAGGAATAGAATAAATTCCCAAGTATGGTTTCGAGCCATGGTGTTTAGGTTGATAGGTATGTGTGTGCTTGGATTCAATAAGTTTTACATTTAGTGATAAATTGCACAATGTTGCTAAGTTGGTCAAACATGGTCAAAGTTGACCAAGAGTGTCAAAATAGTGGAAAAGGTGTAAAATGATGTTGGTTAGTCTTTCTAAACTTATTGTCATCATATTTTATTAATTTGATGATATGGAGCAAGAAAATCTAAAATCTTGAAAAATTCTTCATGACAACTTTGTAACTTTGCAAAGTTGTAATGGCAACTTGACAACAAGTTGTAAAACCCAACAATATTAGTTAGAAGAGTGAAATAATTAGTTTCCACATGTGCACAATATCTATATAACACCTTTCCAAACCTAGGGCAAGGGTTGACATCCATTTTGTATAGACATTGTGTTTGAAGGAAAGAAAAAGTTGTAGCAACTAGCTATAGTTAGGTGTTCAAACCATTGATCTACACATTAATGGATTGAATAGGGTATTTTTTTTATATGGTTAAAAAACTTATTGAATCTAGTTTCTTGAAGTGTCTTTGAGTTTACAATTTCAACTAGTTTGATAGGTGTTTTGTGAATTCCTTCATACTACCCTATTTACTATTTTGTAAGTAGTTAGTATTGGAAATATAAGGTAGGCTAGGTTACTAAGAGGGGAAGGGTGAATTAGGAACCAATAAAACTTTAACTTACTTCACCAATTAATCCTTCATATATTATTTTGATCTAACTCCATACATGAAAGAATGAAAGCAATAAAATATTCCTAACATTTTGACACAAGATATGGTGACCCATAAACCTTCCAAATATGAAGTAAAACTTGGGTTGGGATGATACCCAAGATTTAGTATTGTAGTATAAAGTTTTCCTATTAAGGCTTATAGTTGACCACTTCTAGTGATCTTCCTTGTCAGGAGCAATAAGGACTATTAGGTCCACCTTGTTAAACGATTTAAAAACATATAATGAAGTATGAACTCTATTAGGAGATTTACAATAAGATTGTTAAGTCCACCCGATTAAAGGATTTGACTAATGCACCTATTAGAATGAATTGGTGGCTAATCTCTAATTTGCAACTTTGATTTGTTGAATGAGATTCCTTGAATTACAATGATCACCTTATTGTGATAGATAAGTCTCTACTATACCATATACTTTTTTAGCCTTCTTCGATTCATACTTATTTGATTTTACTTCTTCACATACTCATACTTGATTTCTTTCTCTACTTTCATTATAATATAATACATTCATATATATATACAAATCCACTTTATTACCTTCTAGAGTTGGATACTAGAGTTGGATACAATATGAAATTCATCATAATTCAAAAAGTTGGCCCATTACTGTAACTTGGGTTCTAAAGACAACTTTTTGATGTTCTAAGACTTGGTAAACACTATCAACACTCAAAAAACTCTAGCACTTGGTTGAAGTTGAAGCTTGGTCCATACTTGTCACTTCAAGTAGCATGAAATTTGTTAGCACTGTATGACTCAATGAACACTGAGAAACTTGGTAGATACTAAATCACTCAGTTGACACTACAAGAATTTGTCAACACTATATTCTTTTTGTTAACATTGCAAGCTTAGTAGAGACTATAGAACTTGGTTAACACTACAAAGCTTAGTTAACACTAAGATCTTCATCACTTCTAGTGGAAACCTTGGTAGAAACTACTACACTTGAGTGATACTACAAACTATCCCAAATTCTTGGTAGATACTATGAAGCTTGACATGAACTACAATTTAACTATTTAGCTAGGTAATAACTTAAACACTTGGTTAACACTACTAGATGAATGATATACTTGGTAGCAATAGTAGAGATTGGTAGAAATGTAACCAACTAACTAAGTGTTAAGTCACTAATAGACAAATCAACCTTAATGTCAATAATTACTAGTATAGTTATGGTTCTTTCTTGATTTTCAACTGTTTAACTTCTATGGCCACCTGGAATCAAGAAGACAATTCTATATACTCTATACATATTTATTTAGGGAGTTTTATAATTTTGTTTTCTATTTTTCCAATCAAGCCCTTGGTGAGATTGTTGTACCTGGCTAGGAGTTTGATGATGTTGTAGTGGTTAAAAGCTAGGATGGATGGATATGTTCATGCCAATTAGGAGTATCAAAGTGTAGCACATTGATTCTAGGTCCTTTGGTTATATTTTGGTGATCATTTGAGCCCATTCGGTTGCCCATTATGTCCAATTTATCACTAGTTGTTATCAAACCCTTAAAACCTTGAAAATAGGGGTATTTTTCTACAATACCATACGAACAAGTTGAGGATTTGAAACCTAATAAATCTTGAAGGTTGTCCAAAAGGGTGTCAAGATAAATTGGTTTGGCATCTTGTTAACAATTTTTGGAAGTTATTTCTCAAAATACCTATTAGGAGACCTAATTCGGGGCTCTAGGGATACAGGGCCTAATTAGAAGATTTGGAGAGATCAGTATCAAATATAGGGACTTAACCACCAAAATGATTCTAAAATCCATTAAATAGCCCAAGAAAGAAGTCCTTAGATAAAATTTAAATATGATGATAAGCCAAGATGATCATACAGGAGTTTGGACACAAAGGAAATAGCTAGAAGTTGTCAAGAGTAGTGTAGTGATTTGAGTTTATTGGTAAGGCTCACAAGAAGAAGGGAAATTTCCCTAAGATAGGGTGAACAATAAAAACCTAAGAGGTTTGTAGATAATCCTAGGATCTAGGACTCTATAGTGATTATACCACATCAAATTGGTATCAGAGCCCAAAAAGGTTTAGGACTAAGAATTGTGTATGTTACAATTTGAAGGTCAATTAGTGGGAAATGATGAGTTGGAAAAGGAAGTGACATAGAAAAAGGAGAAGAAAAGTTTCCTAGAAGAATCTATAGAGGCTATGAAGGAAAAACTTGATGAAATTGTAGAGGTAGTTGACAAAATGAAAGAAAAACTTGAAATTGGTGAAGAAAAGGGAAAGGAAGTTGATGAAGAGGATTATGAACCTAAACCCAATCCTCCACTGTAGGGGGAACCATTCCTTAGGGCTCTAAAGGAATTTGTTGGCAAATCTATTGAAGGGGTATCCCTATTTACTAGCAAGATATATTTAGATTCAACCATGGAATGGATTGAAGGGATGTAAAATCATTTTGAATGTGAAGCTATCATAGAGGTACAAAAGGTGAAGGCTTCTAAATCAAGGTTAAGGGGACCAGCCCTAACTTGGTGAAAATTCCTTCAAGAACAGAGTGAAAGAGAAGGAAAGAAACCTATAGCTAATTGGCAAACTATGGTGGTCAAAAGAAAAGATAACTACCTACTTGAAGACTATGAAATTTAGTTACATAAGAAGAGACAATTTATAAAGAAAAGAGGCATGGATGTGGCATCATACATAGAAGAATTTCAAAAACTTTGTTTAAGATCCAAAACCCAAGAAGGGGAAAGCATCAAAGAGGGTAGGAATCTAAGTCTCTTGATATGGAATATTGAAGAAGAGATTATCCTTTGGACTCCTACTACTACTCATAAGTTTTTTTAGTTGGCACTTAACATGGAAGAAAAGAATAACAAGAAACAAGATTATAACTCTAGAGGTAGATGAAGAGAAAGAGACTCTAGAGGAAATATAGGAGGATATAGTGATAGAAACAATGAACCCAAAGGTCAAGGTGACTCTAAACTGGTGGAATAGAATAGTGAACCCAACCATAGAGGTGGATACAATAGAGGAAGAGGCTCTAGCAGTGGAGGAAGAGGTAGAATAGGGAACTTTAGAAGGAGTTCACATTTTGCAACCATGAAGTGCTACACATGTGGAGATCTAGGATACCCAACTTATAGATGTTCTTAAAAGCCTTCATCATCTCAAGGTGAGAAGAAGAGTGCATATGTACAAGAGGAGCTTGGTAGGACTAAAAATTTAAAAGTGAACTTGGATTCAGAGAGTGGAGAAAATTTTATGTTTAGAAGGGTGTTAATTAAAGAGGCAAACAATGAAGAACCTAAGCAAAGGAGGGAATTGTTTAGGATCCAAAATAAAATCCTTGGTAAGGTATGCAAGGTGATTATAGATTTAGGATCTACTAATAATATAATCTTAGAGGAAGTAGTAGAGGATTTGAAACTTAATAAATTACCTCACACTCATCCATACAGAGTGACTTGGTTAAACAAAGGACAAAATGTGTTGGTAAATGAGCAAGTTTGGGTGGAGTTTTATATAGGAGAGTACCATAAAAAGATCATTTGTGATGTTATGCCTCTGGATGATTTCCATCTATTATTGGGAAGATCATGATAATATGATAGAGATGAAATGCATCAAGGTAAGAAAAATGCATGCAACTTCAAGAAGGATGAAGTCACATATAAGATCCAATCCATAGTTAATGAAGAATCTGGTAAAGCAGTAGCATCTGACACTTTGTTGATGAGTGGGAAGGTGTTTTTGAAGGAAATTAAACATCATGGAGTGGGATTTTTTGTAATTCTGAAACCCAAGGAAGAAGAATCCACAACAATCCAACATTCTAGTTGAAGTGAAGAAGCTTTTGGAAGGGTTTAAGAGCATTATATGTGATGGGAACCTAGCTATATTGTCTCCTCAAAGAAAAATTAGTCATCAAATTGAATTCATACCAAGAGATTAATTGCCTAACAAAGAACCTTACAAGATGACTCCTAACTAGAACAAGGATATAGGTAGACAAGTGCAAGAATATCAGATCAAGGCCTAATTAGGAAGAGCATTAGTCCATGTGTAGTCTCATTTATTTTTGTACCCAAAAGGGAGGTAAGTGGAGAATGTGCACTAATTCTAGTGCAATAAATATGGTTAACATTAGATATATATTTCCTATTCCTAGGATAGAGGACTTAATGGATTGTGTAGGGCATTCTAGATACTTCTTGTTAATGAACTTAAAAAGTGGATATTAAAAAATTAGGATAAAGGAAGGGGATGAGTGGAAGACAAGATTTAAGACCACATAGGGGTTATATGAATGACTAGTTATGCCATTTTTACTTACCAATGCTCCTATTACCTTTATGAGGTTAACAAATGAGGTGTTGAAGGACTTCATAGGAAGGTTTGTAGTAGTTTACTTGGATTTTATTCTTATCTTTAGCAAGACTAAAGAGGAGAACATGCAACACTTAGAGGTTGTGTTGGATAAATTACGATAGGAGTAACTAACCATCAACCTAGAGAAAAGTGAATTTTTGAAGAAAGAGCTATTATACATTGGTTTTGTAATTTCCTAAGGATACTTGAAAATGGACACAAGCATGGTAGAAGCCATTTTGAGATGGCCCACTCCTAAATTAGGGATATATGTTAGAAGTTTACATGGTTTATCCTGATTCGATAGGAATTTTATAAGGGGATTTAGTGAGGTTTGTGCACCATTTTTGCACACTATCAAAGAGGGGCTTAAAACAAACTTTTAATGGACTAGGCAATCCAATGAAGGGTTTGACAAATTAAAGAAGGAGGTAGCCACGAAACCAATCCTTATTTTTCCAAGTTTTGAGAAACTATTTATTGTTGAATGTGATGTTAGTAGCATCTATTGTAGGAGCTATCCTAAACCAAGAAGGAAGACCAATGGAATTTTTCAATGAAAGGTTAAATGTGACTAAGTCTAGGTATTCACCCTATTATTTAGGGCTTTATGATTTAGTCCAATAATTTAGGAAGTGGAGGCACTATCTCTTTTCCAAAGAAATTTTTTATCCACATAGATAATTAGGCCTTAAGCTACTTGAAAATCCATTAAAAGCTAAGTCTGAAGAGTATCAAATGGGTGGAGTTCCTACAATCCTACACATTCACTATTGAGCACAAAAAGGGACAAGATAATAAAGTAGCAGATAAACTTAGTAGAAGGCTGCTCAATGTCCAATAAATTGAGTTAAAGAGCATTGGAATAGAGGGATTTAATTATAGCTATGAGGGAGATGAAGACTTTGCACAAGCTTACAAGGTATGTTTAGAATTTAAGAACAATTTTCATGGTGATTGTGCTAACTATACCTTGAAAAATGGTTTTCTATTTAGGGATAACTAGATATGTGTGCCAAGAGGTTCTATGAGGGAAAACCTTATCCAAGAGAAATAAAATGGTAGTTTAAGTGGGCACTTTGGATCGAATAAGACTTTAGAGTTGGTAACAATGTTCTAATATTGGCCAAGAATGCACAAGGACATCCAGAAGTATGTTGAACAATGTATTGTTAATAAAAATCCAATGTAACCTCATCAAATTATTGTCTATACCAATCCCTACCTACTCCTTATAGGCCATGGGAATTCACTAGAATGGATTTCATAGAAGGTTTACCAAGAACCAAAATAGGTTTGGATAATGTATTTGTGATTGTGGATAGATTTAGCAAAATGATCTATTTCATTCCTTGTAAAACTACTCATGATGCTAGTCATATTTGCTACTTTTTTTTCATAGAAATATTGAGGATTCATGCCATACCAATCAATATTGTATCAAATAGGGATGTCAAATTTATGGGACATTTTTGGAAAAAATTATGCAAAAGATTAGGCATAAAATGGGAACATAACAAAGTAGACCACCCTCAACCTGATGGCCAAAAAAAGGTCATTAATAGAGTGCCTGGTAATATCTTAAGATGCCTAACAAAGAAGGATGAAAAATTTTGGGATTAAGTTATCCATCAAGAAGAGTTTTCTTATAATGACAGTGTTAATATGACTACTAAGAAGAACACATTTTGTTTGTGAACTCAAAGAGTTGAGAACCCAAGATGGAATCAGTGGGCATGTTGATGATTTTTCCCAATCCCTGAAATAAGTACATGAGAAATTCAAAAGAGTGCTAATGGAAGCTAACCATAAGTTGAAGAAAAATATAGATACAAGGAGGAAAGACTTATAATTTGATGTTTGTGATTTGGTTTTGGACATTTGAACAAGGCTAGATTGTAGAAGAACATATCAAGTAATCTCTAGATGAGAAGGATAGGAGCATGTAAGATCTTAGAAAAGTATGGGAAAATTTCCTATAAGGAGGATTTACCAAGGGATTTAGCCATTTCTTCAATTTTTAATGTGCAAGACATTGTGAAGTACAAAGGCCCTGATGTAACTAAAAGAGAGACTAGTAAAAATGTAGAAGAGAAAGGGAAAAATGCCTATAAGGTGAATTTACCAAGGGAGTTATCATTTCTCCAATTTTTAATGTGCATGAAATTGTGAAGTACAAAGGCCTTGATGTAACTGAAGGAGAGACTAGTAAATTTGTAGAAGAGGAAGTACAAAAAATTTAGCTACCTACACAAACAAAACCACAAGTAGATCAATTTTTAGACTCAACAGTGAAGAAGAGAATTAGGCACCAAGTTTACATGGAGTACTTACTAAAATGGAAGAATTAAATTAAATCTAAGGCTACCTAGATAGCTGAGAGTGATTTCAAGAATCTTGGTGTTAGTATGGACCTATTAGCTTTAGGGATAACCTAGGTTCCTTTTTCCATGGGGAGAATGGTGCAGGAGCACCTAGGAACTTGACATGTTAAATAAAATTTTGGCTTTTAGGTGATTTTATCCAACCAATAGGAAATAATGACTAAAATAAAGTCTAAAGTGTGGTTTCTATGCATTGTGTTTGGATGGATAGGTGTGTGTTTGTGTTTAGAGTCAATAAGTTTTCCATTTAGTGACAAATTGCACAATGTTGCTAAGTTGGTCAAACATGATCAAACTTGACCAAGAGTGTCAAAATAGTGGAAAAGGTGTAAAATGAGGTTGGTTAGTATTTTTGATCTTATCTACACCATATTTGATCAAGTTGAGGATATGAAGTAAAAAAATGCAAAAGCTTGCAAAGTTGCTCATGACAACGTTGCAAAATTACAAAATTGTCATGGCAACTTGATAACAGTTTGAAATATAATGCAAGATAGGTGACTAGGAGAAAAGGGGGGGATGACACACTATGATTCACTACTTCACTAATAAATTTTTCATCTCTTAAGGCTTACAATTGATCACTTCTGGTGATCTACTCAGTTAAGAGTAATAAGGACTACTAGGTCCACCTTGTCAAAGGATTTATACAATATAATTAAGTATGTACTCTATTAGGAGTTTAAAAAAAGGATTATTAGGTCCACCCTATTAAAGGATTTAGGACTGATCCACCTTTTAGGATGAATCAATGGATTGATCTCTGATATGAAACTCTGATTGCTGATGAAGATCCTTTGAAGTAAACTGATCACCTGACTATGATAGATGAGTCTCTATCTTTCCTTATAATGCTTATAGCCTTCTAAATATTGCACTCTGCTATATTCACTTGTAGACAATGTTCTTCAACTCTTAGTTCATCACACATATTTCTTATTTGGGTGAACAAAATACCTCATACTTATATCCATTCAAATAATTGCACTATAGGTGGGCTACAACATAAATAGTTCCAAAAATAATTACCAAGTTGGCTCAATGCTATAACACGGGTCCAATGGCTTGCTTAGGTGATACTAAAGACACTCGAGAAACACTGTCACCTTGGCTAACTCTAGCACTCAATTAATACTAGACACTCAATTCATACTAATCACTCAGTAGACACTACTGACTTGGTTCACACTACTTTGTTGGCTTGATTATCATCTTGGAATAAGAATACTTATTCTGACTTGGTTCACACTAGAGTTTGGTAGATATTGTCAACTTGGTAAGAAATATCAACTTGGTTGACACAACTTCATTCATAGTAGGTTATTATCGTTGTTTGCTAGCTAAGTGTTTTGGCAATAATTGACATTATGTTTTTCCTTTAGATTAAAAATCTCCCCCTTTGGCATTAGTGACAAAAAAACTTATCATTTTCAAGATATGAAATCAAAAATTCTTTCTGTAAAACTGTTCCTTTGGGTATGATGTATCATGTATCTTGGTTTACACCGAAGACTCTATAACTTAGTTTGAACTGAAAACTCTATTTTCATTTTTCATTTTTTTTAATATCTTCTTTTTACATATATTTCTTCTATACATATTTCCTTTATTCTATACATACTTTCACTCTTTATATGCATATACTTTTCTCCTTTACATATTTTCCCCCTTGTTTTTGTTACAAATGTGAAAAATTTACAAGGTTATGCCAAAATGAGAAATAAAATCATGATGTACCTTCAAAATTAAACACGTAGTCTTATCCCAATAATTCTAAAGCACCTTTAGAATGTGTAGATCAATTTGAATCTCTAACAATAACTCCAACATGTGATTTACCATTGAAAAGTTTGTGTCCTTAACTAGTGTCTTTGCATGATCTATTCTTTTCTACATAATGTCCATGTGGGGAAGCATCATAATTTGTATATCTATTAGGGTTTCCCTTATTGAGGCTTCCTCTCTTAATAAATTTCCTAGATATCTATTAAAAATATGGTTTTTGCAAATTGATTTGACCTGGAACTTGCGTTGAGTGCAAACTGATTAGCACTAGCATTCAAGTCCATATTAGTCTTGACAAGTTTATCTTTTATTTCCTTGGTAAAATTGGTTGTATGACTCAACTTAAAAAATAAAGATACAACATTGTTCACAATATTAATTAAAGCATAAATCAAAGTAGAGAATTCTAATTGATCAATAGCTATTTTATGTGCTACATTCTCTAACACTTTAATCTCAAACTTCCTTTTAGCTTTCTCAAGGAGTTTGTCCTGCCCATCTGTATCATCATTAAATTTCTGTACAATATCAATCAATTGATCAATGATCAGGGATTTTTCAATTACCTCTATAGATGGAGATTCCACAAATATTTCTTTTATGTCCTCTAAGACTTTTCTTCTATCTCTTTTTTGCCTTAGCATATGTTGTTTGGCCCTTTTCTTCCACAATTCTACCAAAATATCAATTTTCTTAGTAGATAGATTGGATTTATCCCAATTAAGGATCACAGTCTCTTCATCTAGATCTATGTCATCAACTATCTTCCCTTTTCCTTTTATCTTAACAACTGATGAAGATGTGATCTCTTTTCCTTTCTAAATTGAATCCTTCTACTATAGTTCAATTGAAACTATAGGAGCATGTTGCTTGATTATCATAGGGATAGAGGTTGATGAGGATGTAATAGTCTTTACTTTACTACTTAGTTTAAATGCTTTCAACTCAATGGATTTTTTCTTAGGTACTACCTTAGGTGGAGTAGTAGGAAGAGATGCCATGACCTCTATAAGAATCTTCTCAGGATCAAACTCTTCAATTTTTAGAACCTCTAGTAGAGCTCCCTCTTCTTTAATATCAAAAACAATTTTCCACATATTTTTTGTGGACTACACAACATCTTTATCATTTTTGATAGAATTTGAAAATCTTTAAATCTAGGAGTCTATTTTTTTTCATATTTGAACATTGCCTCCTTGATTTCCTTGTCAGAGAAGTTTGGCATTATTTTTCTTAGAGTCTTCTCTCTAATGTATTTCTATGTTTTTATTGCATTATCCTAATGGTGAGAAACAACCTTAAGAAGAGTTTTAGAAGTTTTACCTTTGAGTTTAGAAGGTTCATATTTCCGCTTAGCCATCTTCTCAACCATTGTATCCTCAATTTGCTTCTACTCATCTTTTCTTCTTGAATCATATTTGAGATGTTTAAATTTTTTCATCTTACATCCTACCCTTAATGTTTTCAATCCTTGTTCAAAGGTAGGTGGTGGATTTTTCAGAGAGATGATAGGAGTATTGCCTTCATCCGAATCATCATCCTCTTCCTCAAGCTCCAAATTCTTCCTTAGCCTCCTAGGCTTGGTAGCAGTGATCACATGGGTAGAACTTATTGGTTTCTTTGGTGGGGTATTAGTATTCTTCTTAGGAGGCTCCTTTGCCTCTTATTTTTTATCACTTTCCTCTTCATCTTTATCTTCTACATCATCACCCTTTCTATTAGTGAGCACGAGAGGTGAATCTTATTTGGCAAGTTTCTTCTCAAGGTTATCTAACCTTTTCTTTCCTCTCTTTAGGATTTGAGGAATCTAAATCTCAAGTGAGATTCTCATTGGCTTCCTCATATGTTTCAAAATATGTAGCCTTTGGGTCCACAAGATCATTGATGAGAGCCTCAATAATTTCTCTTGTTTCATCAATATTTACCTCATATTCCTAAGGGTTTACCCATGTAATCCTAGGTCTAATTGCCTAAATATGAACTTTGTCATAGTCAACCAGAAATAATATATCCTACTCATAGTCATTGACCAGTTTCCTAGGGATCCTAAGCCTACTTTTCATCCTTTCCTTGAAGTTATAAAAGTATGCATCCATGATGCTTTAAAAATTCTCACCCATTTCATCTATGGACTCATTAATCTGATATAATATTGGGGTGTCCTTCCAAACAACAGTTATTTTTTATGGAAAGAATTTTTGCACATAAAAGAACAAATAGACCAAGAGTAAACTAAACTTATATGAGTTGTTCTTTGAGGCTTGAATACTCTATGTTTTTCCTCAACTAGACATGTTAGAGCTCAGCAAGGTCAAAGGATAGGTTGTTCTTTACAACCTTGTATGTTAGGTCAACTAATTCACATTGCACATTGTTTGAATGACTTGAACTATATATTTTGTGTATTGTGACATGGATGCCAATATTTATTTTTGTGTCACTCACATTGTTCAATTTCATGCCTCTGGTATTCCATTCAGCTAGGGTTATCTTTTCTAGTTCTTCCCATCCTAGGGTTTTAGTAACCTTTGACTTCTCCAATATTGGATGGCCAATTATCCTATGAATCATCCACTTTGTGATGGGATAATTCTTCTTGAGCTAGAATGACATATCATGGAATTTCAATATGAACCTAATCTACTTGATTCAAAAATTCCTTGGCATGTGAATGATGTGGGTCAAGCCCTTGACCTCTAGATGCTTGTGTTCTGACTTTAACACACCATTATCACATAATGCACCATATGCCTAATCCAACTAAAACTTACCTACTTCATGAATAAAATAATAATAAAATGATTTGATATCGTGAATGAGAAGTACCTTGGGGGGAATTTTTGAGTGTGCCCCTTCTTGATCTTTCTGCTTGGCAATCACTAGATACAACTTAAATTTTGAAGTAATACAGTCTGTCAAAACCCCTTTTCCCTTTGTGCTCAAAGATTTTTCCATACTACTTGGTTGATGAAGGAGTGAGGATCATGACATTGCTTGAGAATTTCCTTCAACAAATTTTTCCTTAAATTTCTTTAGGTGTTCAAAGCACATTGTGCTCTAAGAAAAATATAAATTCTTAGTGAAAAATGAATCTTTGATCTCTTCCTTTTATCATATTTTCAATTTTAGGTCCTCATTAATGAATCATACCTAGGTAGGTGAAGAGACTCAATTTGGTTTTCAAACATTAGATATACCTTGAAGCTCAACTAATGCTAACTAAACATGCTTAGTTGAGTCTTTCCTCTATAGGTTAGTTCTAAGGAGTAACTTGGTTAGGGCTAACAACTCAATTAGGCCTAATGAGTGACTCAGTTAGAACTAACAACTTGGTTAAGTTTGAAACTTTCTTTTGTCCAAGTACATCTGATATGCTGATCTAGACTATCTTGCTTGGATAACTGGAACTGATGTAGAATATGAATTTTTTCACATCTCTAGTCATCTCCTTACATGCTTATGTAGAGATGATTGAGTTACCCAATTCATTACCTTGGGTGTCAATAACCTCACTATTGTCATTTGAATTTTTTTGAGATTTCCTCACCCATTATTGCTTTATTTAAGACCCGATCTTATCAGCCTTTGGTTCCTCTTCATCTTCAAATTTAGCTCTATTCATATAGCTCTTTTCTAGAAGACCAAGTTCCTTGTATACTGTTAATAACCATTATGAGCATGGTTTTAAAACTTGGAGTTTGTGTTTTTGAACCACTTTGAACCTTAGTTCAAAGTAGTTCGAAATGGTTCAATGGTTCAGATAACCCATTCCACAGGTTCAATACAATTGAAGTAAAACTTCAAGTTCAAAGTTTTTGAACCACTTTGAACTAAAGTTCAAAGTAGCTCAAAGTGGTTCGATAGTTCAAGGGAATTTGAAATGCAGAATGGCTAGCTCAGGAAAGTTCAGAATTTTGCCAAAATTCATAATTAAATTTTAGTTAGCCCAAAAATTTTAGAAGATGTGAGGTGCAAAGTTTTTGAACCACTTCGAACTGAGGTTCGAAGTAGTTCAAAGTAGTTCAATGGTTTAGTAGTTCAACACGTAGATTCAGAATCAAGGCTCCGGCTCAAAATTGTCAGCACCAATGATTTAGAGTAGAGGTATAAGGATCATTTAATCGAGCTACAAAATTGGATATGATGAAATGCCAAGCCTGATTTTCTTCTCATATGTGAATACTTTGCATTTTCAAAGTAGTGCTTCATGTTTTTGTTGAGAAAGTTGCAGAAATCCACATTTTCACTTGACAAAAGTTTAAAGGAACGGTAACCAAGTTGTAAAGAAAACATCTCTCATTCCATGTAGAATTCTCATAAAAGCTTGATAAGGGTCTGATGAAGGAAACATTCTATATCTTTTTGGTGTTTTCATCTACTTCTATAATAGATAATCATGTCAGCGCTATATTCAAAGAGTTTGAAAAGATCAAACCAAGCCATAATTTGGAGGTGATTGAGCCATGTCCAGGGATGCACGTGGTCTACTCATTGAAATTTTCATGGTAGAGATAGAGAATCAGTATATTATGCATGGATACCTAATATCTACCTTCATCGGCAGTGGCTACATTATGAATAGCACGAGTGCACAGATTTGAGTTTGGGCCACAAAGCCGATACCCGATTCATATTTATGGGCTCATGTACATCCAAAGTGATTTCCAAAATGCTATAAGATTGATTGGGTAACAAGATTTATTGCAGAAAAATAATGCTATTAATAGGGAGACATGTTCAAAATGGTGTCCAATGATCAGTGGCTGGGAATTTTAATTCAGCAAGTCGGATTTTCTGACAGTCATATAGACCCTCAAAGAGTGACCCGTAACTTTTGACTCAGACATTATTTTCAAAATCACCTTGGTGAGAATGTGGAGAACTAGAATTATGATAACATATCCAAAATTTAGAACAATCCAATAGTGGGATAATTAGTTATGCCTCCCGTACCGAGACCTTTTTTTTGCTGACAGAGTTATTTTAAATCCGCCCAGCATCAAGAATATTTTTATATTGGGATAATGTAATCATGTGCCACTTTTCTAAGTCTCATTTAATATGTCAAATTATCCTTAAAAAAAAAATTTCATCAATGTTTTATAAGGTTATTAAAATATTAATGAGAGAACATAAGAAGAGGAAGGTGGATAGTCAAATTCCAAGAATCAGTTATGCAAACTGAAAATACACATCAACCAGCTATTTATAAAGGTATTTTCAAACCACAAAGGGTTCCACTTTTTGCTAGGTTTTGTAGACTTTGGGTTGTAGAACAGAGGAGTTGGATTTAAAGTTTCATTTGCTGGGAGAGAAAGAGCAGAGTTTTGTTTAATTTTTCAAACTATGAGTTGGAAAATAGGGGATATTTTGATTTTGAATGTATGCAGAGAGAGGGAATTAAGGTTTTCTTTTAGTTAGTGATGTAGATGTATGATGTAATGAGAACTTTTTTTTTTCAGCATTTTTAGAGGAGGGAGACTTGGAAGATAATTGCATACTAGAACTTTGAGTTTGGGCAATTTTCTTTCCACTGAGTGTTATCTTTGTATGACTTTCAGTTTTCTCTAAATTGCATTTATGTCATGAATTCCTAAATATATTTGATTTCAAAGTGTTCTAAAAGCTCTATTTCTTTACTTTCCTAGATTTCATTCTATTTGTAACACTACATGCAAATGAACTTTGTGTCATTTGTTAATACTTTCTTGTAGTCTTTTAGGTTTTGCATCTATGTTGTATTTGTAGGTAGATGTTTGATATCCTTTCATACTTTCTGGTAAAACCACCCACATTTAATTCATTGAACATCTTGTACGGGGAGCTGTACCCGATAAAAATTTAGAGGAAGGTTATCAACCCCATGATAACCTCTCCAACTATTGGTGTTAGTTTGTTCTTTTACTTGGGCATTCAGGGTCATATTTGCATGTATTTCTTCAAAGGACAATTAGTTCACTAACATATACATAGCATATTTTAGTAGGATTCCTCTTTTTGAAGTGAGTCTTCATGCAGTTAGCTCCAATGTGTCCATACTCTCCATATAGATAACATCTACACCAAGTGTTCTAATCCAAACCAAAGATTTGTTTAGAAATCTTTTTAGTAGGATTCCAATTCTTGGTTTTGCACTCTAAGGATTTCCAACCCTATTTGTTGCATGTGAAATATTTTCCTTCAAACTTAGTTTTCTTTGTGCATTCATTAGCTCTATGTCTATTTTTGTTACAACTGAAACATTTACCATTAAACTTTGACTTTCCATTGCTCCAACATTTGTTTGATGTATGTCCCAACTTTCCACAATGATTTCATGTAGGTCTTTCATTGTTTAGAGCTCCTTTCTATGATGACTCTCCTTGTTTAGTGTAGCCTAACCCATCTTTACCTTTGTGTCTATTTTGAGATAGCTCAACTAATTGATCCATACTATCTTGTGATCTCATCATTCTTACATTGGTTTCTCTTTATGCTCTAAGATAATTTATGAGTCACTCATTTTCTGTTCTCAAATTGACAACTTTTTCATTTGCATTATTCAATTGATTTACCATATGTGCTTCATGTAGTGAAATTAGGAGGATTTCATTATCTTTTTACTCTAACCTTGTGTTGAGTAATCTTCTACCTTTATCATTTTTAGCTTGGTTCTTCTATTCCATGACTTCACATATCCTGACTCAATGAATCTCCTATTCTCTTTTTAATTTTCTGACTTATTCTTGTAGAATAAGGTTCTTTCCAAGTAGATCTTCTATAGCTACATCTGCTTCATCTGAACTTCTGTCTCTATAAATATCTTCAATTCTTTCTTCCATCTATAGATTTTCATTCATCTATGCATCCAATTCTTTACTTCTTTTTAGGGACTACAAAATTTGATTATTTAGTTTCTTGGTTTGTTTCATGGCCAAACGTAGATCCAAATTTTTATTTTCAATCGCTTCTCTAGCTTTTATATCTCCATTTTCTTTGATCTTTTCTCTCAAGATACTAGACTTTTGATAAGAGAACCTTGCTCTGATACCAATTTTTGGATATGCAATACAAACTAGATGACTGAGAGGGGATGGGGGGGTGAATTAGGAACCACATAATATTCAATCACTTAATCCACTTTTTTACATTATCTAATCTAATTGCATGCAAGAAACACAAATCAAGAAAGTAACAACACTATAACATTGTATTTGGTAACCCAGAAACCCTCCAAATAGAAGATAAAATTGGGGTAGGGATGACACCCATAATGCTTCACTACTATAGTAAGAAATTTGGCTATTAAGGCTTACAATTTCTCACTTCTAGTGATCTCCTTAGTTAAGAGTAATAATAACTATGAGGCCCACCTTGTGAAAGGATTTATAAAATTCAATTAAGTATGTACTCTATTAAGAGTTATTGCAAAGGATAGTTAGTTCACCCTATTAAAGAATTTATGACCAGTGCACCTATTAGGATGAATCAATGGATTGATCTTTTATATGAAACTCTAATTAATGATGAAAATCTTTTGAATTAAACATGTAGCCTTCTAAATAGTATACTCTTCCATATTCACTTGTAGACAATGTTCTTCAACTCTTAGTTCATCACACATATGTCTCATTTGGAAAAACAAAATACTTCATACTTATATCCTTCCAAATAATTTCATTATAGGTCAGATACAACATAAATAGTTCCAAAAAAAATTACCAAGCTAGATCAATATTTTAACACACATCTAATGGCTTATTTGAGTGACATTGAAGACACTCAAGCAACATTTTCACCTTAGCTAACTCTAGCACTCAGTTATGATACTAATTTCATACTAATCACTTAATAGACACTACTGACTTGGATCACACTTCTCTATCATCTTTATTATCATCTTGGAACAAGAATGCTTCTACTAACTTAGTTCACACTAGAGCTTGTTAGATACTATAAAATTAGTTGACACTATATCTTAGTGGAAACTATCAACTTGGTAGACACTACAACTTAGTTTCCATAGCTTCATTCATACTAGGTTAACATTTATGTCTATAGCTCAATGACTATTGACCTCCCATAATGACTAAGTGTTTTGGCACTAATTGAAAATATGGCTTACCTTTAGATTAATAGAAAACAAGTGGAAAAACCTAACAAGATCAGTTAGGTAGAGACATAGTTATGTTCCACATGTGCAAAATACCTATATAACAGCTTTTCAAACCTAGGAAAAGGGTTGGGATCCATTTTTTATTGACATTGTATTTGAAGGAAAGAGTATGTTGCAACAACTAGCTATAGTTAGTCATTCAAACACTTGATCCACACTTTAATGGAATGAATAGTGTATTATATTTATATGGTTAAAAATCTTGTTGAATCTAGTTTCTTGAAGTGTCTTTGAGTTTACAAGTTTAACCAATTTAATAGGTGTTTTGTGAATTCTTTCATATTGCACTATTCATTGTTTTGTAAGTATTTAGTAGTATAGTTATGGCCCTTCCTTGATTTCCAATGGTTGAACTTCTGTGGCCACTTGGAATCAAGAAAATAATTTTATATACTTTGTACATATGAATTTAGAGAGCTTTACAAGTTGGTTTTCAATTTTTCTAATTATGCCCTCGGCAAAACTATTGTACTTGGCTAGGAAATTGAAGACATTACAGTGCTTAAAAGCTAGAATAGATGAATTGGCTTTTTGCCAATTAGGAGTATGAAGATGTAGTACACTAAGTGGAGTTCCTTGGGTCAAATTTTTATGGTCATTTGATTCCATCTTGTTTCCCATTGTATCCAATTTATCACTAGTTGTTGTCAAGCCCTTAAAAATAGGGGTATTTTGCAACAATATTGTATAGACAAGTTGACAATTTTAAACCTACTAAATCTTGAAGGTTTTCCATAAGGGTGTCAGGATCCAAAATTGGTTTGGGATCTTGTTAACAATTTTTTGAATTTATTTCTCAAAATCCCTATTAGGAGACCTAATTGGGGGCTCTAGGGCGATAAGTCCTAATTAGAAGATGTAGAGAGATCCATAAAAAATCTAAGGAATTAACCACCAAAATGATTCTAGAATCCACAGAATGGACCAAGAAATAAATCCTAATAGGACATCTACATAGGATGATAAGACTAGATGGTCAGATAGGAGTTTTGACACAAAGGAAATAGTTGGAATTTGTCAAGACTGGTCTAGCAATTCAAGTTGATTAGTAATGATGACAATGAGAAGGGAACTAGAGAATGGTTTCTGTTAGGATAGGTTGAACAATAAAACCCTAAGAGGCTTGTAGAGAATCCTAGGAGTTTTATACTTGGTGATCTAGGACTCTATAGTGACCATACCGCATCATTCTACTTCTCGTTCACCTCTTCATTCATATCTTTGACATAGTTGTATGACATGGTACATTTCCCATACAATTTGTTTTCTTCCATCAAACATCTTATTAGTTCCTTGATACAAGTGTCAAGTGTTATTATATCATTTCAGTTACTTTTATACATAGTATCAAATATTTTTGCATCATACTTTTCCTATTCCTATATTGATGTCACTTCTGATAATTGGGCGAACTCATTATCAAAAAAATTCACCAATTTTTCTTCTCTTGAATGGGGATCTGCCTCTATCACCTTAACTATGATGGTACTCTTCAACTTCTCTAAAACTCCCTTGAATAATTTTTGAAGATTCTTAACCTTCTTGTTATGTTCAATAAGTTTGATCAAAGATGATATCAATCCTATTAAATTATCATCATCACTAAATAAATTCTCCAATGCAGATTCCAATGGATATTTGGGCTTCTTAGGATTTTTTAATAGAATATCTACCTCATGTTTTCAAATTTAGTTTATCTATGCTTTGGTTGGGTCAAGAATGTCAAATCCTACATTACTATCTTCCAATTATTTATAATATTATTTTCTTTATTATTCTCCTATATTTCCTCTTCTTCTTCCTTCTTCTTCTCCTTTTATAGTTTTGTCTTTTCTTCTTCTTCTTTCCTCTTCTCTTCTTCTTCTTCTTCTTCTTTCCTCTTTTTTTCCTTCTTCTTCTTTCCTCTTTTCCTCTTCTTCTTTTCTCTTTTCCTCTTCTTACTTCTCATTTCCTTCTTCCTTCCTTCTCTCTTCGTATTCCTTCTTTTTCTTTTCTTTTTCTTCTATTTTTGTTCTTTCTTCTAACCTCTTTTCCTTCTTTATTTCAATATTTATTTCTCTCTTCCTCATCCTTAGAACTGGTATAACATACCAAATTATTTGCAATGGATGATCCATAGTCCTTGAATGGATCCTCTTCTATGTCCATGGCAATTCTTTTACTATCTATTTGTATAGTGTGAGTAAGATTGTTGTCTTTGGAGTGTTCACTACCTCTATCGTTACTGTATCTATTTCTATTGCTCCTACTAATAATGTTGTTGATGTTGTTGATGGTAGTGTGTCCTATTTTTCTATGGTAGGGATCACTCACCCTATTTCCTTGCTTTCCTTTTCTTGAATGGGTTCTACTAAGGTCATAAAATTCACAATTTATTGTTTTATTTCCTCATTAACCTCCTCATAATTTTCTCCCATTGTAAGTACTTCTCTTCTCTTTTTGCTTAGTAAGGGCTCAATAACTTTCATGATGTTTAGAAGATTCTCATTATTTTTAACTTCACACAACTTATGTATCATGTTCTTCTTTATCTTCTTATCCTCTTCAATTAATATTTTCTTCATATTTATCAAACTAGAATAGAGATCTTTCAAAATATATTTTTTTAAATCTTCAAATCACTTGTTAGACAAAATCATATGCCTAACTACTACATCTTTCCAACTAGAATCTATCCATATTACTATAAAAATTGTACAACTTATTTAACTGTACAAAATTGTTTAGGTGTTATTTAATGGCTCTATCTTTGGCTTCCAAGGTTTCCTTATTGTAGTAACCTTCACTTATGTCTTCATTTCTTCTACCTCTTTTTCCTTTACCTCTACTTCTTCTTCTAATTCATTTGATTCAGACTCAACTATTTGACTCCTTCTTCTCTAAGTTCCTTCAAGTGATTTACTTTTTTTTATAGGCCCACTAGACATTTTCTTGGCCCTTTTATGTATAGGGGATTCTATTGGCTCCTATTTTACCTCAGTTAACCTCACAAACCTTCTAGTACTAGGCAGGATAGCTATCTGTACTTTAGCAATGTTAGCATCTTCATATTGTTTCTTCTTAATTGGTGGCACAAAATATGGTTTCTCTTGTGGTACTTCTATGTATGGTGCACTAGCTAATGGTTCACCTATTGTCAATCCCTGTGTTAATCTAGAATCAATTTCTAAAGGTTTAGTAACTACAATTTTAGACTATCTACTTGCTCTCATTTCTAGAGAAATCCCCATAGCTTCCTTGAATTCTTCTATACCCATGCTCAATTCCTTCAAAATGGTTTCTATCTTCTTTTACACTCTCTTCTTTATTTCCTTTCTAAATAACTAAGTGTCCACATCTCTAAAATTTTCTTCATATGCCCCACATGTAGGATGCTCCTTGTATTTCTCTAATTCTAGGATTATCTTTGCATATCCTTTTATTAGTTCCTCTAACATTTTATACCCCATAGGGTCAATGAAATCAACCCTTGTTTCTATTTCAAACATGAAATAGATGTCACATCAATTTCAAACATGAAACAGATGTCATCTTTGTATTTCCCTACTAGGCATGGGGAGATTTGGTATCTTTGTTCCATCTCTATTTGAAAACTCATCTTTATTCTAGTAATATCTTCTATCATTCTATCTTCTGAATGCTTCCTATAGTAGTGTGCAATCAGATTCATAGTGCATTTTTGGTATTCCACTCATACTCTAAAATTCTAGGAAATCTTCTCATTACATAGAAAAACAAATGTGTTATTAAAAACTCAAATCTAAATACTTTTTTCTTTGTTTTATTTACTCTGTCAATGTTGTCCAATAATTACTATTTGGTGATTTGACACATATTCACTTTTCTTTCTTCACAGTCATTAGGTAATCCCAATGGATAAATCTAGTAGGTATTTGTAAGGAAACTCAGGTGCAGAAACAACTTCCTACACTAATCTCATAAGGAAAGTATGATGCAAATCCTATTAAAATCTTCTACACTTACAGATTCAATATCATGTAAACAACAATATTGAAGCCAACCATGAATACAGAAAATAGACAGAGAAAGGAACACATAACACAGGGATTTTCTGGTGGGGAAAAACCTTTCGGTAAAAGAACCCCACCCCTTCAGAACATGCACAATGTATTATCTTCAACACGAGGTTACAATACACTTGCAATGCAAGTTCAACATCAACAATAGAAGACTCCAGTAGCTACTCATAGTACCAACAATACACCTTTTTCGCATCGCATCTCTTCACAACCCTAAAAATGCTTATAACATGCACTTCACTTTAGGGCCACTCCAAAAAGGTAAACCATATTAGGGTTTTACCATTCTCCGAGAAAATAGGAACCCCACTATTGGGGTAGAGTGTACAGTACTCAAATATCTTAGTTGCCACATGTCTTCACTTGTCATTGAATCTTCCTAACATAGCTCTTACGTGTCATAGGAATCTATCATAACCATTTTAGTCATGATCTCCTTACACATAATTCAAGATGTTGACACATCAACATTATTTGCAAGAAATATATTTTACAAAAAAAAAAATAAGAATAGGAATTATACAAGGTTGAGACACCTTATTCCTAACATTCTCCCACTTGTCGAACACCTTGTAAGAGCAACAAGAACATAACAGGAACTAACCGCTATAGGCCAAAAGGCCCATAGACTCCAAACAATAACTAAACTTCTCAATGCCCACTGGTTTCATTAATGCATCTACAACATTCTTCATAGTATCTACCTTTTCCAAATTTACCTTTCCATCTTCCACCATATCTCTCACATAGTGATACTGCACATCAATGTGCTTCGTTTTGGCATGGAAAGTTGGATTCTTTGCGAGGAAAATAGCACTCTGACTATCACACCAAATAGTAATCTGTTCTGCATCAACACCAACATCAGAACACAATATCTTAAGCCAAATGGTTTCCTTATAAGCATGAGTAGCAGCCATGTACTCAGCTTCTGTAGTGGACAAAGCAACCACAGGTTGTCGCTTGCTCATCCAACTGATGGCACCACCAAACATAGTGAATACATAGGCACTAGTGGATCTCCTGTGGTCAATATCACCTACCCAATCTGAATCCACAAACCCATGAATACAATTGAATTCAAAGATCTAAAAGAGTTACCATGATAACTTATGGAGTAATCTGATGTAACCCTCAAATATATAAATACTCGCTTAACTGCATCCCAATGTATCCATCCAGGATTAGCCATAAATCAACTCAGGACTCCGACTGCTTGAGCAATGTCTGCTCTAGTACATGTGCATAAGCTTCACAACCAAAAACATGAAGATGTCTAATTGAAGGCTTCTTGCTAGACCACACCTCCATGGGTGTCTTACCAACAAGGGCTGATGTAGGAGATCTGTTAACCAGATAACAAGCAGTGGCCATAGCTTCAGCCCAAAACTTTTGTTCTAAACTAGCTGCACTAAGCATACTCCTAGCCTCCTCCATCAGTGTCCTGTTCATTCTCTCTACAACTCCATTTTGTTGTGGGGTATACAGATTTTTCTTATGCCTCTCGATACCTTGTTCTTTATAGAACTGTTCAAACTCTACTGAGAAAAACTCACCACCATTGTCAGTTCTCACACACTTAATCTTCTTACTAGTCTGATTCTCTACAAGGGCTTTAAATTCCTTGAATTGACTAAAGACTTGTGTCTTACTTTTAAGGAAATAAATCCATGTCCTTCTATTGTAATCATCTATGAAAGATACAAAAAATACAGACTTGGAGATTGAAGGAACTTTTATAGGACCAAATACATCAGAATGAATAAGATCCAAAACATCAGAAGATTTGTGAGAACTACAGCAAAACTGAACACGATTTTGTTTACCATATACACAGTGTTCACAAAAGTCATACTCAAGATTTTAATCATTTAACCTCTCAATGAGATTTTTATTTTTTAGGGTTCTGAGACCCTTCTCACTAATGTGACCAAATCTCAAATGCCACAACATTGTCTTTTCTGTAGGAATCTTTCCTTCCAAAGTTTTTGCACCCTTAGGTACACTTGTTACACTACCATCAGAACCACTAACCACAGTCTTCTTTACTGCTCGTTCAAATGGTGGGGCTGAAGTGATAGCTACTCTCTTCTTTGAAACAAAAGAACTATTACACTAAGAAATGTGTGCATCAAGCTGAAATAAAGTACCTCTCCTAGTACCCTTAGCAAGCACCATAGCTCCTCTCATCATCTTACATCCATCTTTAGAAAAAACAACTTGCACACCTACATCATTTAGCATACTTACAGATAATAGATTTCGTGCCAAACCTGGAATGTGCATAACTCCATTGATTCTCTTTACTTGTCCATTAGGAAATTTGATAGTGACCCTTCCATGTCCAACTATCTTTAGGTGAGAATCATCACCCAAGTACACCTTTCCACCATCAAACTCTTCATATCTCGAGAACTAGTTTCGATGAGAGGTCATGTGAAAAGATGCACCTGAGTCAACCAACCACACATCATCAGATGCATGGGCTGCAAAAGCTACGATGAATGCATCACCATCTTCTTGAGATTTTTCAGAACCAGAATCTGAGGCTTTCTTTTTCTTCTTAGGCTCTTTATAGTCTTTACAGAAGTGCCCAGTCTTATCACAGTTCCAGCATTTTTCCTTGGACTTATTGGAAGTCATTGACTTCCCACAGGATTTGGATCTACCCTTATTGTCAGACTTATTGTCATTTTTCTTCCCTCTTTTCGTGGATCTCCCATGAATAGCAAGGGCTTCTTTTTCTGAAATAGAAGGTTTTCTCTACATCTCCTCTGATAGCAGCGAAGACACCACATCATCCATTTTGAAGGTGGCTAATGTGCTTTCGAGAGCCATCACAAGATGGTCCCATGAATCTAGTAAAGAACACAAAAGTGTGTAGCAACGATCCTCCTCCTCTAACTCAACAGCAGCTGATGTCAACTATGCAGCTAGCAGATTAAATGCATTTAAATGATCCATTAAGGATCCACCTTCCTCCATTCGTAGAGAATACAACTTCTTCCGCAGGAATAACTTGTTCACCAAAGATTTGGCCTGATACATGGCCCTAAGTCTCTCTTACAAACTATATGCATTTTTCTCATCTAGAAGATTCAGAAGGACTCCATCGGTTAAATAGAGTCTTATGAGACCCTTAGCTTTATGGTCTTTGATATCCCAATCTGCTTGAGCTATAGTTTCTGGTCTTGTAGTGCTTGTAGTTGCTTTCCATAGGTCACAATCTTCCAACATGTCTTCCATCTTGAGTTTCCACAACTCAAAATTAGTGCCATTAAATTTCTCCACCTCCATTCTTCCATATGATGAACTCACCATCTCAATCTGCAAATAGGATTCAGGATGCTCTACACAAGACTCCCACTCAACTTGAGATTAGCTCAAAAAACCCTACCCAACAACTAGGATCAAAATTTGATCAAGCTCTGATACCACTTGTAAGGAAAATTAGGTGCAAAAATAGCTTCCTACACTAATCTCATAAGGAAAGTATGATGCAAATCCTATTAAAATCTTCTACACTTACAGATTCAATATCGTGTAAACAAAAATATTGCAGCCAACCATGCATATAGAAAATAGAGAAAGAAAGGAACACATAACACAAGGATTTTTTGGTGGGGAAAAACCTTTCAGTAAAACAACCCCACCCCTTAAGAACCTGCACAATGTATTATCTTCAACATGAGGTTACAATACACTTGCAATGCAAGTTCAACATCAACAACATAAGACTCCAGTAGCTACTCGCAGTACCAACAATACACCTTTTTTGCATCACATCTCTTCGCAACCCTAAAAATTCTTATAATATGTGCTTCACTTTAGGGCTACTCCCAAAAGGTAAACCGTATTAGGGTTTTACCATTCTTCGAGAGAATAGGAACCCCACTATTGGGGTAGAGTGTATATTACTCAAATATCTTAGTTGCCACATGTCTTCAGCTATCATTGAATATTCCTAACATAGCTCTTACGTGTCATAGGAATCCGTCATAACCATTTTAGTCATGATCTCCTTACACACAATTCAAGATGTCAACACATCAACATTATTTGCAAGAAATACATTTTACAAAATAAATAATAAGAATAGGAATTATACAAGGTTGAGACACCTTATTCCTAACAGTATTGAGTTCAACCTTGAACTATAATTCATCTTGTAGCTAACTATCTTTCCTATCAATCTAGCATTAGTCTCAATGATCAAATCCAACTTCATGTATTTGCCACCTAACTTCATACCTATACTCTCAAACTTGCAGTGAATGTATGCCCTAATGTCTTCTATGTGTAAAAAATTGTACAATATTTGTGAAAATTCTCCTAGAGGGTCATCTCTCACTAAAACATAGGGATGCTTCATGAATTTATACCTAGGCCTTTCACTGACATTACATACTATTAGGGTTTCCATTCTTTCAAATTAAAATTCATATTTACGATTGCATGAGCAATAAATACCTCAATTTAGTAAAACTAGGGCATATTGAATTTTCTTCTCAAATCATTTCAAAATTTCCTTTAAATTTGATACAAAGATATTTTAAACTCTTGCATGATCAGGTGGTACTCAACAAACCAATTTAACCCTTTAAATCACACCAAATTCACTTTTGCATTAATTGTGCAAGTATGCAATCACTAGAAAGTTGTTTATGTATACCAGTCAACTTTGTTTTCTTCACGTACTCTCATGCAACCTCCAAATATCATGCACTCTTAACCATAGCTTATTCTCACCATACTCTACCTCATATTAATTTTGCAAGTCTCCAAACATTTCCTAAGGTTTTAACTAAGTTTATAATGCTAAATTTTCAATATTTTTCTTATGGAATAAGTTGCTCGATCAAATAATGATTGGTTATTGACTATCATTGATTTCAATATGTTATGAGGTGCTTCATTTAACTAAATTTTCAACACAACATATAAACTTTCTAGATCCTTAGCTTTAACAAATGATTGATCAAGGTTTCCTACAAGATCTTTTATGTATTCTCTTTTGCTATTACTATTATTCTCATTCCTTTGATTGTTTTTCATGTTCCTTCTAGGGTTAGGGTTTCTCATGTTCATCCTAAAAAATCTTACTATGTATCCCATGTTGTTACAAATTTGATAGACTATAACATTATTTCCATATCTAGGTCCTGACTGACCAATTCGTGCTTTGCAATCTCTAGAAATATGTCCAAATTTGTTGCACTTATCACATATAATATCATTCATTATAACATTGGTTCCTCCACTAGGTCTATTTTCTATAGGGTTACTACCTAAAAAAATTCTACCATTATTATTACTATTATAAAATTTAGGCTTTATAGAATTTACTTCTCTATGACCAAAACCATGAAAATGATAACAATAACCAAAGATAGCTTTAAATTAATTACCTATACAGTCTTATTACATGATAAAAATCTACCTTTGAATTCATTTCTTACTTCTTTAGGTGATTCAAATTTCACAAGTCTCTTAGACACATCAACTTTCTTAGGCTGATTAACTTTCTTGACTTTCTTAGCTACATGTTCCAATTGACTTGACTCAATCTTGTTATGCTCATCTTCCTTGTTCTTAGGGTGATGAATCACAAAATATGATTCTTTTCTAGGCTTCAAAATTCTTAGCTGATTTTTATCCAAGGTATCCAAGATTTGTCTTATCATAAGAGGGTCTCTATATAAAGACCTTCTGATCAATATTTTTATTAATGGAATATAACTTCTCAAGTTGTAGCTTAGACTAAATTAATTCTCCTTTAACAACAGTATTGTACTTCTCAAGTTCTACACACTCCAAATTTTAGACTCAATCTCATATGTAACTTTGGCAAGATTGGATCTCAGATATGCATTTTTAGCTTTCAAATTTGACACAACTTTACTATCATCATCCTTCAAGCTCAACTTCAAATTAGAAATCTTTAGTTTGTGATTCAACGTATCATTTTCTTTCTTTATCCCTTAAACTTCATCACTATCCTTGATATGATCTTTAGACTCTTTCTTGGACTTAAGATAATCAATCTTATCTTTCAACTTCCCAATGTAGTCTTTAGCATCTTCATATTTGTCCTTTAGAGTATCTCTTTCATCAATAAGGATATCAATCAACTTGAAAGCTTCTTCTAGGTTCTTCTATAATTGTTCCATATCCATAGGGATCCTACTCAAGTTTTCAAGCCTTGTTTGAGTAACCTTTCTCTAATACCAATTGTTAGAAAAATGAAACATAAACATAAAACAAAGTAACTGATAACACCATGTATTATTAACTAGGAAAACTCCAACCAAGGGAAATCCTCAGTGGGGATGGTAGCCACAAGATGATCCACTAATAAAAAAGAATATGATTAAAGATATTGAACCTATTAGGAGTCTATTATATCTCTATAGTGTCTCAATCCTTATTAGAGGACTTCAACCTTGTTAGAAGCCTCAACCTTATTAAGAGTTGTTATACACAATTTAAAAATGTATGTAAGATGAGTCCACTATCCAAAAATGCAATGTAAAATGACGTTAGTCAATATGAAAGATAGATACAATAACCTTTGCACTCCTAGTAGTATTTGATATTACCTTTTTTTCTCTTCATACAACTTTATCTCAACTCATATTGCTCTAATCAGACATCAAAATTATCATCACATACATATTATACTCACTTCGTAAGAAGCACACTTAACATCACTTTTACAATTTTCCTTTTTACCTTTTTATTTCATAATTATCTGCTATGTCGACCTTCATACCTTTACATGCTTGCCAAAATATAAAATCAGCTCTTGCTAGCTTAGGATTAACATCTAGGATGTTATCCCTAATTAGTTACATAATTATTTTGGTAAAAAAAATTCCTTAACCCAAAATACTCATTTCCTTACCTTTCTTTATTGTTCTTGTATAATACTCCAACTGGTAAAATCATTATAACTTTGTCCATACTAACCATACAGTTTTGCACTCTTGTACACATCATCCTCATAGTCTTTTCTATTCCTATGTAACTACATATGTGCCAATATTTCTTCTATGAAATTTTTTGTTCATAACTCTAATTGTTTTGTCAAATGAATTGAATAACACTTAGACACTTTTCTAAATATGGAACCCATTCTTCAATCTCGTGATCAACTCACTTAACATGACTTATATGTTAACACAAATTACAACATCATGGTGACACACTTGGCCAAACATACTGCTCTTATGTTGTTGTACATATATTTTTAAATCCTCTTCATCAATCAAAATTGGAACTGTAATGCCCCACGCAGAGATCATTGGGAAACAAGTATAAGCAAAGACAAACAATTTTTTATTTTTGAGATAAAATATAGAAACATGCAACAAAAAACATAAAAGAGATTGCAACAGAAGACATAACTAACTAGTCAACCAAGGATCCCAAGCATTCACCACCTACTAACACACTCATTTCCATCTACATGAGTTAAACATATCAGGTTCATTTCATTAAAATACTAACAAGGTTACAATGTTGAATTTATATCCCAAACACAATTTTTAAATGATTAAAGCATACAAGTTCATTAACCATATACATCTAGCACATGAATTAATAAATGAATAACCATCCTGAAATTAGGCAAAATCTAAATCTAAAACTCATATAATTTTCTAGGATCTTTATCTTAACTGATAGAGGTTTGGAACCCATCTCAAATGAATCATTACACATATATAAAATATATCTTAAGTATAAGTTGGAAATCCCTTCTTCCTTCTTCTTGGTATTATCTTCTTCCTTCTTCCTTCTTCCTTCTTCTTTCCTATACTTAAATGATATATATATATATATATATATATATATATATATATATATATATATATATATATATATATATATATATATATATATATATATATATATATATATATATATATATATATATATATATATATATATATATATATATATATATATATATATATATATATATATATATATATATATATATATATATATATATATATATATATATATATATATATATATATATATCCCTTGACTATAGGAAGAAAGAACTCCCAAAAAGGTATCAAAAACACCTTCTAGAACACATTAGACAAGTCAAAAAATACTCATTATTTTCTTGAGAAGTTTTTATCATAGACTATGTGCAATACTTTCCATTATGGCCATATGATAGAATTTCATATGTTGGTGCAATACTTGTTTAGTATCATATGATATTTCATATAACTCTCATGTGATACTTCACTAGTATCATATGATATTTATATAAATGTGGTGCTATCATTCACTAGAATCGTATGATACTTCCTCCAACTAAGAGTAGTACTTCACCAGTATCGCATGAGATGTTGTCCTAGTCTCGTCCATGAACAAAAATAAGGTTAAAAGGCTAAACTAGGATGAAAAAAAGGTTAGAACCTCCATATTGGGGGGTGCCAAAACCACCAAACTTAAGGAATGAAAACTCAAGAGCATCAGATGCATAAAGAAGATATAGATAACTCACATAAATGACATGCTACTTTAAACCATGATAAATAATAATGCAATAATGTAAAACAAGATCCACACACATACATAGACATAACCAACATCTCAAGAAGGAAAATACAAGTATATGATGAAACCAAATCCAATCAACCATGTTCATTTTCTCCCTACCATAATGGCATCACAAGACCTCAAGGGCCCTAACCATACACCAAGTATGAATCTCAAATTGCCAACAAGATACTTGGAGTTGTCTCATCAGATAATTCTTACCAATAAACCACCATTAACATCACATCTAGCATGCTAATCTACCAATAACATCACTAATCTAAAGTAGTAGTAAGAAGTCTCAACTGAACACTATGGTACAACACCATGATAAAGGACTGCATCAAGTAACATACTAAAAATTAACTAACATGCTATCAATGCATTCAAAGAAAAACATAAATAACAAAAGAACATACTCCAAATACACTAAAGTACCAAGTGAATATCTAGCACCAACCTCAAACTGGAAGTAGACTATCTCTATACACCAGTCCCCAATAATGGTATGGGTAGATATTCCTCCCAACCACATGATAATATATAGGCCCACTCCTATTATGCTAATGGAGATAATGACATGATGAAAAGCACATAAGATAATTACCCAAGGCTAAAACACATGTGAATAAAGTATGACACCAACATCTATTTGATCATGAAGACAATGTAATACATCATGTCACTAGTTAGACCCACTATATGATAACTATGTCTATGACTCTAGTAGAGTGTAAGTGCTTGGTATTAAAAAGCCCAAGATATATATGACATGATAATATTCTCACCCTAGGAGGCCCAATACTTGGTGTGGTAACATGCTCTTGAAGGAGGCCCAACACCTAGTGTAGTAACATGCTCTCGCAAGAGGCTTAACACTACACCCTCACACTCACTCCCTCAGGATGCTTAAAGATTATATAGGTGTTCACTTATCTTATCAGTAATTTTATTTTCCATTTATTAATTTTGATTATCACTTGTTAGAATCTCTTTATGTTACCTTGCTAACCACTTTCAAGCCAGGTTACATGAGAGAAGCTATTCGACATGTCTACCCTACATACCCATTCTCATCACATGATGAGTTCCCAAAGGCAATGCAAGTTACCAACCCAACCCCCAAATGAAAAATTTCTCAACCAACCTATATCTAGGAGGTCTAGTCTCGCAAGATCTTGTCATAGGCACACACACACATGCTCGTGTGTGAGCACAACCAACTATATGTTTATGAATGTAATTGTTGAATAAAATTATGCAATTGTATGTTGTCTTTGATGTTACAAAAAATATCAAGCCTTACCAAAAAAATTAGTGATTTTTGAGCTCACTCAAGCATTAATGACAATTTCATGTGTATGTTGAGCATTTGAGTTATAACCAAGTTTAGAGTTAGGTCTTGTCGAGCTGACTTGGGCATTGAAGGTAGATCCTATGTTAAAAAAGTTCACTCAGTTACCAAAGGAAAGTTAGCATGGATCCTATGTTGATTGAGTTCACTTGACTACCAAAGGAAAGTTAGTTAAGAATGAGTATTGACTGAGTTGGTTCAGTTAATGAATAGTTTCTCTGAGTTCACCAAGAACTCAATTCTGTATTAGCTAACTATTAGTATATTAAGTCTGATAAATTTATTAGTTAATACAAGCTGACTTAAGGGTTAATACTTGATTGGTTAAAAGAGTATTCAAGCTAACTTGACAAGGTGAATCAAATTTATATAAGATCAAGTTGAGAATTGAAGAAGATAAATTAAGAAAGTGAATTTGAAGAACAAAACATCCAAGTTGAATGAGTTGCAAAGAATCAAGGAGGATCAATTAATCAAGGCAGAACTTATATCTTAATTAGAAAATTTAGTTGTATCAGCAATAAGGTCAAGTCATTGTTACTCTCTAATAATTGTATTAGTGATTCAAATCTCTTAGAAAAGTTAGCCTAACAACTATTTGTAAAATCCTCTAACAAGGTGTCATGCCCAAAATTTAGAGAGTGATAACACTCCAACAATTTATTTATTTATTTTTTAATAAAAATTTGAATAATTATAAATCTAACTATTTTGGATTACTGAATTCAAAGGTCCAATCCACCCATAAAACATTTAACATAAATAACTAAACTATATTTTTAACAAAATTTATTCTAACTAATTACTTTTACATCTATAATCTATCTAAATATAAAAAATTTCTAAGAATAATAATATTATAACTAAAAAATTAAATAAATACATAAATAAGTGAATGAAATATTAACCTTCCTAACTTCTATAACAATTTAAATCAACTACTCCATTTAATTTAACCTATAAATGCTTGCATCATAACATAATACTTACTAACCCTAAGGTGCATGTCATGTGCCCATTAAACTTGCCTCAAAATTTTTAGGACTCAACTTTTTAAATATTCTTTCCCCGATATCTAAAATCAAATTATACTACAATCAATCTCATAATAACAATACATATATATTTTACCCTCTAAATTATTTAATAAGTTTAACTAATATATATATATAACCCTACACCTAAGCCCCTTAAATATCCTAATATTACTCTAATTATTATTATTATCTCTAAATTTCAATAGCATCTACTAGCTACTATATATTTTCCTAACCTACATCCTATGTACTTACCCATACATATTCAATTTATCTAACACTACTTTACTTCCTTTAAGATGTCCTACCTAAGCCACACTATTAACTATCACATTGAAATCTTTTTTTTTTTAAAGTATACTATGCACAAGAATTTTCTACTAATCATATCTACCCTATACTACCCCCATCCCATCCTACTACTCTCCCTAACCCCAAGGCGCCCAAGTTGTTAAGGCATTTATTTTTCCTTTTTACCAAGTATGAGGTGTAAGATGTAGGATTCAAAACTCTTATGGCCCCTTTCCTAGGCCTTGATACTCCTATCCATCCATGATGTGATGTTTTATTTAAAAAAACATGGATGCTATGTTTTGTTTCTGAACTTTACCTTTTGTCAACGCCAAATAAGAAGGCTTCTGACTTATGTCAGATTAGTGTGTACAACCCCATCCCTTAATTTTGACATGCCCAAGAAATGGAGGAAGGATGGGGGCACCCAGTCACATCCATATTTTATATTTATTTATTTAGTTTTGTATTTGTAGTGTCATGGTCGACTTGACTAGATAGGGCAGCAACTTTTGATTTAATTATTCTTTTTTTTGTGTGTATATTATTTTATTGTCATATATCCTTTTCAATAGCTTGTTCGACCTCTAGTTGGGATTTCCTTTATTTAATATATATTTTTTTTAATTGAAAAAGTCCTATACCATGTCATTTCTCACACTGACATCTACTATAATGAAGGTGATTTAATACTAGCATTTATGTTATACTATAGTTCAAATTTATATTATTTTATTGTGGGGGGAATATTATATTCTACTGTATCGGGAGGGGTTTTTTTTTTTTTTTCCATACATTTTCCAAAGAATATTTATGCATCTACATGTCTTCTTTTTTTGAACTCAACTTATTTGTTTGGATCCTTTTCATGTAATCCTTAGGATTGTTTTAGATTCAAGTTGTTAATGGTTTAACATTACATCATGCATTATGATTTCTATTCTAATAAGCAAGCTTAACCTAAAACAACTATTGCAATTCAAAAAAAATCTACAGTGCAAGATACCCTACATGGAACTTATATGAATTCCTTATTAGTAATTTCCATGAACATCAAATTTTCAATACACATCTCTTGAGAGAACCAATTGAATATTATGCATATCTATTAAATGATGGAGTTGAATAGTAAGATGATACCAAAGAGATAATCTCCCAACTTATAACAACCCTTCTATGATATCCTCATGGTAAACAAAGGTGGTGGAAACAAAGTATAACAGATATACACAAGGGATACCTTCCACAATACATATATACTCTTAACCCTTCCATATGACATTTGAAATGAAACAATGACACTACTCTTATAACACATTCTATTTTATTATTCCAAAAAAAAATACATATGATTACGAGACATACAAATGATGCAAGAAGAGTGAACATCATGCCATCAGATTTTTAAATAATATAACCAAAACTGAAGAAAAAGCTACAAGACTCAAATGCAAGAATATTACTTAATCTTTTCTCTTCTATTAATCAACCCGGTTCAAGGCTCCATCCAGAAAGAATTAGTAAGAAAATCCAACATCTTTGCCAAATATATCAAAATTTAAATACATTTTTACATATTGTTACAATTCAATTGAATTCTCTTCTAGGTCCTTCACAAGAGATTATTTTCCAATATCCTCAATGCATCAAGGGAATCATGGGAAGGACAAGAACTAACCCAGAGATAAAACAACATATTATGATAAACAATTCAAGCATGCATTCCCAACCCAATTTTGCACAAATGGTTCAAAATTGAACCAAAATAGGGGGGAGGTGGATTTTCTCAATAGGATATGTCAATCACCATACCATAACATAGCCCTTTTGGGGCTAAAATTCAAGAACTTCCATTCTTCTACAAATGCCCTTTTGAGGCCAATACAACAAGGATTTGTATTCCTTCCTCTCTTCAAGAATTCAAATTTTCATACAAGGTATGTGATGACAAGTAGGGTTCCCATACACCCTACCCTCTTTCCCTCTTCTCACCATGAGAAGATACTCTACACTATTGAGGTCCAACTAAGGCCCTTCCCCTGTACTTGGCCACTTCTTCCCTATCCAAGGGTGAGTAATGCCAAAACAATCCCCATGAAATCCCCTCAAAATTTCAAATCAAAACATAAGAATGACATCCAAGAACAAGTTAAGATTCCTCACAAACAACCTCAACACACAAACAAGCAATCCAAAGAAAAACACAATGCCTTGTGCATGAATCAAGCATGAACAATATGAAGAACATGATCCAAAGAGTGAAGAACCCTACCTTCACAAAAAAAAGTTATGGTAAAATGACAAGTTGAGAAGAGCTTTTACTCCCTTTCCTTCAATCTTCAAACTTCTCTCCAAAAATTATAGATTGGGTAACAACAAAAAAACATCTCCAAAATGCATCTAAATATGATCCTAACTCAACTAGACTTTAGGTAACCCCAAACGTGGAGTTTGAGTCACCAACCCATGAAGGAGGCAATTCAATTTTCGCAATCAACCAAAAGTAGGGTTTTTGAGTGACCCTAAAAGTCAACCAAAGAGGCTAAGGGGGTGGAAAGTACTCCCAACCCATGCCTTTACCCCTAGGGTAAAAATTTAGTATTTCTAGGTCTTAAAGACTTAATAGGAACCAATCAAAAGCTAGAAGAATTTTAAGACTATATAACAACCTTCAAAGAAAGACAATGTAAATTAGCACAAATAGCAAGGGGTTCAGTTTCATTTCTCCATTAGATTTCTAGACTAAAATATCTTGCACACTCATTGCACACATCAGTAGCTCAAGAAAATCACATACATATATTCAAAACTTATATGTATGGTTACATAAATCAAAACATGAATCTTTCATATAATTAACTGTTTAATTCATTTCTTCTCACATTTAATCATCAGTAAACACCAAATTAATATAACATAATTAATTCAGATTAACATACTAAAATGATCATCGTTAGGCATGCATATACCTAACACCATAACATCACCAATTAAGAAATACTAAACTATCTGAAGTGTAAAACTTAATCATTGAGGTACCAAAATCAACACCCTTATCATTAGGTGAAAAAATGCCTTGTATCATTGCTAGTAAAATCTTAATATTTAAATAGTCAAGATAAAGTAGTAGTTCTCGAATCACTAAGCATTTAAAACATGTATAAATTAACTGATCTCAATCTCATTAGGGCATTTACAACATAACACATTACATTTATTCCATTTCAATCTCCTATAGTAGTTTTAACAAAGCATTCGTATTTAATAATTACATACAAGGAGGGGCCTCACACAAGGTGGCATTTCTAGAATGATGTTTTTGAAGACCTCAACAAGGCCACTCCTAACATGGTGAATTAAATCCTCTAATAGGGTTACACCTAATAGTGTTTTTTGTAAACTTTAATAGAGTTGGCTCCTAATAGGGCTCACTTCAAAAGAGTGAAAAATAGTAACTAGTAGCAATTGGCAGTTTTCCAAAATTATGTTTCCATATTAAATCTTAGTGTCTCTTGTATTCATGTTATTTCTTTTATGTTTCTACAACTAAGTTAGTAAATGATAATCACATTAATATCTTAAGATCTATGTGCTAACCAAGTGACAATAATATATTCGTTGTTAACTAAGTTACGACAGAATAATCAATGTTAACTGAGTTACAGTAGGATTTGGTTTTATATTGTGTTGACATATCAAAAGGGACTTTTGGATTTTTTTTCTAGTAATTGATTCAACCCACCCCTCTTAGTTATTCTTTTCCTATTCCAATAATTGGTATTAGATAATTTGGTGCTTACAGATAAGGTTTCAAGGACCTAAGCTAAAGATTAAGATGCCTTACTGAAGGGAGATTCCTAAGATGAACAAAGATAACTTCCAATCATGGAAGGAAATCATGAAGTTGCATTTGGCAGCCATTGGTGATACATGCTTGAAATTCCTAGAGAACAAATATGTGTCACCTTCTAGACCTTTGTCTATGGATAAAATTGTGGAAAAGAAGAATCACAACATAATGATGATTGACATTGCCTCTACTCTCAACTATGTTAAATTTGATGAAGTCAAAGATTGTCCTACTACTCATGAAATGTGGGTCAAGATGAAAGATATCTATAGAGGAGATGAAAATGCAAGGAGATCTAAGGTAGAAAGTCTAAGAGGTCAATTTGACCAGATTAAGATCATACAAAATGAGAACATTGTGCAATATAGTGAAAGAATCAAAGAAAGTGTGAATGCAATTAGAGTCTTAGGAGGGAAAAAAGATGATGTAATAGTGGTCAACAAGGTACTCAGAACTCTTCTTCTTGTTTATGCAATTAGAGTGTGAGCTATTCAAGAAATGAGATGTAATACTAAAAATGATATAACTTTAGATGTGCTATTGGAAAGATTGATAGCCTTTGAGTTGGATAACTTTGATAACTATGATCCTAACTCTAGTAGCATTGAGTCTGAATTTCAAGCTAAACTTTCACTCAAGAAGAAAGGTGGAAAATATAAAAGTACAAAGTTTGATAGTGAAGATGAAGATAATTCTGATGATGATCTTGAAGTCATTAAAGCCCTACTTGCTAGAAGATTTCCAAAAGGCAAAGGAAAGTACAAAGGTAAAATAGCTCCAATAAATTTTTCTTGTCAAGAAGTTGGTCACATTGCTACAAGGTGTCCAAATGAAGAAAATAAACATGAAAAATACAAAGGAAAGAAAGATTTCAAAAGCTACAAAGACTACAATGATAAAGGTAAGAAATATTGTTACATGGCTAAAGTCTCAGATAGTAGCGATGAAGATGAAATGGTTTACATTGTTGTAAATGATGAATCAGATGATGAGAATGATAAGATGGACCTCATTTCTCACATTAGCAAGAATGACACATGGATTAGTGATAGTGGTTGTTCTCATCACATAACTAGTGATTAATATAAATTTGAGCACTTGGAACACTATGATGGTAGGAGTGTCAGATTTACTAATGGTGAACCTTGTTATATAAAAGATAAAGGTTGTATAACATTGACAGATGAAATCCGATGTGACAATGCTTACTAGGTTGAAGGAATAAAACACAATCTACTTAGTGTGTCATAGTTGAACAACATTAGATTCAAGGTAGAATTCATGAATGGATATGCCAAGATGTTGGATGGGAAAGGAAATTTGGTTGGGACTAGCAATCAAAAAAAAGGTAATCTATTCTATCTAGATCTAACTAAAAGTTCATGTTTTCTAGCTCAAGTGGAAGCAAGTTGGTTATGGCATAAAAGATTATGTCATGTGAATTTTGATAACTTGGTCAACATAAGAAAGAATAAAAGAGTGTGAATCATTCCAAGTCTAAAGAAAACTAATATGGGCATGTGCAAAATTTGTCAAATTGGAAAGATGGGAAGACAAGTTTTAAAAGAAAGAATTATCATTCTGAAGAAGTTCTAGAGCTAGTTCATAATGACCTTTGTGGACCTATTGTTGTAGAGAGCTACTATGGAGATAAGTATTTCATTTTATTTGTTAATGATTATTCTAGGATGATGATAGTATGTACTTAAAAGACAAATTTGAAGCCTTTCAAAAAATTCAAGTGGTATCGAGCTACAGTCGAGAAAGAAATAAGAAAGAAACTAAAATGTCTAAGGTCAGATAAAGGAGGTGAATTCATCTAAAATTAATTTAATGAATTTTGCAATGAAAGAGGATTCAAAAGATATGTATCTGAACCTGGCACACCTCAGCAGAATGGTATAGAAAACATAAGAAATAGATCAATTATGGATTGTGTAAGAACACCAATGATAGAGAAGGATTTTGCAATCAAATACTAGAAGGAAGCAATCAGCATAGCCGTTCATACCTTGAACTGAGTTCAACTAAAGAAGGATACAAATCAAACTCCTTGTAAACTATGGTATGGCTATAAACCTAATGTATGTTATTTTAAAGTATTTGGAAGAAAATGTTATATCTTGAAAGAATCTAGGAAAGAAAATTTTGATGTGAAAAGTGATGAAGGAATATTCTTGGAATACTCTAATAAAAGAAAAGCACTCAAATTTTTGAATCTTTCTACTCAAAAAGTCATAGAAATTGCACATGTTAAAATTAATGAGTTTGTAGAAAAGAGTGAAGAGCAAAGAAGAAAAGAACCTTATAAATACAAAAGCTTTGTCTATTTTGAACCTAATAATATGCCTAAAATTCAAGAAAATGCAATTGGAAATCATTAGCCTTCACCATCCAAGTCCCCTAAATCTCTAGTTTAATCCGAGTTGTAGCCAATGCAACCTGATTGATGGTCTAAATGACCTAAGTCTCATTTAGAATGATTCAAGTTTTAACTAGTGCAAACTAAGTCGCACTCTAACATAACTAAGTTATAGATAGTGGGACCCAAGCATGATTTAGAAGATCATTCAAATCATGGTGAATTTAACAAAAAAAGTTCTAAATCTAAAGAGAAGGTACCTATACTTGCTACATATGTAAGAAGGCATCATGCACCTAAGAAAATCATTGGAGATTAGTCCAAAAGCATAATGACAAAGAGAAATTTAAAAGGAACATGTTTTCTTACTAATTTTGAACCTAGAATTGTTAAAGATGCATTAGAAAATAGAAGTTGGATTGAGGAAATGAATGAAGAGATTGATCAGATTGAAAGGAACAAAACTTGGACTCTTGTTCCTAGACCCAAGGACAAAAATGTAATTGGCACAAAATGGGTATTCAGAAATAAGTTGAATAAAAATGGAGAAGTTTCAAGAAATAAAGTAAGGTTAGTATGCAAAGGTTATGCTCAAGAAGAAGGTATTGATTATGGAGAGAATTTTTCTCCTATTGCAAGACTAGAAGGTGTTAGAACACTACTTTCTTATGCTTCTCATAAAGGATTAAAAGTATGTTAGATAGATGTAAAGTTGACTTTCTTGAATGGAATCCTAGAAGAAGTCTACATTAAGCAACCTAAAGGTTTCATAGATCCTAACAAAAGAGATATGGTCTATAGATTATACAAAGGTTTATATGGTCTCCAGAAAGCCCCTAGAGCCTAGTATGAAAGATTTCACTCATCTATTAAAGATTGGTTTTCAAAGGACTAATGACAATAGTAGCCTATACATCAAGGGAGGACCAGATAAGAAGATAGTGCTGGCATAAATCTTTGTAGATGATACAATATTCACTGGACATGATGACTTATGAAAATCCTTTTCTAAAGAAATGAGTAAATAATTTGAAATTTCAATTTTTGGAGAGATTAAATTCTTTTTTATCTTTCCAATTCAACAAAAGAAAGATGGTATCTACATTACTCAATCAAAGTCTATCAAGGAGATATTGAAGATATTTGGAATGGAAGATTCCAAAATAGTTAGAACACCTATGTCTACTAGAAATAAGCTTTCTAAAAATGATAATTTCAAAGAGGTAGATCACACTACATATAGATCAATGATTTGAAAACTTAAGTATGTGGTTCACACAAGACCTGATATTGCATTAGTAGTTAGTATTGTGGCTATATCCTCTAGTAATAAAAAAAGAAAACTATATGATGGCAATAAAAAGAATTATGAGATATATGAAAGGTACTAAAGATTATGGTTAGTAGTATAAAAAAGGAGGCAACTTTGAATTGAAAGCCTTCACTAATGTTGATCGGGCTGGAAGTATTGATTATAGGAAAAAAACTAGTGGTGGAGAATTCCTTCTTGGAAAGAGGCTAGTGTCTTGGACAAGAAAGAAACATAATTGCATCTCTCAATCTACAACAAAAGAAAAATATGTTGCAGGAATAGTTAATTTTTCCAACTTCATTTGTTTCAAGCAACTGATGGCATGTATGAAGGAAGAAATTGAGGATCCAATAGTTATCTTCTATGATAACACGAGTGTAATTAACATATCCAAGAATCCTGTGATGCATACCAAGATGAAACACATTACAATAAAATATCATTTTTTGAGAGAATTAGTGAAAGAAAAAGAAGTGAGATTGGAATATGTGAATACAAAGGAAAAAATGTGTAGACATATTCACCAAGCCATTACCCAAGGATGCATTCCCCTTTCTGAAGCTCACTAATTAGATTTTAGCGATGCATCAACCAAACATTTTGAAGATGAGACAAGTTTATGCACTATTGTCAGAGTAGACTACATATGAATTAGTACATTAGGTACATTGAAAATACATTCATTGTTTTCTTTGGTATGAGATGTCAAAGAGGTAGAGATTAATAATAGAGAAATTTTGTATCAATAAGGGAGAGTTTTTTGTCAAAGGGAGAAATTGTAGTTAGAAAAATTAGAGAATTATTCTAGAGGAAGAGATTGATGTTAGAGGGAGTTCTCATAGATGAGAGTCAAAATGGAACTAAGGATATTATCCTTACTTCTATTTTTCTCCAAAATTCATTGTACTATGACATGTTGTATTTCCATCAATACCAAAGAGGGAGATTAATGAAAATAATTATGCAATTTTATTTTGTCTTTGATGTTACACAAAATGTCAAGCCTTACTGAGAAAGTTAGTGATTACCAAGCTTAATCAAGCATTGAAGATAATTTCCTGTGTATGTTGAGTGTTATAGTTATAACCAAGCTCAGAGTTAGTTCTTATCGAGCTCACTTAGGCATTGAAGGAAGATCCTATGTTAACTAAATTCATTCAGTTACCAAAGGAAAGTCAGCATTGTTGAACTTGATGAAAGATCAACCCCATAGCACCTAAGAATCACCTATATGCAAGCACATGTCACAAAAAGAAAGAAGAAAAAGCTATAGAGGTTGGAATTCTCAAATCCATAGATGAGACTTTCTTGATGAGCAAAAGAGAGATTGCTATTACCAAAAGTAAATTCTCTAATAATTACAAAGAGAGATCATCCTTATAAAGGAGATCAAAACCCTAGAAAGGTCTAAAATAGGTTGCATCATAATAATTAATAAAATAATTAATTATTAGATGCCTAAAGTTTATCTTAAGAAAACTAGAGTTAATTAGGAAATATCTAATTACTTTAACATCAATTAATGTTTACAATGAGAGATCATCCTTATAAAAGAGATTAAAACCCTAAAAAGGTGTAACTTAGGTTGCATAATAATAATTAATAAAATAATTTATTATTATATGCCTAAAGTTTAGCTTAAGTAGACTACAGTTAATTAGAAAATATCTAATTACTCTAACACCCCCCCTTAAGATAAACTTAGGGAGTAGCTAAAAACCTAAAAGTTGCTACTCAAAGTAGATTTGGGTCCTGAAAAAAAAGGCCCGATGAGGTACTTAGGTACAACCAAATCTCTAAAAAGAGGAAAAATAGAGAAAAATGCATGGGAAAAACCCTACTCTAAAGAGAGATGGAAAACATGTTGAAAGAAACTAGTGAAGGACTGAAGAAGCCTTCAAACAACAGAATGTCCTAGAAGACAAGAACAAAAGATGATCATGAAGAACATTACTAAAGCATGTAGAAGCTACATAGCTCTGTCAAAATTAATAGCTAATCTAAAAAACCTCTAGTGAAATAGAACTTGGCTGGGTAGAGAAAACTATAATCTACATCGAATTAGGAGGCATACAAAGGAAAACAACTAAACTTGAAGATACAGATGGCATAAAACACCAAATCCTGAAGATTTGATCAATCAAACCAAGGAAGCATGAGAAACAATAGAAAACACCCCCTTTAATGCAGACAAGGGTGAGGTAATAGGCAACTAGAAAAGTGAGCCAAAAGAACTGTATGACAAGGAACCACGATTAAGATGCAAAAAAGAGTACATATGTGTGTAGTAAGGTGATCAATCTTAGACACACCATGAGGATAATGTCATGGAAGGGACACTCATTGAATAAAGGAAGATGACAAACAAAGGAAAAATATCAACTCCCCATGGCACTTTAATCATGAGTAGTGCACATACAATAAGCCACAAGATATGGTGGATCCCAAGAATACAATAATCTACATGAGTGTCCTTAGATGACACTGCTCAAATCAAAAGGAAAAATGAGACAAAAAAACTGAGACAAAAATATAGATGCAATATGCGTATATATAAAATTGGGGGCCTCTAATCCTCACATATACTTCAACATAGTCTTTACTTGAGAGATCATCCTAGGATAAACATTGAACTGTTTATCCAAGAGGTCTGACAAAGTGACCTGTTGCCTTCTAACTAGAAGGATTTTGCTTATTTTCTCTTAGACCGAGAAGCAGGCAACCATAACTTTTAGTATAAAGGATTTTATGCAGTTGTATAATCATGCAATTAATCTAAATGAGAAATGAAATTTATTCTAATAACAAAAGGAAATACAAATTATATGAATGCATTGTAATCTAGATGATATTTAAAATTCTAAGCAATATGGAAGCTAGAAATCAAGTGAATACTTAATTTGAAAGAAATTCAAATTCTCACCCCTTAATGAGGAATTAGAAGCCTCTTATATAGAGTTCTCAAAATTAATCAATGGTTGAGATCAACTCAGATCAACGGTTAGGATTGAAGATGAGATGTAGTTAGGATGGAAAATTCCTAGTGTAGGTGAGATTAACTCACTCAGGTCTTGAGTGTAATAAACTATTAACTAAAATTCACGTGAGTGTGAGAATGAGTGAATTAAGTCAATTTCAATTTGAGAGATAGATAACTTGGAATTCCCATTCCTGAACTAGACAGAAGAAATTAGAAGGTTATTTAATTTAATAAAAATGAGATATGACCTCATAAATGCATATCTCAATTAATTGAATAATCACATTCAATAATTAAAATGAGAGCATTATTTAATTAAATACATTTAATTCCCTTAGTACATTAGACTTAGGAGATAATTTAATTTAATTAAAGTATAAGCACTTTATATTAAATTAAATCTAATCAGTAGCTTTAATGCAGCTAATTTGAGTCAATACTTTAGGAATTAAATAATTAATATGATTAATGCACATTAGGATTTTCTGCATTTGATAATTAAGCAGAGTAGCAAAAATTAGAATAAGAATTTCCTAATGAAATAGGACTTTAGGGTTGATCAAAATAGACCAGAATTGCTTTCATGGCAATGAGCCAATTTTGGGGTATTACATTTTGCCCCTCATTGAATGAATGTGCGAGCAACACATTCAATTCAAAGAAAATCAGAAAGCATGATACATAGATCAAGAAATGGGATTGTTCTACAATTTGATGATGTAAAGACCAATTGATAAGCTTTTAAATATTATCTCCAGAATGGAGCTTAACCTTAAGGGATCTAGATAGAACATCAAGATACTTAGAGTTGATAAGCTTTTAAAGACTATCTCCAGAATGAAGCTTAATCTTAAGAGATCCAGATAGAACACCTAGATACCTAGATTTATAAGCTTTTAAAGACTATCTCCAAAATGGAGCTTAATCTTAAGGGATCCAGATAGAACACCTAGATAACTAGATTAATAAGCTTTTAAAGACTATCTCCATAATGAAGCTTAATCTTAAGGAATCTAGATAGAACACCTAGATACTGAGATTGATAAGATTTTAAAGACTATTTCTAGAATAAAGCTTAATCTTAAGGGATCTAGATAGAATACCTAGATACCTAGATTGATAAGCTTTTAAAGACTATCTCCAGAACAGAGCTTAATCTTAAGGGATCTAGATAGAACACCTAGACACCTAGATTGATAAGATAACAAGATCTAACAATGAGTCATAGAATCATCCCCAAAATGATGCTTGATCATTAGGAGTCAAGATTTAGATTGTCTCGATACCTATCCATCGAACTCTGATAATGACTATTATAAGGTGTGATCAACTGATGAAAAGATAAGATAGATGAAAAAGATGTTAGATAAAGGGGAACAAGATGCCCTGAGTGATAAGATGCCCCTAGTGATGAGGACATAAGATGGGAATAAGATGCCCTAAGTGATGAAGATTCAGATTGATCTAAGATTCAAGTTCAATGATATAATCACCCTACCCCATTGGTAGTGAAATGAAAAGATGACACACCAAAAATATGATGTAAAGTAATATATCAAGAGATACAAAAGAAATATGTAGTTTGAAAAGATTATAGAAGAGATTAGAATAATCAGAATAAAATTTAGAGTCAATTCAAAGTGATTTCAAGGTCTAGAAGACTAAGTTTGACCAAAGGTTGAGCATAGTTGACTTGAGTTGACTTTATTGAAGAAAATATGAAAATTTTAAGGAAAATGTGATGCAAAAAGATTTCAAAATTCACAATGTATCAAAAAATGGACTGCACAAGCATTTGATTGCGTCGGTCCCAACATTTTAAAATGCATTTTGAGTTGTTTAAGTGTGTCAGATTTTGAATTCAATCCCAAAAATGGATTCAGAGCAGTCAAATTAGCTAGGGGGTGATTTTTGTGCAAATCAAAGCACTTTGAAAATTTAGGTCAAAACCTATATAAGGGCCCAAAGGGTCATTTTCAAATCATTTGCACTTTTGTCTTTAGTGAAGAGGAGAGCTCTGAGGTGAATATGGTGATCCCATTGTCTACACATCGTTTCGAGTGCTCCCGAAGGCATAGCCAGTCAACGGACTATGGGCCTCTAGTGAGTAGTGAATGAGCTTGCCCCATAATTAATTTTTCATGCTTTACAGTGCATTTTTAGCAAGTTTTAGGGTTTTTGAATTTTGTTCCATCAATTCTTGTGCGGGGATCTCATTCTTCACATGAAGCCAATCTTTTCTTTTGCGAAGATCCATCAGTCCAGTGTTTCTTCACAAGAGGCGGGGAGGTTTCTCGCGAGGGAGATACCCACCTTTCATGTGGAGAGCCCTAATTTTTGGGCACTTTTTAGTTTCAGTCTAATCATTCCTTGCATGAAGACTTTCTTTCTTATGTGAAGATGTGAAATCTCATGCAACAAAGTGTGTTTCCATGTGAGAATATGGTGTTGATTGCAAAATCAAAAGTTGAAAATGTGATGTTTCATTGCAAATTTGCATTTTTTTTCATTGTATTTGTTTGCCAAGTGAAGACTGACCATGTATATGTTGTATTTTCTTATGTGTAGGTTACCTTTGATGATATTGCATTTTAGTCTGATTATCCACCATATAGAGCTTTTTTGCGGAGCCTTGATGCCGCCGATATGGCACACATAGATAGATTGATATTATCACATCTATGCTAGATTCTAGCAGTGCTAGTGAATCATGGTGTATGGACTACATTGGTGGAGCATTTCTATTCGAAGACAAACAATTTTCACTTGTCATAGGGAGAGATAATAGTCACACCTAAGGACATATATAGGATCTTTCATATACCCTTCCATGGCCTAAGGGTGGTGTACAATATAGTTCCCTAGGTTGGTACAGAGGTACTATGGGCCATCTTTCAGCAGGACTTGATTATAGACTAAGCAATCTCATGGGATGAGCTCATGCATACTTATGGGAAAATGCACATATTAGTGTCAATTTTGGTGATATTCATTAGTTTCTTCTTGATATCTGATAGAGGCCAGCATGGATTGGAGTGTGGCTGGGGCAAGATGCTCCAAAGGATATTGGATACCCGAGAGAGATATGGGTGGGGACAATGCATGCTCGCACACATGTACCACGAGATGCACGAGATAGTATATCATGAGAAGAAGAGCATGGCCGTTGGGATTTATGTTCTTCACATCTAGGATTGAGAGTATCTACTAGTTACATGCCCCATTTTTGAGGATGAGAGGTAGCCTACAGAGCCTTAAATTTTTAGGTATAGAGGATAGATTACCTAGGTAGATCTAGGTAAGACTGACCAATGGAGGACCCATCTTGATGACTTGGTGTCTATAGTATGGTGGCCTTGGAGAGAGACTGAGGATTGGGATGATGCACCCAAGGAGCTGAGCCATATGTTTGTATGATGGCCACTGATAGGTCAATTGACATAGATAGTGGAGTGATTCACACTTACTTGTGTGTGGCGCTAATATGGGAGGCCATGCGATATATCATAGGAGTACTAATCCTATGCATGTGTGGTGAGAGATGTGGGGAATGGATGGTCATAGAGATTAGATGTTGGGAGATCCATGATAGACATCATCAATTGTGTTCCAAAATAGTGGGACTACTTGCCAGTAATGGAAGATGGAGGGATGATACCAACCTACTAGGCATATTATGCTAGCCATCCCTTCCAACGCTTCACAGATCTAGTAGGGATGGTAGCATCGAGACAACTAGTCCAGGCACTATAGGTGCCACAGTAGGCACCTCAGTAAGTACCCCAGTAGGCACCTCAACAGTTACCCTAGTAGGCACCTTAGCAGGTGAGGTATAAGATACAATAGATATAGATCCCACCTTGGTAGATGGGGATAGATCCGAGTGCGGGAGGCAACAAGACCAGTGAGTGACAATGACAGAGACCTCACATGGAGGAGCAGTAGCCAGCTGAGCAAGGTGATGAGGACATACCTAATTAGCCTATTGTGGGAGCTAACCTCTTGTCACAGACATAGGATTCTCTGAGGAGAGCTAGAGAAAGGATTCAAACCACATAGTGGCAACTGGGGGATTTATAGATATCGGTGGCAGTGCAGGATATGCCAATAACAAAGCAAGATTGAGAGATCTATGACTTACAAGGTCAACTAGAGCTAGTGACCTAGAGAGCTGAGGAGAGGGTTGAGCTGCAATAGGATGAGATCTAGTTGTAGTTGGTGAGAGTTGCATATTACTTTGTGGCCTATGCAGTAGTTATCCTAGACGAGGCATGTAGGTACCTCAATTTTTGTAGTATGCATAGGAGTTGGGAGGTGCATGGCCAGATGCGAGACTAGATATGCCTCCTCCACCACCTCCTCTCTCTCCACCCCTAGGAGGTGTGGGAGCAGGAGAGAGCTAGTACATATATACATATACATATATATACATATATACATATACATATATATATATATACATATATATATACATATATATATATATATACATATGTATATATATATATATGTATATATATATATACATGTATATATATATAGTTGAGATTGTGAGTCAAGTACCATGTGCATGTGTCATTTTCTATCTTTTAATTTGGTGTACATGAGATGTGTTTTATGCTATGATTATGAAATGCAAATAGGATGTGATGTATGAATGTAGTGATTATGAGATGAAATGATGAGATTATAATATGAAATTTACAAAATATAAATGTACTGACATCTCATATAGTGTTCCATGTTTGTGTTGATAGTGGTAGGTATCCGTTGAGGAGCAAGATGATGAACCAAAAAATCAAACACTTCTATAGCCGTGAAGAATCATGATACTTTGAAGAGGCTAAGGATCCCTCATCAAAAGGATGTAAGTGAATTAATCATCTAACCATGTGCTTATGCCATGCAACCCTCTGCTAGATGCAACTTTAGGTCTAGTTACCAAGCTTCGACAATTATCATCACTGAGCATATAGAAAAACCCCATACATCATACAATTACCACTAACATTGTAATCATAGGAATATGAATATGACATATGTTTTTTTAGGATTAGATGTAAGCATTTGAGGCACAAGAAGCTAGAATAACCATAACATTTGTCCCTTTTAATGTAGCAAGTTAACATAAGCATTAGAGCACAAATGTTATGATGACTACAATTTTTCTTGCCTACAAACACATTAGACATAGGAGAGATCCTTCTTATGCTAAGTAATCAATAAGTATTTTATTGGCAGCAACCCTTGTGTTCGTAACTTGATACATAAATGTGCTTAGTATACTCACAGTGACTTGTACATTCACTTAGTAGGACGAGTATTGATATTTACTATAGCATGAAGAGTTTAGTCCAAAAAGCAAGGAGAAGAACCAACCTTACTTATTTATCCATATAAAAGGAGTCAAGGTACACACGGCCATCCAATATGAGATGGAAGCTCTTATAGTGGACATCCCCCTTATATGGATGCTTCAAATTATTTGGAAGTAAACCAAAAATAGAAAGCAAAGAAGAGATCATGCCCCAAGTCCTTGCTTCTCTACTCAAAAAGGACATCATCAATTTCCTCGAGGAGACATGATAAAGAAAAGGCAAAAAAAAAAAACTCAATACATCCCAACATATTCATCATTTTGAGTTCAATTTTTCGTGTTATAGGATCAATGTCAAGTGTCAATGTTCAAAATATGTATGAAGAAATCTCTTTAGTAGGAGGACCATAGTAGACAGATGTAGTCAGGATGGGTAGTGACTAAAATCAAGAGGAATCTTCAATAAGGACTTGAGTAGGACTAAGTGATAGTAGATAGACATAGTTAGGATGACTAGTTACTGAAGCAAGAGAGATCGTTTAGGAGATAAATCTCTAAGTGACACTAGCAATAGTAGGCAGATGCCATTAGAACAACTAGTTACTGTTGCAAAAGAGATGATCCATGAGAGGAATCTTGAAAAGTAACACTAGTGATAGTAGGCAAACGCAATTAGAACAATTAGTGAGTGTCACAAAAGAGATGATCCATGAGAGGAATCTCAAAAAGTGACACTTTTGATAGTAGGCAGATGCAATTAGAACAACTAGTGATTGTCTTAAAAGAGATGATCCATGAGAGGAATCTCAAAAAGTGACACTGTAGGGTGTTGCCCTAGAGTTATGACAAGACTTAATCTATGGATACATGAGAGAAAGTAGAAAACTAAAGTAGGAAAGCAATTGTACATGAGCCTGAAGATGCACTGTAAGATATAGCATTAGGAATAAGAGGCGCTTATTTACAAGATTTTCACCTTATTGGCATAAATTTTTTTTTTTGCTACCATGACACCTCTTTGCCAGGTTTTCATCAATGACACTTTTTTTTGTTTTTCAATTTTTTTGTATTTTCTCTTTTTTTATTTTTCTTGTATTTTTTATTTTTTCCAATTTTTTTGGTATTACCAAGGTGCCTATTGCTAGGTTTTCACCAAGTTAATGATTTTTTTAGGACTTTTTGCAATTTTTAGATTTTTTTTAGGATAGTTAGATATATAAAGAGAGCTTTAGAAATCAAATCAGTTGTAGAACTACTTCAGGTGGAGAGTGTTGATAGGCTCCTTGAGAACCTCTCCCTCAGCTATAAAAAATTGATAAGCACTAGATTTGTACAATGTAGTGACTATGTAAGGACCAAGCTAGTTTGGTTTGAACTTCCATTTTTGGACCCTTTGTTGCTAATTCTTAGGGTTTTATCTTAAAATGAGATCACCTAGCTGGAAGTCATGTGGCTTAATTTTCTTATTGTAGCTTCTAGACATATGTTGTTGATAAGCTCAAAGATGATTGCATGCCACTTGCTAATGTTCACCTAATAATACTAGCTCTTGAAGCTGAGATATTCTATAATCTTCATTAGTAATGAGGCCCTTCATGGAGATTCTCAAAATGGGGATCTCAACCTCAATTGGAAGCACAACATCCACTCCATAGACCAAAGTAAAGGGCATTGTACCTGTCAAAGTTTTGATACTTGTTCTATATGCCCATAAAGAAGGATTAATCTAAAGGTGCCAGTCCCTTCTAGATTTACTAACTATGTGATGCAATATCTTAAGAATTGCCTTATTGGATGCCTCTTCTTGGCCATTACCCTGGGGGTAATAGATAGAAGATCAATTTTGTTTGATTCTAAACTATTTGCATAACTCCTTAAGGTCCTTGTTTTTAAACTGTCCTCCATTGTTAGTAATAATGGAGGAAGGTACAACATACTTGCATATGATGTAATTCATGATGAAAAGAGCTACATTTTTTCCATTTTCTATTGAGAGAGGGACCACCTCGACCAACTTTGTGAAGTAGTCAGTAGTTGTAATAATGAACTTATGTCTACTAGAAGAAGATGGGTGAATCTAACCCATAAGATCAAAGGCCCATTGTTGGAATGGCTATAGTGTAATAGATGGAATTAGCTCCTTAGCTAGAGCATGGATCAGATTCCTATGTAGCTGACATTGTTTGTAGGACTTGGCATATTTGATTGCCTCTTGCCCCATATTCAGCCAATAGAAACCAGATCTAATAAGTTTATGAGCTAGTGTCAAGCTATTTGAGTGAGATTTGCAAATACCCTCATGTAGATCAATTAATGTACATTTGGACTCTTATGATTCTAAACACCTTAGGAGTGTTCTATTGAGACCTCTCCTAAACAAGTCATTAGCAATAATGACATACCAGAAAGCATTATGAATAAGGTGGCATTTTTTAGTCTAGGTTAGACCATCTAGAATGGTTTGGTCATGCACATAAGAGTATATGTGGTGGTAGTAGGATGAATCTTGTCCTGCAATAGAATATATCATCCTAGATTTAGGGGTACCATAGGTGGGGTAGAGTAACATTTCCACTAGGAACTCATGTCAAAGATCATTCTCTGGCATTTATAGTAAAGAAGCTAGAGTAGTCATGGCATCAACCACTTTGTTGTCTACTAGAGGAATTTGTTGAAAAGTGATATGAGAAAAGTATTGCTTCATGTCATCAACCATGCATTTGTAAAGGATTAATTTCTCATCCTTTATTTGATATGGATCATTGACCTGGTTGATTATGAGTTGAGAGTCCCCAAAAATCTTCAATTAATCTACTCTCTCTTTAGCTGCAATTTTCATGCCATTAATTAGAGCCTCATATTCTATAATGTTGTTGGTACAAGGAAACAAAATCTTGTATGTGTTAGGTAGTGAATATCTCTATGGTGCAATGAATAGTAATCTAGCATCAGATCACTATTGTGTGAAGGAACTGTCAAAGAACATCACCCAAGTTTGGTGTGTAAGCATCAGAATTGATTCATTAGGAAAATCAATGTTTAGTGGGAGAAGACTTTGCATTGGTGTATCCACTAGCTAATCAACAATTTCTTGTCCCTTGATAGCCTTTTGTTCAACATACTAGATGTCAAACTTGCTTGGTATCATGGCCCACTTAGCCAATCTCCCTATTAGAGCTGCCTTACTGAGTAAGTACTTCAATAGATCAATTTTAGCCACCAGTCATGTATTGTGAGCAAGCATGTAGTGTCTCAACTTTTGGGAAGCAAAGATGACTACCAAGCAAGCCATCTCAATGATACTGTAATTCATGTTGTAGGAGATCAGCATATGACTCAAATAGTAAATATCCCTTTCCTTGTTATTGTGGTCTTCTTGAGTTAATAAGATGTCCAAAGATGTCTCTATTACTGAGATGTACAAAATTAGAGGCTTCCCATAGATAGGATGCATCAATATCAGTAGATTAGTAAGATATTGTTTTATATGTGTCAAGCTTTGCTCACAATCCTGACTCCATTTATATTTCACACCTTTATGTAGAGTCTTGGTAAAATGTTGTGATCTATCCACTAGTTGTGAGATGAATCTGTGAATAGATTGAAGTCTTCCATGTAAGCCTCTCATCTGAATGATATTATGAGGTGGAGGAATATCCATAATTACTTGAACTTTCTCTAGATTCACCTCGATTCTTTTTGCAGACACAATGTATCCCAGTAGTTTCCTTGATGTGATGCCAAATACGCATTTCTTAGTATTAAGCCTTAGATTGAATTTTTCCATGCAATCTAGGATATGTCCCAAATCTTGAAGATGAGTATTGTGTTTTACACTCCTAACCAAAGGTATCATCCATGTAGTCCTCTATGGTCTTATTAATCATATCATGGAACATTGTAGTGACTGCTCTCTGATATGTAGCACCAACATTTTTCAAGTCAAATGGCATCATGTTCCAACAAAAGGTTCCCTATGCACAAGTAAAAGTAGCCTTTTCCTGATCTTCTAGTGCAATTTTTATTTGACTATAACTAGAAAATTGATCCATGAGTGAGTACATCTCATATCTTGATGTCATGTCCACTATCATATCAATGTTAAGAAGTAGAAAATCATCCTTAGGACATGCTAAGTTGAGATCATGGAAGTCAGTAAAAACTCTAATCAATTTTTCATGCTTGGAGATTGGAACAATGTTTGATATCCATTCAACATAATCAATAACATGGATCAAACTAGCTTTTAGAAGTTTCTCCAATTCAACTTTGACGAGAAATGCAACATGAGAATGCATTTTCCTAAGTTTCTGTTTGACTGGTTTAACACCTAGTGTGATGGATAATGAGGTCAGGATCTTACCCTGGCATGTCTGAATATGTCCATGTAAAGTTTATCTTTTCTCTCAGAAGAAAGTAGTGAACTCCTCTTTTTCCTTTGCAGATAGTGATTGTGCAGGATGTATCATGTGAGGATGTTATTCCATCCCCAAGTTGATCAGTTGTGTTGGCTCTATCAACACTGATGATCTTTCCTAAAAATGTTGGGAAGTGCATCAAATATCTCATCTGTGGGTGCCTCAAAGAGGTTTTCACCCTTGGATATGTCTTTTTATTTTTACTTCTTTAGGTTCTAACACTGCCACGATGTGGTTTTCACCATCGGACGTTCTATTTTTTTCTTTTTGATTGTATGACTAAGATATTTGATGTCAACTTCAGTCATATTAACAATTTTTTTGCTATTGGAAGACGCTATTGGTTTGATAGTGTTTAAGTAGTAGGCAAGAGCATAGTCATTCTGGAATGTAGGGACTTCACTAGATATATTAGAATTCCAATCTATAAGCTCAAGATATGTGAGTGAAAGAGTAGTGGTAGGTTCAATTGTGTTCATAGTATAATCATTAAATGCTTGCACAAGCAATTAAAGACCTAGAGTGGCTTCATCCATAGGCATGTTTGAATGCCTTTGAGTACTAATGTCATCAATAAAGACTCAAGCACACTAGTTGGATCAGACTCATCCAACCTAACCCTAGATGTTTCACCTACTTCAATTTGGTTTTCATACACATGAACTTGATCTATGTCTTTATTTGTAGTTTCTTCTTAGAGAGAGTCAAATCATATTCCTTAGAATCAGTGCTACATGGAGACAGATGTAGAACTCCCCAATAGTTATTGGGACATACTCTCCTTCATCATCTAGATTTTTGCACAGACACTCAATGCATAAAGCCTAAATAGACTATCCCTGTTCTAAAGGAGTATGATGTGAATCACTAGTGTCTTTAGAAGAATTGCTAGTACCATCCATAGTGCTGACACATGGCACAAAGTCATCAAGTTCAGCAAAGAATTTAGCAAGATCATGAGGAATAGGATAAGGATAGAAATCCTCATCATCAATATTATCTTTGTGATCATAAAACTTAGTTTGTAACTCATTTTTAGATGAACTCTCAGATTTTAGTATGAATTTGTTAATCCCTAAGTGGAAGGGAATATTCTTAAAGCCTAGACCAAATGTATCTCTATTTCTTTGAGTTATTGCTTCAACAGGATCAATTAGACTATTTTTGTTGCATCCAATAGGACCAATTTCCTTATAGCCAAAGCATTTTAGGAGTCTAAAACTAGGGCCATATTTCTTAGGAGTGATCTCACAAGTCTATTCTATGAGGTCAGCTAGAGTCTCCTCTTTGTAAAACCACGTAGCAATTGCTTTGTTTTTAATTTTGTCCTCTAGCAGGACTGTAGTCTTGACAAAAGTACCATTTTACTTGGTTTGAGATGTCAACACAAATGGCTTCTTCATTTCAGATGGTCTCCCATAATGACAGGGAGACTCAGCAAGAGTTGCCAATGACAACATTGGTTCTATGTGGTATTCACCCATTCCAATTTCTTTCAGCTGGAGTGACTATTTGATTTTCTTAAGCTTGTTATCATAATAATCAGAAGATTCCCTATTAGTAGGTACAAAATTTTCCATAGCTTTTAGCATGTTATAGGTATAGCTAGTACTTGTAGGGATAGTAACTTTGGAGCCATGAAATGGGAATTTTATGCATTGATGATAAGTGGATGGTACAACATGCATCTCATATATCCATGGTCTTCCTAGTAGAATATTGTATGGACTAGCAAGGGTTTTATCTTTTTGTTGTTCAAGATCAAGAGCAGAAGGCACAGGGCCTTTGAGTACCAACTTGGCATGAGAACATGTAATAGTGTTGGCACCAAATTTCAAAGATTCATTGTAAAATGTGTGGAAAGTAGGGCCCATTAAGACAAATGATGTCTTGGGTTTATTGTTGTCTTGCTTGCCCTTGATGGTAACAATATCATAGTACTCAAAATCCATAGGTTCAACCATGTTGATCACATTATCATCATTAGAGTATGTATAGTTGACCTTGTTGTTAGATTTTGGTTTTGAGCTCTCTTTGTTTTCATAAAACGGGAAGGGCTCCTTGAAAGCCTTGTGATTTGAGTTCTTCTTATGTCTATCCACCACAATGTCACCATCATCAATCACATCTTGGACTTTATGACACAAGTTTATGTAGTTACTAGTTTTATAACCCTTGTTTTGGTGGTAGTCATAGAATGTAGTTTCGTGCCACCATGGTGGTCATGGTTGCAGATCATAAGGGCGAGAGTTGTCCAATGGAGAGATGAGCTTGTTTTGTAGCAAGGTCTTATAGACCACATCCAAAGGTTCACCAAGAGGTTTATACTCTCATTTTTGGCATGACACTCAAGATTTCCTTGGTTTTTTTCTAGATGCCTTATTGTTAGAAGGATATTTCTCAACATTCTTGGTTTCTTTGAGATTATCTATGAGATTGAAGACTACCTTAGTAGGTTTAGGAGTGATGTTGTCAACAACCCCATCATGTACAACCTCTTAGTTCTTGTTTGCGTACACGAGTTTTTCCTTGTTAGAGGTGGGTCCTTGTTTTGTGTCCTTTTGAAGGGTAAGTTCACCCTTCTTGGCCATGAATTCCTCTATGTGGATAGCTTATGTGACCATGTCCTTGAAGGTGCATGGACCTTAAAGTTGGACTTTATACCTGAAATTAGGTAGGAGATTATTAGTGAAGTTTTCAAGCTTTTCTATTTCAGGAATCTTGCATGAATATTTAGTATAAAGTTGTCTCCACCTCTGAAGCAATGTGACAAATGGTCGCCTAACTCACTGTTTAAGATTACACAAGTCTTAGATGTTAACAGGGTGTTGAATGTTGCAAGAATATTGTTGGACAATCAAGTTGTCAATTTCATCAAAAAATTTGATACTAGGAGACAAGTGTGAAAACCACTCCATAGCTTGACCACCTAGACTACTTGGGAATAGATGCATGAGATATGTCTGATTATACATAAATTCCATAGACAAGGCCCCAAATTCTTGTAAATGATCTTGGGGATCAGTAGTTCCAAAATATTTGTCATACTTAGGTAACTCCACTCCTCTTGGAAAAGGAGGCATGTCTTGGGAATGGACAAAGATCCTCTAAGATGTATGTTTTTGCAAGCATGTCTCTGTCACGTGTCATTTGGAAATAGATGCATGAGATATGTCTGATTATGCATAAATTCCATAGACAAGGCCCCAAATTCTTGCAAATGATCTTGGGGATTAGTAGTTCCAAAGTATTTTTCATACTTAGGTAACTCCACTCCTCTTGGAAAAGGAGGCATGTCTATAGTCTTGTCAAATGGGATTGGACAAAGAGCCTCTAAGGTGTTTGTTTTTGCAGGCATGTCTTTGTGACACATCATTTGGGCTAATTGGTCTTGCATGATTTTCAATTATTTTTGGAGCTTGGAAGTTTTAGTTTCCTCTTTAGGGGTGATGATAGATTCCACATTAAAATGATGAGGTAGCTTAGCTCACTCTTGGGAAAGTTTGAGAAAGTACTTTTCTTTCTCTTCATTAAGTAGGATTTCGATGACCTTTCGGAAGTGTTTTTCTTTACGACACTTTTCCATGTTTTTAGGAAGTATTTCCACCTCTTCCTCATCTTCATAAGTGGAAGGGTCTTTCTGTTTCTCATTTCTATGTTGGTCTTGGTTTCTACTATGTTCACCATGTTCAGGTTCGCGATCAGCCATTGTAGGAATGTGTTTGATTTCAGTTTGTTTTGATTGGAAAGGTCCTTTGAAAAGAAATTCAAATGTATTGTTTGGAGATGTAGGACCTTTGCTAATTTTAGGATCCTCTTGATACAAAGGGGTTCTTGGTTTGTCACAAGTCTATAGAGATTGTTCTCTAGACCTGAGGTGATCTAAGAAGTGAAGGAGATTGTGAAGATTCCTCATTACAAAAATTGGACATAGACCATGTACAAACTAGAAGGTGACCTCTATTGTGATTACGACCCCTAGCTCTACCTTGTCTAAGTCTAAGGGGATAAAACATGTTTCCACTTCTTGTTTCCATAGTCATAGACAAGGACAAGAAGAAAAAACCTAGACAAGAACCACACTAGAACATAGTTGCAAAAAGAAAGAAAAGAGAGTTTTATACTAAGGTACGAGTAGTCTAAGTAAGGGCCAGAACAACCAAAGATTATGACTATCATGACATGGATTACAATGAGCACTAAAGGCAAAGACCAAGATAATTGAAGGAGAAGATTAGTTTAAGTTTAGATCAAAAGTCATCAGCCAAGTAGGATGTCATTGTTTGAGACTATTTGCAAACATAAAAGAGGTAACAAGTTATAGGCACAAACTAGAATTAGAGTGCAGATAGCTCTAACAGACCAAATTATTAGTTTTAACTCAAGATTCCACACAAAGATTCTCTACGAACCGTGTGGGAAACTACACCAAGGAAAGCAAAGACTTAGAACAACAATTTTGAACATGGAATCTAGTGCAAGGACTCCCATAGAGCCACATGAGGAAGTGCTATACTAACAAGTGAAACAAGATTTTGACAAAAGAACAAAGTTGCAAGGTCTTGCATGGAGATTTGCACTAGGATATGTGAAGACCTAGATAGGTCCATGTGAAGAAATGACTACTTGCACAAAGAGATGCAGAGTCAAAAGGAACTCACACGAAATCTAGCAAAATTGGGCATGAAAACGAAGACCAGACTGACAACTAAAACTAGATTTTGAAAGGACTTTGAAGGTTTTAGACTCTTCTAGAGAGATTATTGGTTGATTTGATAGATTTCAAATAGATAGCAAGGATGGTTTTCAAGTTGTTAAACAACATTTGGGTTTGAAAAAGACAAGTGTTTTCAAAGAGACATAGGAAGCAAGCAGTAGTTGAATACAATCCAACTGAGGAAAAAGTAATTCAGAGGGATGGGGGAGTCTTGACTTTCAATTTTTTTAGACAGGTTCAGACATGTTTTTATGACTCAATAGAAAATACACTTTATCCCTAAAACAAAAAATGGTAGAGAAGGCAAAACCTTTGTCTCACAACTTATGCGCTAGCATGCACCTCACACAATTGTGTCACCCCACTAGAGGGTGCCCATGTTTTTGGTATATTCAAAGGGCTCAATGACATATACACTAAATGGACACCCTTGTGGTAGGGGTCAAGTGCATATACCACCTTCCAATGCCCAATAGCATGCCTATGGTGAGTTCTACAAGAGAGATTCTCCCCCCTAATTACACAAAGATTATGCCCCCTTTTGAAGGTGAATTGAGTAGCAAGTAACTAAAGGTTTTTACTTGGATTTCATTTGTATCAATCCTCGATGGCTCCGCAAGTGGATTTGAGACCAAAAATTCACACCAGCATCTAAAAGTTTACACACTTCTCTAACAAGATTGGGGTTGGCTCTGGCCAGTACAATAGACAGAGCCTCTTCTTGATATTTGATATCAGGAATGAAGAAGAGGAAATTAATATGACTTTGGAGTCTTTCGATCTACAAAGCTTCTTTATTATAGTGACTTGGAATCTCTAGCCAGAGGAGTGTGCTCACTTGGGTCATTCCCAGAGGTTGGATCACTTCAGTAGGCCCTCTAAGGGTTGACTCAGATTGATGGTCGGGATCTAAGGGTCCAAGTTTCTAATTTCCCTCAAGGGGAAAGAGAATACTCCTCTACCTCGCACAAACATGTAAAACATGTTAATCACCAAGTTAGCTTAATCAATCTAGACTTATCCCTTTCTCAAGATTCTAATTCCCTAAAAGGAAATCATCATCCCTTCATAGAAGAGGACCCACACTAGAGAACCACTAACTTACTTGCCTCCCTCAGATTTGATCTTTTAGAGGCTTCTAGGTTTTCGATTTACCCTTGGTCATGGCCACCAAGTGGTGAAGAGCATACTCCCCTATTCCCTTGTCTTGCATCTTATCAAGCTCACAAGTCCTAATTATACTAATGTGGAAAGTAGGAAAAAGGCACAACATTTTATGTGGGTTTAAAATTGATCTTTGGCATTTGTATCATTGACAATGTCCCACAAACACATAGTCAATTCATGTTTGAAATGTTTGTATACAAGGAATCTTCATCAATTGTCCTACAAGCCATAGTTATGCTACAGAAAAATAAAAAATATTGAAGGAAGTGCTTCAAAGAAAATGTGTTAGTCAACTAAAATGATAAATAGAACTCTATAAAAATTGCATTTTACGCATGCAGTTACAAGATTTTGCGCAAACTCTTGCACTAACCTATGCAAGAAAATGAGGTACCATGTGGGAAATCATGCAATGGGGCACTTTTTCGTGTGAGGAAGTACTAGGAAAAAGGTGAAATCCTCAAATCTTCGAGTGAAAATGAAATTTTCCATGTGAAAATTTGGAAATCTATACATGCAGGTATGACAGAATCATTAAAATGTTACAAAATAAAGCAGATGAGGCCAAAAAAATTAAGCAGATGAGGCCAAAAAAATTAAGCAGATGAGGCCAAATTTTTTTTTTTTGGCTCCATGGTGGGCACCATAAATGTATATGTGAAATTGTGGGCCTCTAATCCTCACATACACTTCAACATAGTCTTTACCTAAGAGATCATCCTAGGATAAACATTGAATTATTTATTCAAGAGGTCTGACAGAGCAACATGTTGCCTTCTAACTAGAAGGATTTTGCCTATTTGGTCTTAGATTGAGAAGCAAGCAACTAGACCTTTTAGTATGAAGGATTCTATGTAGCTATATGACTATGCAATTAATCTAAATGAGAAATGCAATTTATTCTAATAACAAAAGTAAATTTAAACTATATGAATGCATTGTAATCTAGATGATATTTAAACTGCTAAGCAATATGGAAGCTAGAAATCAAGTGAATACTTAATTTGACAGCAATTCAATGCAATTCAACTTCTCACCCCTTAATGAGGAATTGGAAGCCTCTTATATAGAATTCCTAAAATCAATCAACGGTTGAGATAAACTCAAATCAATGGTCAAGATTGAAGATGAGATCTAGTCAGTATGGAAAATTCCCCGTGTAGGTGAGGTTGACTCACTCAGGTCTTGAGTGTAATGAACCGTTAATTGAAATTCACCTGAGTGTGAGAATGAGTGAATTAATTCAATTCTAATTTGAGAGATAGATAAGTTGGAATTCCCATTCTTGAACTAGAGAGAAGAAATTAGAAGGTTGTTTAATTTAATAAAAAATGAGATATGACCTCATAAATGCATATTTCAATTAATTGAATAATCACATTCAATAATTAAAATGAGAGCATTATTAAATTAAATATATTTAATTCCTTTAGTACATTAGCCTTAGGAGATAATTTAATTTAATTAAAGTATAAGCACTTTACATTAAATTAAATCTAATCAATAGGTTTAATGCAACAAATCTGAGTCAATACTTTAGGAATTAAATACGTAATATGATTAATGCATATTAGGGTTTACTACATTTGACAATTAAGTCAAGTAGTGAAAATTAGAATAAGAATTGCCTAATGAAATATGACTTTAGGGTTGATCAGCATAGACTAGAATTGAGTATTATGGAAATGAGCCAATGTTGGGGTATTACAATATGGAACTTTATCTCAGTGCATTTGTAGGTATACATACAAATGATGTCTAAATAGACTAGAAGAGATATAAGACTAATACAATAGATAGTATAAGTCATGACGAATCATCTAAAGCAATGAAATTGATCCTTAGACCTAAAACAACCAAGATATCTACCAGAATGCAAAAATGCAAAATACTAAATAGAATGTTCTTGGAGTAGAATCTAGAAAAATAACTAGGACAACTAGAAAGAACTCAAAATGATCTTGCAAATGATATAAAGAATTCCCAAATCAGAGATCGGATGCCCAAGATATGCCTCTCATACTGCAAAACTATACCCCTAACTTAGACAATAGAAAAATCCATTAAAAAGTATCAAAACTGAAAACTAATTATACCAATGTGATGGACTCGGAACCAACTTTTAGATGATTTCTCATGTTTAGAAATCGAATTCCATATGCTTGAAATATGAGCAAAAATGAGAAGGTAGGTCCAAACAAAGCCTAAGGACATGATAGGAATGTTGATGCAATGATAATGTGGCACTAATGTTAGCAAGTGAAAAGCCTAAAATTGATAGTCAAATGGCTGTCAAGGAAAAAAAAACCTTAAAAATGACCCCCTTTGGAAAAAATGTCTAGCCATCAAAAACATAGAGCCACACAAAGTGTTGGTGCTAGAAAAAAAATTGGTAGCCAAAAATTTCCATTTGGCAAAAAGATGATATGGGTGACAAATAAATATCCATCATGGAAAAAGAAGGTTGGAGCCCAAGGTGCATAACCCAAGGGAATTTGGGCACAAATCCATATAAGGAGTTCTAACATGGACATTCCTAGCATCGCTTACCAAAACAATGCAAAAAAGTTAAAAAAGGACTAGGAACCTGTTGAAAGACTCATTAAATTACTAATCAAAATCATATGTGCTAAAAGACTACTTTAATAAAAAAAATATCACCAAAATTTTACAAGAAAAGAAATAATGGCATGGAGACTAAGAGGAAAGTGGGGCCTATTGAATGGTGGTAGGAGGTACCCTTCTCCAAACCACATGTGTACATCCAAAAGAGAAAAAAAAATCCATCAAACGTGCAAATTCTGACAAATATTGTCCAGATCACCAAGAGACAAGAAAACATGTCCAACAATCATATTATTCAATAATCATAAGGACAAGTTGGGAATATGCGCCTATGGAATGAGTACTACCCAAGAATTGAGACAATCCAAGTGTGCCAAAAAATTTAGTAGCAACTATTGGTTGCTAATAAATAGTCATGGTTAAATCAAGTGCAAACAATCAGCACTAATCTCCAAAGAAGGCTATTGTATGCCTAAAAAAAATCCACAATCTCCAAGGCATGAAAGGTTTTTTTGAAGTTGGAAATGTTAAGGGACCAATGCTTCGCATTGGTGACAAAAAATCCCTAAAATCTACTTTTAAAACTCATTGTATAGACTCTAATAACATCATTTCTTATTAGCTCATCTCCACACAAAAATACCATGCAACCAAGAAAGGGAAGAGAAAGCTAATCATAGAGTTCCCCCAAAAAAATTCCCAAACCCAAATCACAACCAATCATAAAGCACTAACATAGGGTCGAAGGTGACAAGTAGGCCCAACACCATGGAAAATTGCAAACTGCTCACAATTTTCTCCAAAAACCAAAAGGTAGATGTCAATGATAGAAATAGGCATAGCTTGAAGTTGATGCCACAACACTTACAAAGGATGGGTGGGTCCTCATGTTGATCCAATACGGGTTTTTGCATTAATAGTGTTTCATTTCAAAAGTACTTCTTTCAAACAAAGGCCAAGGCAGAGGTGTGTGGGACCAATGAAATGATAATACTTGTTGGAAATATAAGATAGGCTAGGTTAATAAAAGGGTAGAGGTGAATCAAGAACCAATAAAACTTAATATTAATTCACCAATTAATCCTTCATATGTATTCTGATTTAATTGCATGCATGAAAAACTGAAAGCATTAAAGCACTTATAACACTTTGACACACAATATGGTAACCCAAAAACCTACCAAATAGAAAGTAAAACTAGAGTGGGGTTGATATCCACAAGCTTTAGTACTATATTATAAAGTTGTCCTTTTAAGACTTACAATGATTAATTCTAATGATCTACCTTGTTAGGAGTAATAAGGTCTACTAGGTCCACCTTGCAAAAGGATTTACAAACATATAGTGAAGTATGTACTCGCTAAAGAGATTTACAAAAGGCTGTTAAGTCTACCTTGTGAAAGGATTTAACTATTCCACATGTTAGGATGAACCAGTGGCTGATCTCTAATCTGCAACTTTGATTTGCTAAATGAGATTCCTTTGGAGTGTAATGATCGCCTTGTTGTGATAGATAAATATTTGCTGCACCTTATGTTTCTTGTAGCCTTTTTACTTTGCACTTCTACTCTTTATAAATATCTTTCTATATTCATCTTATTCTACTTTAGATTGATACAATACATTACATATATACCAATTCAATTTACAATTCATCAAGGTCAACTACAACACAAGTTTCACTAAAATACAGAAAGTTGGTCCAACTATAGGTACTCAGGTTGTGAAGACAAACTTGGTGAGGTCATGACACTTGGAAACCATTTTCAATGCTTGGCATCATCATGCACTTGGTAGACATAGAATCTTTGCTCATACTAATAACTTCCAAGTAGTCTAAACTCTATCTACACTGGTGACTTGGTGAATGCTGAGAAACTTAGTATATAAACTAAATCACTTGGTTGACACTACATAGCTTGGTCAACACTATCACTACAAGCTTAGTATAAACTAAATCACTTGGTTCACATTGCGTAGCTCGATCAACACTAATCCACATGACTAAAGCTATAAACTCAGTAAACATTGGAGAACTCAATAGCATACTCTATTTTTGAGATTTTTCAAAATTGCTTTTGTAAAAGATGTTTATCTAAATATCTATACATGTATTAATATTATGATGCTCCACCATACATATATATTCAATATACTTTACATGTTATATACATCTATCTCATCTCTTTATATTACATCTTCTCATCTTCTCCCCTTTCATCACATATTCTCCCCCTTTTTACATATTCTCCCCCTCTTTGCAATAAATGCCAAAGGTATATGCTACATGGTAATGCCAAAATGTGACAAGAAGTTAGAATGTAGCTTTAAAATCAATGACATTGTCATGTCCCAATTTTCTTGCAACACCTTGCTTGCATGCAATGTAATCTAAACTTCTGCTGATGACTCCATCATGGGATCAGCAATGGAGAAGTTTTTGTCATGGATGAGAGTTTTGGCATGTGCAATGTGTTTTTGCAATGCATCCATGTTTGAAAGAATCATTCCTTGTATGTCTACAAGTGTGGCCCTTATCCTAGTTTCTTCCCTTAACAATTCTTCCTGCATATTAGTCAGAAATATGATCTTTGTATAATGAGTAGAATTATAGCTCGGGTCAAGTGACAACTAGTGTGCAATTGCCTTCAGGTTTTCATCTATCTTGGAGAGTTTCTCTTTTATTTCCTAAGTAAAGATAGATGTATCACATAGTTTATTGAATAGAGAAGTGACATTGTTGGTAGAGGTTTCCAATGAGTTGGAAATAGTAGACAAGTCTACTTGATGTATTGCAATCTTCTATGCAACCAACTCCAATAAATTTTTTAAAATTTCTTCTCTACTCTTTGCAAAAATTTTCCTTTTGCATTCAAATCCTCATTAAATTTCAAATAACTTCTAATTGAGCCAAAATAGGTTGAGAAGTATCAATCTCAGTGCTAAGTGCATCTGCAAGAATGTCCTTTTCATCTTCTAGTACTTGTTCTCTATTTCTCTCCTCTCTAAGCCTCTGTTGCTTAGCTTTCTTCTGCAAAAGCTCACCTACTGTATGCTTTTTTTATCAAAATTTAGAGTAGAGATATCCCAATTTGAGATAACTATATCCTCATCAAGATCAATGTCTTTTTTCTTATCTTTGCTTTTGCTAGAAACCTTAGTACTTGGCTGAGGCTTGCTCTCAACTATCTTGGTACTAACTACTAGTAAAAAAAGTAGATATATCATTGATTGTAGAGATACCTAGCTGCTGAATAACCAAATTTGATGAAGGAGGAAGCACTAATTGCTCGGTAGATGAAGTGTTCGTCACTTTAGTCAATGAAATACTTAACTAAATAGGTACAAAGTTTGGTTGAGTGCTTGGATATGCAATATTTTCCACAACCAACTTGGCAGAAGCTTTTTCTGAGCTTGATGGCTTTAAATCTTTTCTTAGAGAGTGAGGAAATTAGGCCATAATTGTTGATGCAATCTTCACAAGGTAAATTTCCTCAATGCTTTGAATATCAACGAGATTCTTCTTGATAGCTTCCTATTCTTGCTCCTCATCATCTTTATTATCATCATTTTCTTCTTCATCTTCATCATCATTGTCCTTTTCTTCCTTGTCATCTTCATCATCATCTTTATCATTGACATGAACAACAAAATCACTCTTCTAATAAATATCGTAGATATTCTTCCACGTATTAGTGGTATTCTTCACCACATGTTCAATATCATTAATCAGTACCAAGAAAGTGTTAAATTTCAAAGTGAGTTGTTCTTCATTCTGCTTGATGGACTCTTTTTACTTCTTTGTCATTGAGACTCAACATGAGTTGCCTCAGAGTTTTCTCATATATCCTTTGTAGTTTTCTTGGCATGTTACCATCTTTGCTAGATTCTTTCCCTAAGTTCATTGGGAATTTGATGTGCAAGTTGGTTAGGTGAATATTTCCATTTACCTAGCATAGACATAATCATGTATTCAACTTGATTCTTCTCCTCTACATTTCTAGTCTCATATTCAATGATTTAAAATTTTCCATCCTAGCTCCAAAATCAATCTCTTTTAGTTTCTCTTGAAATGTAGGTGGAGGCCATTTGAAATCAATATCCTCTGCTTCTTCACCCAATTTCAATTTCTTTCTACATATCCTTCTAGTGAATACTATAGTAGATGACTTGGTCTAGGTCTGGTTATTATAACCTTACCTTTCTTCTTGATTGGCTCTTCTTCTTCTTATTTGGTTTCATCTACCTCATCTTCTGCATCATCTTCTTCCACATCATCTCCTTTACCTTCTATCAATAGGAGAGTAGAACTAGTTTGTCTAAGTTTTTCTATCCTCTTCTTTCCTTTTTTGACATGAGGAAGCTTAAGTTTGATTTCTATTATGGCCTTGGCTTCATAATATGTACCAAAATATGTAGACGTGGGATCCAAATGTTCATTCAATAATGCCTCAATAATATCTATAGTGTCATCAATGTTAACCTCATAGCCTAGAGGCTTAACCCACACCACTCTCAGTTTGACTACTTGTATGTATACCTTGTCACAGTCTACCATAAATAAACATCATCCTTGTAGTCTTCATCAATTTTCTTGGGAACTCTAACTCTATTATTCGTCATTTCTTTAAATGAATCAAAATAATTATCCATGATACTGAGATAATTTTCACCCATCTCTTCTATATACTCATTGATATAATATACTAGATGCACATCCTTTCTCCATATAATTTTTGGAAATGATTGAAAAGATCATAAGGAAGATTGTTGGAATGATCATATGGAACTAGTAAAGAATGTTCTCAATCATTTCTTTGTCATTAATGTCAAACTTGCTACTTGCAGGAATGACAATTGCTTTAGTGATCCAAATACTATCAATTAGTTGATTGAAAAGAAGGAGGCAATCAATAAGATGTAACTAGAACACCAAGAGAAAGGTTGAAGTTATGATGTTGTAATGAAGTATAAGGATCAGTCAAGCCATTGATGAAATAAGTGTGTTGATGACATACTATAAGACATAGAGAATGGGCACACTGAAACATATCAAAGATGTAAGGTTTTAGCTAAGTATTTTGCAAAGCCCAACTAAGATCATTAGAGAGAGGGAGCCGAGCAAAGCTAGTAGGTGCTGAACAGATTCCTAGTTGAAGCTGAGCGAGTAAACTTCAGATGTTGAGCAAGTTAAACTTCAGATGCCGAGTGATACAAAATTTATCAAGTGTCAAGAAAATACAAGTGCCAAGAAAATACAAGTGCCGAGCAGATATAAGTGTCGAGTAACATAGAGGTGCGGAGCACCAGCAAAACCAACAGTGCCAAGTAACACAGAGGTTCCAAGCACTAGTAAAACCAATAGTGTCAAGTAACACAGAGGTGTCGAGCACTAGTAAATCAATAATGCCGAGTTGCTACATTATTTTGAAAATCGAAGATTCACCAGATTTAAGTTGACAAGGTTGTCATCTAGAATTCTGTGAATTAGATTAAAGATAAGAATGATGAGCTGGTGGCACAGAACACCATGTAGAATGTTTTTGGGGTTACAACTAGAACCTAGATGAAGTTTCTAGATAAGAACAAGATATGAGGTAGATACATTGTATCCTACCTAATTCATTAGAAACCTTAAAATTGGAGAGGGAGAATCGAGTGGCAAAGGCAAATCAGATTTCTATTTAAGGAGTCATAAGTTCATGAAGGAGAGAGAGAGGTGGTCAAGCATGAAAGCATAAAATTCTAAAGGAGATGCTAAGGAGGAAAGAGAGCATAGTTACTCTGTTTCAATAAGAAGACCTCAGATATGGATGCATTGGTATGATGAGTAATAAGACTTAAGGAGATGAAGCTTGAGAGAAAGACAAGCACTCAAAGCTGAAGTGATTGAAGCCAAGCAAAAGATTGAACTGAAAGTGTGATTTAAAATCTGCAAATTATGTTGTAAGTTGTATCAGATCAAAAAGCCATTATCATTACTCTCTAGCAATTGTAATAGTTAGTTTGAATCCTATGGACTTAGGTTGGTTAAATAGCCATGAGATAAATTCTTTAACAGGGTGACATTCCAAGTGAATGTTCTAAAGTCCTTTAACCAAGCCCATTCCTAACAATTTGGCAAAATTCTCTAACAAGGTCACATTTAATAGTGTGTTGTAAGCCTTTAACAGGGTAGGCTTTTAACAAGGCATCACTTTAGAAGAGTGAAAATCAAGTAGCATGTTACGAGTGGTTTTTCCCAAATTGGGTTTCCACGTAAATCATTGTGTCATGTGTCGATCTTGCATGTTTTATCTCTGCATGTTGATTTACTGTAACTTGCTAATATGGTTCATTTAAGTTTAGATGAATGAAAAGTGTATGGATTCATTAAAAGTAGTGAAAAAGTATTATTAGTGCATTTGGACCTTGAATAACTGATTCAGCTCCCCCCCCCCCCCCCCCCCCTCGCAGTTATTCTAAAGAATTATAACAATTGGTATCAAAGCAACACTGTCGATTCAGTTTACAGGGACTATAAGTAGAAAAGGTCAAAATGCCTAAGAGAGAAGTTCCCAAGCTCAACAAAGACAACTTTGTTGCATGGCAAAGCTTGACGAAGCTACATCTTACATCCATAGGAGATTATGTCCAAAATTCAATTCACTGAACATGTTGATCCAACAGGTACTCTTACTGTAGAAGATATGAAAAACAAATAGGAACATAATTAGACAATGCTGGAGATTGCTTCTGAACTCAACTATGCTGAATTTGATGATATCAAAGGATGTGACACTGCATTCAAAATGTGGAAAGCCCTATCAGACATCTATGGAGGATTAGGAATGTACAGAGTGCAAAAAGAGAAAGTCTCAGAGGAAAGTTTGATGATATGAAAATGGAAGAAAATGAGAATGTTGCTCAGTATGGTGCAAGAATAAAGGAAGTGGTAAGTGCAATAAGATGCTTGAATGGTAAATTAGATGAAGATATGGTTAATAGTAAGTTCTTAATAACCTTGCTTCCTATCTATGCTATTAGAGTATTAGCAATACAAGAACTAAGATGTGTGCCAAGAAACAATCTAAGTTTTGAAGGTATAATAGGTAGACTCACTGCATTTGAGTTATCTAACTTAAACAACTACGGACCTAAGAATGTTGAATCTATTTTTAAGGCCAAGCTATCACCGAAAGATGCTGAACAGGTGAAATCAAAGAAAGGAAGAAAAATGAAAAATGTATCCAGTGACAGTAGCACTGATGAGAAAGATGTGGAACAATTGGAAGCATTACTTGCTAGAAGATTTCGTAGAGGCAAAGGAAAATTCAAAGGTAAGATGCCTATAATTTGTTTCAATTTCAATGAAGTAGGTCATATTGCTACCAGGTGTACACAGAAAAAGGATTACAAGGAAGGGAACAAAAAAAAATTTAGAAGAGATGATGACAAGAGAGGTTATAAAGAAAAAGGAAAAAAGTGTTATATTGCTGAAGAAAATTTTGATGATAATGATGATAAAGTTTTTTATCTAGCCATGAAGGATCAATATGATGAAGAAGAGCCCACAACACTAGTAACATGTGTGAACAAGAATGACAAGTAGATCATAGACAGTGGATGCTCACATCACATGATAGGGGACAAAAGTAAGTTTGTTAACTTTACTCAATATGATGGAAATAGTGTTAGATTTGGTGCTCCATGTCAAATCAAAGAAAAAGGTTCCATTAAGCTCATAGAGAAAATTTCATGTGATAATGCATACTATGTTGAAGGATTACACTACAATTTGTTGAGTGTCTCACAGTTAGGCAATATAGGATGTAAAGTAGAATTTGGAAATAAAATTGCAAAAATCTATGATACTGATGGTAAACTAATAGGAAAAGGAGATCAAACAAGGAGTAATCTATTTTACCTTGATATGGATGATGTTTCTTGTTTTATTACAAAATTTGATGATGAATGGTTATGGCATAGAAGATTGTGTCATGTCAACTTTGATAATCTGGTCAATATCAGTAAAATGAAGAAAGTCAGAGGTTTACCAAAATTGAAGAAGCCTGATAATATCACATGCAAATAGTGTTAGCTAGGAAGGATGACAAAGTCAAGCTTCAAAAGAAAAAACTATACATCTAAAGAAGTACTTGAGTTAGTTCATACTGATTTATGTGGTCCAATGGAAGTACAAAGCTATAGAGGAGATAAATACATAATGTTGTTTGTTGATGACTATTCTAGGATGATGACTATTATGCTCTTAAAGAAAAAATATGATGCTTTTCAAATGTTTAAGTGGTATGTGGCTAGAGTTGAAAAAGAAATAGGAAAAAGCTTGAAATGCCTGAGATCAGATAGAGGTGGTGAATTCACATCAAATGAATTCGAGATATTTTGTAATGATAGAGGAATCAAAAGAAAAACGCCAGCTCCTAGAACTCCCCCATAGAATGGAATTTCTGAAAGAAGAAATAGATCTATGATTGACTGTGCCAGAATATTAATGATTGAAAAGACTATTGCTCTAAAATACTGGAGAGAAGCTGTAAGTGTAGCTATTCATACACTGAACCAAGTACAAGTCAAGAAAGGTACAAATACAACACCTTTTGAATTATGGTATGGTCACTCACCCAATGTAAAACATTTCATAGTATTTGGTTGCAAATCCTTTATCGTTAAAGATGCTAGAAATGGAAAATTTGATGCAAAAAGTGATGAAGGCATATTCTTTGGTTATTCCACTAGAAGTAAGGCATACAAGTGTTTGAATACTAACACTAACAAAATTGTGGAAAGTGCAAATGTAAACTTTGATGAACATACAGAAGTTCAAGCTAAAGAACCAAAGAAAATGGAAGAATACAAAACCTTTGTGTATTCTTATGAAGGAATGACTATTGATGAGGATGATGTCAATCAAATTGAAACTCAACAACAAATTTCAGTCTTAGCCAACTCATAACCAGTGAATGCCAAGTTGCATTCAGAAGCTGAGTTGTAGAATGAAGAAATTACACAATCTGATTCTGAAGTTAGTACACATGAAAGAGATGAAAAACAACCTGACAATTCAGTACATAGTGATCCTAAATCAAGAAGATCAAACATGGAAACAATGACAGAGCCAAGATTATCCAAATATGTAAAAAGACATCACCTTGCTGAATAGATAATTGGTGACAAAAATGCAAGACCAATGACAAGGAATAGACTGAGACATGAATCATGTCTAATCAATAAATCTAAACCTAAGATAGTATATGGTGCATTACAAGATGATGACTGGTATAAAGCTATGGAAGAAGAGATTGATCAAATAAAGAAGAATAAAACCTAGAGTTTGGTTCCTAGACCAGTTGACAAGAATGTGATTGGCACCAAGTGGGTATTCAGAAATAAGCTAGATAAGAATGGTGAGATTACTAGAAACAAAGCTAGACTAGTATGCAAGGGTTATGCTCAAGAAGAAGGACTAGACTATGAGGAAACAATCGCCCCTGTTGCTAGAATGGAAGGAGTAAGAACTTTACTTGCATATGCCGCATATAAAGATTTTAAAGTCTATCAGATGGATGTAAAGTCTGCTTTTTTAAATGGTGTACTAGAAGAAGAAGTCTATATTGAACAGCCAGAAGGATTTGTTGATGAGAACAATAGGGATATGGTTTGTAAGCTACATAAAGCACTCTATGGTTTGAAATAAGCACCTAGAGCATGGTATGAGAGACTTCACAAGTATCTAGTGCAAATAAGATTTGAAAGAACTAATGATAACAGCAACATGTACATTAAAGAAAAAGAAGGAAAGGATATTATTGTATCTAAAATTTTTGTGGATGACATAGTGTTTGGTGGAAATGAAGTGCTTTGAAAAGGCTTTGCTGACAAAATGAAACATGAATTTGAGATGTCTATGTTTGGAGAAATCAATTTTTTTGTTGGATTGCAAGTACATCAACTCAAACATGGTATATCTGTGACACAATCAAAGTACATCAAAGATATTCTTAAAGCATTTGGATTGGAGGAGTCCAAACTAGTTAGCACACCAATGGAAATAGGAAATAAGCTATCCAAAAATGATGAATCAACTAAAGTTAATCAAACAATGTACAGTTCTATGATTGGAAAACTACAATATGTTGTACATAGTAGACCAAACATAACATTAGCAGTTGGAATAGTGGCTAGATTCTCTGCTAATCCTAAAGAAAATCATCTCATAGCAGTAAAAAGAATAATGAGATATCTTAAAGGAACTGAGAACTTTGGTCTATATTACAAAAAGAATGGAAAATTAGAGCTCAATGCATATACAGATGCAGATTAGGGATGCAACATTGATGATAGAAAAAGTACAAGTGGAGGTGCATTATTTTTAGGCAAAAGGCTAGTTACCTAAACTAACAAGAAACAAACATGCACATCCCAGTCCACTGCAGAATAAGAATATGTGGCAGCAACAGTTAATTGCACAAACATTGTGTGGCTCACACATCTATTGAAAGGAATGAAAGAAGAGGTAACAAAACTGGTGATATTGTATTGTGATAACACAAGTGCTATAAACATATCAAAAAATCTAGTAATTCATGCAAAAACAAAGCACATCGCAATCAAGTATCATTATGTTAGAGAATTAGTAGAAGACAACCAAGTGAAGTTGGAATACATTCACACAAAGAAACAAACTACAGATATCTTCACCAAACCATTGCCCAAGGATTCTTATGAATATCTTAGTAGCAAGTTGGGGGTAGTACCCCTAACTCAAGTAGTTTAAAGCAACAAGGAAGCTACCCTACATCACTAGCAATAAATCATTGAAATATCAATAGATTGATGTAGAGGATGACAGCAGGAGCAGAAACTCCAAATTAGTCACAAGCATGGTGATAGAGGGAGAAAACATCAAGAAGCCAAAGCTTATATTTTGCATGATAAAGATGCTACATCTTTGGCATTTATGTCAAAGAGGGAGAAATATGCAAAAACCTGATCAATACAAAGCAAGAGGGAGATATATGAGATCAATAGTAAAGATGCAGCAACCAAGAAAAGTAGTAGACAACGTATACAATCTTGGTGGTAACAAGTTGATTAATTGATCAGTTTGGTTTTCCATCAATGCCAAAGAGGGAGATTGTTGGAAATGATTGAAAAGATCATAAGGAAGATTGTTGGAATGATCATATGGAACTAGTAAAGAATGTTCTCAATCATTGTTTTGTCATTGATGTCAAACTTGCTACTTGCAGGAAAGACAATTGCTTTAGTGATCCAAATACTATCAATTAGTTGATTGACAAGGAGGAAATCAATAAGATGTAACTAGAACACCAAGAGAAAGGTTGAAGTTATGATGTTGTAATGAAGTACAAGGATCAGTCAAGCCATTGATGAAATAAGTGTGTTGATGACATACTATAAGACACAGAGAATGGGCACACTGAAACATATCAAAGATGTAAGGTTTTAGGTAAGTCTTTTGTAAAGCCCAACTAAGATCATTAGAGAGAGGGAGCCGAGCAAAGCTAGTAGGTGCCGAACATATTCCTAGTTCAAGCGGAGTGAGTAAACTTCAGATGCTGAGAAAGTTAAACTTTAGATGTTGAGTGATACACAATTTATCAAGTTCCAAGAAAATATAAGTGTCGAGCAGATATAAGTGTCGAGTAACATAGAGGTGCCGAGAACCAGTAAAACTAATAGTGTCGAGTAACATAGAGGTGTCGAGCCCCAGTAAAACCAATAGTGCCGAGTAACACAGAAGTGTTGAGCACTAGTAAATCAATAATGCCGAGTTGTGACATTATTTTCAAAATCAAAGATTTTTTAGATTTAAGCCAACAAGGTTGTTATCTAGAAGTCTGTGAATTAAATGGAAGATAAGAATGATGAGCTAGCGGCACAGAACACCATGTAGAACATTTTTGAGGTTACAACTGGAACCTAGACAAAGTTTCTAGATAAGAACAAGATATGAGGTAGATACATTGTATCCTACCTAATCCATTAGAAACCCTAAAATTGGAGAGGGAGAATTGAGTGGCAAAGGCAAATCAGATTTCTATTTAAGGAGTCATAAGTTCACGAAGGAGAGAGAGAGGTGGTCAAGCATGAAAGCATAAAATGTTGAAGGAGATGCTAAGGAGGAAAGAGAGCATATTTACTCTATTTAAATAAGAAGACCTCATATATGGATGCATTGGTATGATGAGTAAGAATACTTAAGGAGATGAAGCTTGAGAGAAAGACAAGCAGTCAAAGCTGAAGTGATTGAAGCCAAGCAAAAGATTGAACTGAAAGTGTGATCTAAAATTTGCAAAGTATGTTTTAAGTTGTATCAGATCGAAAATTCATTATCACTACTCTCTACCAATTGTAACAGTTAGTTTAAATCCTATGGACTTAGGTTGGTTTAATAGCCATGAGATAAATCCTTTAACAAGGTGACATTCCAAGTGAATGTTCTAAAGTCCTTTAACCAGGCCCATTCCTAACAGTTTGATAAAATTCTCTAACAAGGTCACATTTAACAGTGTGTTTTAAGCCTTTAACAAGGAAGACTTTTAACAGGGCATCACTTTAGAAGAGTGAAAATCAAGTAGCATGTTACAAGTGGTTTTTTCCAAATTGGGTTTCCACGTAAATCATTGTGTCATGTGTTGATCTTGCATGTTTTATCTCTGCATGTTGATTTACTGTAACTTGCTAATATGGTTGATTTAAGTTTGGATGAATGAATACTATATGGATTCATTAAAAGTAGTGAAAAGGTATTATTAGGGCATTTGGACCTTGAATAACTGATTCACCCCCTGCCCCCTCTCAGTTATTCTGAAGAATTCTAACAACAACTATAGCTTTTGAAGGGAAAAAAAATTTCACAAAGAAGAATAAATAGGCCAAAAGTGAATTGAACTTACATGGGTTATTCTTCGAAGTTTTAATGCTCTCGATGTTTTTTTTGAATTGGTTCAACAATATCTCAGCAAGGTCAAAGGACATGTTTTTCTTCACCACCTTGAGAGTGAGATCAGCTACCTCACATGATACACTATTGAGATGTGTAGTGCCTACCCTTGTTCACGTCTTTTTTGGAAATTGTTGTTGTTATTATCAGACTTTGATGGACTAGTATTATGTTGATGGATTAGTGGTATTTTTTTGAGACTATCAGACATTATGTTATGGATTTAGTGGTTATATGATGAGATCATTTAGACTTTACATTTCATGCATACATAATAATCATTATATTGTTTTCAGCTATTATTGATGATTAGCTGGATGGTTTATTATCTTATGTGTTTTATCATGGATATTTACCCCATACTTGCATGTGTATGGTGTGTGTGTTTTCTTATTGTATGGCATTTCTGATGTGGTTAAGGAAGGAAGTCATAGTCACCTACTTAGTTGGGATCTACATGATGCACCACTTCCTGCCATTGTTTGTTTAGCTTAGAATTATATATATTGTATGTACATGCATCATTTTTCTACAGGTTGCAGGTACCAGGTATCGATTTCCCTGAATCGCTAGGATGAGCATACCCTATTATACTATCTCAATGATAAGAGAAGGGAGATAAATTCTCAAGTCCAAATCCCAAACCTTTAAGCCAATTGTCCTAGTGAGGTAGGAAAAGTATCTGGATATTTTACCCACCAAATGTGTCGGATGACATGATTCGTGATTTTTAACCCTTTAGATTGATTTTGAGTGATTTTCTTTATGATGGGTTTTCATATTTTATCTTGGAGGTCTATGGTGAATTTTCTTTTAATTAAATTCTTAATAAATAGATTTAATTAATAAATTAATTATTTGAGAAAATTAATATCAAATATCATGTTATTTTGATATTTTGATTGTAATTAATTAAATGTGAATTATTGAGGAAAAATAAATTAAATAAAAGAAAATTAGAAATTAAATTTAATAATAATAATAAAATAATAATAAATTAATAAATAAATAAAATAATAAAAGTTACAAAAATTAAAATAAAAGTTATAAATATTTAAATAGAAATTATATAAAAAGTAAATTTGAGTTATAAGCTTTCATGGGAATTAATGCACTTCTCTATTTCTCAAGTGTAAACAACATGTGGGTTAGTGCATCAATTAAGCACATGGTGTCTACAACCCTATGGCTCATCTTGAAGGTTGGAAAAGACCCATGCTTAGTTGGTGACACCTTCTAGCTATTTCTAGAAGCATTCTAGATGTTTCCTGAAAGCTCTTTATATTCAGGCATTCATAGAAGCTTAGAAAAGAGCGATGGGGAGTACAATTGGAGCATTGGAGGACTCGAGAATTCTGAAGAAGGGAGGAGCTTACTCTATGGATTTTCTGAGGAAGAGCGATTTAGCATCAGAATTTGAGTAGATTCTTGTGATTTTAATTATGCTATTTTCGCATCACGCATTCCCTGTCTTCTTCGTGTCTTTCATATGTCTTTCGAGAAGTTTCATATTTTTATGCATTCTCAATATGTGTAGATTAATTTATTGGAGAATTTTATATGCATTCTATAATGCAAATATTTTATTCTTAAATTGTAGATATAATCTTTGTGGAAAAAAAAAACATACATGGTTATATATTCAGATCTGCATACATATACATATACATATATATATATATATATATATATATATATATATATATATATATATATATATATATGTATATATATTTATATATATGCATATGTATACATTTATTATGAATCTATTATAAAATTCGAATATATACATACATACATACATACATATATATGTGTGTGTGTGTGTGTGTGTGTGTGTGTATTTATATATAATACACCGAATGAGCGATTGATAAATCATAGTGGAAAATTTTTATAAATGTCATCATGATTCATATAGCATGAAACAATGTTTAAAAAGTGTATATAATGAAATGCCGTGGGCACGAATTGTACCCCATGCCTGCGGATCGCAGAGGCCTGCCATCGTAGGTCTGCAGCGACAGGGGTACTACGTACCCGCTGTTGGCACAGTGCCTGGGACCATAGGTACTGTGTACCGCAGCAAGAGAAAGGGGGGGTTATTCTATAATATTGTTATACCAAAAACATTTATGTTAAAACGTTTAAAACAATCGATATACATGAAATCAATTTTCATTGTTATTTCGTATGATATATATGGTGTTGATCAAAATTGTTAAATCGATTTTATAAAACGTAATAACTATTTATATATTTACATCTGTATATATATATATATATATATATATATATATATATATATATATATATATATATATATATATATATATATATATATATATATATATATATATATATATATATATATATATATATATATATATATGTATGTATGTATGTATATGTATTTATATATGTAATATGTAAATATGTTATTAATAAATTTAAGTTAATATTATTTGATAAATGAGTTATATTGAAGGTTTATTTTCACAATGGTGACTTTTTAATAATTTTCAACTATTAAGATTTAATTGTTTAAATAAATAGTTGATAGTTTGGTGGGGGATGTATCAAACAAATATTATAATTGGAAAATGGTTTTTTTAAGGAAAACTTTTATTTATCCTAAACAATATATGTGTTCCTCCATTCATTCCTCAAAACTTGGAAACCTAAACTGAGATCTCTATATTTAAATTTAAGTTGTAAACTTGGCAAAACCAAAACATGTGTTTACATTGTGTATTCTTTATGCTATTGTTTTGGGTTTTGGGTTGACTAGTGTTGACTAGTATAGGACGCCTACCAGAGGCTTGAGAGTTATGTGATTATGGAGACATGATGATGTTTTAATCTTGATCTTTATAAACCGAACCATGGTTATGTGATGGTATGCTCTATGTATTGTTTGTGATTATTGATTGATTATAGTTGAGATTCTTATGTATGAGATACTTGACTTAACCATTATTTTTGGTCATCGATCAGTTATCCTTGATTATTTTTTAGTCGCCATGATGAGACTAAAATGTGGATTTATTCTTGATGATGTCATGATGTGACATGTTTGACTCAACCATTTTTGGAGTCTCCGATTAGTTTGATTGAGATATTTTGGTTATTGAGAACCATTGGATACTTTGATTATTAGTGATACTTCAGTTGCCAATAGAGAGCTGTTGTGTTCATGATTTTCTATGGATGTTTTCTCATGGAGGATTGATGCTTTTATGCATATTTGATGATTTTATTATGGATTATCTTTTATGTTTTTGAGATTTAAGAGTCCATGAGCATTAGGGTAGGATATCTACATGTAGTGACGAGAAGTGGCTTGCAATGGGGGTCGGGGCCCTAAGAGGCTGCCAGGGTAACTCATTGTAAGTTGGATTAATAAGTGATAACATTCACACCTAATACTAACTAAACAAACCTAAAAAGATAAGAGTTTTGTTCTCACCCATGCCTTGACTACTTGTACAGGCTAGGATGGGAGTAGGGAGATGCATGGTTGCGACCTTGCATTCCGTAGTATGCCTCGTCAGTATGAGAGGATACTAGTGGCTGCATGAATCAGTATGGACCCATGGAGTTTAGCTAACTGCTAGGGTAACTTGCACGTGATAATTGCAATGACACTTTTCCGCTTGCATAGTAGGTTCCTACATGTCATTGTGTGCCTTTGGGATTTGATGTCAAATTTTTTATTTGAAACCTTTGAGTTAGTATACTTTTAAGATTCCTGGACTTACGGAGATTTGTGCTATGTGATTTTGATAGCCTATTTGGGACTTGAGATTATCTCCTCAGCATGGTGGGAGTGGACCACTTAGGTACCACGTGGTCGGGTGGTAGTGTATTTTCCACTCTTATCATTTTGAGATTCATTGAGACATCCTGGCTGATGCATGCTTCATGATGGTGGATATGTATCATTTTTCATTGATGATTAGCATATGTTAGATGATGTTATCTTATGCTTTTATTTACATGTTAGATTACTTTCTACATATGATGTTGTATATATTAGGAGTCACATTCCTACTATGTTAGTACCGATGATCTCTTCGGTGATTTGGAATGTTATGCACGGAGGGATGGCTAGGATCCACGATTGTCTAATGATGCTATTAACGGTTGGGAGGAACCGTGCACTTAGTTTATTATGTTTGATCTTTATGATGGATGTATCATGTATATCATGTGATTATCTTTACTTTGGTTGTATCATGGATTAGAATAGGATGATATACCTTATTCTAGGTATGTATATTCTTTTGAGGTTGTCATACCATGTGACATGTACAGTGGATGATTGAGTATTTGAAATGTAATGTATAAACATTGGACTCATCATTATTATTTCATGTGGATATTGTACTAGATGGATTCATGTATGATAGATGTTTCTAGATGTAATCCAACGTAAAGGGATCTTTAGGAATGTAATCTATTATGTATGTTATGTTTACTTTCAGATGGACATTGTTATTGCTTCCCTTATTGTGCATAAGTTATATGTGATGTTTACTTACGTGAAAAAAAAAATTTGCTACTAAACTTAGTGAAATTCTAGGTTAATTTCTTTGGATCCCTTGGTGGGGCATTACATTTGGTATCAGAGCATGAGTTTCTACATTGGGAGCTCTGGGTATTTTGGAACAACTAGAACTTTGAACTATTAAGTGTAAATTTCTAAACTTGATCTAGGTGAACTGAAATAGGACTTGAACTATTACTTGAATATTTTTCATACTTCAACACTTAGTTCAAAATGGAAAATTTTACTTAAACCTAAACATAGAACTGAACTTAGTACCTTGTACTATTGTAGGATGGTGTCTGGGACTAGGTCTTCTATTAGAGGCCATGGTAGAGGCCATGGTAGAGGTCATGGTCATGGCAGAGCTATCAGTGTCCATGAGTCTACCCATGAGGGATCGGCTCATGTAGAGAGCAGGGAAGAGCACTCTAGTAGGCAGTAGGAAGAGAGCCGTAGAGAGGACCAAGCTGAGTCTGAAGAGGTCAGTTTGAGACAGATGATGCAGACTATTCTAGAATGTCTACCTCCTATTCAAGAATAGCCTAAAGTGCATCAGATAGAACAAGAGCATAGACCCAGATCTAAAAGTCCTCAGAAGGATCATCAGAGGTCCATTGTGTCCACTCAGATGAAGGATCTTTCAAGATCCAAGGTTAAGCCTTTCAATGGGCAAGGTTCTGGTTATGTGGCCAAGCAGTGGCTTATTTCCCTCAATAGGATTTTTTCCATGCAGGAGTTTGACAACAATGTTAAGGCAAGGTTTGCGATCACTAATTTAGAGAACTTTGGGGCCACTTGGTGGACGATAGAGGAGAAGAAGTTGGGAATCGATATGAGCAGTGTTACATGGGAGTTATTCCTAGAGAGTTTTCATGAATGATTCCTACCAGAGGAATGGAAATAGCAAAGGGCTGATGAATTTCATAATCTTAGATAGTACACTTTGTCAGTGATCGAGTATGAGTGTAAGTTTTATGAGCTCATGCCTTTTTTAGGGTTCAGTGAAAATTCAGCTCAGTTGACAGAACATTTTATTAGGGGTTTGAATAACCATATTATTGGGGGAGTTAAGGTATTTGAGCCAAAAACCCTTAAGGATGCGGTGCATCGAGCTATCCTTGTTGAGAAAAGTGTCAACCTTGGTCAAGGTGGTTTTGTAGGAGCGCCAGCAGCATTAGGATCTAAAATCAACTACAATTCAGGTGGTAACAAGAAGTTTTCTTTCTCTAAGGGGAAACAGTATCAGCAATAGTCTCAGCAGACACAACAATAGAAGGGCTTAAATTCTCAAGCTCAAGGTGGTGGAAAAGGTTCTAACACCAAGAACAACTGAAATATTCAATGTAATAAATAGAATCAGTCCAATTAGCCAGCTCAGAGTAGCCAGTCTTTTGTTAGTAGGAACAATCGCCAGCAATCTAATGTACCACCTATGGGAAGAGGTTCTGGTAGAAATATGAAATGTTTTTCATGTGGTCAGATTGGACATTATGCAGCTCAGTGTCCTCAGTGAGCACCTTAGTTTTTAGGATCTAGACCTACCGTTTCAGAGCCTACAATTGGTGATGCAGGTAGAGCTCATAGAGTTTTTGCAGCAGTTGATCAACATCAGGCAGATCATCAGGGAACAGTGGTTGAGACCACAGGTTCTATTAGAGGTATATCTCTTTTAGTATTGTTTGATTCAAGAGCTACAAATTCATTTATTTCACCATCTATAGTTTCTAAGTGTAAGCTAGATGCGATGAAGCAAGATCATGTTGGCAAGTGGAACTAGCCTCAGGCATTAAAGTCTCCACAAATTCTATAGTTCATAAGTGTGGGCTTAGCTTAGGAAGCTTTGATACAACAGTGGATCTTCGAGTCATACCCCTTGGTTCCTACGATTTGGTTTTGGGCATGGACTGGATTAGATCTCATAGAGCCAGTATAGATTGTAGGAAGAAGATTATTATGTGCCAAGATGACCAAGGGAATGATGTGCAGATAGTTGGGATACCGAGGCCTATATCTTTGCAAATGATTTCTGCTATGCAATTGAAGAAAAGTTTCTGTAAGGGATGTCAAATATTTGCTATTATGGTAAATGATCTTGATGGAGAAGATCCCATGAGGGAGACTTTAGATCACCCAATTTTGCAGGACTACGCAGATGTTTTTCCAAGTGAGATTCCAGGCATGCCTCCAAAGAGGGACATTGACTTTAGTATTGATCTGATTCCTAGAGCAGAGCCTATCTCTATAGCTCCTTATCACATGACTACTCAGGAATTGGGTGAGCTATGTCTTTAGCTAGAGGAAATTCTAGCCAAAGGGAGCATTCGACCTAGTGTATCACCTTGGCGAGCTCCAATGCTCTTTGTGAAAAAGAAAGACGGTTCTTTGCACCTTTGTATTAACTACAGATAGTTGAATAAGGTGACTATTAAGAATAGGTATCCTTTACCTAGGATTGATGACTTATTCGATCAGATCAAGGGAGCTAGAGTATTCTCCAAGATTGACCTTAAGTCAGGATACCACCAATTTCACATTAAGGAGGTAGATATTCACAAGACCACTTTTCGAACTCACTACGGGCATTATGAGTTCATAGTGGTACCTTTTGGGTTGACTAATGCTCCATCGATTTTTATGAGTTTGATGAATGGTTTGTTCTGATCTTATCTAGACAGGTTTGTACTTGTGTTTCTTGATGACATATTGATATATTCTAAGACTTAGAAGGAGCATGAGGAACACCTACGGTTGGTTTTGCAGTGTTTAAGGGACAATCAGCTTTATGCCAATGCAGCCAAGTGTGAATTCTTCAAATTAGAGATTTAGTATTTAGGGCATGTTATTTCAGGTGATGGTATTTTAGTAGATCCTACAAAGATTCAGGTGATAATAGAATGGCCTACACCAACTAATGTGTCAAAAATTTGTAGTTTTATGGGTTTAGCTGGTTATTATCATAGATTTGTCTAGAACTTCTCTAGGATAGCACATCCTATAACTTCTCTTCAAAGGAAAGGAAAGAAGTTCGTATGGACAGAGAAATGTGAGGAAGCTTTTTAGAAGCTCAAGAAACTTTTGACCAGTGCACCGATTCTAGCTGTACCTGATCTAGAAGGTGATTTCATGGTATGTACCGATGCTTCTCTTGAAGGGATTGGGACAATGTTGATGCAGGATGGACGGGTGATTATGTATGAATCACACAAGTTCAAGGATCATGAGTTAAATTATCCTACACATGATCTTGAGTTGACAGCAGTAGTTCATGTTTTGACTAGATGGAGACATTTCTTGTTAGGGCACAGATTTGAGCTACATAGCAATCATCGTAGTCTACAGTACATTTTTACTCAGCCTAATTTGAATGCTCACCAGAGGCAATGGATGGAGTTTCTATGCAAGTATGATTTTAAGGTTAAGTACATTCAGGGTAAGGAGAATGTGGTGGCAGATGCTTTGAGTCGCAAGAGACATGTGGCATCATCAATGACTCTTAGTGTGGATTTGAGGAATCAGATTCTTCAGGCACTTCCTACAGATTCATGGTATCAGGAAGTGTGTAGAGAGATTGATTCAGGAAGTTCTCTAGAAGGTAAGTTTGTAGGTTACGTTCAAGAGTTAGATGGTCTTTTGAGGCATTTAGGGAGGATTTATGTGCCATTTTCAGATGAGCTTCACACCTTGATACTAGTAGAAGCCCATCGTACACCTTACTCAGCACATCCAGGTGTCAAGAAGATGCATGTTGATTTGAAACATTTTTTCTTTTGGTCTAGGATGAAGTGAGATATTGCTGATTTTGTGGCTAGGTGCCTTGAGTGTTAGAGAGTTAAGCCAGAACATCAACACCTGGCTAGACTTTTGCAGCCTAATCTCATTCTTTCTTGGAAGTGGGATATCATCTCCATGGATTTTATTGTAGGATTACCTATGACAGTTCGACGTCATGATACTATCATGGTCACTGTTGATCAATTGACTAAGGTGGTGCATTTTTTACCAAGTAGGTCCTCCTACACAGTAGCTTCTGTAGCTAATGTCTTTATGCGTGATATTGTGAGATTACATGGTATTCCTAGAAAGATCATTTCTAACAGGGATCCTGTATTCATATCTGCATTCTGGACATCGCTGCAGCATGAGCTTGGAGCACAGTTAAACTTTAGTTTGACATATCATCTAGAGACTGATGGTCAGACAGAGAGGGTGAATCAGGTTTTGGAGGATATGTTACAGATGTATGTGATGGATAGGCAGACACATTGGAAGGATTATCTCTACTTAGTGGAGTTTTCTTACAACAACGGGTATCATAGTTCTATTGGCATGGCACCATTTCAGGCATTATATGGACGTCCTTGTTGTACACCATTGAGTTGGGACAGTCTTGAGGATCCCATCCTGTTGGGTCCTGAGATGCTTCGTTATATGGAGCAACAGGTAGCACGTATCCGTGAGCACTTGACTACAGCACAGGATAGGCAGAAGAAGTATGCCGATGCTCATAGGATTGATAAGCAGTTTGTTGTGGGAGATAAGGTTTTCTTGAGAGTGAGTCTACAAAAGAGTCCAATCTAGTACAGAAAGGGTTCTAAGCTAGCACCTCGCTTTGTGGGACCATTCAAGATTCTAAAGAGGATTGGCCCAGTTTCTTACCGCCTTGCTCTACCGCCCATGCTAGCTCGCATTCATGATGTTTTCCATGTTTTAGTGCTTTGACAATATATTCCTGATATTGTACATGTTCTTGATTGGAATGCATTGTAGGTAGAGGATGGGTAGCTGGCTTTGGAGCCGTTTCATATTCTGGAGCAGCGGGAGTTGACCCTCAAGGGTCGAACAATCAAGCAGGTAAGGGTCCAATGGGACCCTACTGATGATTCTTTAGCTACTTGGGAGGATGCAGCTAGATTGAGGGAGTTATATCCCTACTTGTTTGTAGGCTTCCAGGAGTAAGCCTAACCCAAGGGGGGGTGGATGTAGTGCCTACCCTCGTTCACATCTTTTCTGGACATTGTTGTTGTTATTATCAGACTTTGATGGACTAGTATTATGTTGATGGATTAGTGGTATTGTTTTGAGACTATCAGACATTATGTTATGGATTTAGTGGTTATATGATGAGATCATTTAGACTTTACATTTCATGCATACATAATAATCATTATATTGTTTTCAGCTATTATTGATGATTAGTTGGATGGTTTATTAGCTTATGTGTTTTATCATGGATACTTACCTCATACTTGCATGTGTATGGTGTGCGTGTTTTCTTATTATATGGCATTTCTGATGTGATTAAGGAAGGGAGTCGTAGTCACTTACTTAGTTGAGATCTACACGATGCACCACTTCCTGCCATTATCTATTTAGCTTAGCATTATATATATTGTATGTACATGCATGGTTTTTTTGCAGGTTGTAGGTACCAAGTATCGACTTTCCTAAATTGCCAAGATGAGCGTACCCTATTATACTATCTCAATGATAAGCGAAGGGAGATAAATTCTCAAGTCCAAATCCTGAACCTTTAAGCCAATTGTCCTAGTGAGGTAGGACAAGTATTTGGATATTTTAGCCACCGAATGTGTCAGATGACATGATTTGTGATTTTTAACCCTTTAGACTGATTTTGAGTGATTTGCTCTATGATGGGTTTTCATATTTTATCTTGGAGGTCTATGGTGAATTTTCTATTAATTAAAGTCTTAATAAATAGATTTAATTAGTAAATTAATTATTTGAGAAAATTAATATTAAATATCATGTTATTTGATATTTTGATTCTAATTAATTAAATGTGAATTATTGAGGAAAAATGAATTAAATAAAAGAAAGTTAGAAATTAAAATTAATAATAATAATAAAGTAATAAATAAATAAAATAATAAAAGTTACAAAAATTAAAATTAAAGTTATGAATATTTAAATAGAAATTATATAAAAAGTAGATTGGAATTATAAGCTTGCATGGGAATTAATGCACTTCTCTATTTCTCAAGTGTCAACAACACGGGGGTTAGTGCATCAATTAAGCACATGGTGTCTACAACCCTATGGCTCATCTTGAAGGTTGGAAAAAACCCATGCTTAGTTGGTGACACCTTTTAGCTATTTCTAGAAGCATTCTAGATGTTTCCCAAAAGCTTTTTATATTCAGGCATTCATAGAAGCTTAGAAAAGAGTGGTAGGGAGTGCAATTGGAGCATTGGAGGACTCAAGAATTCTGAAGAAGGGAGGAGCTTGCTCTGCGGATTTTTCGAGGAAGAGTGATTTAGCATCAGAATCTGGGTAGATTCTTGTGATTTTAATTATGCTATTTTCGCATCACGCATTCCCTGTCTTCTTCGTGTCTTCCATATGTCTTCCGAGAAGTTTCATATTTTTATGCATTCTCAATATGGGTAGATTAATTTATTGGAGAATTTTATATGCATTCTATAATGCAAATATTTTATTCTTAAATTGTAGATATAATCTTTGTGGAAAAAAAAAACATACATGGTTATATATTCAGATCTGCATACATATACATACATATATATATATATATATATATATATATATGCATATGTATACATTTATTATGAATCTATTATAAAATTTGAATATATACATACATACATACATACATACATACATACATACATACATACATACATACATACATACATACATACATACATACATACATACATATATATATATATATATATATATATATATATATATATATGTATGTATATTTATATATAATACACCGAATGAGCGATTGATAAATCGCAATGGGAAATTTTAATAAATCACATCGCAATTCATATCGCATGAAACAATGTTTAAAAAATGTATATAATGAATTTCCATGGGCACAAATTGTACCCCATGCCTACGGAAGGTAGAGGCCTGCCATCATAGGTCTGCGGCGACAGGGGTACTAAGTACCCACTGTCGGCGCAGTGCTTGTGACCGCAGCAAGAGAAAGGGGGGGTTATTTAATAATAATGTTATACCAAAAAAATATATGTTAAAATGTTTAAAACAATCGATATACATGAAATTGATTTTCATTGTTATTTCGTTTGATATATATGGTGTTGATCAAAATTTTTAAATCAATTTTATAAAACGTAATAACTATTTATATATTTACATATGTATGTATGTGTATATATATTTATATATATATATATGTATATATATATATATATGTATATATATATATATGTATGTATGTATATATGTATATATGTATATATGTAAATATGTTATTAATAAATTTAAGTTAATATTATTTGATAAATGAGTTATATTGAAGGTTTATTTTCACAATGGTGACTTTTTGATAATTTTCAACTATTAAGATTTAATTGTTTAAATAAATAGTTGATAGTTTGGTGGGGGATGTATCAAACAAATATTATAATTGGAAAATGGTTTTTTTTAAGGAAAACTTTTATTTATCCTAAACAATATATGTGTTCCTCCATTCATTCCTCAAAACTTGGAAACCTAAACTGAGATCTCTATATTTAAATTTAAGTTGTAAATTTGGCAAAACCAAAACATGTGTTTACATTTTGTATTCTTTATGCTATTGTTTTGGGTTTTGGGTTGACTAGTGTTGACCAGTATAGGACGTTTACTAGAGGCTTGGGAGTTATGTGATTGTAGAGACATGATGATGTTTTAATTTTGATCTTTATAAACCCAACCATGGTTATGTGATGGTATGCTCTATGTATTGTTTGTGATTATTGATTGATTATAGTTGAGATTCTTATGTATGAGATACTTGACTTAACCATTATTTTTTGTCATCGATCAGTTATCCTTGATTATTTTTTAGTCGCCATGATGAGACTAAAATGTGGATTTATTCTTGATGATGTCATGATGTGACATGTTTGACTCAACCATTTTTGGAGTCTTCAATTAGTTTGATTGAGATATTTTGGTTATTGAGAACCATTGGATACTTTGATTATTAGTGATACTTCAGTTGCCAATAGAGAGCTGTTGTGTTCATGATTTTCTATGGATGTTTGCTCATGGAGGATTGATGCTTTTATGCATATTTGATGATTTTATTATGGATTATCTTTTGTGATTTTGAGATTTATGAGTCCATGAGCATTAGGGTAGGATATCTGCATGTAGTGATGGGAAGTGGCTTGCAATGGGGGTCGGGGCCCTAAGAGGCTGCCAGGATAACTCATTGTAAGTTGGACTAATAAGTGATAACATTCACACCTAATACTAACTGAATGAACCTAAAAAGATAAGAGTTTGGTTCTTGCCCATGCCTTGAGTGCTTGTACAAGCTAGGATGGGAGTAGTGAGATGCATGGTTGCGACCTTACATTCTGTAGTATGCCTCGTCAGTATGAGAGGATACTAATGGCCACATGAAATTAGTATGGACCCGTGGAGTTTAGCTAACTACTAGGGTAACTTGTATGTGATAATTGCAATGACACTTTCCCGCTTGCATAGTAGGTTCCTACATGTCATTGTGTGCCTCTGGGATTAGATGTCAGATTTTGTGTTTGGAACCTTTGAGTTAGTATACTTTTAGGATTCTTGGACTTATGGAGATTTGTGCTATGTGATTTTGATAGCATATTTGGGACTTGAGATTATCTCCTTAGCACGGTGGGAGTGGACCACTTAGGTACCACGCGGTCGGGTGGTAGTGTATTTTCTTGTTTTATCATTTTGGGATTCATTGAGACATCGTGGCTGATGTGTCCTTCATGATGGTAGATATGTATCCTTTTTCATGGATGATTAACATATGTTAGATGATGTTATCTTATGCTTTTATTTACATGTTAGATTACTTTCTACATATGATGTTGTATATATTAGGAGTGGCATTCCTACTATGTTAGTACCGATGATCTCTTCGGTGATTTGGAATGTTATGCATGGAGGGATGGCTAGGATCCACGATGGTCTAATGATGCTATTAACAGTTGGGAGGAACCGTGCACTTAGTTTATTATGTTTAATCTTTATGATGGATGTATCATGTATATCATGTGATTATATTTACTTTTATGTATCATGGATTAGAATAGGATGATATACCTTATTGTATGTATGTATATTCTTTTGAGGTTGTCATACCGTGTGACATGTATAGTGGATGATTGAGTATTTGAAATGTAATGTATAAACATTGAACTCATCATTATTATTTCATGTGGATGTTGTACTAGATGGATTCATGTATGATAGATGTTTCTAGATGTAATCCAACATAAAGGGATCTTTAAGAATGTAATCTATTATGTATGTTATGTTTACTTTTAGATGGACAATTTTATTGCTTCTATTATTGTGCATAAGTTATATGTGATGTTTACTTACATGAAAAAAAAAAAATTTGCTACTAAACTTAGTGAAATTCTAGGTTAATTTCTTTGGATCCCTTGGCGGAGCATTACAAGATGACTAGAGCTATATATTTTATGTGTTATTACATGAATTCCAAACTTCAGATCCATCTCAACTACACAACTAATCTTCATACATCTTCCATCCCATTCGGAAAGAGTTTTCTTTTCTAGTTCTACCCAACTTAGCATTTTGGTAGTTTTTTCCTTGGCCAACATTGGTAGCCCTATTATTTGATGAATCATTTTCTTCATTATGGGAATATCTTGCTCCAACAATAGATGCCCATTATGCACACAACTAAGGATAAACCTTATCCATTTTATCTGAAAGTCTTGGGGCATATGTGGAATGTAGGTTAAACCCTTGGCTTCCAAGTGTTGATGCTCGAGTTTTAATGCACCATTCACACACAACTTTTCCAATGTTTTATCCATTTCTAGGGTTCCAATGTCTTGAATCAAACAACAAAAATGTGACCAAGTATCATTAACCAATAGTACCTTTGATGGAATTTGAGATTGAGCTCCAGTTGGATCGAGAGTTTCTGCAATTGTCAAACTTAATTTGAAGTCAGGTGTTTTCCACTCAACTCCTCGAACCAAAATCTTGTATCCCTTCTTGGCTTTGCTGCTAGAGGATACCATTTTTTGGTAGGGCTTACAAAAACATAGAAAAATTCAATAAAATTCACACAAATCACTTGGATGCACAGAAATCACTCTTCGCATATAGCTCTATGAAAAATTACAGTAAAAAATTAATTTGATTTTATCTTCTTTAACAAATTTCACTTTCTAATTGCCATAAATGCTTAGTACATTTGCTTTCTTGATGATAGACTGACTTCCACTCGATTCAATCTAATTGCTTGGGAGAGTCATCCATGACTCGGTGTCCACACAATAACTTAGAAGTACACCTGACCTTGCTTGATAGGGTCTTGCAACCTAACCTAGCTTAGTAAGGTCCAAAATTTCCTTAGAAACTTGGTGACCCCCTTGAATGTTGATATGGATCTTTCCTTCTAGATAACTAGAACTCATGTAAGATGTCTTCTTCTGAATCTTAGTTCTAGTTATCCTTGTGGGAGATCAAGTAGAAATACTTGAGTCACCCAATTCTTAAGTGACATGTGCTTTATTGCTCAGATTTGCATTCTTAGAAGATTTCAGAATTCAATGTTGTCTCATCTACTTTCTGATGTTATCAGCCTTGACTTTCTTTTCATCTTCAATTCTTCCAATGTTCATATAGTTCTTGGAAAGATGTCCAAGTTTTGTACAAATAAAACATCTTCTAGTGTGTCTCTTGTCCTCATGTGATGTTTTACATAGTTTATTCCAATGTGTCCAAATTCTCCACAGTAATGACATATGCACCATGTGTTGTAGTCCCATCCAAATATAACTTTTACAATCTATTTTGTTGGGTTCAATAGCTTGGTTTTCAATTTAGAAGATTTGTGCCCATGCTTCTTGTATTTGTGATATTTGCCTTCAAATTTAAGTTTCTCTTTGCATTCATGAGCTCTATGACCATGCATATTACAATTGTATCATTTTCCATTGAATTTAGCTTTACCATTACTCTGACATTTTTTTGATGTATGACCTAGCTTACCACAGTATTTGCAAGTAGGTCTTTCATTCTTTTGAACTCCTTATTTGGATGATTCATCTTCTTCTGTATATCCAATTCATATTTTTCTTTTCTATCTATATTGGTTTTGCTCATTCAATTGATCCATGGATGCTAGAGATTTCATCATCCTCTCATTGGTTTTCTTTTTAGTGTTTAGATCATTCTGCAATCTTTTATTTTCTGATCTTAGATTCATGATTTCTTCATTTGCATTAGTAAGTTGATCAATGAAGTCTGGTTTTTGAAGGGATAGATTTTGAATTTCATTACTCTTTCCTTCTATCTCTTCTTTTATCTTATTTTTCTCTTCCATGACTTCACACAATCTTATTGACTAAATTTCGTGTTCTCTTTTTAGCTTTGTTACTTCTTCTTGAAGTGTACCATTTTTAAGAATAGTTCTCTAATTGCTTCATTAGCTTCATCTAAATTAGTTTCTGAATGGATATCTTCATTTCTTTCTTTAGTGTAGAGTTTTTCATTCATCTGCACTACACGATTTTTTCTTCTTTTTAAGGATTGAGAGAGTTGCTCCTTTGCTTTCTTAAGTTTCCCAATAGCCAATTCCAAATCTAGTTTTTTATTGTCAATAACCTTGTCAAGTCTGCATACTTCCATTACCTCTGATGTTTTCTCAAGTTGTTAAACTTCTTCTTTGAGAACCACAAAGCTCTAATACCAATTGTTGAAAATATAAGATAGGCTAGGTTACTAAGATGGGAGGGGTGTATTAGAAATCAATAAAACTTAATCTTAATTTACCAATTAATCCTTCAGATGTATTCTAATTTAATTGCATGCATGAAAAATTAAAAGCATTAAAACACTCATAACACTTTGACACACAATATGGTAACCCATAAACCTTCCAAATAGAAAGTAAAAATGGGATAGGGATGATACCCACAAGCTTTAGTACTATAGTATAAAGTTGGCCAATTAAGGCTTATAATGATCACTTTTGATAATCTACCCTATCAAGAGCAATAAAGATTACTAGGTCCACCTTGCAAAAGAATTTACAAAAATATAGTGAAGTATGTACTCAGTAAAGAGATTTACAAAAGATTGTTAACTCTATCTTGTGAAAGGATTTAACTATTCCACCTGTTAGGATGAACTAGTGGTTGATCTCTGATCTACAACTCTAATTTGTTGAATGAGATTCCCTTGGAGTGTAATAATCACCTTGGTGTGATAGATAAATCTTTACTACTCCTTATACAACTTGTAGCATTTTTACTTCACACTTCTTCTCTTTATACATATCTTTCTATATTCATCTTATTATAATTTGGATGTGATACAATACATTACATATATACCAATCCAATTTATAGTTCATCAAAGTTAGCTACAACACAAGTTTCACCAAAATACACAAAGTCAGCCCAACTGTAGGTACTAAAGTTTTACAGACAAACTTTGTGAGGTTTTGACACTCGACAACCATTGTCAACACTCAAAATTGTCATGCACTCGGTAGACATAGAAGCACATCTCATACTAATCAGTTTCAAGTAGTCTAAACTTTCTTTCCACTCATGACTGGGTGAAAACTAAGAAACTTGGCATATAAACTGAATCACTTGGCTGACACTGCATAGCTCGATCAATACTATCATTGCAAGCTTGATATAAACTAAATCACTTGGTTAACATTGCATAGCTCAGTCAATGCCAGATTCATGTGACTAAAGCTACGAACTTGATAAACACTAGAGAACTTAGTTTGCACTAGGAAACTCGGTAAACACTATGAAGCTTGGTTTACACTAATAATCACCAACTTGGTAGATACTACTCGATGTGAACTGAATATTGTTCCTGGAACTCAGTAACAATTATAGAGCTCATTGGAGCCTACATTACTTGGTTAACACTATAAACTACAAGATAAGCTTGGTAGTTGCTAACCATCTGATTAAGTGTGTGTGCCATTAATAAATAAAATTGATTGTAACGTCAATGGTACTAACATGTTGTCAAAAAGGATGGCATGCGAGCCTCCAAAAATAAGAATGCTTCCTCCAAAAAATGGGACCTATGACAAGATGAGATAGGGCCCACTATACCTTAAAAATTCCTTTTTAAAAAATGTAATTGCAAAATAATTGTTGGCATTTTATCAAATATAAACCATGTACCTTATAAAACAAAATCCAGTGTCTCATTTTCCGTGCCAAGGTCAAAATGGCCTAGCTGTAAATAATTATTGCCACAGATTTTAACAACGTCCAAATTAGGCATATTTGTTATGAAAATGGGAGTTTTCGAGCACTTTAAGCTCAACAATGATATATTTTTTTGCTTAAAGTTCCAAAAAAATTAGTGAACCCCCAAATCCAATAAAAAAAATGTTGAAAGCTCTGATTTAAAAATTGATGCCAAATCTCTCACAAATAAAACAAGGGCATGAAGATCTAGAGCTCTAATACCATGTTGAATTTGATGAAAGATCAACCCCACAACTCCCAAGAATTACCTGTATGAAAACACCTGTCACAAAAATTAAGAAGCAAAAGCTATGGAGGCTCGAATTTCTAGATTCATAGATGAGACATTCTTGATGAGCAAAAAAAATATTTCTATTATCCAAAATGAATTTCTAATAATTACAAAGAGAGATCATCCTTATAAAGGAGATCAAAACCCTAAAAAGGTCTAACCTAGGTTGAATGATAATAATTAATAAAAGAATTAATTATTAGATGCCTAAAGTTTAGCTTAAGAAAACTAGAGTTAATTAGGAAATATCTAATTAATCTAACATCAATTAATGTTTACAATGAGAGTTCATCCTTATAAAGGAGATAAAACCCTAAAAAGGTCTAACCTAGGTTGCATAATAATAATTAATAAAAAAATTGATTATTATATGCCTAAAGTTTAGCTTAATTAAACTAGAGTTAATTAGAAAATATCTAATTACTCTAACAAGCATGGATCCTATGTTGACCAAGTTCACTCAGTTACCAAAGGAAAGTCAGTTTGGAATTAATATTGACCAAGTTATATTGGTTAATGAAGATTTTCTATGAGTTTACCAAGCATTCAATTCAGTATTAGTCGACTGTTAGTATATCAAGTCTGATAAAAATTTTGGTTAATACGAGCTGACTTAAGGGTTAATACTTGATTGATTAAACGAGTGTTCAAGCCAAATCGACAAGGTGAATCATATTTATATAAGGTCAAGTTAAGGATTGAAGCATGGAATTGAAGAAGATAAATTAAGCAACAAATTTGGAGGACAAAACATCTGAGTTGATCGAGTTGCAAACAACATTCTAATCAAGGAGGATCAAGTAATCAAGCTAGAATTGAGATTTGAATTAGAAAAGTTAGTTGCATCAACAATCAAGTCAAGTTGTTGTTACTCTCTAATGATTTTAGTAGTGAATTAGATCTCTTAATAGAGATAGCCTAACAACTATTTGGAAAATCCTCTTACAAGGTGGAAATTCTAAATTGAAGTGTCTGAAGACCTCTAATGATTGTAGTAGTGAATTAGATCTCTTAATAGAGATAGCCTAACAACTATTTGAAAAATCCTCTTACAAGGTGGAAATTCTAAATTGAAGTGTCTGAAGACCTCTAACAAGGCCACTCCTAATAGGGTGAATTAAATCCTCTAATAGGGTTACACCTAATAGTGTGTTTTGTAACCTTTAATAGGATTGATTCCTAATAGGGCTTACTTTAGAAGAGTAAAAAATAGTAAGTAGTTGCAATTGGTGGTTTTCCCAAATTGGATTTTCATGTTAAATCTTGGTGTTTCTTGTGTTCATGATATTTCTTTTATGTTTATGCAACTAAGTTAAGAAACGCTAATCACATTAATATCTTAAGATCTCTATGCTAACCAAGTGATAGTAATATATTTAGTGTTAATCGAGTTACAATATAATTATCAGTGTTAACTGAGTTATTGTAGAAGAATCACTATTAACCGAGTTACAACAAGATTTGGTTTTACATTGTGCCAACATCTTTAAAGGGACTTTTAGATTTGTTTTTGTAGTAATTGATTCACCCCTCCTCATTCAGTTACTCCTTTCAATTTCCAACAATAATCATATAATACCAAAAAAGGGTTGGATATGAGATTTATGCAACAAATAAAACAAGTATAACAATGTCACTTAACTGGCCTATATCTAGGAGTACAAATTCTACACAAATCACAATAATGCAATAAATTGTCAATTATCTTGAACTTTCTCAAATGTCCTTTATTTGAGAGTATGGATTTAACATGAATCCCAATGTCCATGAAGTAAAAACATAACATGAAAAGAAACATGGAATATACACTAGTAAATTTGAACTCAATTTTTGACCAATTTTGGTCGAAATTTCAACCTAGGTTGGTTGAAATTTCAATCAAGATGTTCGTCAAAGTTTTTCTTGTCAAAAATTTGACCAAGCTACAGGTTGGTCAAAATTTTGACCAATACATTCGTCGAAAATTTTTAATTTTTGGTGGTCCTAATTTGTCAATGTTGGTCAAAATTTTGACCAATCCATTCGTCAAAATTGTTTGGTTGGTCAAAAATTTGACTAATCCATTCGTCGAATTTTTTTTGATTGGTGGAAATTTTGACCAATGCTTGGTAGAGAAATAACATGCATTTGTCAAAATTTCCACCAATGTTTGGTCGAATATTTTTAGCATTTGTGGAAATTTCCACCAATGGTTGGTCAAAAAAAAATTAGTTGGTGGAAATTTCGACCAATTTTTGGTAGAAAACTAACAAGAATTTTTGAAAATTTCCACCGATGTTTGGTCGATTTTTTTTTTTAATGTTGTATCAAGCAATTGCTTCTTATCCAAGCTATTTAATTTGCAACCTTTTAAATCTCTGCAAAGATAAAGTTGGAGCAAAAAAAATTTCTTTTCAAAGGTGTCCTCTGATTATAAAGCATCCATTCCATTATTTGTTCAACAAACAAGACATATCTAGTTCAACAGATAATGGAATGAATGCTTTACAATCAGAGGACACCTTTGAGAAGAAAAATTCTCCTATTCCAACTTTACCTTTGCAGAGATTTAAAAGGTTGCAAATTAAATGGCTTGGATAAGAAATAATTGCTTGATATAGCATGGAACAAATGGACATTTATGCATAGGGCACCATCAACTATGTGAGTGATTCAGATGCAACCAAAATTTTTGGGGTCAAAGCCACCAATTAATATGAGGTTTCTAATCTCCACGAGGTCAACATTGTAGTTGTAAGGGTTGTGGAGAGGGCACTTCTTCATTGTCCGCTTCATCACTGATTAACTTGCACCATAGATCGATAGTCTTCATCTTTGTTATGGACTCCTATTCCCTATGTGAGTGCTAATGTAGAAGCCAAAGAGAAAAAAAAAAAAAAAAGTGAAAGTGTGTTGAATAAGGTTTCTAATCTCAACTTGGTCAACATTGTTTATTTAAAGGCTATGGACTGGGCAATTCTTCAATGTCCAATTAGGGGTAGCATTACATCCTCTTTAAATATTACATGTATAGCCCTAGGAGGAAATAGGTTGTTGGCTACTTCTTTTGGCCTTGCACTTTCTTCTTTGTGGGTTTTTCTTAAACACAACTCTACATCCATCCTCACTTTCAAGTGATTTGGCAATGCATCTATTTGTTGCAAAAAACAATACTCATTTCCTATTTTAGTTTCTAATAGGTCTTGCTCAACTCTTTCATTTGGAGAGAAGGTTTTTGTCATGGCAGCAACACATAAAACATCTCAAGCCAAAACTAAGGATGAAAATGAATACAAGCATATGGTTGACTTACCTCAGACAAGCTTCACCCTTAGAGCCAATTCAATAGAACATGACCTAGAAATATAGAAGCTGTGGGATGAGAAATAAATATTAAATAGGGCCAGTTTTGTTTTGTAGAATAATAATATGCTAAAGATGCATTATTTCTACAGCAACAAGGTTCTTTGAAGTTTGGGGCTAAGGACAACTCTCATTACTTGCAATAAAAAGCAATGCATCATCCATAATAGCAACACCATTTAGCATGGTAGCCATAAGAATATTATGACCCTACAATAAAGTAATTCAAAAGATGTAAATCAATTCATTATTGAAAAAGCATCATTTATTATCTAAGTTGAAAAACTATAATCGACTAAAAATAATGACATATTGTAAAAGCTTCATGCGTGCATTTTCAAATCCAAGGACATCACAGAAAGGACTGTCTTCCTTTCCATTACCATATGCCCTGCAATGTGAATTGAATGATGTTAGTTATTAAAATATATTACTAAATTTGGATTGACTCCCCAGATGAATTAAGTTGTGTGGCATATGCTTTAAGCTTTAAAAAGATTACAAAAATAAAATACATGTTGCAATGTTTTCCTAGATCAAGTAATTGAAGCTATTATTATGCCATCTTAAAGGATGAAAATTTAAATACAAAATTATTCCTTTTTTTTCCTAAATATAAACAAAACTCACCTAAATCTCAAGAAGGATTCAACTGTGATGATTAAGTTGTTTCAATTATTGAGTGATGGTTCAAAACTTTCCTATTTTACTCCCAACAAAACTATAAACCTTGTATTTTGTACCACTTAAACTAGCTAACTATAAAGTATTGTAAAAATTTAATGTAGTGATACCAAATGCATAAATTTAGAGATAGATAGAAAGCTATGTAAATAATATTACATTAAATAGATTCTGATTTTCCTTAACCCTGGCAATATATTTGTGTATGAGCTCAATAATTAGATATCAGAACCTACAGCCAAATGCTACACTTCAATTTGTAACATATCATAAAATTTAGGAAGTTCCACTTATATATTTGATTTTTTAAATATCTTTAAAGCTCAATAAAAGAAAACTCTACCAAAGAATTGATTCATCTTAATTAAGCCATCAAAATCCTATTACCATAACTTGTCTTCATTCAAGTACTTTGAAAGCTTAGCAACTCGGCAAAATTGAGATAATTTTTCAAAAAAATTAGATATATGGATTAGCTGACCAATCCATAACACATATATTTTCAGAAGCCTTTTGAAAGCTTGGAAACTTTGCAATGATTGAGATAATTATTCAGAAATTTTGATATAAAGATTATATCTTCCTTTCCTGTACAAAAATGGAAACTTTAGAGCAGATTTTTGTCAAATGTGATGGCTGAAAATGACTATGGTAGACATGTATGCAAAATATGGAAGTATAGCCAGGGTTCTTGAATTGTTCAATAGCATGACGGATAAATATGATCTTGTGGACTACAAAAATAAGGAATTTTGGAATAGGTTATAGTGATACATCGAAGCAAAATAAAAGGAAGATTTTTTATCAGATGTAATAGTTGGAAATGCTCTGGTAGATGCAAAAAGTGAAGAAATAATAAGACAAGGCAAGACATTTGGTCCTATCCAGCAATGAAATTGAGAAATAAGAAATCTATTTATGGGAGCTATAATCCACAATTTGTATGTAGCTTCTAGATTTGGTTGAATAAGTTTTCTGACTTGTTTGATAGGATTTTCACAATCTAAATTTATCAAAAAGCTTAAGAAACTTTGGAGAAAATTGGCTGCATAGCCTGGCCATGATTTAAGACAGACATTTGGTCCTATCCAATACTGAAATTGAGAAATAGGAAATATATTCTATGGGGACTATGATCCATAATTTGTATGTTGCTTCTAGATTTGTTTGCATGAGTGTTTTGAAGCAGCATAGCACTAAAGTAGCATAACACTCATGCAATCAAATCTAGAAGTAGCATATAGAGTATCTCACAAATTGTGGAAATCTACTCATGCTAACTCTAAGTATAACCCAACATTTAGCAAATTCTTAGAGTAGAAAACTAAGGAATATGAGAGCTCATGGGATGGGATTTCTTGTTGCTATAGAGAATCAAATCAAATGGTACCCAAAAGCGTCAAAACAACATCCCCAAAACTTTAATTAGACAAATTAAAATTTAGTAATCTCCTTATGCTAACAAGCAAGTTCCTAATTGCAATGAAACTAGACCAGTAAAAGTGCCAAAAGAAACTAATAGTAATAAATGGGGTTTTCAAAATTAAATTTGCCCAAATGGAGGAAGATAAACATAAAATTCATTTCAAAGTGAAAAATATCTCTAGAAGCAACAGATAGCAACAGTAATCTTAACATATAGAAGCAACAAATATTTTTGTTAGCTAAAGGGTAAATTGATTACAATAGTTTCTTTTCTAAATGTTCTTCAAGATTTTGGTGAGTTGGAAAGACCATCTATAAAGGAAACCACATGGAAGGGAGATAATACCCTGAAGCATCCAAATTTGAATTGTGTAAGTTCAAACAATCTTTGGAAAGGGGATTGTCATGTCTACTTTTCCCCAAAAATTTGGGATCAATCCCTAAGCCAACTTTTTATTTCTTGCGGGCTTAGTGAATGTACCATTAGCAACTATAAGTGTTTAAATTGGATGCTCAAATTATGGGGATCATGGATGGAATTTGGTGAGTTGGAAGCACCATCTATTAAAGAAACCACATGGAAAGGAGAGTTCAAACAATCTTTGGAAAGGGAGATTGTCATGTCTCCTTTTCCCCAAAAATTCAGGATCAATCCCTAAGCCATCTTTTTATTTCTTGTGGGCTTAGTGAACATACCATTAGGAACTTTAAGTGTTTAAATTGGATGCTAAAATTATGGGAATCATGGGTGTTATGTAACAAACTAGTCACATTAAAAATTATATTATTGACAAAGAAGTGTGTGCAGGTGTATTTTGGAGAGAAGGAAGAACTTGAAAACTAGAATTTATTCATAAAATTAATTAAAAAAAATTCATTATGTAATCAAGAAAGAGATTGAAAGAAGAGATTTTTTTTGTCCATTATTTTACTTGAATAGATTGGAGGCACTGTTTGTCTATTACTATGGGTTGGAATATGGAAACCCCCTAATTTCTATAGCTAGTTAGTGGATGAAACTCCCTGAACTAGTCATGAGCAATTCCACATAGGTATTGTAATTGAGCTTCACAGATTTATGGTTTGGGTGACTCTTACAGCACTTGATTGTCACTCAAAGGAATTTCTTTTAGTGCCTAAGGTTTTTAATTCTAAGGTGACCTTCTATATCACCATTTGATGTAGATCCATTATAATATTGTTGCTACTGTTCCCCCAAAATTGAATAGTTCATTTTTCCAGAATTTATAAATTAACAAAATTAATTAAGATAGAACACAATAATGATCAAGTGCACACTGCTCAAAATAAAGCGTATGAAAATATTGTTCAAGAAGAGGCCAATGTTAATGATAAGACTGCATAATATTTTATATAAGAATGATTAAGGATTTAGCACACATTGGTCTAGTATAGACACATATAGAAGGATTGGAATTTTTCTTTGAAAAGAAAGCATCTGATAACTACTTCAAAAGTACAAAAAATTCAATTATAGAAAAAGGAAAGAGACCTTAGCTTCAAAAAGCTTGGTCAATGCCTCAATGTGAAGATTTTGAAGATCTTCTAAAGAAAAAAGTTCTAGCCCCTCTAGCTCCTCACTTTGCAGTAAAGTTAAGTGCATGTCATACTTGACAGCAAGAAAGAATTGAATATTTTTATGTATACTTGATTTTATGTATTACTATAATGATTTAACTGATTTAATTGGTTGAAAGAAAGCATGAAATTACTATAAATTCTCAAGTAACTTCACAATCAGCTATGGAGTTGAAAGAATTGCACCTTGTCATTTAATGCAGTCAGCATATGAGAACAAAATGTATACACACACATTGTCATCTACACGTTCCATTTAAAAGAGCTTAAAAGACATGACCACATGATATTCTCATATTTCTAACTGCATTACCTTTAGCTGAGAAATAAGTGATGTCATTTCCACACCTCGCTTCTTTTCAGCTTCAAGAGAAGCCTTTAAACATTCTGATGCATCTGTGTCCTTCTGCTCATCCACTTTAATATCATCCTCTTGAATTTTTAAGCCATCTGCATTACCAACATTGTTTCTACTTGCATATCCTCATTAACAATATTAAGGCATTGAGATTTTTTGGTGAAGATAGAGATAATATTCAAACATTTCTGGTGGTAGATGGTCGACCTCATCCTTAAAACAATAGCAGCCACAACACTATATATTGTGATGACACATAATGAAATATTCTAGAAATAATTTAATCTTGGCACGTCATCTCAAGTTAGAGTTTCTGGAGGACATATCATTTTTTATATAATCCAATGACTTATAAGAATAAAACAGAGGTTATGTATTTCAAAAAGTCAATGAGTATGATGAAGTGTGATATTAATAAGGCAGTGAGATGTGTTCAATCCAGAGATAAAAGAAAACATGAACCTTTTGAGAGTATTGGAAGGTATGAAAGAAACATATTAATGTTATTTAAATTGTGATTTATGTGAACTAATGGTTGAAATTAATTAGTGATTTTAGGATGGAGAACATAAAGTTAACAATGATAAACAAGAGATTTGATTAAGTCACAAAGTAGTTGAATTAGAAGTCAACAAGTAATTAGTTTGACTTGACTAACTACAATGCAGTGATAATATAAACTGAGAAGGTGCGATTAAAATGGGGACATAACCTATTTAAGGATGTGAGTATTTAGAGAGGACGTCTCTTCAAAAGAAAATGATATAAAAAGGGGAGGATGATTGAATAGGTAGGGTGTGAAGAAAGAAGTGAGTATAGAAAAGAGCATTCTATGAGGGAAATATATAATCAGATCTATCAATCTAATATATGGATATCAAAACTATAAAATAGTGGCATATGTTGTATGAAGAAAAAATGTATATAGACTAAGTTTAAATGTATGTACTATGTATCAATTATCCAAGGTCCAAATGCCCTAATAATACTTTTTCTCAAATTATAGCAAGACCATAAACTTTTTATCCATCCAAGCTTAAATCAAACATCTTAGCAAGTTATAGCAAATCAACATGCATAAATAAAACATGCAAGATCAACACATGACACAATGATTACATGGAAACCCAATTTGGGAAAAACCACTAGTAACATGCTACTTGATTCTCACTCTTCTAAAGTGATGCCCTATTAAAAGTTTGTCCTGTTAAAGGCTTACAACACACTGTTAAATGTGACCTTGTTAGAGGATTTCACCAAACTATTAGGAATGGGTCTGGTCAAAGGACTTTAGATCATTCACTTGGAATGTCACCCTGTTAAAGGATTTATAACATGGCCATTAAACCAACCTAAGTCCATAGGATTTAAACTAACTGTTACAATTGCTAGAGAGTAACAATAGTGGCTTTTTGATCGGATACAACTTACAACATATCTTGCAGATTTCATATCACTCTTCAGTTCAATCCTTTTGCTTGGCTTTAATCACTTCAGATCTAACTATGTATGAGAAATGTTAGTATGCCAATAGAAACCAAATTTAAATAAAGCTTCTACAAACTAAACAAAATTCATAAACTTCAAGATAGACTAAGATGAGCTCTCAATTGAGAATATGAGCCATTAATGGACTCTCTCAATAAGAAGCTCTCTTGTTGAGTGGCTTTGTCTAAATAGATAGGCTGTACGCTCAAGCTTATGCTTCAAAAATGGCTTTAAATGGAGTGGAAATTTGGGTGTGAGTGTATGGTTTTGATGTAAAATGGCTTCTTAAAATGGCATTATGACTTTAGTTCATGTATTGTGTTATTTTGCAAAGGGGAAGGATCCAATTTATAGGCAAGAGGCTTGAGGGATTGAGGGCTAAGATGCAAGGATGGGAAAAAGCTCATGGAGGGCTTAGATTGCATGAGAAGAGAGCACATGGATTGTGCTTCCTTACAGCCAATCAGGGAGTGACACATGTCACAGGTTGAGAGGATGGAGGAAAGGGGAAGGATGAGTCAACAAAGGAGGCTCAAGGGATAAAATCTTCATAAAGACCCTCATAATGACTTGTAAGAGCAATAAAAGGGCTTGGAAGAGTCATTTATGGCCTAGTGGACTTCATAAAGTTTTATGGTTGAGATATTTTGAGGGAGATGAGAGAAATTTTGACTTGGGTTGATTAGGAGGGTTTTAAGCTTGCTTAGGCTTGTGCAAATGATTAGAGGATGGATTAGGATGGTTTAGGATTAGCTTAGGGATAGGCAAGTGGATGGCATTTAATGAGGGTGGGTGAAGGAGGAGATATTTGTTAACTTTGGCTTGGGTTAGGAAGTTTTAACTCATGTTTAGGGAATGTGACAAGGTTAGGAGAGGATTAGGATTAGCTTTAAAGACATCTTCTAGAAGAGTCTAGACTTTGGATGAGGATAAAGACTTTCTAGAATAGTCTAGAATTTCCTAGGATGAGGATGAAGACTTTCTAGAAGAGTCTAGAACTTCTTAGGATGAGGATAAATTAGATTTTTAGGAAATAAATAAAGTTTTATTTATTTCAAGGGTTTGGGTTGAGGAGATATTTATTAAAACTTTGTTTAATAAACATGAGGATTAATATTTAATCTTAATTAAATATTTTGAGTTGGGATTAGGGGTAGGAAATGATGTGATTAGCCTTTAATAAAAATTAAAGAAGGATTAGAAGATTTTGGAAGAGGTTAGTGGTCTTAAGGAAATTGGCCAAGTTTTGGGCAAAAAATAAATTTTTTATTTATTTTGGGTTTTTTGGTCAATTTATTAATTAAATAATTAATAAATAAGGAAATAATGTTTAAATAAGATTTAAACATTTTTGGGAGGGATTCCTTAATTAAATATTTTTAATTAAGATAAAGGGATTTAATGGCATAAAAATAAATTAATTAATTAAATAATTAATTAATTAATAAATGATGATGTCATCAGAAATTTTTCAAAAAATAAAAATACTTTATTTTCTAAAGGTTTTTAGGTGTCTACATTTTGCCCCTCTTTGATGTGATGCCACAAGTGGCATGGCATCAAAGATAAGACAATAAGATGCCCAAGGCTAGAGCAGAAGAGGAGAGAATGGACTGCAAGATGCCCCCTCAAGAAGGCGGCGGGGAGATAAAGCGAGGCTCGACGACTTTTTGAAAAGTACAAGAATCCGAGATGAGCAAGAAGACTCAGATTGGCAAAGAGAAGGGGCTGAATTAGCTCAAACTCTCACTATGGGAGAATGATAAAGGGGAATCAGATGCATAAGAGGAAGCAAGCTTAAGACCTCAGGGATTGCAGAGGATGAAGGAGCGAAGCACTATAAAAGGAATCCAGGATGGGGAGATGGATGAGGGGATTATAAAGCTGATGCAATAGGATTTCAAAGAGTCAGATTGGCGGAAGATGGGTTTCGGAGATCCCTAGGACTAGGATTGTGGATCTCGAAAGATGAGGCTTGGTGGATTGATTTGGATTGGTGGATCCCTAAGACTAGGATTGTGGATCCCTAAAGCTAAAGGTGAGGAGTGATTCAAAGAGATACAGATGCATAAGCTGGGGTAGGAGAGATGAATATTGGATATGGATGGGAGATAATGGAGATGAAGAAAAACCATTGAAGCTTTTTCAGTGGGGGGATACTTCAAAGAGAAGTACCACCATGTAGTTGAGCACTAGATTTTCTATAGGACTATTGGTTAATTGCCAAGGTTACCAAGAACATCAAGGCCTTTTCACCAACTGTCCAGAGGACTGATGAACTGACTCAAAACAAACACGCAAGGATTGCCCTAGCATCACACATGATTCCTAAAGGAAGCAGCGTGGAACCAACATTGGGTAACCCACAAGAAGAAAAAACAAACAAACAAAAGACATGATCAAGACCTTACGCTCAGATTGCCCCATTCACAGTATACCATGATATGGAAGATCGTGGCAACCTTGAGGAGGGAACAAGGAGATTGTTTGGAAAAGATACTTCAAGAACCAAAAGGGAAGATTCTAAATCAAAAGAAAGTGAAAATCCAAAAGAGAAACATTTTCCAATGAGATGGGTAGGATGAGGTACTAACAAACCAAGATCAGACATGAGGAAAGCTATATCCTATAAGGATCTATCGAAGAGCACCTAAGTTGGTGGATCTGGATGAGTGATGCATCTGGCAAGCTGAACTAAAAAGGATAACACTTTGGTGATAGGATATCTAACTAAAGGATGCATTAGAATAGCTAACCAAGATGTACGATGTGTGCAAGATGCTGATCAAGGAGGAACTGACACAAAAGCTGGATAGATACAATGGTACTAAGCTAAAGAGGATGTACAAGCTGATGGACCAAGATATGTTACAAATGTACAAGTTTGTTCATGTTTTGGTTTTTGTGAGATGGAAATTTTTATGAAGGATGGGATGTCTATAATAGGTGATAGGTGGATAGGTAGATGGTTTGCAAAAAGCTTAAGTGAAAATGGGGTTTTGTGTGTGCACGTGATAGTATACAAGCTAGGATACAAGATTATTTACAGGCTGGAATATGGTACAAACTTTGGACAAGATTCGGACATACAAGGTATGGTGCAAGATTTACAAGGTATAATACAAGCTTTGGTACAAGATTTTACAAGCTGAGGTAGAAGATTTTACAAGCTGTACAGGAGGTATTTACAAGCTCCAATAGATTTGGGATATTTGGTTGGAACACCAAGGGAACAAGCAGGTGTTTAATGGGATGGTGGGTGAATGGATGAGGGATAGGATAGTGATAGATAATGGATTAGTCTTAGTACACAAGGCACCTGAATTACCAGGTTTTCACCAAGGTACCTATCCAAGGTGCTTGAATTGCCAAGTTTTCACCATTGGATGCTTATTTCTCTTTACTATATATATATATATATATATATATTGTATTTTTCAAAAGTTGGGTATACCAAGGATCTTCAAGCATATAACTTCTTGAGATGAATGATGCTAGTAGGATCATTCAAGAGTTCTCCTTCTAGTGTAGATAGCTGATAGGCTCCAAAGCCAAAGGAAGTAGTGACAACATAAGGACCAAGCCATGTAGGTTCAAACTTGCCTTTCTTTTCTCGATTTGCTTGGACTTTCATGTTTTCTTTGAGGACCATGTCACCTAACTGAAAGTGTCATGGAAGCACCTTCTTGTTGAAATTCCTTTTGAGATGAGTTTGATAGACTGTGAGATGATCATAGGCTTGTTGTCTCTTCTTGTCTAAGAGATCTAGCTGGGTGAGCCAAGCTACTCTGTATTCTTCATCTGATATTTGCCCTTGCAAAGATATGTGCAAGGAGGGATGTTCAACCTCTATAGGTAGTACCGCTTTGGCACCATAGACTAGGGAGTATGGATTTGTGCCTATGGATGTATGGAAGGAAGTTTGATTGGCCCATAGGGCTAGATTTATTTGTAGGTGCCAATCACGACCGAAATCATTGACAACTTTCTTTAGGATTTTGAGGAGGGTTTTGTTAGTTTCCTCTACCTGGCCATTACCTTGTGGGAAATATGGGCTAGAAAAGCGGTGATGGATGCAGAGGGAAGTGCATAATTCTTCCATGTTGAGATTTTCAAAGTTACCTCCATGGTCAGTGAAGATGGTGGATGGGATGCTGAAGCAGCAAACAATGTGGTACAAGATGAACTTGGAGACCTGAACTCCTATAGCTGAGACTAGGGGGACTGCTTCCACCCATTTAGTGAAATAGTATGTAGCTGTTATTATCCATTTATGTCCATCAGATGAGAGGGGTGTTATAGTTCCAACTAGATCAAGGCCCCAACAAGCAAAAGGCCAAGGTGGTGCAATAGGCTGTAGATCCTATGCTGGAGCGTGCACAAGATTTGCATGCTGCTGACATGGGAGACACTTTCTAAAAAAGTCACATGAGTCTTCTTCAATGGTAGGCCAATAGTAGCCTAGTCTAAAGATTTGTCACGCTAGGACAATACCACTCATGTGGGCACTGCAAAGTCCAGAGTGTACTTCTTTTAACACCATCGCAGCCTCATTTTGGTCTAAACGTCGAGAGAGAGTATCGTGATAACCCCGACAATATAGGATATTGGCTATGATAACATAGTGGGAGGATTTTTGGATGAGGTTTTGGCATTGGGTACGTGTGAGGTGAGGGGATATGATACCATCATTAAGGTAAGCATGAATCTCATGATACCAAGGGGATTGGGGACCAACCAAGATACAAACACAGTTTGACTCCTCATTCGCATAGGCGGGTGTGAGGAGCTACTCCACTAAAAACTCTTACTGTGTAGCTGCTTGGGAATTTCCAAGAATGAGCCCATAGTAGCCATAGCATCTGTTGCTTTGTTCTATATTCGAGGCACTTGTGTAAACTGAAGCCTTGTAAAATGCTGGGTCAGCTGATCAACTAGCTCTTTGTAGGGTAATAGCTTTTCATCTTTGGTTTGATATTCATTTAGGGCTTGCTTGATGATGTGCTAAGAATCGCCAAAGATTTGTAGCTCATCAATGTTCCATTCTGTAGCTATCTTTAATCCTGCTATGAGGGCCTCATATTTGGCTATATTGTTGGTGCTAGGTAATTGTAGCTTGAAGGCTTTTGGAATGTAATCTCCTTGAGGTGTGACCAACAATATTCCTACCCCTGATCCATGAGATGTGTATGAGCCATCAAAATAAAGTTTCCATGGGGGTTGTTCTTCAATTAGATAGATATGCTCATCTATAAATTCTATGATCAACGGATAAGCATCTATTAGAGGCACATCAGCTATATGATCTGCTATAGCTTGCCCTTTGATTGCCTTTCTGTCCACATACTAGATGTCAAATTCACTAAGGAGCAAAACCCATTTGGCCAAACGGCCTGTAAGTGCTGTTCTGGAGAGCATATACTTGAGAGGGTCGATCTTGGAGACTAGTTGGATGGTATGACTAAGCATGTAATGGCGAAGATTTTGAGTTGAGAAAACAACTGCCAAGCAAGCTTTTTCCGTAGAAGTGTAATTGAGTTCATAACCAACTAGGGTTCTACTGATGTAATAGATGGGTCTTTCTCTACCGTAGTCATCGAGTTGTGCTAGAAGTGCCCCTAGAGTAGTAGGCATTGCTGATATGTACAAAATTAGGGGACGACTAGGAACTGGTGGAACCAAGATAGGGGGATTGATGAGATACTACTTGAGATGGTTGAAGCTGCGCTGACATAAAGGATCCCACTTGAAGTTCTCATCCTTCTTCAGTAAATGTGAAAATGGTGTACACTTATCTGCAAGCTGTGAGATGAAGCGCCGAATAGATTGAAGCTTTCCCTAAAGAGAACAAAGCTGTCGTAGTGTCTGGGGAGGAGGCATGTCTAAGATAGCCTTGACCTTCTTGGGGTCGATCTCTATACCTCGTTTAGATACTATAAAGCCTAGAAGCTTGCCAGATGTGACCCCAAAGAAACACTTCTTGGGATTCAGCATGAGATGATATTTGGCTAACCTGTCAAAGACTTTCTCTAGGTTAGCAAGATGATCCATGAAGGTATGAGACTTGAACAAGATATCATCCACATAATCCTCCAAAATTCTATGGATGAGATCATGAAAAATGGTTGTCATAGCTCTTTGATAGGTAGCCCCAGCATTCTTTAGGTCAAAAGGCATCATGTTGTAACAAAAGGTTCCCTAAGGGGTAGTGAATGTTATCTTATGCTGATCCTCTTCTGCAATCTTGATCTGATTATACCCAAAAAATCCATCCATGAGGGACAGAATTTCATGTCCAGCTATAAGATCTATGATCATATCTATGTTGGGCAAGGGAAAATCATCCTTTGGACAAGCTTTGTTAAGATCTCTGAAAGCAATGCAAATTCTAATGTCACCGAAAGGTTTAGCAATGGGGACCATGTTAGAGATCCACTCTGAGTAGTCGATAGGTTGGATAACCTTAGCAGCTAACATTCTTTCTAATTCAGCTTTGACCAATAATGCCACCTTGGGGTGCATTTTTCTAAGCTTTTGTCTGACGAGCTTGATCTTTGGATCGACTGCAAGATGATGAACTACAAGCTTTGGATCAAACCCTGGCATGTCCTGATATGACCATGCAAATCGGCCAATGTTCTCTCTTAAGACCTCAAAGAGGAGATCAACTTGGTCTTGTGATAGGGATGCAGCAATGTGAACAAGCCTAGGGATCTTTGAAGAACCGATGTTGACTTCCCTAGTATCCACAATTAGAATAGAAGATATCTCTAGTTGATTATCTTGAGGAGGTAATGCTAAATCCTCATGTTCTGCTTGTGGCTCTAGATGCTCTTGCTAAGGGGTTCTCTTCACTACCTTAGCTAGTCTCAGATTCACCTTAGTTCTAGTTTTGGGTGTATCGGAACTAGGTTGGGGATTTTCTCCAAAATACCCCTTGGGATCTAGCTTGTAGATATAGGCAAAATCTGGCTTTGTTTTCTTGTGAGGTGTTTCAGCTCCCATGAATCTCAAAAGTGCTTCCTCTAATGTGAAATCATCAATGTGTATGACACTTGGTTGGTCCCAATCTATGAGTTGTGGATGGGCGAGTGGTAGGTAAATTAGGTGGATGGATAGTTCTTGGAGAACAGAGTCTCTGAGGGAGATTTGGTCTAGGCTATTGTCGTAGGCTCTCTTTTCAACTTCCTCAGGAATGTCTTTGATTTTGACAAGGTCGCTATGAATGTTTGAAAAAGTGTGACCGTTCTCATTGGTGCCCCCAGTTGTGGGTATGCCAAAGCCAAGACCTGACTTCGATTCCCACTTGTGTGTGTCGATGGGACACTACATGCCTCTTTCTTCTAGTCCTAGACCACCACCTTGATAGTTCCATTTGTCAGTGATGAGCTTATGTTCTTGGGGATACTTTTGGCTGAAGTGATCAAGGCGTGCCTAATTCCTTTGAGGTGCATCCTTGTGTAACCAATTGTTGATATCTAGAGTGAGCTCCTCATGAAGAGGGATTTTTGAGGATACAAAGGTTGTTGGGCCAAACTATTTGTATCGAGGAGGTGGAATCTCCTTAGCTTTGTGATATGTCGATCGTCCATGGGCATGTGGATCAAGTGGGAGTGCCCCAACAACAAATGTATTTGATAGACTATACTCTCCACAACCCTTGTTATTGATCTTCACGGTAGATAGGGTAGAGGCGAGGATGGTTTCTGGGTCATTACAAGTGTGGGATGAGCTGGCAATGGATGTGCCAATATCAATTCCAGGCCAATGGTTTTATATGAGGCTTCAACTACATTGCAGTAAGCAAAGGGTTCTGGATCGGCATGGATGGTTACCTCAGTGCCTTGATGTAGAAATTTGACGCACTGGTGGTAAGTGGATGGAATGGCTTTCATGGCATGAATCCATGGACGAATGAGGAGGATGTTGAATGGTAGGTTTAGATCAATAACATGGCAGAGTGTCTCTTGGATGACGGGCCCAACCTTGATTGGTAGCAAAATAGTTCCTTCTGTGGTTCTTTCCAAGTTGTCATAAGCTTTGATGGTGATAACCTCACTGATGATATCTGCCTCAGTATACCCAGCTTGTTTTATGAATTTTAGGGTGCAAATATTCAAGGCTGATCCATTATCTATCATTACTCTTTTCACAGCAAAATTGGATACCATGATGGCTATGCGAAGTGAAAGGGTGTGATCTGGCTCGACCACGAGCATGTTGGTGGGTTTGAAAGATAGGGCACATGAGGATGAAAGGTGTCCAACAAGACTATGAAAATCAGTAGCATTGATATCAAATGGGACATGGGATTCTATGAGAGCACTGTCAAGGATGTTATTGTACATAGGACTAGTGCAAAGAAGGTCTAAAATGGAGATTTGGGTTGGCATGTTCCCAAGGTGTTCCAAGATATTATACTGGCTTTTTGACAGAGTTGATGGTGCTGGTGAAATTGGTGGGCCTGCAATGTTAAATTGCGCTCTTCGAGTGGTGACTGCACACTCATTGTTTGGTCCTTGGATATTGATAACATTGATAGAAGGCTCCTTCTTGGATATACAACCTATAAGGCTACCATAGTCTATATAGGATGAAGTGTGGTCATTTTTCTTCCCATGCTGTTGGTTTAGCTGATGGTTGTTGGTGTTGTTGTTGTTGGTTTGGATAGGTGCTTTTCTAAGATTTTGGTTGTTGTGTGGAGGAAAAGCATTTTGATAGATCTGTAAGCCTGCATTGGGAGAGGTTTGGGCACCAATAGTGATTTTCTTCCGATCAATGAGGTCCTGCACATAGTCTTTCAGTTTCATGCATCTGAGGGTAGTGTGACCTTTTACCCTATGAAATTTGCATTACTCATTCTCTTTGTACCATGCAGCTTTGGATTGGCTTGGGTCAATTTGTTGGGTAGCAGGAAATTTGATGAGGTTTTCCTTGACTAATTTCTCAAAAATGACATCTAATGGCTCACCAAGGGGTGTATAGTTTCTAGGTGTAGGTTGGAATCTGGGCTTTTGTCCTACAGCTACATTGATGGCATTAGCTTGATTGCTAGACCCTTGGAAGTTGGTTCTTGGATTGTGGTTTTGATAGCTTTGGTTATTCTATTGTTGGTAGTTGATACTTTGTTGATTGTTTGGTTGATATGGTGGGATGGACTGGTTGTGAGAAGGACCAACAATATTCACATGTCTGGTGTCAGTGACGCCATCTGTTGCAATGTTCTTGTTTTTTTTCCAATATCTAGACTTGTCATTGGAATGTGATTGATTTTGGTTGGCCTCTTTGTAAATCTTGACCACACCATCTTTAATGAGTCCTTGCTTAAGGATCATTCCTTGCTCTTTGATATCTTTATAGGTCTGCAAACAGTTCATGGTCATGTGGTGAGCCAAGCTGGGATGGACATTATCAATAAACATTTTCACCACATGGCGCTTTGGCAAGGTGCAGGATATGCGGGTGGTAAGGGTTTCCCATCTTTGCAGGTATTCAACAAGGCTTTCTCCACCTTTTTGCATAGTGTGGACAAGGTCAACTATTGATAACTCTGTTTTAACAAGATGGGCATATTGGGCTACGAATGCCTCAGATAATTCAGCAAAGTTTTTAATTGTGTCATAGGGGATTCTATAAAACCATTCAAGAGCTGGTATAGCCAAGCTTTTGGGAAAAAGGCGCAAGAGGAAGACATCATTATATGCTATGTCCTGGCAGTGCATGTAAAATTATTTGATATGTGTGACAGGGTCTCCTTTTCCTCTGAATTTATCAAATTTGGGTACCTCAAAGTGTTTGGGAAATGGTGTCATGGTAATGGCTCTGTCAAATGGGTAAGGACACACATTCTCAAACTTGAATGTCTTCAAATCATTCCCTTCTTGGATGGCTTTTAGAGCTATCTTCATTTGCTCCCATTCTGAATTGATAGGTGATGGCTGGGGTGCCCCCAATGTAGGAGTGCCTTAAGGTAGGTATGTGCTAGATGGGGCCACTGAATATGGATGGCTGTGAGGTATTTGCTGATAGGGATTGTACATTGTTTGGGCAGCTGCATGGTGGATGACGGGTTGTTGAGGGGGATGTGGTGCATATTGTTGCATGTGCTGTGAGGCTTTCTGTTGATATGGGATTTGAGGTTGGGATTGAGGAACATAAGCTGGCTGTGGGATAAATGAATGGCTTTTTGGAGGTAAGGTATAAGATGGTTGTGAAGCTTGGGGAAAGGATCGGGGGGCTTGTGGGGTTTGACCAAGGTATGTGGGCTGCGCCCCCATTTGGGATGGTACCTGCAAATAATTGGTGTTTGGCTGGATTGGTGGGTTGCCTCCTAGAAGTGGCATTGAAAAGTAGTTGGTAATAGGAGTTAATGGATTAGTTGGTGGTGGAGGTGGTAGGAATTGAAAGCTAAGAAATGGAATTGATGGGGTTTGATAGCTTGGTGGCTGGATTTTGAAGCTTGGTAGAGTGGTGGTGGGAGCTTGGGTCACTTGAGAGCTAGGCAAAACATTGGTAGTAGCTTGTGGGGTTTGATAGCTTTGTGGAGTGAGGGTAGTAGCTTGTGGATTTTTGGCTAATGGCACTAAGCTTCCAAGACCTAATGGAAATGATGGGATTATGCTTTGGGCTGTGGTGAACAAGATGGGGGTGATGAAAGGTTTATTACTTGGCCCCATGGGAAACTTCCCTATTGTATATTTTTGAGGTTGGCCAAGGATGCTAGCACTGATTTGGGAGATGGGTGGATTTGGAAGGTTAGGTTGGGGAGCAGCAACAGCAATAGTGAAGGGGGTGAACAGTGAGGTGTTTTGTGTAAAGGGGGTTGAGAGCGGAGAGGTATGAACTAAGGATAGAGTGGTGGTGGCTGGTTTGGCTTGCGGCATGGAGATTTCAGCTTGGGTGGATGATGGTATGTTTGGCTCTGTTGGATCATATGGATTGGCTGGAAGCTCTTTTTTTGGCATATATTGAGGATAATTTGGATCATAAGAGCCTATGGGTGGTGGCAGCTGCCCAAACAATGAGTGAGATGGATTTGATAATGGAGGGGGTCTTCCAAAGTCAAAGGTTCCTAAATTGTCCCTTCAAAAATTAGCCATTATTGTCTCTTTGTTCTTGTCTATAATGCATTTACCAATACTGCATTTCCTGGTTGGTTCATGAAAGCTTCAATGTCAGTAGATGATGGCATAGCTTTCTCTGGGCTGAAGGATGGATGAGTACTCAAGGGGGGTGAGGCTATTCGATCCAAATGATAGGGCTCCATTGTTTCTTTCTTCTTGGCTAAGCGAGTGACGAGTGGCATGAAAAATGCTCCTAGGGATGAGATGCAACAAATGCTAGTGGATGCAAAAGGGAGGAAGGCTTTTCTATGCAAATGATTTCCTAGGTTGAGGCAAAGCTATATGACAAAACTTAAGGAAGATTGGGTTGGGGATTCTAACTTCAAAGATATGTTGCCAAAGCACAAAAGGTTTGCTTTCCTATGTGCAAGCTTGGTGGTGATTGTGTCAACTTAAGGATAGACTGATGATCCTTTAGGAAGAACACGAGATTGACCACTTATAGATCCCAACCTTTAGCTCAAGGTGATGAGGGATAACAAGTGGAAAAGCTAGATTACCCTAGAAAAAGCTTTGTCAAAGGGATAACCTTGGTGAGATTGGTGGTTTTGAAAGATTTTAGGAATGGCAAACTTTTAGCAAGGTGACAACAATTTTTGAAGGCTTGGATGTGAAGATTTTGGATTGCTGGCTAGATGGTTTGGTCCTAAATGAGATGGATGAGCTAATAATGCTTAAGGGGATAACCTAAGATGGCTAACTTTTCTACAAAGATGACTCCAAGGTGAAGGTTATCCAAGAAGGTGTGGAGAAACAAGGGTTTCTAATCATAGAAATCATGCCTAGTTGGTAAGGCATAAGTAGGATTAACTCCTGGATGTTGGCTAAATTTGATGGTGCGCTCTAAGCAAGCCTCTTGAAGTGCTTTGTCAACAGCTTTATCCTCTGCTTTGTGGAGTTTGGCAATTCGAGGACTTGGTGTTAGTTCCTTTCTCTTGGTTGAAAGTTCTTGGTATGCCTGAGATGGTTTGAGTTTAACTTTATGAAACTTTTGTTTGAGTTTGGGTTGCTCTGACATCAATTCTTGAATCTGCTTGGCTTTGAGAGACCTCGATTATTTTGCTTCAACTTGTTCAACTTCTAGAATAGGCAGTGACTACGCTAAGTGTACCCTAAGCTAGGATTGACCAAGCTTGGAAAACATTCATTCAACAAATAAAAAAGAAAGTAATAGATAGGAACAACTAGATAGAAGTTTTTGATTTTTAGAATGTGATACTTGCGCTGAAGAGTGTGTATGTTTTACAAATGTTTCGATCAGTCACTTCAAACACATTAACACTCTAGATGGTTGTCTACAAGGCTGACAGTTGGTTTAGCTAAGGAGTCCTCGATATACCCAAAGGTACGTGAGGCCCAAATCTATAGATGAAATGAACAAGATGTCACACAGCCTAGAGGAGTGGTAACCCACTTCTCCTCTTTCACTTCTCAAGGATATAAAGTTCCTTGAGGCTTAGCCCAAGTGACAAAAATCTTGATTCCAAGAGAGGTGTCTTTCGATCCACCTCTCGATTCTTATACTCTGCTAGAACGCTAGAGTTGAGGTCGCCCAAGGGGTGATGAAATCCCCAAGCAGGCCTCCTAAAAAGAAACAAGGTTTTGGATCCTAATCTTATGCACCCAAGATGGCCTCGAAAGATGACAAGGGGAGAGAAGACTTGGATGACCTTGGGCTAAAAAAAACATGCTTGTTCTTTTACCAACTAACTCTTATATGTGCTAATCTAGACTTTGCAAGCACTAATGTTTAAGAGACAATGTTCAATTCCAACTTGAAGTGCCAACAAAAGTAAATTGATCAAAGAATGCAAACAAGAATAAGAGTTAGGGTCAACAAAAGCAAACTCGCACGCCTAGAGGCCCTCCACTTCAAGTGTCGATTAATTTCCTTTAAAGCATTCAAGAGTTGGTGTGATTTTGTTTTAATCCCAAAGCAAAGATGTGTGAGACTCGATTTGTCAAGTGTGCGCCTGGAGGCCCTCCACGTCAATAGTTGTTCAATTTTAGTGCCCAAACTTGAAGTGTGATCGATTTAATCTAGAGTTTTGGTCTTTTAAATTTTTTGACAAAGTTAAAGAAAACGTTCAAAGACCAAGTGAGTGAGTTAGATTGTGGAACATTTAACACCTTTTTCAAGTAGACCCATCCCCATAAATGGCACTGAAATTGCAACCAATGGTTGAATTGATGGGTGATTAGAAAAGAGGTGAGTCCAAGGAACTACTCAAATTGATTTTTGTAAATTTGTATTTAACTTAACAAAGTTTCTTAAATGTCAAAAAATCAAACTTTACCTAAATTGCATGTGGAAAAGAGATTTGTTTTGTTCAATTTTAGAAGCTCCAAATGAAGTGTTTGATATTGCAATGGTTAATTGATCCTTGGCATTCAAGATTGGATTTTTTGTTTTAATCATGCATTCATAAAATAAAAAAAACTTGATTTTAATCCATGTCACTCAAGAGTGATTTTAGCAACATGCATTTAAAGACAAGTGATTAAACATTCAAGTTTTTTCCTTTGAGCATTCAAGATTGAGATTTTGTGTGTTGTTTTAAGAACTTTGAAGTGCTTTTTTTAAACCTTAGATCATTCAAGATTGTTTTGGACTCAAAAGTGAAAATGACTCTTTGGACTTTGGTTTTCATTCAAGATTTTGTGTTCTAGTTTGCATATTTTAAGCCCAAAAATGATATTCCTAGATTGTTTTGATGCATGAAAAACCTAAGAAACATTCAAGATTTTGCAACAAGACATTTGTTTGAAACCAATAACAAAACTTTTAGGACAATTTTTGTTAACCATTTAGGACTCTTAGTTTTCATGAGATTTTTAAAAGAACTTTAAAATATTTGCAAATGAGGTTCATTTTATCCTTGATTGATGCTGTGAGTTTGACTTAGATTTTAGTGTGCACTTAGTGTTGATTTTGAACCTTTTGAAATGCAAACTTGAAGTTCTTTTTAAATTCCCAAAAATGAAGTGTTCCTAACTTTACATGAATGCATCTAAAACTTTGATGTTGCAGGGATGCAAATGATTGGATTGTTTTAGTTTCACTTGTTAAAATGCTCTTTTTTTTTTTTGCAAATTTTTAGTTTTTAATGGATTTAAGTATGATTTAGGGGTTCATTTTAAGCAATAAAAAGAAGTGTGTATGATTTTTCTTCCTTAAAAAAAAATGGCCAAGATCTCCCACAAGAAGAAGAAGAAGAAGTAGATGGAATAAGAAGAATATAGACAAGAAGAGGAAGAAGAATTCCAAGTGCTTTGTCCACCTATAAGCTTGAAAAATCTGCAAACACTATGAGATAGATTATGAGTTTCTTTGTCTTTTTCGTGCTCATGTGGACCTACAAAACCAATTTATACAATCCTACCAATCACACAAACAAGCAAAATTAGCCAAAATCAGCAAATGACATACAAAACTTGACTAAAAAAGCTAATGAAGATGACCCATGCAGGGTCCCACCGGGCGTGCCAAAATGTATATGAGAAATGTTAGTATGCTAATAGAAACCAAATTTAAATAAAGCTTCTACAAACTAAACAAAATTCATAAACTTCAAGATAGACTAAGATGAGCTCTCAATTGAGAATATGAGCCATTAATGGACTCTCTCAATAAGAAGCTCTCTTGTTGAGTGGCTTTGTCTAAATAGATAGGATGTATGCTCAAGCTTATGCTTTAAAAATGGCTTCAAATGGAGTTAGAATTTGGGTGTGAGTGTATGGTTTTGATGTAAAATGGCTTCTTAAAATGGCATTATGACTTTACTTCATGGATTGTGTTATTTTGCAAAGGGGAAGGATCCAATTTATAGGCAAGAGGCTTGAGGGATTGGGGGCTAAGATGCAAGGATGGGAAAAAGCTCATGGAGGGCTTAGATTGCATGAGAAGAGAGCACATGGATTGTGCTTTCTTATAGCCAATCAGGGAGTGACACATGTCACAGGGTGAGAGGATGGAGAAAAGGGGAAGGATGAGTCAACAAAGGAGGCTCAAGGGATAAAATCTTCATAAAGACCCTCATAATGACTTGTAAGAGCAATAAAAGGGCTTGGAAGAGTCATTTATGGCCTAGTGGACTTCATCAAGTTTTATGGTTGAGATATTTTGAGGGAGATGAGAGCAATTTTGACTTGGACTTGATTAGGAGGGTTTTTAGCTTGCTTAGGCTTGTGCAAATGATTAGAGGATGGATTAGGATGGTTTAGGATTAGCTTAGGGATAGGCAAGTGGATGGCATTTAATGAGGGTGGGTGAAGGAGGAGATATTTGTTAACTTTGGCTTGGGTTAGGAAGTTTTAACTCATGTTTAGGGAATGTGACAAGGTTAGGAGGGGACTAGAATTAGTTTTAAAGACATCTTCTAGAAGAGTCTAGACTTTGGATGAGGATAAAGACTTTCTAGAATAGTCTAGAATTTCCTAGGATGAGGATGAAGACATTCTAGAAGAGTCTAGAACTTCTTAGGATGAGGATAAATTAGATTTTTAGGAAATAAATAAAGTCTTATTTATTTCAAGGGTTTGGGTTGAGGAGATATTTATTAAAACTTTTTTTAATAAACATGAGGATTAATATTTAATCTTAATTAAATATTTTGAGTTGGGATTAGGGGTAGGAAATGATGGGATTAGCCTTTAATCAAAATTAAAGAAGGATTAGAAGATTTTGGAAGAGGTTAGTGGTCTTAAGGAAATTGGCCAAGTTTTGGGCAGAAAATAAATTTTTTATTTATTTTGGATTTTTTGGTCAATTTATTAATTAAATAATTAATAAATAAGGAAATAATGTTTAAATAAGATTTAAACATTTTTGGGAGGGATTCCTTAATTAAATATTTTTAATTAAGATAAAGGGATTTAATGGCATAAAAATTAATTAATTAATTAATTAATTAATGATGATGTCATCAAAAATTTTCAAAAAATAAAAATACTTTATTTTCTAAAGGCTTTTAGGTGTCTACACTAACAACTTGTCTTCCTCTCAAGCTTCATCTCCTTGAATCTTCTTACTCATCATACCAATGCATCCATATCTGGGGTTTTCTTATCGAAATAGAGTAACTATGCTCTCTTTCTCCTTAGCACCTCCTTCAGCACTTTATGATTTCATGCTTGACCACCTCTCTCTCTTATGAATCGTAGCCTTATGATTCCTTAAATAGAAATCTAATTTTCCTTTGCCGCTCGATTCACCCTCTCTAATTTTAGGGTTTCAAATGGATTAGGTAGGATATAATGTATCTACCCCATATCTTGCTCTTATCTAAAAACTTTGTCTAGAGTCTAGTTGTATTCTCAAAAATTTTCTACATGGTGTTCTATGCCACTAGCTCATCACTCTTATCTTCTATTTAATTGACAAACTTCTAGATAACAACCTTGTCAGCTTAGATCTGGCAAATCTTTGATTTTTGAAATAATGCAGCAACTCAACACTATTGCTTTATTGATGCTCGGCACCTCTATGTCACTCAACACTTGTATCTACTTGGCACTTGTATTTTCTCGGCACCTCTATGTCACTCAACACTTGTATCTACTTGGCACTTGTATTTGCTCGGCACTTGTATCTACTGAACACTTGTATCTGCTCGACACTTGTATTTGCTCAACACTTGTATCTACTAGGCACTTGTATCTACTCAGCACTTGAAGTTTACTTGGCACTTATTAAAGTTGAATTTGCTCAGCTTCAACTAGGAATCTGTTTGACACTTACTAGCTTGCTCGGCTCTCTCTCTCTAATGAACTTAGTTAGGCTTTACAAATGACTTAGCTAAAATCTTACATCTTTGATGTGTTTCAGTGTGCCCATTCTTTGTGTCTTAGAGTATGTCATCAATACACTTTTTTATCAATGGCTTAGCTAATCCTTGTACTTCATTACAACATGATAACTTCAACCTTTCTCTAGGTGTTCTAGTTACATCTTATTCATTGCCACCACCTTGTCAATCAACCAATTGATAGTATTTGGATCACTGAAGTAAATTTCATTCCTGCAAGTAGCAAGTTTGACATCAATGACAAAAAAATGATTGAGAAAATCTTTACTAGTTCAATTTCCATTTTCAACAATCTCCTTTATAATATTTTCAATCATTTTCAACAATCTCCCTCTTTGGCATTGATGGAAAACCAAACTGATCAAGTGATCAACTTAGTTACCACCAAGATTGTATATGATTTTTGCTTCTTCCTTTTGACTGCTGCATCCTTATTACTAATCTCATATATATCTTTCAGTTTCTCCATTAATCTCCCTCTTTCATATATATCTCCCTCTTTCTAAGTATTGATCAGTTTCTACAAATTCCTCCCTCTTTGACATAAATTCCAAAGATGTAGCATCTTTAACATGCAAAATATAAGCTTTGCATCTCATGTTTTCTCCCTCTATCACCATGCTTGCGATTGATTTGGAATTTTTGCTCCTGCTGTCATCCTCTGCATCATTCTTCAAATATTTCAATGATTTGTTCCTATTGATGCAAGGCAGCATCCTTGTTATTTTATACTGCTTGAGTTAGGGGTATTACCACCAGCTTGCCTCTAAGATATTCATACGCATCCTAGGGCAATGGTTTGGTGAAGATATCTGCAGTTTGTTCCTTTGTGTGAATGTACTCCAATTTTACTTGTTTGTCTTTTACGAATTCTCTGACATAGTGATACTTGATTGCAATGTGCTTGGTTTTTGCATGCATTACTAGATTCTTTGATATGTTTATAGAACTTGTATTATCACAATACAATATCATAGGTTTAGTTACCTCTTCTTTCATTCTTTTCAATAGATGTGTGAGCCACACAATGTTTGTGCAATTTACTGCAGCTACTACATATTCTGATTCTGCAGTTGACTGGGATGTGTAGGTGTATTTCTTGCTGGTTGAAGTAACTAGCCTTTTACCTAAAAATAATGCACCTCCACTTTTTATTTTTCTATCATCAATGTTGCCTCCCCAATCTATATCTGTATATGCATTGAGTTCAAACTTCTCATTCTTTTTGTAATATAGACCAAAGTTATCAGTTCCTTTAAGATACCTCATTATTCTTTTTACTGCTATAAGATGATTTTCTATGGGATTAGTAGAGAATCTAGCTACTATTCTAATTGCTAATGCTATGTCTGGTCTGCTATGTACAACATATTATAGTTTTCCAATCATATATCTATACATTGTTTGATTGACTTCAACTGATTCATCATTTTTGGATATCTTATTTCCTATTGCCATTGTTGTGCTAACTAGTTTGGATTCCTCCAATCCAAACATTTTTAGTATCTCTTTGATGTACTTTGATTGTGTCACAAATATACCATGTTTTATTTGGCGTACTTGCAATCCAACAAAAAATATGATCTCTCCAAACATAGACATATCAAATTCATGTTTCATTTTGTCAGCAAAGCCTTTGCAAAGAACTTCCTTTCCTCCAAACACTATGTCATCTACAAAGATTTTAGATACAATAATATCCTTACCTTCTTCTGATTTGATGTACATGTTGCTATTATCATCAGTTCTTTCAAATTCTATTTGCACTAGATACTTGTGAAGTCTCGCATACCATGTTTTGGGTGCTTGTTTTAGACCATAGAGTGCTTTATGTAATTTACAAACCATATCTCTATTGTTCTCATCAACAAATCCCTCTAGTTGTTCAATATAGACTTCTTCTTCCAATATACCATTTAGAAAAGTAGATTTTACATCCATCTAGTAGACTTTAAAACCTTTATATGCAGCATATGCAAGTAAAGTTCTTACTCCTTCCATTCTAGCAATAGGGGAAAATGTTTCTCCATAGTCTAGTCCTTCTTCTTGAGCATAACCCTTGCATACTAGTCTAGCTTTGTTTCTAGTAATCTCACCATTCTCATCTAGCTTGTTTCTGAATACCCACTTGGTACCAATCACATTTTTGTCAGCTGATCTAGGAACCAAACTCCAGGTTTTGTTCTTCTTTATTTGATCAATCTCTTCTTCCATAGCTTTATACCAGTCATCATCTTGTAATGCACCATATACTATCTTAGGTTCAAGTTTTCTAATTAGACATGATTCATGTCTTAGTCTATTCCTTGTCATTGGTCTTGCATCTTTGTCACCAATTATCTGTTTAGTAGGGTGATGTTTTTTTACATATTTGGATAATCTTGGCTCTGTCCTTGTTTCCATGTTTGATCATTCAGATTCAGGATCACTATGCACTTCATTGTCAGGTTGTTCTTCATCTCTTTCATGTGTACTAACTTTAGGATCAGATTGTGCATTTTCTTCATTCTGTAACTCGTCTTCTGAATGCAACTCGGCATTCATTGGTTGTGACTCAAATGAAACTAAAATTTGTTGTTGAGTTTCAATTTGATTGACAACATCCTCATCAACAGGCATTCCTTCGTAAGAATACACAGATTTTGTATTCATCCATTCTCTTTGGTTCTTTATCTTGGACTTCTGTATGCTCATCAAAGTTTACATTTGTACTTTCCACAATTTTGTTAGTGTTAGTATTCAAACACTTGTATGCCTTACTTCTAGTGGAGTAACCAAGAAATACGCCTTCATCACTTTTGGCATCAAATTTTCCATTTCTAGCATCTTTAAGGATAAAGCATTTGCAACCAAACACTTTGAAATGTTTTACATTGGGTGAGTGATCATACCATAATTCAAAAGGTGTTGTATTTGTACCTTTCTTGACTTGTACTCGGCTCAGCGTATGAACAGCTACACTTACAGCTTCTCTCCAGTATTTTAGAGCAATAGTCTTTTCCATCATTAATGTTCTGGCATAGTCAATCACAAATCTATTTCTTCTTTTAGTAGTTCCATTCTATGGGGGAGTTCTAGGAGGTGACATTTGTCTTTTGATTCCTTTATCATTACAAAATATCTCAAATTCATTTGATGTGAATTCACCACCTCTGTCTGATCTTAGGCATTTCAAGCTCTTTCTTGTTTCCTTTTCAACTCTAGCCACAAACCACTTAAACATTTGTCAAGCATCATATTTTTGTTTTAAGAACATAATGGTCATCATACTGGAATAGTCATCAACAAACAACATTATGTATTTATCTCCTTTGTAGCTTTGTACTTCCATTGGACCACATAAGTCAATATGAACTAACTCATGTACTTCTTTAGATGTATAGTTTTTTCTTTTGAAATTTGACTTTTTCATCTTTCCTAACTAACATTGTTTGCACATGATATTATCAGGCTTCTTCAATTTTGGTAAACCTCTGACTTTCTTCATTTTACTAATATTGACCAGATTTTTAAAGTTGACATGACATAGCCTTCTATGCCATAACCATTCATCATCCAATTTTGCAATAAAACAAGAAACAACATCCATATCAAGGTAAAATAGACTACTTCTTGTCTGATCTCCTTTTTCTATCAATTTATCATTAGTATCATAGATTTTTGCAGTTTTGTTTCCAAATTCTACTTTGCATCCTACATTGCCTAACTGTGAGACACTCAGCAAATTATAGTTTAATCCTTCAACATAGTATGCATTATCACATGAAATTTTTTCTGTGAGCTTAATGGAACCTTTTTCTTTGATTTGACATGGAGCATCATTACCAAATCTAACACTATTTCCATCATACTGATTAAAGTTAACAAACTTACTTTTATCTCTTGTCATGTGGTGAGAGCATCCACTATCTATGATCCACCTATCATTCTTGTTCATACATGTTACCAGTGCTGTAGGCTTTTCTTCATCAGATTGGTCCTTCATGGCTACATAAACAACTTCATCATCATTATCATCAGAATTTTTTTCAACAATATAACACTTCTTAGCTATGTCTTTGTAATCTCTCTTGTCATCTTCTCTTCTGTTAGCTACGTTCTTAAGAAATTACTATTAGCAATATCTTCATCCAATTGACCACTCAAGCATCTTATTGTACTTACCACATCCTTTATTCTTGTGCCATACTGAGCAGCATTCTCATTTTCCTCCATTTTCATATCATCAAATTTTCCTCTGAGGATTTATCTTTTTTCTCTTTGTACATTTTGATCTCCTCCATAGATGTCTAATAGGGCTTTCCACATTTTGAATGTAGTGTCACATCCTTTGATATCATCAAATTTAACATAGTTGAGTGCAGAGGCAATTTCCAGCATTGTCTGATTGTGTTGCTATTTGTTTTTCATATCTTCTGCAATAAGAGTACCAGTTGGATCAACATGTTTAGTAACAATTAAATTTTGGGCATAATCTCCTATGGATCCAAGATGTAGCTTCATCAAAATTTTCCATGCAAAAAATTTGTCTTTGTTGAGCTTGGGAACTTCTCTCTTAGGCATTTTGATCTTTTCTGCTTATAGTCCCTTTATACTGAATCAACACTTTGGTTCTAATACCAATTGTTAGAATTATTTAGAATAACTAAGAGGGGGGCAGGTGAATCAGTTATCCAAAGTCCAAATTCCCTAATAATACTTTTTCTCAAATTATAGTGAGCCCATAAATTTTTTATCCATCCAAGCTTAAATCAAACATCTTAGCAAGTGACAGCAAATCAACATGCATAAATAAAACATGCAAGATCAACACATGACAAAATGATTTACGTGGAAATCCAATTTGGAAAAAACCACCAGTAACATGCTACTTTATTCTCACTCTTCTAAAGTGATGCCTTGTTAAAAGCTTGCCTTGTTAAAGGCTTACAACACATTGTTAAATGTGACCTTGTTAGAGGATTTCACCAAACTATTAGGAATGGGCTTGGTCAAAGGACTTTAGATCATTCACTTGGAATGTCACCCTGTTAAAGGATTTATAACATGGCTATTAAACCAACCTAAGGCCATAGGATTTAAACTAACTATTACAATTGCTAGAGAGTAACAATAATGGCTTTTTGATCTGATACAACTTACAACATATCTTGTAGATTTTATATCACTCTTCAGTTCAATCCTTTTGCTTGGCTTGAATCACTTCAGCTTTGACAGCTTGTCTTCCTCTCAACCTTCGTCTCTTTGAGTCTTCTTACTCATCATACCAATGCATCCATATCTGGGGTCTTCTTATCGAAACAGAGTAACTATGCTCTCTTTCTCCTTAGCACCTCCTTCAGCATTTTATGCTTTCATGCTTGACCACCTCTTTCTCTTATGAATCGTAGCCTTATGATTCCTTAAGTAGAAATTTGATTTTCCTTTGTCACTCGATTCACCCTCTCAAATTTTAGGGTTTCAAATGGATCAGGTAGGATACAATGTATTTACCCCATATCTTGCTCTTATCTAAAAACTTCATCTAGAGTCTAGTTGTATTCTCAAAAATGTTCTACATGGTGTTCTATGCCACCATCTCATCACTCTTATCTTCTATTTAATTCATAGACTTCTAGATAACAACCTTTTCAGCTTAGATCTGGCGAATCTTTGATTTTTGAAATAATGTAGCAACTTGGCACTATTGGTTTACTGATGCTTAGCACCTCTGTGTCACTTGGCACTTGTATTTTCTTGGCACTTGTATCTGTTCGGCACTTGTATCTACTCAACACTTGTATCTGCTCAACACTTGTATCTGCTCAGCACTTGAAGTTTACTCAACACTTACTAAAGTTGAATTTTCTCGAGTTCAACTAGGAATCTGTTCAACACTTACTAGCTTGCTCGACTCTCTCTCTCTCTAATGAACTTAGTTAGGCTTTACAAATGACTTAGCTAAAACCTTACATCTTTGATGTGTTTTAGTGTGCCCATTCTATGTGTCTTAGAGTATGTCATCAATACACTTTTTCATCAATGGCTTAGCTGATCCTTATACTTCATTACAACATCATAACTTCAACCTTTCTCTAGGTGTTCTAGTTAGATCTTATTGATTGCCACCACCTTGTCAATCAACCAATTGATAGTATTTGGATCACTAAAGCAATTGTCATTCCTACAAGTAGCAAGTTTGATATCAATGACAAAACAATGATTGAGAACATTCTTTACCAATTCCATTTCCATTTCCAACAATCTCCTTTATAATCTTTTTAATCATTTCCAACAATCTCCATCATCTTTTCAATCATTTCCAATAGAATCCTTATGTGACATGTGATAAAGCCTCAAACCTACATTGCATGAGGGATATGCTTCAAAACATAATCAAGTAGCATCTAAAATGCCAGTTTTCCCATTTAGGTGTGACAAGTAGATAGAAGTCTTTTTGGCAAAGGTGGACTACTTATTGCAGCATGTGTTCCTAACATCCTATCAAGTTGGTTAAAACTTGTGAGCACTCTAATTAAGTTGCCATACTTAAATGTATTCATTTCATTCATTATTGATCAGATGAACAATTATAAGCCTGAGATTTGACTAGCTGCAGCAATTGGGATTTAAGCTTGTAAATTGTTTGCTTCAAACAACTAATCTATAAAAATACACACACAGATCTTTCAGAAACTTGTCAAATCAGTTGAAGCATCTAAAATTTACAAGGCTTGAATATAAATTATAATTACCTCATCTTCATCAAAAGAATGTCTGCGCTAATGAGCAAGGATGTCTGAAAGATTTGTAGGAATTGCATTCTTTGTAGATACTAAGATCAGCTTGGTTAGCCTCTAGATTCTACTCATAAGTGCTACCTTAGCTTGCTCCTCTTCTTCTAATCTTGACTACATTTTGACTTGGCCAGCATCAAGTGGTTCATAGTGTACAAATCTCAGACTCATTAACAATAGAGTATAAGTACCTAAAAGACTAAATATATATAGGTGCAATGAGATAATTTCTTTGATTCTAGTCATTTTATTATTAGGATATATTCTCAAACTGTCTTGATTAGTAATTTCACAATGCTTTAGAAATGAGTAGGAGTTTCAGTGATATATTTGCAATACATATAATAAAATAGACGACCAAATCAAATATACAACAAAGATCATTATGTATGAATAAAATTTTCATTTACAGAAAATAGATTTATAGAAAACATCAGAAGATGATCATGGAAATGATTCAATTCCATAGAAATACTTATCCAAGGTCTTTTGAAGAAGCTATGGACAAATATGCATATAATTTGTACTACCTTTCTTTAAGAAATGTCTGTCTATAGGAAATTTTATAATTTGTAATCACGCATCACAAATTTCAGGCCTCTCCTCTAGACTAATTTCTAAGGTCCTATTGGGTCTAGTAAAAATGGCCAGATTTCAAACATTAAATACAGGCAGATCCTGAAGCTCCTAGAAATCAGTACTTTAGTTAGATCATTGTGGTCTATTGATTTTTTAGTGATACTACAAAAAAAGAAGGAACTACGGATCCTTTTTCACTGATCTCTAGAAGACATACCAGATGCGGCATTTGTGAGCACTCAAATTTAGAGAGAAATGCAGTGCCAAATCTTGTTATCCCACTAAAAAGTATATCTTCTTGCACTGCGATTGTATTTCTTGGAACACTTCTATGATTGGGCCCTAATTATAAATAAAGAAAATATAATTCCTACTTAACCTTAAGAATATTCTAGGTAATAAACTAGCAAGCTCAAATTCAAGGTATCCAAAAAAGCAGATCCATGTCAAAAAGAAAAGTTCTTGTCTAATAGCTAAGGTATCCTAAAACTAAATGAAGGAAATTTGTTATCAATAAAACTCAAATATCAAAAGAAATTTTGTGTAGTGCATCAAATGCAAGCACATAACAACAAAAAATGAAAAATGATGAAAACTACAAAATAATGTGAACACAAATCCAAGAGATCACATGCCATCTTTCAACCAAAAAGAACAAACCTAAAACTCCAGCTAGAAATTATTTATGAACCATCTCCTGAAAGCAACAAAAAAAGATCAAGTTCTTACCACCTGACTAGATGATAATTAAAATATTATATTTGAATTATGAACCCAGAATACCATATAGAGAAAATTCATTTCTCTGATCTCCCAAATGACCAAATCCAGGTACATTTACAAAGGTGAGCATGATCAATTCTTGTATTGGCACCATGCTATAAACATTTTTTTAGTGTTTATAAAGGTCTTATACCAAACCAAACAGAAAAAAGATTGTGGTCTAGACAATGAGGCCCATACCATGACCACAAAAAATCGATCAGTACTCGGCTCTGATCCAATGCATGATCCTACAATTAGAAGAAAACAATCAATAAAAAAATCGATTATAAGATTGAAAAACATAACATTTTTCCAGTTGTGATTTGTTGTTCTACCTAGATAATTAGTGTTCAGTATATGTTTAATAAAGGTTGTCTTTCTTGTTGAATATTGACCTAGAAGCATGACCATCAATTTGGCATCAAAGTCACTATTGGTCTGTTATGTCAAAAGAAACAAACAACTATCATTTTATCCCTTTTAAAATTTTAAAGAAAATTGAAGAGGTTAGCATCCCTCTTCAAATGATTAATGCACTTAATGTTTCCCATTTCATTCAAACCTACATTTATGGAACTTCAGGGATATCTTGAAATATTTGAACAAATCATGTTTCAGTATATTTACCAGAATGGGTGAGCAAAAATCATTGAACTGATAAGTAACCTCCAATGGCTTTAGTTTCTCTATGTAGAGTCTCTTCAAACCATCAATTATCGATGTAACTGAGCTAAGTGTTACCTGATTTAACAATGTATCAAAATAGAATTAATGATACAGAGACACAGATCCATGCTACAGAAATTTTCCACAAATAACTTTCTGAAATGTCGCAAATGACTAGGATCCCAAGGAACTCAATCACACAGGTTGGTATAATTTCACATATAATTTTTATATTTTTATTTGTTGAAAGATTATGGATGATCTAGAAGATGGAGTCTCTGAGAAGTGTTGGCTGTCGGCTAGGCTAGGGTTTTTCCCCTAGCCTATTCTTGATGTTTGATCTTTACTATTTTTCTGTTCTGTTTGGATTGTTAGCTACTGGACATAATTTGCATCGATGTTTTTGGAGATCTTCTGCAGTCAATTTTGGATTGGGGGTTTTATTGTTTGCATGGCAGGGCCTGGGATTTCTTCTCCGTTGGTGAGAACAGATGGTTCTTCTCCAACAATGCATGCAATGCAATCTGAATCGTTTTATTCAGGGGAGAGCTCCAAGCTGAAAAAAGTTAATGGTTGTCTTCCGCGTAGCCATGATCGCCCTGTTCTGGTTATTCCTCCGATGGCTGTAATGGAGGACATTGATTATTGGACCAAGCATGCTTTGATATGCAAATTTCTTGGAATCCGAATTTCCCTATCCGCTCTTGAGGCATGGATCTGCCACTCTTAGCAGGTGGAAGGTGATATGGAGATTATGTTGGTAGGGAATAGTTATTTTTTTGTTGTATTCTCTTGCATGTTTGATCGTGATCATGTTTTTGAAGGAGGCCCTTATTTCTACAACAATGTGGGGTTATTTGTCGAACCTTGGCATTCAGGTTTCAATTCTGCTAAGGATCTCCCTTCAACAGTGCCAGTTTGGGTTCGCTTGCCTCGTCTTCCCTTGGAATTTTGGCGTGAAGACATCCTTCAACAAATTTCTGCTTTGTTGGGGAAGCCAGCTGTGATCGCACATCAAACCCTCGATAAAAAGGTTATTTCTTTTGCTAGAATTTGTGTTGAAATTAATTTGAATAACCCATTACCAGATTCTTTGGAAATTTGTCTGGGGGATTCTTCTTGGGTGCAGCAGTTAGATTATGAATCCCTCCCTTTCTGTTGCCAGATTTGTCATGAGTATGGTCATTTACTGCGGCAGTGCCCCCGTAACTCGAGTCTCAAAGGAGTGGATTGATCTACAGTTGGAAATGCTGGTGGTTTGGCAGATACTACAGGGAAAGGACAATCTCAAATGGTTAATACTACCAAGGGGATGAATCCACAAGATGCTATAGGTAAGGGTAAGGCTCCAATGAAGGATAAGGATGGATTTACCCCTATTCATCCTCGAGCTAAGGGATGTGGTCAAAAGAGGCCTTTGAAAGAAAGATTATCTGATTCAGGTTTTAACCGTTTTGAGGTGCTGGATAGTATGGTTCTAGAGGAGGGTATTCCTCATCCTATCTCTTCTGATCTAGCTTGCCCAGATGAGAGATTTGTTCCTAATGATGCTTGTGGGGCATCTCAAGTTGTAGTATATCAGAATTGTGAGGTTCCTGTATCTCCTGTGATAGTGGCTCTGGTGACTCCTGCAGTGTTGGAAGATGATGATGTTGTTTTGGCTGACTTGGTTAAGGATGTGCTACCATCAGGTAAGGGCTCTCCTCTCCCCTTGGGGTTGCTGCCTCGACCCTTTAAGTGGGCTTCTTCTTCTCCCCCTCTAAGGAGTGGGCGCAAAATAGACCAAGAGAAGATTAAACTCATAGGAGATATATTGATTGAGTCTGGTTTAGTGAAACCTTTGGATTCTCATTTTCCCAAATCTACCCAATGATGATTATTCTCTCATGGAATGTAAGGGGGTTGAATAGCATCCCTAGACAAAAGGCTATTCATAACTTGGTGGTTGATCATAGTCCTGATGTTTTTTGTATCCAAGAGACTAAGCTCTCTGTGGAGTCTATGGTCCAACATGCCTCTAGTATTTGGTCTCATGGCCAATGCCAGTGTGTTGGGGCAATAGGCAGTGCTGGTGGTTTAGCTATATTTTGGGATCCTCAAAAAATTTCTCCTCTTGGCTGGATGTATTCTCGCTCAGCTCTCTCTATGGTAGCTTCTGATCTAGACTCAAGAGAGGTAATCATGGTTACTAATGTGTATGCACCTGTTGATCTTGTGGGAAAGGAGGAACTTTGGGAACATATTCAATATGTTAGAAATTGTTATCCTTATCATCCTTGGGTGTTAGCAGGGGACTTCAATTCAATTTTAAGTTTAGAAGAGAAGCATGGTGGTTTGGCTAGATTGGGGCCTTCTTCTGCTCTTCTTCGGCAACACATATCTCTTCTGCATCTCTCTGATGTTAAGCCTTCTAATGGCCTCTATACCTGGAATAATCGCAGGACTGGTGTTGCTGCTATCTCAGAACGCCTGGATAGGTTTCTTGTTTCTTGCTTCTGGCTTAGTGGCACCCTTACTATCTCTTCAGAAATCCTTGATTGGAGGGGTTCAAATCATTGGCCAATCAAATTTTCTGCTATAGGGGCTTATGTTCTGAAGCATCCTCCTTTTAAGTTCCAGTTGATGTGGCTTCGTGACTCCTCTCTTCATGATTTTGTTTTTTGTTGGTGGAAAGATGGTGCCCCTGCATATGGTACTACAATGTTCTCATTTTCTAAAAGGATTCAATATTTTTAAAGGCAGCTCAAGATATGGAATAGGGAATGCTTTGGGAATCTTCACTTTATGAAGAGGCTTGCTCAAGAAAATCTTGATGTCATCACAAGGGAGATTAGAGATCGAGGTTTCTCGGAGGATCTTGGCCAGGCTAAATCCCTTGCTTCTAGAGCTCTAGAAGAATGGGAACTTCGAGAGGAAATTTTTTGGAAGCAAAAGGCTTGAGTTGATTGGCTCCAGGAAGGTGATCGAAACACTACCTTTTTCCATAAAACAGTGCATTCTTGTCGAAATTAGAGCACTATCTCTTCTTTGGTTAATTCTCAAGGTATCCAACTGAATTCCTTGCCAGCTTTGTTCCAGGAGGCTATTTTGTACTTCTCTACCCTCTTCTCTGAGGACTCTCCTCCTGCTAATAATGAAGAAAATATTATTTTGTCCTGTATTCCTTCCCTTATCACTCAGGAAATGAATGATTATCTCATGTGTCCTATCTCTTTGGAAGAGCTGGAGGCAGTGGTCTTTGGCATGCCTAAGGGGAAGGCTCCTGGTCCTGATGGTTTTCCAGTTGAATTCTTTCAGGAATTTTGGGATATCATTAATCATGATTTGTTGGAGGTGGTTAAAGAATCCTATGCTAGCAAGCAGATGCTTCGAGCTTTGAACTCTACATTCTTGACTCTTATTCCTAAGAGAGAGGGTGCTAATCAATTGGAGTTTTTTAGACCAATTGCCTTATGTAATGTGGTCTACAAAGTTATTACTAAGCTGATTGCTGAGAGACTGAAAAGGTGGCTTCCCATTATTATCTCAGAAGAACAAGGTGGTTTTGTTGCTGGAAGAAAAATTTTGGATGGGGTGGTTATTGCTACTAAGGCTATTCACTCTATGGCTACTTCAAGGGAGAGAGCCATGTCTGTTAAGCTGGATATGGCTAAGGCCTATGATAGAGTTAAATGGAGCTTCCTAAGGAGTATTCTTCTTTCTTTTGGATTTAGCTCTGACTGGGTGAGTTGGATTATGAGTTGCGTTACTTCTGCCTCTTTTTCTATTCTTATTAATGGTCAACCTTCACAACTATTTGGTGCTTCTAGAGGCCTCCGCCAGGGTGACCCTCTCTCCCCATATCTATTCATCATCATGGCTGAAGGCTTGGGCAGATTCATTAAGCATCAGGTGTCCCAGAATTCTATTCAAGGATGGCAGTGGGGTAATAGCTTACCTTCTCTTTCCCATCTTCAATTTGTTGATGATTTTGCTCTTGCCGGTCTTGCTAGGATCAAGGAAGCTAAAGCCTTTCAACATGCTTTGGATGTTTATTTGGCAGCTTCAGGCCAGAAAGTTAATGAGCACAAATCTTTCATTTACTTTTTTAACACTCCTAATTCTATTCAGCACAGGATTGTTGGTATCCTACGGTTTCAGATAGGTTCACTTCCTTTGACTTATCTTGGCATTCCTATTGCTGTTTCTAGGAAGCCACGTCTCTTCTGAAAAAATTTGATTACCAAGCTTCAGGATAAGGTAAATCATTGGAATCATAGATGGCTTTCTATTGTTTCTCAGGTTACTCTTCTTCAAGTTGTTATCCAAGCTCTTCCTACTTATAGAAGCATGGTTCATGCTGCACCTATTTACTTTCTCAAGGAGTTTGATGCTCTTTCTCGACAATTCCTTTGGAGTGGTAATTTGCGTAGTACTAAATGGAGCTTGGTTAATTGGGAAACTATTTGTAGGCCTAAAAAGCAGGGTGGTCTTGGTCTTTGTTCTGCTCTATTGAGTAGACAAGCTTTGGCTGCTAAACTTTATTGGTGATGGTGCTCTGGATAGCAGCAACTTTGGGCTCGTATTATCACTCATAAATATTTTCATGGTGCTGATCCTTGCTCTGTTTTTGCACTTCCTCTTGAAGGTCGTGGCTCAATGGTTTGGCATACTTTGAAGACAGGTGCAATGTTGGTGAAGAGGGGTCTGTTCTGGATATGTAAAGGAGGTTCTCAGGCTTTGTTTTGGTCTAATGCTTGGGATGGATTCCCTTCCATTTTATCCATATACCCTCATCTTTAGCCTCTTTGTGACTCTTTTCTGGCCGCTGGATGGGATAAACTGGCTCATTACAAGACTCCTTATCAATTGGGACCTGTTGTTGGTTATAGATGGAAGCATTCCTCTGATTGGCCTCCTAGAGGTATAGACATGGATCGTCAGGAGCTTTCTCAAATTCTGGCCTCTAGAGAGTGTTCCTATTTGCTTGGTCCAGATGTATTGGCTTGGGGCGGTACCTTGTCTGGTAAATATCATGTCTCTGCTGGGTATCAGGAGATAACTAGACAATTATTTGGGGATGCTGAGGTCCCTTGGTGGAAGCAAGTCTGGAATAAAGTTTCTTGGTCCAAGTGCAATTTTTTCATGTGGCTAGTGGCTCACAACAGTTGTCTTACCTGGGATAATCTTTGTAAATGTAGATTTCAGGGCCCCTCTTATTGTGTTTTGTGTGGTAATGGAGAGGAGTCTGTCTCCCATCTGTTCTTCCATTGCTCCTATTCTACTCAGATATGGCACCTTTGGTGGAGCGCTTGGGGTTTCTCTTATCGGCATGCTTCCTCTTTGCCTAAGTTCTGGGCTCGCTTGGGTAGTGCTCCCTCCAAGTCTTCTTCTCTCCATGCTGCTTGGATTGCTGGCCCATCTTTCATGCTTTGACATATCTGGTTGGAGAGGAATCATCACATATTCCAAGATGTTCGGCTTGGTGTTTTGCATCTTTGGTGGAAAATATCACATTCTCTCCAGGAAACTATTCTTGTGAAGTGTGAGCTTGATGGGGGTATGGATCCGGTTGATCTTGCTATCTATAATTGCCTCAATTTTCATCTGCAGGATGGGGTTGCAGCTCATAGGTTTCCTTCTATGTCCAGGCAGCTTCACCATCAGAGGAAGGGTCAGGTTAATCAGGATGGGCACTGGACTCCTCCTCCCTGTGGAGTTCTGAAAATTAACACTGATGGTTCTTCTCGTGGGAATCCTGGTCCGGCTGGTATTAACGGAGTGGCTCGTTGTAGTTTTGGGAATGTTAAATTTTTCTTCTCAATTCATAAGGGTGATTATACTAACAATCTCATGGAAGCTCAGGCTATTTTATATGCTGTGGAATAGTGTTGCTTGTGGGGATGGAGTAAGATTATTTGTGAGTCTGATTCCCAGGTGGTGGTGAACATGCTTTCTTCGCAAGAGCTTGAGGATGTTAGTTGGCAGCTGGCCACTGTTGTTAAGAAAATTCTTTTCTTCTCTTCATCTTTTCAGTTTATTAGGTTCAAGTATATTCCGCGAGAATGGAATAGACCTACTGATTGTTTAGCCAAATGGGCTTCTAGTCATGATCCGGGTTGGAATATTAGGGATAGGGCGCAACTGCCCTTTGAGATGGTGCAAGAATTTGATGATTTTGTTGCTCAGGATCGAGCTCCTTGTTGAGCTCTCCTTGTTGTATTCCTTTCTGTCTTAATAAATTTTTACCCCTCTTTTTGCAAGAAAGATTATGGAAAAGGAAAGGAAAAAAAAACTGTTTGATTGTCCCAATGGCTGTTAAACAAATATAAGAGAGAAGAAGACATTATAATATTTTAGTTTACAAATTTCCCAATGACTCCCCATGCCATATAAACTATGATGTTTAATATCTAGTCTATGCCATTTAATTTAGTGATGTTAACAGTCTTTATCATCTCACTGTTTCATAAATTCATCAGACATCATAGCCTTTCCAGGGCCTGTCAAAGGAATATAATAACGAATAAAACATTCAAAATATTTAAGTTTCAGGTTGTGCCCTCAAAGAAAAATGTGTAAATTTTATTTACAGCCCAAACCATTTATTTTAGGGACCTCCAAGATGAAAGACTTGATTTTTCAATGATCCATTGATCTTCCAAAAAAGTTAGTAACTTCTAACTGTTTCTTCCAGAACAAAATGATGACTAAATTTGACAATGAGTCAATATGCTTAGTAGTTCCAAATAATCTCGGCTAATAAATATGCCATGTTCTAGTTTTTTAAATCTTTACTATCATCTTATTCATTCTGAAAACAATGGTTGACATTTTTCCCATTACTAGTGTCTATTTTGGTCAAATGCAAAGTGATCAAATGTTGATAAATTGATTCAAGTTGTAAATATAAATCAATATAAATGTTTTGAAGATACAAATATCACAAGACCAGCGAGGAAATTTCTTAATTCCTTAAAGATAAAAATTTTCAAATAAAAACATATTTCCAAAATTTAGCTAAAAGAACTAAAACATCAACAGAAATAGTAGTAATCTGAAATCACCCTTTTAGTAGTTGGCAAAGAACAGAACTAGTTTCAGACAAAAAACAACACTTTCAAATCATCAAAAATAGATTTCCATGCATGGTGGACAAACTAAATTTCCTGATGGTTTCAACCAAGACTATAATATGTGGATATTTACCCTCCTCACTTTTCATAATTATATCAGTAGTGATCATGTGGATCAGTTGTTCCCCTTTCTCAGATAATTCTTAGGAACTAAAGATTTTCTTGCATACAGTGTGTGCTTCCCTTATAGCAAGAACTTCTAGAAACACATCAATGAAGTAATCATACTAATTTTCCTGGACAAAAATACCTTTAATATCCAAATCTAAATTATACAGAAAATCATAGGATAGGATATTAGAAACACACATAGAACAATAACTAGAAAAAATGACAAATCTGGAAACTCCAGATGTCTATTTAGAAACAACCTATTTAAGAATTAGAAAAGTGAAAAGGAAATCAGACAGTTCTCCATAAATCCACCTACATTTTTTCACAAAGTTAAGAGTTCAAGTTGAATTTTAATGATTTCACCTTTCCCTCCAAGATTTCCTAGTAAGCTCCATTTTACACCATTTGCACAAAAAATGAATCAACAAATCAAACTTTTAAAGCCAACACTAGGTTAATTCAAATCCAACAACATAATAAGAATAAAATTCAAGGCCAAACAAAACCAGTTTCACCCAAAATAAAAATTCAACTAAATGAAGACATTATAAGGCTAGATTAAAATTGGTGTTAAGCATGATACAGTATTAAGCCACTTTGATCGTTCCTAACAAACATGAACCAATATTCTAACAAAGCATCCATTTTCACCATTGCAATAGCAAGAAGAGGTGAATGAAACATCCAGTTACCAAAAATACCTACCTTCTTGGTTGATTTAGATATAAACCACTGAGCTGATTCTACTTGTGATTGATTTAATGAACCTGCTAACATCTAGTGGAGGTTTAGACATACATTTAACAAAGAAGAATTGCAATGCAAACATTTAGTTCTTTAAATGGAAAATCAGATGAATTTAACTACATCTTCAAATAGTAAAAGCATAATCTTACCATTTGAATCTCTTACCAATTTCAATGGTGGTGATTTGTGTCTTTATATGTTTCCAATGCAGCATGTAATATGGTATTCAACACTAAGCATAGAAAGGAAATAAATCTAATTGGACAATAAAATAAAAGCATCAGTTGAAGAAAAGGCATACAGATATGAGCTCATCCAATCCTTCCATTGCAGGAGGGCCAATATTCTCCACCTCTAATTTATAAAATATCCAATCAACACAACCTTATCAGTATAGAGGAAACTCCCTAGCTTTAAAGGAATAGACAAAAACATAGCTTGCAAATGAATTTATTTCTATTAGGATTATAAAATGTAATATAAGAATTGCATCAGCCTAATGTGATACATGATTGACTTTAAAAGCTTTTAGGACCTCTATAGAATTTTACCTGTATTCTTAAGAATATTAGTAGTGACCTCAGTCCCTATATGAGCTAAAGATATTATCTATTTGATTGAGTGAGAAGTAAATTCCATGCAAATACAGTTCAAGTTTTTAATAAATGTAACAGATGCTCAAGCAAAAATTGATGTCTTAACTAAACTTGCATTGTTATAATGAAATCCTTAAATCGAAGAAAGCCCTATCATTTTGAATCAGCCATAGTCCACACCTTCACAAAAAAAAGAAGTGTGTAATTCTCCACTTTTTTCTCTCTTAAAGCTGATTAGGAGAAGTGTGCACAGAAAAAGCATTTAGTTCACTAAAAATCCTCTATATTTCATGGTTTCTTCAATTTGCCAAGTGTCTGCCAAATCCAGGTGCTAACTCCAAGTCTAGGTTCAAACTCAGCATGCCACATCTATTCTACAGTCAAATCCAACAAGTATGATCATGACTAATTTTTCGCAAGGATTACACATGTTTCAAACTCGTATCTAAACTTTAATCTTATTATACCAGTTATTTATTTCCTTTTTTCATTTAGTTTAGGATGAGAGAATAAAGTGTTGGTTAAAGGTTAAATATTCATATTGCACATTCCTCTCAAAACTTCATTCAATTTTAAAGTAAAAGATACTGCATTCAAATTCATATATGAAAATTATCGCTTAATGAAGGTTGCTGCCAAGACAACAAGTTGTTTCTGAAGTCACTCAGTTTGCTCCCGAAGTGAATTTTACATGATTTTAACCCACTAAAACAATCCCTAGATTATTTCCAATGCTTATTAATGGTTTTCAGTCATCATATGTGGCAACTAAACATATTACAAGAATTCAAACCATAAAAGATATAAACACTCGCACTTAATTAAAAAACATCCAAGAGTAGCTTTTGGCATTTTGAAGCATGTGACCTTTGGCATTCCCATTTGATCTTTTGTTTCTGACCTTTGAGGAAGTGAAAGGGGTGTATTAGATTGTATGTCAATCTTGAAAAAGGTTATACAAATGTTAGGTTGTTTTGGACCATTTTAGTAGATTGCATATGTGTGCAAAGTATGTGCGAGCAGGGAATTGTTGGCTAAGGTATTTCAGAGCTCTTGAAAGTGCAGTCAATGCGTGCTTGGACCACCCCAATCAATGTAACCTCTATAATTAATTATATCTTAATAACTATGAAATATTTAGTCCTTAAACTCATTTTTTGATAGAAAGGAAAGCTTTCTTCACATTAAATGCATTGTCCCAGTTTTGTGCACATTTGTTGAATTATTTTTCATGTTGAGGATGTTTAATGTATGTTTAAGTGTAAAATACATATTGGTAATGCTAGTACATCCAGTTAGAATTGGATTAAGTTTAGTTCTACTTCATTTGAGGCATTGACATCAATTGAATTGGTTGCTAAGGAGAAGAGAGTAGCATAGCCATTTTGTTTACTGATCACCCCCAAGAATAACACATTAGTTATTGAAGTAATAGTATCACAAAATATTTAACCAAGATGCATACCATGATTCAAACAATAATACATTTTTATTTCACCCTAGCAGAAATTAAACTTGCAGGAAACCCACTAATTTTGAAATTCCTGCTAATCCAAGTCCAAAACAAGAGAATATAAAAACTAACTCACAATTTTTTTAGGAAAGCTAATAAAAATGAATCAAACAATTGGATAGTGAAATTTGACAAATATTGATCCTTAAATATTGCAAGGAACTTTAATTATTAAAATCAACAAAAGATGTTGACCACCACACATGGAAATCAATACCGCAAAAAGGAAGTGTTAAGAGTATGATTCGTTAGATCATAATCAACAAAGTTTCAAAACCAATTACTAGATTTAAACTCTAATACACTTCTACAGAAGCCATCCAAACATAAAATTAGTGACCATAATTACATTCCTCATAATTAATTTATTCTGTAAAACATTGCTCAATGCAAATTTGAAAGCCCAACTCAATGGTTAAAAAGATAGTGAATGACCTAGGTCCAATTAGTTGAGTTATTGCATAGATTTCACAGTGGCCCACATTTAAAATCTTATAGTGCAAATAACATCATCCAAGCCACTCATAACCAAAAACCAACAAAACCTAGCCTGTTTGACTTTTTCCAAATACTAATTCTTAAAATTCCCTTGCTAAACACATTACTCTGACTGTCAATTTGATTTCTATTTCTTAGGCAAAATGTAGCACGAAAAGAAGTAAATTAACCCTAGCCAGTATGCAGACATGAACGAAACATTGTTAAGAAGTTGAATTAGTAGACATGAATGGAACATTGTGAACTATGACAATTAATTTTAAAAAGAAACCCTACCAAAGGTAGCAAATAGGCATTGTAGGATTTCATCATCTCCTAACTTCTAAAAAAGAAACAAAAGTATTTGTAAAGAGACCTAATTAAGTTACAAAACGAATGAAAAATTGGGCTGCATTATTCTCTTCAGCAATGGTAATCAACAAAACAAAAACATAAACATTCCCAATTACACAACCCACCTAGAAGTGAGTGAGCATGATGCATTAGTACATATATAATACAATACTAACCAAGTTGAATTAATTGCAGGTGGATTCTAGAATTGAACAAATTTTGACCAAGCTCAATATCATCCTTCCTTGCAAATGGGTATTTGTAAGCACTGAATTGGGGAACATCACTCCCATGCAATTTAAAACTTTCAAGAAAAATAATAGCTCCATCTGTCGCTCTCCGAGAACCCTTCACACATCGCCTCAAAAATTGCCTCAAGTGTGCACTCGATTGATACGTTGTTAGCTCTTGATTGGAAACCTTGATCCTTCACTCCTTCACTCCTACAACTCCCATGCTTCATGAAAACCAAAGTGAATGCTTTTGCAGCTCCCGTGCGCTCCGTGAAACATTGCAATGAAATAGGAAATGCCCTTTTTCATTTTGACATGTTAAGCTCGTGTTGGTCAAAATTGGCATAGATTTTTAAAAAGAAAAAATTTTCTTCCATATTTTGACCAATCTAAAACTTTTAATAGATGGTTAAATAATTTGGTTGAAAAATGAGGTCAAATATACTACTGATACAATCCATTTCTACAATCCAAAGAGACAATGCAAAAATCCCAAAAAAATATGGGTGGCATGTAAAATGATGCAAGAATAAAAAGCCAAAAATTCAATCTTCTCATAAAAAAATGAAACTAAAATCCCAACTCAAGGATAGGCTCAAGAGACCAAGAGTCAAGTAAAATTCACTAAACATGCTCAAATTCAAAATTCGACAAATACGAGAAAAGAAAGAAGTCCACAAAATCCACCATGGAAACACAAGTTTAGATTAGGAAATAAAATACCTTGGAATGTCCTATAACAATTCTAGTTCCATGATCCTAATCATTAAGGCAATGGCTACAAGATCTAAACTTAAAATGAAGCCAAACAAAGAAATGGAAGAAAACTAGTTGGCACACAAGATGAGACAATGCTAAAACACCCAAAATTAAAACATTGTGGAATTTGACAAAAATAAAATAACCCATTGAGAAAATAGGCCAAAACTAAGGAATATTAAATAAAATTTGAATTCCCAAAAACCATGTAAAAATTGACATCATAACAATGCCTAAACTTTCATTTATAATTTCCTATGAAATATAAATTCTCCCCCATGTCCAATTGGGTCATGGAAATTCAAATAAATGGAGGGGAACACTAGTTCTCCACTCCCTACCAATTAGCAACAAGAATCAAAAGCTAAAATGGAGCAAAATCATTAAAATTAGAAAGCCCTACCTCACAACCAAAAGGGAGAAACAATAATTACCACAGTAAAATAACATGGATGCCAAATCAGATGAAGTCATTAGTATAGTGGAGCAATCCTTATACAAATCCAATGAGACTGATCTTGCAACAATCCATAGGCCAAATTTCCATAATGAGAAAAAAATTGAATTCTCACAAGAGGGTTTTGAGTAATTTCCTCCAAAACCATTAAACATCATTTAGTTTAATATTTTCCATGACCACTACATAATCCTAAATCCATAGACATGTTCATAGGTCTAATCACATAATGCATTATAAATCTAGGTTTATCAATTAACAAAGTGTTAAAATAATAATAAAAGATACATTTTCCATATAGGGATGATATTGTCTTAACACGAAAGGTCTGATCACTAACTCCATAGACATAAGTCCTACACACTAAACTAGACCAGTCAAGTGTAAATGCACAATATATCATAGCCAAAGCAAAAAGTATGTAAAATCACATAATTAAAGCATCTAATTAATTTCATTAAAATAATTATTTAAAAATCTCATTTTGTATAAATTATTGAAATGAACAAGGTAAATATTTGTAGCACAAGCACACCATAATAAATCCAACAATTATTTTGAACCATAATCTCATCAATCAAACATAAGAATAAACAACTAGCTAATGCAACAGTAATCAAATTACCCCAAGAGTGTAGACAACTCATGGTCTCAATCATGGTCACTTATGAAACAAGATCATCAAGGTAACATCTATCAAGATGATTTACATAAATCAAATGGGAGAGGCACTATAGAAACTCTTAGGAACAACTACTACTCCCTTATTGATATACTTCTCTCATTGGCATATCTCTCCCTCATTTTGTATGCTTATCTTTCTATGCATTCTATCCTATTTACATCAATCTTTTCTTCATAACTCTCCCCATTCTCTGGAGATACTCTCATGAAAATTCACTTCTCCCCCATTCATAGGAGATTTTTTAATGCCCTACTTCTCCTCCATTGACATCAATGAAAAAGACATCATTATCTCAATCTACTACTCAATGTCTTCACCCAACTCAAGTGTCCAAAGACACTATTTAGTACCAATTATCAAGAGTTCTTAATGACTCTACTTAAGAGTTCATATGTACCACTTGAACAATCAAACATTTAATCAATATTTGATCTTCTTATGTTGCAACTTGGTCTCTACTGTAATTTGAATAACAATATTCACTAGTTTTTCGGTTTCCTAATATAATTGACTTGCAAAATGTAAACATTTGAAATGTAAAATAGTATAAAAAATTCAACCCAAGTTTGACACTAGGATTTAATGTGGAAACCCAATTTGGGAAAAACCATCAGTAACATGTTAGTACTTTTTTCATTCTTTTGAAGTGAGCCCTATTAGGAGCCAACCCTAAAGGTTACAATACACACTATTAAATGTGACCTAGTTAAATGATTTAATCACCCTATTATGAGTGGCCTTATCAGAGGATTTTAGAAAATTCCATTAGAATGTCACCCTATTAAAGGATTTACACAGACTTTGAATTCCTTAATTAATATTAGGTCAACCTTTGATTAAAAGGACTTTAATAAAAACTATTTATGATGATTAGAAAGAAAATAATAGTGTTTGATCTATACAATTACAACTCACTTTGCAATTTCAAATCTCAGTTCAGTTCATGTGTTGATTTCCTAATAAGCCTTCCTTATCACCTCTGTCCTTGATTTTCTTGGAAACCCTTCAAGAAATCACCCTTCTCTTCATAGAAAACTTAACCCTTCTACTTAGATTTTTTTATCAACCTCAACAACTTTGTTCCATTTTAATCAATTTTTTTCTAACACACACAACTTCTCTATTTTTCTTTGTTCTTCACATTGTATCATTTGCACATACTCTTAAAGTTCATCTTTGAGCCTCCTTAACTAGGTAATTATGGTCCTTTTCTATTTTACATAATCATTGTAGATCTTGGGGTTTACACTCTAATCTAATAGATTCATTGTATTTTCTCTTCTTCTTCTTTTCTAGAAACTTCTCATGCAATTCATTCATTAGATATCTTTGTAAGAATTTAGCTTAGGGAGAAATTCACCAAAGAACTAAAGAACTCAACACAAGCACACAGTAGACCAAAATAGACAGAATATGATCAGAATGATGATATTCATTCAATATGACAACTTAGCCAACTTGAGAGTACACTAGGAGTGCCTATATATAAAGGCCTCAGGAGAGCTTCTAGAATGCATAGAAGTCAGCATCATGATATGTCATATAACTAGGCACATGTCCACAAAATATGGGTTATCCTCCATTAAGCACAGAATTAAGTGTGATGATATGAGGATAAGCCTACAATGGTGTAGCATGCAAATTAGGGGTGTAGACAACATGTGCTAAATAAGGAGTACGGATAACTATGTTGTCAACATGACAACTCAGTGAATGATGCATACTCCTATGTTGTAGACACCATGTGCATAATTAGAGTTGCGTAACTCAATGAGAGTACACAAACTCCTAAGTGTCTCACCTATAATATAATAAAATAATGCATTAACCTAAGTAAACTTAAGTAAGTGTAATAAGTAAATACCTATTTACACCAACACCCCCCTTAAGTGAAACTTAGGGGAATGCCCTTAAGCTTACAAAATCTAGGATGCAATGTAGGATGGGTCTCAGCTACTAGGTCATGTTAGGTACCCATGTACATAATGATATGCAATCTCTCATAAAGTGGGGAAAGAGGGAAAACCTTATGGGAAAAACCCTCCCCCAAAAAGAGTGATAAATAGGGATGTATGGATGGATGGAGTAATCAAGACCCCCCCCATTACGACATACATCTAGTATATACATAAGAGAATGATGAGAAGAGGAAGAGAGAAAGGATGGGCTCCCCTCCTCCCATCAAAGAAGAATGTCGAATAGTGATTGCTTCAATGAAGAAGCTGATCCAAGACTGTAGAATGGTGTTCCTCCAATTAGGAAGAAACAATGCCAAGGGTACAAATGAGATGCTTTCGCTGTGTGTGGAAAGAATCCCATGGAAAAGTGATGTCTCTGAAACTTTCTTAACTAAGTGAAGAACTTGTCCCAAAGAATTGTTTGTCTCTACAATTGGTGAAGAACCTTGCTACAAATGCTGATCATAAGTATCCACAATCACTTCAACCTGTGAGGATCAATCATGTAGAGAATGAACAAGAGAGTCAAATCGAACCCTCATGACAACTAAAGAAAGTAATTCTTCATCAAGAAGAAGAGGTAGATAATCAATACTATCCCCCAAATTTTTCACTGAACCTATATCTGGAAGACTAAATGTACCCTAATATTTTGGACCTATCACTGTGGCTATGTATGCATGTGGACTGAATTAATGAAGTGACCTCTTACTACAACTATCAATAAAATCCCACATGTCTGAATCTGTTGAAGCACTATCGCTAGTGTCACTATGAGTATCCACACTATATGATGTGTGGAGAGGAGTAGAGGACAAGCTTAGAGAACTTTCCTCAAAATGTACATCCTTCTCCACAAAAATTTGATGTGTCTCTGGATCTAGATGTCTATATGCCTTCACACTATCTTCATAACCAATGAAGGTACAAGGCTAAGATGATTGTGTCTTGCATCCCCTAGAAGATCTATTTTCCCATGCAAGACAACTGAAGACTCTAAAGCATGTCACAATAGGTTTTCTACTACACCATGCCTCAAAAGGAGTTTTTCCATCTAAGGCTAGATGAGGAGAATGATTAAGAATGTGAGTGGCACTATAAATTACTTCGACTTCTAATGATGGATCGAGAGACTTGTCATGAATCGTGAAACTTGCCATAGACTTGAGAGTTCAGATCCTCAAAGCTGCAACATTTGTCTTATGTAGACTAAATGGTGTTGGAGTTTGAAGATCAATGCCCTAATGTCTGCAAAAGTCCATAAGTTTTCTATTTACATCCATGTTTCCATTATCCATTTGGACTACTTTGATGGCTTTTCTGGATTTCTATTTTACATGAGCCATGAAGTCTAGAAACTTGTCCAACACTTCATTCTTGTTATGCAGAAAGTAGACCCAAGTGAACCTTGAAAAGTTATCAATGAAGGTAAGTATGCAGCAACCCTGGCTAGCTGCAAAAGGACCTGCTAATACCATGTGAACCATTTTTAGAACACATGTTGCTCTTGAAGACTTCCCTCTTTATAACTTCCCCTTTGGATGCATATCCACTGAATCTATTGAACATTCACCTTTAGAAAAGTTGATTTGAGGTAGACCTTTCACCATTTAGTATGTGCAAAGTTGTTGAAGATGGTAGTAGTCAAGATGACCATACTGCTCATGCCATAATTGCATGTTTGAATTGGATTGAGATAACAAGGCCTTTGAAGGAGACTTGGGTACAAAATGAGAGAAAGAGTACAACCTCTTGTTATCATTCACTTTCCCCATTGCAACCAAGGAATCATCTTTAAGATTGTGCACCTAAACTGAGTCTGGAAGGAACTCAACTCTATGTCCATCTCTGAGATGAGTGATTTAGTAGATTGAGAGCAGATTTGAACTTAGGTTTGGAACATAGAGAACCTCTTGAAACTCTCCATTTTCCATTTCCACATTTCCTTTCCCTTCAACTTCCATTTTTTTATCATTCCCCATGAAGATGTGGGATACCTTAGACTACTTCATTGAAGAAAAAACCTCCTTTGAAGAACTCGTGTGTTATGAGAAACCTAAGTCAAATATCCATTCCTTTGAAGAGTTTGAATTAGCCATGAGTGCTTTCCCTTCACCCTTTGAATCTGAAGAAGAACCTTTATCCTTATAAAAATTAGGCAATGGAACATTATGTCTCTTCATGATGTTGGTTAATTCATCAATCTTTTTGAGATAACACTCATGATCTTCATGACCCATTTTCTTGCAATATGCACACTTCTTCTTCTCCTTATTGTTGTTTTCCCCATTCTTGTTAGAATTTGAGGACTTGCCTTGTTGATTGGATTGTGGTGTTTTCTTTTCTGCATCCTCAAATTTATCCTTCTTCCATTTCTTCTTAACCTTTCCTTTATTTGAAGACTGTCCAACTAAATTTTTAGAACCCTCATTGTTGGCCACCAATGCTTTAGACTGAGGTCTTTTGAGAATTGCCATTGATTTCAACTTCTTTTCTTCATCATCCAATAGTTTAGCATATTCATCAAAAGTGGCTTTCTTGTAGGTAGACCCAAAGGTAGTCTTTGAGGTGTTAAAAGAAGATACAAATGTGGAATATTATGATGGTAGCTTGTTATGAATGAGATAGATCAGTCTATCATCTTTGATAGAACTCCCACAATTAGTAAGCTTTGTCCTTAGTTTATTCACCTTGATGATGAAATCCTGTATGGAGTCATATGACTTAGGATCTAAGGAAACAAGCTCATCTTCAATTTTGAACACATCCTCTTCAAAAACTTTACCATAAAGGCTTTTGAGGGTATCCCAAGCTTCCTTGGATGTAGTACACTTCTTGATTTGATACATGATCTTATCATCTACCCCCAAACATATATCACCTAGGGTTTTCCTATCCATTGCTACCCAGTCAAAAATTTCACTTACTGATACATTATCACCTGCTAGTTTAGGAAGAGTACAATCTACATAGTGTGAAACTCCATTATGCATTAAGTGATACCACATTTTGATTGACCACGTAGCATAGTTATGAGAAGTTAATTTAGGAAACTTAAAGTTGCCCATAATGTAAAAATGAAAGAAAAGTGCACAAAAGAGAGAACACAACACCAAGAACACTCCCCCCTTTTCACTAAATCAAGAAACCCCCCAAAATAGATGCTTTGGGCACTTTATCAGTAGTGCGATTACAATAGGCCACTTGCCAATTTTTCCCTTCAAAGACTTTTGATTGTGCTCATTAAAACCTCTTAATGGAGTACAAATCTGAAACTTTACAATGTGCTACAATTTTGAAGCATTACAAATCAAAGAAAAGCCCTATTGCTAAAAGTGACAATTTTGTCCACACAACCCTACAATCTGATATTAGATCTTTAAAGTAGACAAAAAATAATGTACGTTCAAAAAAAAGAACCTAGTTTTGACTCTAGATGTGCCTGTACGAAGCTTTTGAAGTTGCAAACTGTAGGATTATGAAGGTACAATCACTAAAAAATGCAATTTCTAAACAATCTCTGCACCAAAGATAGAAATGAGCTATACCACTAAAAAATTTAGAAAATCCTACCCAATTTCAAAAAAATTGCACCTAATTTGGAGTCTAGATGTGCGAGTTATGGCCCCTCAAAGTCAAACTGCAAAAACCAAAATCAATTTGGAGAGGGGTTGCATCAGCGAATGAAAGGGTTAAATTTGATGGTCATATGGCCATCACAATAGTTATAATTTCCTCTGAAATGATGTCCATACGAGCATCAAATTTAAACTAACAAAATTGATGATGTTAGCAAAAATCTAGGCCCTCAAATAACGTGGCAGCTAATGTGGAATGTCGTACTATACGAATATGTACAGATCATATGAAAAAATTTGATGTGGCCAGTTAGCTTGGATGCCAAGTCACACGTATGGAATGCTAACTATTTAGTGCTACATGTCTCACAGTTATTGGGCGGGTTTGATAGCTATGACTGCTGACTGGAATGCTACTCACGTGTGGAGCTGTAATACATGGCTTCTCCTATCTGGTCCACAATGTGGTTGATGGGGCCATGTCTCTGTAAAGTTGGACTATGTGCAGTTCGCGTGGGTGGCTTAGTTGTCTAATGTAAAGGTTTGTAGAAGGGGCATGTGGTAGCTAAATAAAGCACCGCGTGTCAAAATTTTCCACCATAGATTGGGTTGTCAGATTCCGTGCACTATTGCCAGGAACTTTTGGAATTACTCCCACATTTATGGGAGGGAGGAAGACTTGTGTGTTTTTAAATACAAGTGCTTGCATAAAAGAACAAGTTGAGCTCACTGATAAGTGAGACTCACCGTGGTTGGCTCCTCGCTACTAAGGTTGTCAGTGGTCAGTGAACTGTGTTAGCCTGAAAGCTATGATTTTGGTCGTGTGGGGATCTTTGAGGAAAATGCAACGCGACTATTGAATTAAGCATGATTTAACAAGGGTCTATTGAATTGTATCCTATAATTAATAAATAATGTTCTGCCACACCAAAATTACAGAGCCGAGCTGAGGTGTCACTGCCCAGTTCGACCAAATTTTTTTTCTCTGCTTGACACCAATTTCAAAAATAAAATCCAAAAATTACAAAGAAATAATAGATCCAAAAATTAATAATTAGATCAAATGACCATACCCAAATTGCAAATCAGGGCCTTTGGGTTCCAATTTGCAAAAAACATTTGCCTCACAATCAATTTTCACCAACTATAGGCAAATCTATAGTCGATCTTCACCAAGTTGATGCTCCAGATGCAACAATGAGGTCAAATCTAGCTCTAGATGCTCCTAATTTCTACAGATCCTCTAGATTTGTCTCGAGGTGCTGAAGCATGAATGGTCTTGAATGGCTATGTGTAGAGAATCTCCCTTAGCTCTGATACCATGTAAGAATTTGGCTTAGGCTAGAATTCACCCAAGAACTAAAGAACTCAACACAAGCACACAGTAGACCAAAATAGATAGAGTATGAGTAAAATGACGATATTCATTCAATATGACAGCTTAGCCAACTTGAGAGTACACTAGGAGTGCCTATATATAAAGGCCTCAGGAGAGCTTCTAGAATGGATAGAAGTTAACATCATGATATGTCATACAACCAGACACATGTCCACCAAATATGGGTTATCCTCCATTAAGCATGGAATTAAGTGCGATGATGTGAGGATAAGTCTACAATGGTGTAGCACACAAATCAGTGGTGTAGACAACATGTGCTAAATGAGGAGTGCAGATAACTATATTTTCAACATGACAACTCAGTGAATGATGCATACTCCCATGTTGTAGACACCATGTGCATAATTAGAGTTGTGTAACTCAATCAGAGTACACAAACTCCTAAGTGTCTCACCTAAAATAATAATTAAATAATGCATTAACCAAAGTAAACTTAAGTAAGTGTAATAAGTAAATACTTATTTACACCAACAATCTTACATAATCCTCTCCTTGAATTAAATGATCCAACACATCAATCCTTATCTTTAACACACTTTCCATATCCAAATAAATCAACTAAGTCAGCTAGAAATCACAATTTCTCATATGCATTCAAAATATTATTACACAATCATTACTAGGTTCTAACACTTGGTCATTACTAGGTTCTGACACCAAGTCATCACTAGGTTTACTTTCTTGGCACTTACACTATTTACTTTGTTGATACTAATTTTCAATCAAAACTAAGTTTCACTCAACTCGTACTAGCGCTTGACTTTCTAATGTAGGAGCATCCAGAGGTATAAGGGCAATCCTATGTCACCCAAAAAATGTACTTAGACTTAGTTTCTATTTCATGTGTTTTCATTTTTGGATACCCTTTTGGGCCAAATAAAGGTTCCAACTCTCACAATTCCACTATCAGTGTGTTAAAAAATCCTAAAAAAATAGAAGCATGCAATTTGGCCATCATTTTGGTGACCTAAAAGGTGTGAATTGTCTAGATGAATGTAATTGTGATTTAGAGCATTCCAGAAAAAGAATCAGGTCAAAAGGCCCCACGGTTTGAAAGTTATTGCAATTTTTTGAGTTTTGGAGACCTCCTAAGAATGCTTCAAAGTCAAATTAGGGGCATTAAATGACCTCGAAAAGGGTCAAAAAATGGGGGACAAGTGAAGCTGGTCCATAGGGCTATAGAGCGCTTTGAAATCTTTTCAAAAATGTAAACGGTTCGTCAATCGAAGCTATGGTTCAAAAGTTATGCCTCTCAGAAGTTTGGTTACTGTTTCTGGATTCTTCTAGATTTGCACCGACTTCCAATGCAGCTTCTGGAACCTTCTATTTGGTCGGTTGATGCCTACTAGCACTTTCTAGAATGTACTCCTAGTCCTTAACCCTCTGGGGTCTATTTAAGGAGATTTCTGGTATTGTAAAAGGCAGTTCAGAGTGGAGTTTGAGAGGAGGTACTAAAAGGAGAAATTATCTCCAGATTTATGCTATTGTAAGCCCTTAGGGCATGTCTTGAAGTTTATTTTCTCTGTACTATTTGTACTAGCTTATTTTCTTAGTTAATACAATTTCCCTTTTCTGTTGTGTCCATTTTGTTCTTGGGTTGTGTCCCCATCAAGTGGTATCAGAGCTGGTTTTCCTGAGTGTGTAGACAGAGCGCCAACTGTGAGGCAGTTTGCACTAGGACTGTGTGGTTGTGGGATCGAGTTAGAAGATGCCTCCACAAAGAGAGTGTGGTGGAAGGGCCAGAGCTATTAATCCTGAGGAGGTTAGAGCCCTCCAAAGGCAGGTGCAAGCATTGCAAGAGGAGCTCCGTAGAGGAGCAAATGTTGCCGCTGGTGACGAAAGTGAGGATGACAATGAAGAAGAAGTTATGGGACTAGAAGGGGAATTTGACAGGGAAGTTCTGAATCATGCAGAGGAAAGGCTTTTTAGGGCCATTACTAAGTTTGGGAAAAGACCCACAATTGAAGTGGGTGTATTTTCAGGAAATCTGAAACTAGATGAGTTGATCGATTGGATCAATGAACTGGAAGAATACTTTGAGTATGAGGATATCAGGGACCCAGATAGGGTTAATTTTGCAAAGGCCAAACTAAAAGGCCATGCCAAAATCTGGTGGCAAGAGGTTCAATTGGAAAGAAACAAAAGAGGAAAGGAGAAGATCACATGATGGGATCGCATGGTGGACAAATTGAAGAAGCAGTTAATTCCTGTGGACTATGAGCTTGATTTGTTTAAAAAGATGCATGGGTTAAAGAAAGTAGGAAGATCAGTCCAAGAATATATAGAGGAATTTTATTAACTCTTGATTAGAGTGGGACATGTAGAAGCAAATAAGGAGAAGGTTGCTCGTTATATCAGTGGGTTGCGACCTAGCATCCAGGAGGAATTAAGTCTGGTAAGGATGACCAGCGTTGAAGAGGCATACCAATTTTCCCTATGAGTTGAAGAGAAACTGAATAAAAGGTTTGAAGGAAGACAAAGAGGGCGCGGTCAAGGAGGAAGGGGAAGCGGTAGGTCATCTGGAGGCTGCAATGAAACCCAAAATAAAAATGAAGATGAGGGTACTAGCAAGAACCAGAGGAATGAGAGTTTCAACTGCTCCCATGACCAAGACTTTGGAAATCAAAGAGGAAGAGGTAGAGGACATGGACAAGGAAGAGGAGGCTTTTGTGGTACCTATTTCCATTGCAATGAAGAAGGTCATCATGCCTTTCAATGCCCTCAATGACAAGGAAGGATAGATAGGAGAACTGAGGGCCAAGCTAGGGTTGCTCAAATGGATGAGGATGCACAATCATCACATTCAGAGGATGCAGAAAGAGGAGAGACCTTGGTAAATGAAAGAGTCCTACTAAGTGGTGAGATTGAACTAGGACAATAGAGGAGTTTCTTCCGTACCAGATGCAAGTGTGAAGATAAATGTTGTGACGTGATCATTGATGGTGGTAGCACTGATAACTTGGTATCAGAAGAGATGGTCTCTAAGCTGAAGCTCAAGAGGGAGAAACATCCCCAGCCCTATCGGATTGCTTGGGTAAAAGATGATCATAAGGTCCTGGTAAGTGAACAATGTTTAGTGAAATTCAAAATTGGGAGTTACCATGATGAAGTTCTCTATGATGTTATTTCGATGGATGTTTGCCATCTATTGTTGGGTAGACCATGGCAGTTTGATAGACATGCAGTACATGATGGACATGCAAACACATACTCTCTAACAAAGGATGGAGTTTGCCACAAATTAAAGCCCATGAAAAAGGAAGGTGAAAAGGTATGTAGCAATGCTAGGATTTGTCTTGTTGATGAAAGGAAGTTTTTAGATGGCATGAAACATCAGCATATGTGCTATGCTTTGATTCCTAGGAAAGATAAAGAAGGTAGTAGTGAAATGCCACTTAAAGTTTTAGATTTACTAGGGGAGTTTGGAGATATTATCTCTGATAATGTTCCAAATGGATTGCCACCAGTAAGGCAAATTAGTCATCAGATAGATCTGATTCCAGGAGCTAGTTTCCCGAACAAGGCTACTCATAGGATGACTCCTACTAAAATAGAGGAGCTAAATAGATAGGTTCAAGAGCTGTTGAGGAAGGGCTTGATTTGAGAGAGCTTGAGTCCATGTGTAATACCTATAGCACTCGTACCAAAGAAGGATGGAGAGTGGAGGATGTGTATAGATTCTCGAGCTATAAATAAGATCACCATCAAGTACCGATTTCCTTTGCCAAGGATGGATGATATTATGGACTACTTGAGTGGAGCTCAGTACTTCTCAAAGATAGATCTAAAGAGTGGTTATCACCAGATATGGATTTGAGAAGGAGATGAGTGGAAAATAGCCTTCAAGACCAAGGAGGGTCTTTATGAGTGGTTAGTCATGCCCTTTGGACCGACAAATGCACCAAGCACCTTCATGTGGCTCATGAATGAGGTAGTTAAGAAGTTCTTGGGAAAAATTGTTATTGTCTATTTGGATGATATTTTAATTTTTAGCAAGACTCTGGAAGAACATTTATTGCATATTCATAGTGTCCTTGAAAGGCTAAGGGAAGAGAAACTGTTAATTAATCTGACGAAGTGTAACTTTGCAAAAAGGGAGTTAGTCTATTTGGGGTTTGTTATATCACCTGAAGGTCTCAAAATGGATCCGGAGAAGGTAAAAGCCATCTTGGAATGGCCTAATCCAAGGTCTACTACTGAGGTAAGATCATTTCATGGTCTGGTTAGTTTTTACAGGATGTTGATTAATAATTTCAATGGCATATGTGCACCCCTAACTGATACAATAAGAGGGGATAGAAAAGAGTTCAAATGGACTGCAGCAGCTGCGAGAAGTTTTGAATTGCTAAAGAAGAAGGTAATAGAATAGCCTGTGTTGGCACTTCTAGATTTTAGAAAGGTTTTCAAAGTAGATTGTGATGCCAGTGGCAGCGCTATTGGGGCTGTATTAAGCCAAGAAGGTAAGCCTATTGCATATTTTAGTGAAAAATTGAATGATGCAAAGAAGAAATATTTTGTTTATGATCAAGAATTCTATGCAATAGTTCAGGCCTTAAAGAAATGGAGGCATTATTTATTGCCAAAAGAATTTTTTTTGTATACTGATCATTAGGCATTACAGTACCTAAATAGCCAAGGTAAATTGAATCAGAGGCATATGAAATGGGTAGAGTTCTTGCAGAGTTATACATTTGTGTTGAAGCATAGAAGTGGAAAATCTAACAGGGTTGCAGATGCACTAAGTAGGAGACAGTTGTTGCTTATAGTAATGCAGGTTGAAGTAGTTGGGTTTGATGAACTCAAGAATTTGTACCCCAAGGATCCTGATTTTGCTAAAGCATGGAAAGCTTGTAAAGAACCTGTTGCTGTAGATAGAACCAAGTGGTTAGACTATCTGATTTAGGATGGCATGTTGTTCAAGGGTAGTCAATTGTGCATTTCAAGGAGTTCCATGAGGGAAAATTTGATTAAAGAGAAACATAGTGGAGGGATGGTAGGACATTTTGGTCGAGATAAGACCATTGCTATTCTTAGAGAACATTATTTTTGGCCTCAAATTTCACAAGATGTGAAGAAGTTTGTACAGAGTTGCCAGGTTTGTCAAGTTGCCAAGGGGTTTAGTCACAATACTGGCCTATATCAGCCATTGCCTGTTCCATCAAGGCCATGGGAGGACATAAGTATGGATTTTGTTCTTGGATTGCCAAGGACACAAAGGGGTAATGACTCTGTATTCATGGTGGTTGATATGTTCTCCAAAATGGCACATTTCATTCCATGACACAAAACTCATGATGCTGTCCATATTGCAGACTTGTTTTTCAAAGAGGTGGTAAGACTACATGGTCTTCCAAGGAGTATAGTTTCTGATAGAGATACTAAATTTTTGGGGTATTTCTGGAGGACATTGTGGAAAAAGTTGAGAACAGACTTGAAATTCAGTTCCACGCATCACCCACAAACTGATGGCCAAATAGAAGTGGTAAACAGAAGTCTAGGCAATTTGTTGAGATGTTTAGTTGGAGATAAGCCCAAGGGATGGAATTTGATTCTACCACAGACAAAGTTTTCTTATAATAACTCTATAAATAGGAGTACTGGAAAATCACCATTCCAAATTGTATATGGGAGTAGCCCAAGGACTGCATCAGAGCTGAGGAAGATAGAGCAAGGGGAGAGGAAAAGTGCCGAAGCGGAAGAATTTGCTGAACATATCAAGCGTCTACATGAGGAGATTCAGGCACACATTACCAAGATGAATCAAGAGTATAAAGCTAGGGCTGATCAAAGGAGAAGACATAAAGAATTCCAAGTAGGGGATCTAGTCATGGTGCACTTACGAAAAGAAATATTTTTAGCCTGTACTTACAACAAGCTAAAAATGAAGAAATTTGGCCCCTGGAAAATTTTGAAGAAACATGACTCAGGAAATGCATATGAGGTGGAGCTGCCAGATGGTATTCATATTTCTCTCATTGTCAACATTGCAAATTTAATAGAGTATCATGATGATGGTGCAGATGAAGTGTTAGAGCCATGTCCAATTCCTACTTCTAAGAAGGAGGAGATAGAAGACATTCTAGATCATCATGTGGGTAGGAGTACTAGAAACAAGCAATATTAAGAGTATTTGGTCAAATGGAAAGGATGACCAATCGAGGACTCAACTTGGATTTCAGCAGCTGAGGTTTCCCATTTGGGATTTCCTCTACCATTCAGAAAGTAACAAGGTCACTTTTCAATCTACCCTGGGTGTCTGATGCAGGAGCATCTAGAGGTATAAGGGCAATCCTATGTCACCCAAAAAATGTACTTAGACTTAGTTTCTATTTCATGTGTTTTCATTTTTGGATACCCTTTTGGGCCAAATAAAGGTTCCAACTCTCACAGTTCCACTATCAGTGTGTTAGAAAATCCTGAAAAAATAGGAGCATGCAATTTGGCCATTATTTTGGTGACCTAAAAGGTGTGAATTGACCAGATGAATGTAATTGTCATTTAGAGCATTCCATAAAAAGAATCAGGTCAAAAGGCCCCACGGTTTGAAAGTTATTGCAATTTTTCAGGTTTTGGAGACCTCCTAAGAATGCTTCAAAGTCAAGTTAGGGGAATTAAATGACCTTCAAAAGGGTTGAAAAATGGGGGATGAGTGAAGCTGGTCCATAGGGCTATAGAGTGCTTTGATAGCTTTCTGAAAATGTAAACGGTTCGTCAATCGGAGCTACGGTTCAAAAGTTATGCCTCTCGGATGTTCGGTTACCATTTTTGGATTCTTCTAGATTTGCACTGACTTGCAATGCAGCTTCTGGAACCTTCTATTTGGTTGGTGGATGCCTACTAGCACTTTCTAGAATGTAATCCTAGTCCTTAAACCTCCAGGGTCTATTTAAGGAGATTTCTGGCATTGTAAAAGGCAGTTCGGAGTGAAGTTTGAGAGGAGGTACTGAAAGGAGAAATTATCTCTAGATTTATGCTATTGTAAGCCCTTAGGGCATATCTTGAAGTTTATTTTCTCTGTACTGTTTGTACTAGCTTATTTTCTTAGTTAATACAATTTCCCTTTTCTGTTGTGTCCATTTTGTTCTTGGGTTGTGTCGCCATCACTTTCTCTATTCTAGTGTTCGGTTGACACTAGCATCCCTCGACATGAACTTCAACTTCCTTAATCTTCTGTTGTATTCCTTGGTCAAGATTAAGAAATCTATTAGTCTTTTCTCATGTATTCATAATGTAAAAAATTAAATTATCTTGTCAAATTATAACTAATGAAACAACCATTGTAGCTTCCTTCTCATAACTCAACCTTTCCTCTAGGTACTTTTTCTATGAGAAACTTCTCAAATCCTCTTCATGAATCAAATGCATATGACATTTAGATCATAGAGAAATATGTTTGATCAGTAAATTTGACATCAATGACAAAAAAATTATTGTTTAAATTGTAGTTTCCAACAAGATACTCTCACATACAGGAAGCATCACCATTTAGTCTAGACAAACAATAGTGCTATGTACCACTAGACTAATGTAATCTTTGCATCATCTACTCTAAAGTAGGTAGGGGCATAACCCAAAACATACCTCAAAAATACTCAAATGTATCCTTATGAAAAGGTTTCATAAAAATATATGCAATCTACTCCTTTGTATAAACAGACTCTAATATGATCTCTTTCTCTACAACTTTCTCTCTCAATACATGATACTTAATGAATATGTGCTTTATCATATAATATAATACAAGATTCTTAGACATACTCACTATAATTTTATCATCATAATGTATAATAATAGGTTTTGAAAACTCTATCTTGACTTCCTTCAGTATTTGTTTCATCCACATGATCTGATTGCAATTGTTTGTTTATACTACATACTCTACTTCTATTGTACTCTATGAAATACAACCATATTTATTTCTTAGCCAAGAAACCAATCTTTCTCCAAGAAAAAATTCTCCACCACTTATACTTTTTGTGTTATCCATACTGCCTGCCCAATCCACATTAGTATATGCACATAGAGTAAAGTAATTTTATCTATCATACCACAACAGACACAATGGTACTCAAGGAAAAAGTATCCTTACACAACATAAATTTCTCATCTAACCATCTAGTTCTATGTGTATTACAACTATGTGTAGGATCATGGTGTGTTAAAAAGTGGCGACGTAAAAAATATGTACTTTTGAAATGTCTAAATGAATTTCAAAATGTGCTTTGACTTTTTTCCCACCCATCCTGATACCAAACAAAAAATGTAATACCTTGCTTGACTGAGTACCTAATTTGAGAACAGGTATCCAATTTGAGAACGAGTATCCAATTTGAAAATGGGTACTTGATTTCTTAACAAGTATAGGTAATCTATATTTCCAAATCATGGTGCCAAATTCAAATCTAGAGGGAGTGGGGACCAATTTTCAAGTTAGTCCTACTATAATATAGTTATAGTATAATTGGTAGGGGGTGACAATTATTATATATAGTTACTAACATTTAATATATAGTATTAAATAATAATAATAATTTATTATATAACTATTATATATATACTTATTACTTATTATATATTAAATTATATGATTATATAATTATATATCATATATATTATTATTATATATCATATATATTAGTAACCTAAGTTAATAAACTATATGATGATTTATGTTCCTAGGGGTCCCCCTAGGGACATACATGTGTTCCAATGAGTCCAAATGGGTCATGGGATACCCTAATTATATATCATATATATTAATATTATATATTATATATATTAATATTATATATTATATATATTAGTAACCTAACTTAATAAACTATATGATGTTGTATGTTCTTGGGGGTCCCCCTAGGGACATACATGTGTTCCAATGAATCCAAATGGGTCATGGGATAACCTATGACCCCTTTTGCCCCATTATATGACAACATGTCTTCCTAAGGGTCAAAGGATGCCTAGGGACATAGATCTTGTGTTTCAATGGGTAGAAAGGGGTTATAGAGTATCCTATGACCCCTTTTGACCTATTACATGATAACATACATTCCTAGGGGTTTCTTGAGAACGTTCTCAACTTTCCATTGATATAATGTCTATCAAATTATTATGAGTTTAGTAAGTAATTATTACTTATATTCTAATGGAGTTAGCTACAAAGTGTTGATTGACATATTGATTGAAAAATAGCTATAACTTCCAAACCATATGAAATTTTTGAAATCCAAAAGATGCGTCACATTCTATGCTTCAACTACTATAAGGAAAAGAGAAAGAAAAATATAATTTTGATTTTTTTTGGAACTAGTTAAGGTGGATAGACATGGGAGTTTTTTAATTTTGAAAATAGTATAGTAAAAAATTCATAAATAATTATTTATTTGGAATAAAAATACTCAAAAATATGTGTCACATCCAAGCATGAGTCTACTCTTTATATCTATAATTATATTAAAATATATTATCATTTGATTTTGATTAAGGTGGTCGGACATACACCTACATTTTATTTTCAACCTGCAATTTTTGTACTATTGCATTAAAATCTAAAATTTTGACCAATCAAATTAGTTTTTCTCTAGATATGGCATAGTAGTTTAGAAACTAAATTCAATTTCATACAGATTATTTTCTTACATCTCTTTGATATAAAGTCTAGAACTACTTTAAAATCCATAGTTTGGTTGACCATGATCCTGCACATACCCTAACCTATGTACTGATAAACTATTTTCTCTTGATTTTTTTTCATAAAATCAACTCTCTTTTTTTACTAACTCACAACTCTTTCATTCTTTTACTTCTTTAATACCATATGTGACTAAAACAAATTTTGAAATATAAATTGGTTTCTTACCAATTTTACTTACGTTATCTAAATGCATGCATCTATCTAATTTTTTAAAACTATCATAGTTAGGGAAAAAATTTGAAACACATGGTCTTATAATAAATGCACCCATAATCTCACTTACATAGTACACTAGAAATAAATTCTCTTGGTAACATAGAAGGTACTTATAGACCACACTCTTGCAATGCATTACTAGTGTGTAAAGTATAGAACATATAACAATAACTATCACAATGCATGTACAACTCAACATGAACCCTAGAACAACACATAGTGCATGTATGATTTATCTTAACACATAATTATTTTTTCATCTCAAAAAATATTTGGTTGATTTTAATTTGAGGAAATATTTTATAAAATTATATTTGAGTCATTATCCAAATAATGCTTTTTATGTGGCTCACGGTTTTTAATTTTAATTCCACTTTTGATACTATCTTTCTTTTTGGCTGAAATCCTTGTGTTTTCATGCCATGTTTTTTCAATTAATATTCTTAGTGCATAAAAAGTTCATTATCCTTACTTGGGAGTCTACTTGGAATGACCAAAAAGAAGTATTGTTATTATCGACAATTTTCTCTTGCCTCCCTAAGGCTTTGAGCAATGTTGTTCTACTTATCCTTAATGACTTACTTGTTTATCTTATTATATGAGGTTTTATCATTTCCTTTTCCATTATGGTTGATGTGAGGATAGGTCAAGTAATTGTAGAATCTTTAGTGTGTTATTTTGAACCAACAATTTGGTATACATCAAAGATATTTTTGACAATGGTTCTTCCACTACTATTTTCAAAAGTTCTTAACCCCAAAATTCTCATTGTCTCTCTAAATTTCATATTCTTTATTTTTTCAAAATAAAGTTGTCATCTTTTACTTTAATTTAATTAATAAAAAGAGTTATTCCAAATATTTTTAAAAATTATTCTACAATTTCTTTCTAATATTTTATCATGAATTGGCCTTCAATTTTTTCATCAATGTCAACTAGAAACTCTAGTTTTCTATGAATTATTTTGAGAGATGTTAATGTTGGTTCATGTACAACTTTATCATTACTTTCATTACATGCATTCACCATGTCAAATTGAGATGCCATGTTAGGTGTATTAGATGGATTAGGTGTATTTGTCATAATCATTTCAATTGGTGTATGTTGATTTTTATTTATTTGTTGAACTAAGTGCATTTTCCACATCCATATCCATAGGTGCATGCTAATGATTTTTATTTCTTGTATTAGGTTTATTCATCATGTCAAGTTGAATTGTTACACTTTTATCACTTACATTGTGTGCATTTCATAATGTACATTGACATAATATCCTTAAGTGCCCCATTGTTTGTAATTTTTCTTCCTCCCATTTCCCAATTATTCCTCTCTTTTCCTTTCCCATTGTAGATCCAAATTTTCCTACAAATTATAACATTAAAAAAATACACAATCAAATACAAAAGTGCACTAAATTTGCATCATTATTTTATACTTTAAAGTAAAACAAGAGAGTGAAAAAAAATAAATAATGGTTTTACTATATAATGACAACTTAAAAATATAAAGTAACATGAACACAAAACATTGACCAAACCAACAATTTCAAAGAAAAAATTGATTAAAAAAAATGTAGATCTATTGCATAAAGTTCCATGTGTTATAACAGTAGGATCTCGAAGGACAGAAGATGACAATGTTTTAGTCATTTAAAAGATAATATATTCATATTTTTCAATAAACCAATCAAGTTTAGCATAACCCAATCAAGTTATGCATTCCTAAGTTTACAATGTCCATATGATCTCATAATCCAATCAGGTTTTACAAAACATGATCAAGTTATGTAGAACTAGGAAATAAAGAATAAGAGGGGACAAAGGGGAAGAGAGAGAGAGAGAGAGAGAGAGAGAGAGAGAGAGAGGCTAGGAGTTAGTGGGAGGGAGATGGAGTTTAAGGGTTTTAGAGAGAGCTATATGGGTATGTGTAGGATCATGGTGTGCCAAAAAGTGGCAATCTAAAAAATATGTAGTTTTGAACTACCTCAAAGCATTTAAAATCTATTCCAACCTTTTTCCCATCCATCTTATACTAAAAGAAAATAATTAATACATTTATAAAGCCTACTATATCTTTTGATACCAACCCTATATGGTCAACTTTAAAAACATCCCAAAAATGTGTTTTTGGCCTATTCTTGTGTATTTTTTACTTCAAACATGTAGCTAACAACTTTTTTTCACCAATATTTGATGAAATGAAAAGGGTTTCTTAAGAATATTCTTAGCTTTCCAAAATTGTAAGGTTTGTCAAGTTATGATTTTAGTAAGTAATTATTACTTATTTTCTAATAGAGTTACATATAAAGTTTTAAATGACACACTACTTGAAAAACAACTATAACTTTCAAATGGTACAACATTTTTGAAATCCAAAAGATGTATCACATTCTATGTTTCTTCTAGTATAACAATTTTATTTTATTTTGCATATTTTTTAATTAGTTAATGTGGTTAGACACAATAGTTTTTTAATTCCAAAAATACTAAAGTAGAAAATTAATATTATTTATTTATTTAGAATAAAAATATGCAAAAATATGTGTCACATCTAGGCATGAGTTTACTTCTTATATCTATAATATTATAAAAAAATATTATCATTTGATTTTGATTAAGGTGGTTAGACATACGTCTAATTCTTATTTTTGTCCTAAAACTTTTTTACTATTGCATTAAAATTCAAAATATTGACCAATCAATTTATGTTTTTTAGATAAGGCCTAGTAGTTTAAAAACTAAATCCAATTTCCTAGGGATTCTTTTCTCTCAACATTTTTTTATATGAATTCTATAACAAGTAGAATATTGCATGTTAAGTTGAGATAACCTTGATTTTCTAAGTTTTTATTGCCACTTAAGAGCATAGTTTGGTTGACCATGATCTTGCACATACCCATATGCTATAGTTTAGAGAGAGATGTTAGGGGTCAGTGAGAGAAAGAGAGATATTAGAGGTCAATAGAAGAGAGAGAAATATAGAGGGATTAAGGGTGAGATAGAGAGGTTAGGGGTTAGGGATTAAAGGGAGGTTAGGGGTTATAGAGATGTTAGGGGTTAGAGAGAGAGAGAGAGAGAGAGAGAGAGAGAGAGAGAGAGAGAGAGTTAAGGGTTATGAGTTAGATAGATCTATATGGACGGATGAAGTTTTTAGAGAGAGAGAGAGAGAGAGAGAGAGAGAGAGAGAGAGAGAGAGAGAGAGAGAGAGAGAGAGATGGGTTATCCTAGAGAGAGAAGGGTCATGATTTACAGAGCTAGTGTTAAGGGTAATTGAGAAATAGATATATAGGTTATGAATACATTTAATTATATATAAATACAGACAATAAAATATTTAATTATAGATGAGTTTAGTTATATACATATAAATGTTTAAATATAAATATATATACATAAATACAATATAAAATTAAATCACTTATATTGATAGCCCAATCATGTTACTAAAATATTCATTACCTTCTCAAGTTACGTGAACTTAGGGAATGCAATTTAACCAATCATAACCTAATTGGGTTTTTTATATCTTAATAATCCAACTAGGTTATGTAAACATAGGTCAAACACAAACATACATTAATGACCCGATTGAGTTGTTTGAAAAGATAAAATGCGATTAGGTTATGGCTTGGTAAAAAACTTGGGAGTTCACCCAAAGCATTTGTAGGTTAATTTTCCTTCAAATTTATTTCTTTAGATATTTTTTCATCTTCTAAGAAGAATTATCATCTTTGCTTTCATTAGGTTTCCAAGAGGTAAAGTGGATATCTTTGAAATCGCCACTATAAGCTCACGTCTTCTAAGCCTTCTAACCATATAAAGTTTCTCTTGTTGGACAATAGTAACACTATAAAATTTAATCATTATTACTAGTCTTTCAAGAGCTCATAGACATATGTTTACATTTTTTTAATAAATTTTAATACACTTAGCCAAATTCAAAATAAATGACATATTATTGTTATACACTTTATTCTATTCACTTTCAAAAATAAGTTTCATTTTTTATTATTTTAATGTGAGTTATGCCAAATACATGTGATGGCTTGAATTTTCACCGTTTTTGAAATTATAAATGTATATTATGAAAATTCATATTAAATTATGAAAAATTATGTGTTTCATTTCATGTTGGAGAAGCATTGTTAGAAAAGCTCTAATTTCAAGTTCATATACAATCTCTTCATGTCTCAACCCTTTTTGTTTCAAAAAATTGTGTTAAGGATTTTTCACGCTTTAAAAGGAACACTAAAAATTTAAGTGGTGAAGTCTCAACTAAAGCTCATCTCTATATATCTGCATTGTTAAGATTTAATCTTTTCTAAATCATGATGATCTGACACATTTTATTGTAAGGTGTTTGCAAGTTCTTCATGGATCATTGTAAAAGGTCAAATCAAGCAGCAAAGGTGTGATATGACTAAATGGATAGGCTTTTCATATTCTCTATGGTTAAGCATGAGGGCATGGTTTAATCAATGATGATGGAAAAGGTATTTAGGGTGGGTCTCCAGTCTCATAATAATGTATAAATATGACACATGGAAGTGTTTGGAGACAACACATTATGATACATTGTGAAGGATTAAGTTACAAAGAAGAGATCAATGTTAGACAACACCTTCATGCCACTTCAAAACTTAAATTCTTAAGAGTTAGTATTGCAAAGAGATGTTCATACTAGTCCTTGTATGGGTGAATTGTGGGCCTTAGATTCTCACACACACTTCAACATGGTCTTTACCTAAGAGATCATCTTGAAATTAACATTGAATAATTCATTCAAGCAATCTAACAACATAAGCTATTGCCTTCTAACTAGAAGGATTTTTCCTTGCTCTCAGACTGAGAAGTAGGCAACCAAACCTTTTAGCACAAAGGATTTATGTAGCTAAACAAAAGTGCAACTAATCTAGATGAGAGATGCAATTAATCTAATAACAAATAAAGAAAATTAAACTATATGATTGCATTTTAATCTATATGATATTAAAACTAAGCAATGGAAAGCTATAAGAATATGCAACAAATGAGTATGCAATTCGATAGTAATTTGATACAATTCAATTGCAACCTCTGTAATGAGGAATTAGAAGCCTCTTATATAGAATTCCTGAAATCAATCAACGATTGAGATCAACTCAGACCAATGGTCAGGATTGAAGATGAGATCCAGTCAGGATGGAAAATTCCCCGTGTAAGTGAGGTTAACTAAATTAGATCCTAAGTGTGATGGAGAGTTAACTAAAATTCACCTAAGTGTGAGAATAAGTGGATTAAGCCAATTCCAATTTGAGAGATAAACCACTTGGAATTCCCATTCTAGAACTAGAGAGAAGAAATTAGAAGGTTATTTAATTTCATAAAAATGAGATATGACCTCATAAGTGTATATTTCAATTAATTGAATAATCACATTCAATAATTAAAATGCAAGCATTATTAAATTAAATAAATTTAATTCCCTAGTACATTAGCTTTAGGAGATAATTTAATTTAACCAAAGTATAACACTTTAAATTAAATCAAATCTAATCAATAGGTTTAATGTAGCTAATTCGAGTCTATACTTTAGGAATTAAATAAATATCTTGATTAATATAGATTAGGATTTTCTGCATCTGACAATTAAGTCAAGTAGTGAGAACCAGAATGAGAATTGACTAGTGATATAGGACTTTAGGGTTGATCAAATAGACCACAATTGGCTATCATGGCAATGAGCCAATTTTGGGGTATTACATTTTCCCCTAGTTGAATAAATGTGCAAGCAACATGTTTATTTCAAAGAAAATCAGAAGTATTATGTATAGATAAAGAAATGAGATTGGTTCCAAAATCGATCACATAGAGACCAATTAATAAGCTATTAAAGGTTATCTCTAGAATGAAGCTTAACCTTAGGGGATCCAGATAGAACACCTAGATACAAATATGAATAAGCTTTTAAAGATTATCTCTAGAACAAAACTTAATCTTAAGGGATCTAGATAGAATACCCAGATACCTAGATTGATAAGCTTTTAAAGATTATCTCTAGAATGAAGCTTAACCTTAAGGGATCTAGATAAAATACATAGATACCTAGATTGACAAGTTTTTAAATATTATCTCTAGAATAGAGCTTAATCTTAAGGGATCTAGATAGAATACCTAGATACCTAGATTGACAAGCTTTTAAAGATTATCTCCAAAATAGATCTTAACCTTAAGGGATCTAGATTGAACACCTAGATACCCAGATTGACAAGCTTTTAAAGATTATCTCCAGAATGGAGTTTAACCTTAAGGGTTCTATCTTCTTAAGGGATCCAGATAGAATACCTAGATACCTAGATTCACAAGCTTTTAAAGATCATCTCTAGAATGAAGGTTAATCTTAAGGGATCTAGATAGAACACCTAGATACCTAGATTGATAAGATTTTAAAGATTATCTCCAAAATGAAGCTTAACCTTAAGAGATCCAGATAGAACACCTAGATACCTTGATTAACAAGCTTTTAAAGATTATCTCTATAATGGAGCTTAACCTTAAGGAATCCAGATAGAACACCTAGATACCTAGTCCATAAAGATAACAAGATCCAACCATGAGTCATAAAATCATCCCCAGAATGAGGCTTGATCCTCAAGAGTCAAGGTACACATGGCCCTAATACCTATCCATCAAACTCTGACAAGAACTGTTATAAGATGTGATCAACTAATAAAAAGATGAAATAGATGATGTAGATGCTAGATAGAGGGGAACAAGATGCCCTAAGTTATGATATGCCCCAAGTGATGAGGACATAAGATTTAGATTGAGTTAAAATTCAGATTCAATGATGTAACCATCCTGCCCCCTTGGAAGTGAAATCAAAAGATGACACACTAGAAATATGATGTAGAGTAGTATATTGAGAGATACAAAAGAAATAAGAGATTTAAAAGATTATAAAAGAGATCAAAATGATCATAAGAAAATTTGGATTCAAACTAGAGTATTTCAAGTTCTAGAAGACCAAGTTTGACCAAATGTTGACTAGAGTTGACCAAAGTTGACCTTTTCCAAAATTCCTAAAAAATTTGAAGGAAATGTGATTTGAAAAGATTCCAAGATTCACAAAGTATTAGAAAAATGGATCGCACAAGCCCTCGATCACGTTAGTCCCAAAATTTTAAAATGGTTTTTTGAGCTACTTAAGTGTGTTAGATTTCAAATTCAATCCCAAAAATGGATTCAGAATGACAAAATTAGCCAGGGGGTTATTTTCACACCAATTGGAGCATTTTGAAAAATTAGGTCAAAACCTATATAATGCCCCACAAGGTCATTTTCAAATCATTTGCACTTTTGTCTTTAGTGAAGAAGAGAGTTGTGAGGTGAAGATGGTGGCCTCATGTCTTCTCATCGATTCAGGCACTCCCAACAACAGAGGAGGCCAGTAGAGTATGAACCTCTGGTGAGTGTTCAATAACCTTACTCAGATTAAGTTTTTATTTCTTTTTTATGTGTTTTAGCACATTTTTAGGGCTCATTAAGGTTTTTCATGTCAACTGTCATGTGAGGATGTCTCCCTTTAGGTGAAGCCAGTTGCTTTTCATGTGAAGAAGTACAAGGCTTGTACTTATTCACCTAATGTGGTGGGTTTTCTTGCGTGGGAGATGCCCACGTGTCACACAAGAAGCCTAAGATTTTGGGGTTTTTCATTGGTGGTTTAGTTGCTCTTCACACAAATAGTTTCTTCCTCACATGAAGATGCACAATCTCATGTGAGGACTTGTGATTTTGTGCAAAATTCTAGTGTCCTTTGCAAGTTTTATAGTTGAAAATTTGATTTTTCATTGTAAGTTTTATGCTTATATTCATCGTATCCTTTTGTCAAGCGGAGACTGATCGGTTGCATGTTGTATTTATTCGTGTGTGCAGGTTACCTTTGATGATATTAGATTTTGATCCCATTACCTACCATACAAAACTTTTTTGTTGTAGCTCGATGACATAGATATGGTGCATATTGATGGATTGGGTTTATTGTATCTATGTCAAATTCCACTAGTATTGGTGAATCACAACCTGCTTACAGCACTAGTGGAGCATTTCTATTTGGAGATGAACACATTCCACTTGCCCCAGGGGGAGATGATAATGACATTGGAGGACATCTACAAGATTCTTTGTATACCATTCCATCAGCTAAGAGTGGTCTAGGACATAGTTTCGAGGGTAGGCACAGAGGCATTACAGGCCATCTTTTAGTAAAACTTGATCATAGGAAGAGTGATCACATGGGATGAGTTCATGCATACATATGGTCTTGCTCACAAATTAGGATCAGTTTTGAGATCTTTATCAATTATTTCTTGATGCCTAATAGAGGCTAGCATAGATTAGAGTGTAGATGTAGCAAGATGCTCTAGAGTATGTTAGAGACCCCAAAGATATATGGGTGGGGATAGTGCATGCTTGCACATATGTATCATGAGATGCACAAGATAGTGTATCATGAGTAGAAGATCATGGGCATCAGAGTCTATGTTCTCTAGATCTGGGCATGGGATAATTTTCTTGTTACAGGGCCCATTTTTCAGGATGACAGGAAGTTGATGGAGCCCTATATTTGTATATATAGAGGCCAACTTACCTAGGAAGCTCTAGGGAAGACTAACCAATGGAGGGCATGCCTAGCTAGTGGAGGGCCCATCCTTAGGTCATCTCCCAAGAGTACTACTTGTATGCATGATTGGCGAGAGAAATGGGTTGTGGGTGGTCACAGAGGTTGGGTCTAGGGAGATCAATGATAAATGTCATCAACTATGTTCCAAAATAGTGGGACTACTTACTAGTAATGGAAAATGGAGGGATGACACCCACTTACCAAGTGTATTTTTTGAGCTATCCCTTCTGTGCTTTACAGATCCAGTGGGGATGGTGGCTCCTAGATAGCTAGTGCAAGTTCCCTAGGCACCACCATAGTAGCCACAACAGGAGAGGGTGAGACATATGACCCAATAGCTATAAATTCCTCTATGGAAGTTTGGAGTAGACCTTGATTTTGGTGGGAGTGGGATAGGTGAGAGTTGATGATAGAGGCCCCCAGATAGAGTAGCAGCAGCCAGCTAATTAGGGAGATTAGGAGATGCAGGATCAGCCTGCTATGGGAGCCTAGGGTGAAGATCTCCTGACACAGACATAGGATGCTCTGAGGCAAGTGAGAAAGTGGATATGGACTGCATAGCAACAATAGGAATATCTATACATATAGATTGTTGTTAGGGATGCACAAATAGTAGAGTGGGATCGAGAGATCCATGATTTGCAGGGATAGCTAGAGCTAGCAACTTAGAGAGTAGAGCAAACATCTGAGTAGCAATAGGATGAGATTTGGCTACAGTCAGCTAGAGTTGCCTATTACATTGCAACTTATGTGATAGTTGTACTAGATGAGGCTAAGAAGGTGCCTCAATTTCCATAGTGGGTATGAGAGTTAGAAGGTGCATGGCTGATCGTGAGACCTAAGATGCCTCCTCCTCCTCCACCACTAGGAGGTGAGGGGGAAGGAGAGAGTTAGATACTTTTTGATCCTGATTATGATCTAGCTCTATATTCATTAGTGTGCTAGCAACATTTTTTGATCGACAATGCTTGAGAAGTGTACAATTTTTCATCAATGTACTCTTTCTAATATATATTATATATATTACATATATACATATACATACGAGATTTTCAGTCGAGTACCATTTGCATGTGTCACTTTCTGTGTTTTTAATTTGATGTACATGAGATGTTTTATGTTATGATAATGGAATGTAAATATGATGTGATGTGTAAATGCAAATTTTTTTTGATATATGAATGTAGTGTAGATGATATGGAGTATGAAATTATGTATGAAATAAAAAATATGTATGGACTAACATCTCATGTAGTGTTCCATGTTTTTGCTGATAGTGATAGGTATTCCTTGAGGAGAAAGAGGATGAAGTAAAGAACTAAATGCTTCTACAACCATCAAGAAACATGGTACTTTTGAAGAAGCTGATAATCCCTCATCATAAAGGATGTAAGTAAATTAGTCATCGAACCATGTACTTATGCAATGCAAACTTATACTAGATGTGAACCCTAGGTGAGATGCAACCCTAGGTCTTGTTACCACACTTTGATAATTATCATCACTGAGCATTTAGATAAATCCCACATGTCATACAATTCCCACTGGTGTTGCAATCATAGGAATATGAATATAACACGTATTCTAGTTTTGTTGGTATTAAATGAAAGCATTCAAAGCACAAGAATCTAGAATGACCAAAAAAATTGTTGCCTTTAACGTAGAAAGTTAACATAATTAGCATTAAAGCATAAACACTAGGATGACCAGAATATTTCTTGCATGCAGACACACCAGACACACAAGAGATCCTTCTTATGTTAAGTAATTGGTAAGTATTTTTTCTACAATGGCCCTTGCATTTGTAACTTGAAATAGGAGTGTGCTAAGTATACTCATAGTGACCCGTACATTCACTTAGTAGGATGAGTATTAGTAGTTACTGTAGCATGAAGAGTTCACTCCAACAAGAATGGAGAAGAACCAACCTTACTGATTTGTCCATATAAAAGGAGTCGAGGTACACATGACCATCCAATATGAGATGAAGGCTCTTATAGTGGACACCCCTCTTATATGGATACCTTAGATTATTTGGAACTAAACCACAAATAGAAAGCAAAGAAAAGATTAGGCCCCCAATCCTTGCTTCTTTAGTTGTAAGAGACATCATCAAGTTGCTTGAAGATAAATAATAAAGCATAAGAAAAACAAAGAAAAGTTCAATACATCGAAACAAATTCATCATTTTGAATTCAAGTTTGTTTGTTATAGGATTGATGTCAAGTTTCAATGTCTAGAACATGGATGAAATAAATCTCTTTAGTATGGTGACAATAGTAGATATACATAGTTAGAACAACTAGTGACCAAAGTCAAAGAGGATTTTTTCGTAAGAAGAACCTTAGTAGGAAACTAAGTGATAGTAGATAGACACAGTTAGGGCAACTGGTGAATGATGCGAGAGAGATCTTCCTTAAGAGGGATCTCAAAAGGTGATACTAGCAATAGTAGGTAGATGTAGTTAGAACAATTAGTGACTATCGCAAGAGAGATTATCCATGAGAGGAATCTCAAAAAGTGAAACTAGCGATAGTAGGCAGATGTAGTTAGAACAACTGATGACTATCATGAGAGAGATTATCCATGAGAGGAATCTCAAAAATTTACAATAGCGATAGTAGGAAAATGTAGTTAGAAAAATTGGTGACTTTCATGAGAGAGATTATCCATGAGAGGAATCTCAAAAAGTGACACTAGTGACAATAGGCAGACATAGTTAGAACAACTGGTGATTATCATGAGAGAGATTATCCATGAGAAGAATCTCAAAAAGTGACACTAGTGATAGAAGGTAGACGTAATTGGAACAACTAGTGACTTTCACAAAAGAGATTATCCATGAGAGGAATCTTGAAAAGTGACACTAGCTACAGTAGGAAGATGTAGTTAGAACAACTGGTGACCGTCGCAAGAGAGATTATCCATGAGAGGAATCTCAAAAAGTGATACTAGTGATAGTAGGTAGATGTAGTTAGAAAAATAGATGACTATCTCAAGAGAGATTATCCATGAGAAAAATCTCAAAAAGTGGCACTAGCGATAGTAGGCAGATATAGTTAGAACAACTAGCGACTATCATGAGAGAGATTATTCATGAGAGAAATCTCGAAAAGTGACACTAGCGATAGTAGGCAGATGCAGTTAGAACAACTGGTCACTATCACAGAAGAGATTCCTATGACACTGTAGGATGTTTCCCCTAAGTTATGACAAGATTCAATCCATGGATACATGAGAAAAAGTAGGAAAGAAACTGTACATGAGCCAAAAGATGTGGCACAAGATGTAGCATTCGGAACAAAAGGCACTTGTTTACCAGGTTTTCACCTTCTTGGCAGAGTTTTTTTTTAGTATTACCAAGGTGCCTATTGCTAGGTTTTCACCAGGGTAATGATTTTTTCCAAGAGTTTTTGTAATTTTTAGATTTTTTTCATGATATTTAGATATATACAAAGAGTTTTTAAAACCAGATCAGTTGTAGAACCACTTCAGGTGGAGAGTGTTTATGGGCTCCTTGAGCACCTCTTCCTTGACTATAGAAAGTTAGTAAGAACCAAACCAAAATATTGCAATAATTATGTAGGGACCAATCCATTTGGGTTTGAACTTCCCCTTTTGTACACGTTGTTGTTGATTCTTAGGATTTTCTCTGAGAATGAGATCACCCAGCTAGAAGTCACATGGCTTAACTTTCTTGTTGTAACTTTTGTACATATGCTACTAATAAGCTTGAAGATGATCAAATGCCAATTGTTGATGTTCATCTAATAATACTAGCTCTTGAAGCCACAATAGTCTATAGTCATCATCAATAATGAAGCCCTTCATGGAGATTCTCAGAGTAGGGATCTCAACCTCAATTGGAGCACAACATCTACTCCATAGACCAAAGCAAAGGGTGTTGTACCCATTGGAGTTTTGATACTTGTCCTATAAGCCCATAAAGCTGGATTAATCTAAAGGTATCAATCCCTTTCAAATTTGCTAATTGTGCAATGCAAGATCTTAAGGATCACCTTGTTGGAGGCTTCTACCTAACCATTACCCTAGGGGTAATAGATAGAAGACCAGTGTTGCATGATTTTGAACTTTTTGCATAACTCTTTAAGATCTTTATTTTTGAACTATCCTCCATTGTTAGTAACAATGGAGGAAGGTACACTATACCTACATATGATGTAATTCATGATAGATAAAGCTAAAATTATGCCATTTTCTATAGAGAGGGGGACTACCTCCACCCATTTAGTGAAGTAATCTGTAGCTATAATAATGAACTTGTATCCATTTGAAGAAGATAGGTGAATCTGACCCACAAGATGGAAGGCCCATTGTTGGAATGACCACAATGTGATAGATGGGATTAACTCCCTAACTGGAGCATGAGTCAAATTCCCATAGAGCTAGCATTTTTTATAAGACTTGGCATATTTGATTGCCTCTTGCTCCATATTTGGTCAATAGTAACTAGCTCTAATAAGTTTATGAGCTAGTGTCAAGTCATTTGAGTGAGATCCACAGATGCCCTCATGAATGTCAATTAAAGTGTATTTGGACTCATTAAGTTCTATACACCTAAGGATTTTTTCATCAAGACCTCTCCTAAAAAATTCTTAAAAAATAATGACATAACATGAAGCAGTATGTAGAAGGTGACATTTTTCATTCTGAGTTAGACTGCCCAGAATAGTTTGGTCATACATATAGCAGCAGATGTGGTGGTAGCGGGGTGAATCATGTCCTATAATAGAATAGATCATCCAAGATTCAAGAGTATGATAGGTAGGGTGGAGTAACATTTCCACCAAGAACTCATGTTGAAGATTGTGCTCTAGCATCTAGAACAAGGAAGCAAGACTAGCCATGGCATCAATTGCTTTGTTGTTTTCTCAAGGAACCTATTGAAAAATGATATGAGAAAAGCATTTCTTCAAGTCATCCACCATGCATTTTTAAGGGATCAATTTCTCATCTTTTGTATGATATACATCATTGACTTGGTTGATTATGAGTTGTGAATCACCAAAGATGTTCAATTGATTGACTCTCCATTCAACTACAATCTTCATGCCATCAATAAGAGCTTCATATTCTGCAATATTATTCATACAAGGAAATAGAATCTTGTACGCCTTAGGAAGTGAATACCTCTGTGGTGCTATGAACAATAACCCAACACCAAATCCTTGTTGTGTGAAGGAACCATCAAAGAACATCACCCAAGTTTGATGTGTGAGTGTTAGAATTGATTCGTCAGGAAAATCAATGTTTAATGGGAGAAGACTTTGCATTGGTGCTTATGCTAGCTAATCAGCAATCGCTTGTCCCTTGATAGCCTTTCACTCAACATACTGAATATCAAACTCATTTCGTATCATGACCCACTTAGCCAACCTTCCTGTTAGAGTTGCTTTGCTGAGTAAGTATCAATTTTAGCAACCATTTGTGTAGTATGGGAAAGCATGTAGTGTCTCAACTTTTTGGAAGCAAAGATGACTGCCAAGCAAGCCTTCTAAATAATACTATAATTCTTTTCATAGGAAATCAATATGTGACTCAAATAGTAAATAGCTCTTTCCTTGTTATCATTGTCTTCTTTAGCTAGCAAGATACCCAAAGATGTTTCTTATGCTGAGATGTATAGAATAAGAGGCTTCCTATGAATAGGAGGCATTAGGATTGCTGGATTAGCAAGGTATTTCTTTATCTATATTAGACTCTAATCACAATCATGGCTCCAATTATATTTGATACCTTTATGTAGAGTCTTAGTAAAAGGTTGTGACCTATCTACCAACTATAAGAAGAATTTGCAAATCGATTGGAGTCTTCCTTGTAAACCTCTCATCTGACTAATATTACAAGGTGGAGGCACATCCATGATTGCTTGAACTTTCTCTTGATCAACCTCAATTCCTTTTGCAAACATAGTGTAGCCTAGTAGTTTCCCTGATGTTACGCCAAATGCACATTTCTCAAGATTGATTCTTAGTCTAAATTTCTCCATGCGATCGAAGATAGGTCCAAAATCTTGAAGGTGAGTGTGGCATTTTGTGATCTTAACCAAAGTATCATCAACATAGTCTTCTATTGTTTTATGCACCATGTCATGAAAAATTGTAGTGACTGCCCTCTGATATGTAGAGACACCAACATTTTTCAAACCAAATGGCATCACATTCCAATAGAAAGTTCCTTATGCACAAGTGAAAGAAGTCTTTTCCTAATCTTTTGGTGCAATTTTGATCTGATTATAACCAGAAAATCCATCCATGAGTGAGTACATCTCATATCCTGTCATCATGTCCACTATCATATCAATGTTAGGGAGTGGAAAATCATCCTTCAAACATGCTAAGTTTAGATCTTAGAAATCTATACAAACTCTAATAGATTTGACATGCTTGGAGAATGGGATGGTGTTTGATATCCACTCAATGTAGTTAATAGCGCGAATGAAACTAGCTTTTAAAAGCTTCTCCAGTTTAGCTTTGACAAGTAGTGCAACATAAGGATGCATTTTCCTAAGCTTTTGTTTGACTAGTTTAATGCCTAGAGAAATAGACAAGTGATGTATAATGAGATCAGGGTCAAATCCTGGCATGTCTGAGTATGTCCATGCAAATTTTATCTTTTCTCTTGGAAGAAAGCAATGAATTCCTCTTTTTCCTCTAGAGATAGTGACTATGCAAGATGTATCATGTGAGGTTGTTCCTTTATTCCTAAGTTGATCAGCTGTGTTGGCTCTATCAACACTAATGATCTTTCCTAAAAATGACTAGGAAGTGCATCAAATATCTCATCTGGGGGTGCCTCAGAGAGGTTTTCACGCTTGGATACACCTTTTTTTTACTTTTTAAGGTTCTGACATTGCCACAATGTGGTTTTCACCACTGGACCTTTTATTTCTTTTCTTTATGATTGTATGACTAAGATATTTGATGTTAGCTTCAGTCATGTTGATGCTTTGTTCACTGATGGAAGATGTTACTGGTTCAACAATGTTTAAGTAGTGGGCAAGAGCATAGTCATTCTGGAATGTGAGGACTTCATTAGGTGCATTGGAATTCTAGTTTATTATGTCAAGATAGGTGAGCGAAAGAGATGTGGTAGGTTCAAGTGCATTCACAGTATAATTGTTAAACACTTGGATGAGCAATTTGAAGCCTAGAGCAACTTCATCCACAAGTGTGTTTGAATGCCTCTAAGCACTAACATCATCAATCAAAGACTCAAGGACACTAGTTGGATAGGACTCATCTGACCTAACCCTAGATGATTCACCTACTTTGAGGAGGTTTTCATAGACATGAACTTGATGTATGTCTTTATTCATAGTTTCTTCTAAGAGAGTTAAATTCATACTCTCGAGAATCTGTAGTGCATGGAGATAGACTATAGAATTTGCCAATAGTGATGGGAAAAAACTCTCCTTCATCATCTAGATTTTTGCAAAGGTACTCAATGCATAAAGTGTGACTAAACTTTCCTCCTTCTGGTTGGTATGATGTGAACCAGTAGTATCCTAAGAAGAATCACTATCACCATCCATGGCGCTAATATGTGATACAAAGTCATCTAGTTCTGCAAATAATTTATCTAGATCATTAGGAATTGGATAAGGATAAGGATCCTCATCATCATCATTATCCTCATGGTCATCAGACTCAGGTGGTGACTAATTTTTGGATGAACTCTTAGGTTCTAGTATGAATTTGTTACTCCCTAGATGGAAGGGAATCTTCTTGAAGCCTATACTAGGTATATCTCGATTCCTTTGAGCTATTGCTTTGATAGGATCAATCAAACCAATTTTGTTGCATCCAATAGGACCAGTTCCCTTGTAGCCAAAGCATTTCATGAGTCTAAGACTGGGACCATACTTCTCAGGAGTGATCTCATGAGCCTATTTGATGAGATCAACTGGAGTCTCCTCTTTGTACATCCATGCAACAATAGCTCTATTTTTAGCTTCCTCTTTGAGAGAGAAAATAACTTTTACATAAGTACCATGAAACTTAGTTTGAGGTATCAACACGAAAGGTTTCTTTGTTTCAAATGGTCTCTAATAATGACAGGGAGACTCAGGAATAGATGTTATAGAGAGAACTGATTCCATATGATATTCACCCATTCTAGTTTCCTTAAGCTTGAGTGACTGCTCAATTTCCTTTAGCTTGTTATCATGATAGTCCATAGATTCCCTATTAGCAAGCACAAAGTTTTCAATAGATTTCAACATGTTACAAGTATAGCTAGTGCTTGTAGGTATAGTGACTTTAGGGCCATGAAATGGAAATTTTATGAATTGATTATATGTGGATGGTGTATGCCTAAAATGTGAGCACATTTTTATGAGTCATTATATCCAAGATTTCTCAAGAATGAGGTCTTGAATGGTGGTTCATAACTCTCTATTAATGGAGTGCAAGGGTTTGTGATGGAGGCCCTTAGCTTGACCTAGTTTGTGCCCATGCAAGTACACCATTAAACAAGAGATTTAAGGATCAAAATATGAATGCAAATGGAGATGAAAACTCATCCATATGATAACAATGCAAAATAATGCAAGATCTAATCTATCAATGCAAGATATAAGCTAATATAAAAATGCATGGATGAGATATGATAATGGAAGCCATGGATGCATGAGAGAAGAAGACAAGAAGGTAGAATTTCTCCACAAAAAGCTTTAGTATTCATACTCCTTCAAAAATTGGTCTCCAAACCTGCAATATAACAATAGCATAGAGGGTATGTATAAAATGAAGAGAGGGCTCTCCCTTATAAAGAAGATTGGACGATCAAGATTAAGTGGCAAGAAGATTTAATCAAGGGTGGAGAAAGAATGATCCTTGTGAAATAAAGATCCACCAATGAGAAAATAAGAAAAGAATTAAATGGAATCCCACATAGAAATATGTGCATTTAAGTGTAGGGGAATTTTAATTATTTTAATTTCCTCTTTAAGTGAGGATTTATTTATTTAAAAGGGAGCAAGTTCTTTTAATTAAATTAGAAATATTTAATTAAATTAAAAGAGGGGTTTTTCGCTTAATTAATTAAACGTGGAGGAATTATGTAATTAAAAGAGAGGTTTCCTTTTAATCAAATGGGGACTTATTTTATTTAATTAAAAGGGAGATTTTCTTTTAATTAAATAAGAATTAGGATAAAATGATCAACCTTAGAAATAAAATAATCAAATTTGATCAAGGAAATTGATTTGAATTGATTTAGTAAAATATTGCAAACCATTGATTTAGGAAATTGATGAATTGAATAATGGGGGCGCATAGTCTAGGTGACCATTTTAGGGTGCATACATTTGTTTCTCTTTGACTAATGTGTGATCAATTTAGGAACACCTATAGTCAAAGAAAGAAATTGAATTTTGAGGTCAATTCAGGATCACAAAACAACCTAGATGTGTGGTCGATTTGGGAACACATCAGAACAAAGAATACAAATAAATTTTAGCTTGAAAAAGTCAAGGATAAAATTGATAAAACTGAATCAAAGATTGAAGTTGATAGATACTTCCACCTCATGATTGAAATCAAAATGAGATAGAGGAGAAACAACAAATTGATCAAATTGATCAAATCAAACAAAAGATAAAGTTCTAGATGTAAGATGAAAGACATAAGAATCACAGGACCAAGGTAGATCATCAAGCATGAAATATGATGCCCCAAAGCTGAATTAGAAAAAAAGAAATGGGGTGAAAGTGAATGGAAGGTAGAAATTTGGAAAATATTGAAAGAAATAGAAAGAAGAAAAGAATTTTTTTTGTAAGAAATAGAATGTTCCAAAATCAATCAACTGTTTAAGATGGAAATTTTGATTGAGATCACGAAAGAAGATAAGGAAATAAAGATCAAAACATGACCACAATTGATTAAATGTCCACAATAAAGATGAAGGGAGAACCCTCTCAAACTCATAATGCAGCATAAAAATGCAAACTAACATGAAGTCTAATAATGCAAGCTATGAAAATGCAAAGGTGTACTTGCAAAAGAGCAACTGTAACATAGGATTTTGTGTTCATCATTCATTAGATAATGTAAAAGAACTTATTTTCATCATTGTGCCATTATTAATAGACATCAAAAAATTACACAATCATCACTAGTCACAAGTGCAACTATGAAGATATGAATGTGATTTATATCAGATTGGAATGTGGAAAGATACTAACATAAGCATCAAAGACATAAAGGTTAAAATGACTTCAATGTTAGCTTACCAATTTAATGTAGCAAATAAACTGTATGCCTCATGCCTCAAGTCCTCTGGCTATGCATCTCAGAGAGACTTACGAACAATGACACTCAACAAAAATCAATAAAAAGTTAGCACAAAAAGAAAAGATCATGATATAGCTCAAACATTAAGTGTTTATGTTTAAAAATTTAAGTATGTTAACTGATATCGAGTTTTAAAGATAAAGATTGAATGCTTGCAAATAGGTAAGATTACATAACAAAAATGGGTAAGACCAAACCAATTAGTGTTGGAAAACACTTGATGTCAAGTGTTGCATTGAAAAATACAATTGGGGTGGTGTTGAAAAATATCGTTTGCGAGGTGTCCTAGAGACTAATGCATAGACTGAAGCTAACACAGTTATGCCCCTTAGATAAAGAGCAATTCCAAACCAAGGAAACAAGGATAAAGCATGAAGCAGAAAGGCCAAGTGCCAAGGATGTGCACTAAGAAACAAGGGTGCAAAGGCCTCAAGTAGTGCCCATTTCCAGGTTTTCACCACTTGGATTTTTATTTTTATTTTTTTTAGGACTTTTTCCAATTGTTTGAATTTTCACAATATATCATTTTTTTTTTTGGATTTTTGAAATATATGATTTTTTGGTATTTTTTCAAGATTAATAAATATGTATCAAGATATACAATGTCCTTACACAACACAAGGACTGAACTCTCAAGTAAGATCACATCGTGTAGTCCTAATGTCTAGCAGTGTGGAGGACAAGAGTGATTAGCAAGCTGGTGGAAGAAATGAAAGACAAGAGAATGAAGAAGAATAAAGGGAAGAAATATTCAAGGGAAAACTCCTCAACAGTACCCAAGCTAGAGAAAAATTGTCATGTAAAGAACATTTGGACAAGAAATGAAAGGCCAAAATAGGATAATTCACAAAAGCATAATGTAAAAGTGGGAAAGATGCAATCCAAAGGAGTAGGCATGTCAAGAGGCATCATAGCATCATATTTTACTCTTTTTTATCATATCAAGACCAAAGGGGTAAGTGGAAAAATGATAGTAAAAGACTAGAATGAATGGAGGAAAATAGATATGAAGGCTAAACACGAAAGGAATTAAAACAAGATCATCATAAAATAGTTCACAACATAGCCAAATGTTTGTGTATAGGTAAACATTTTCAAGATCAAAGAGGACATATGTGATAGATGGATTAGGGAATGCCTACACATGATGCTTGTTTGCCAAGTTTTCATCATGGTACTTATCTAAGGCACCACAAGAAGTGGTTTTCACCATCGGATGAATTTATTTCTCTTTACTTTTGCTACCAAGGTGCCTGATTACCAGGTTTTCACCAAGGTACATTTTTTTTCTTTTTCTTTTATATTTTGAATTTTTTGGAAGAAGTCAAGCTTTTTTCAATTTAGATAGTGCTCCTATAGGAAAGATGAATCAGGATAAGCCAACACCATAGATAAGTATACTCAAAGATGCTAATAGGGTGATGGAAAAGAGATGGTACATAATGTATATGGAGGATAATTTTTTATGCTTTGGAAAGATAGAAGGAATATGGATAGTAGGTATGTGTAGTCTTGAAAATATTGGATAAGGGTAGGTGAGAAAGTAGGCAAGATCAACATCGACACACAACTTCAAGGGTTGCGAAATTATGGAGTAATCATAGAGGAAATAGTTTGAGGTTTAGATGTATGAGAAAGTAAGAGAATTTTGGAAGGAGATGGGGTGGAAATCTTTGGAAGCTTCTTAGGAATAATTATAGGAGAAGATGGAGTGGAAGCCTCTAGAAGCTCGAATAACAACTTTGAAGCATTTTCAATATTTAAGTCTTTCAAAAGAGACTTGGGAATCCATATAGCTTTATATTTTTCTTTTTCTTTGGATTCTTTAGAACGCATTTCTTCAATGATAGATTTAGGAACCCATATTTTCTTTGATTTAGCTCTTTGGGTGGGAGATCTTTGTGGTCTCTTGAATAAATGTTCTTTCTTTTCATTCACATGTCGATTAGATGGGACATAGTGATATTCATTTTTCAATGGATTCTTATGTTTGTTCTTAAATTGATCATCCAAATTAATTACAAAAGACTTGGGATTTCTGGATGAATAAAGATTATATGACTGGTTCATATGGATAGACGAATGACGATTCATCAAGGATGAGTGTCTTTTTTGACCTCAAGGTATGATAGGAGAGCTAGGAGATGAGATAGGAGTGAAAGTAGGACATGGAGGAACATAAGATCCCAATATGGATGGAAGGTTTGAAGGCTTTATCTTTGACAGATAAGGACCAAGGATAGATTTAGGAGATGCAAAGAGATAGTGAATAGGGATATTAGCATCTTTAGAGTGAGAAATGTGACCAAGGCCATCAATAGACTTATGAGTATCTTTAATAGGACAAACACCTTTAATAGGAGTATTTGAAGCTTGAGCATGGTTTTGAAGTGAATATGGAGAAGTAGAACAAGAAGGGATTCTTTGATCTTGACAAGTTTCTTTGGATAAAATTGGTATAGAACTTTGTTCACAATTTTTAGTAAGCTCAAGGGAAATAGTGGAAGTAGTTTCTTCATCATACTTGTGAGGTGGATAAGACATAAGATATGGAGGGATGAAATCTTGAAGAAGATGAAGGGGTGCTTGATCTTGATCTTTCTTGACATTTTTTATTTTTATCTATTTGAGAGTCCTCTTGACATAGATCTACTTCTAAGGACAAGGGAGTATATGAGGTTTTCATGATAGGATCTTGAAGGGGTAATGAAGGAATAGCTAAAGTGGGCATAGTAGACATAGTGTCACATGAAGGTTGAGGATGTTTAGTCTTAGAAGCATGGAAAGGGTTTTCAGTCAAGTGTAGATTAGCTTGGGTTTCTTTAAGAGGTAGCCCTTGAGGAAAACTATAGCAAAATACATGAAAAGCATTAGGACCTTTGTTTGATGGAATAATGTTGGATAACTTTGAAGCTTTGTGAGATGCATAAGTATTGGAAGAAATGAAGGTACCAAGGAAACCATCACTAGACATAGGTTCATCAACATGATCTTGCTCAAGAGAAGCATCTTCATTATATAGGTCTTTAGGAATTTCAACATCAATGATTCCATCATCAATAAGATCTTGAATTATACATTTAAATGCAATACGATCTTAAATTTTATGACTTTGCATGTATGGTAGCCACAATAATGATAATCTCTCCACCAATAAGGTTTTACCTCAGGTTCATAAGGTGTAGAAAATTTGTATGGTAAAATAATGATCATTTTTGCAACTAAGGTCTCAAGCACCATGTCATATGAACATCCCAAAGTAGTAAAAGTTCTCTCAAAAGTATGTCTAGGACCATTTTTGTCATTCTCATCTTGATCAAAGATAGGCCCATCATGAAATATTGGCATATTCTCAAAGGATTTATTACTCAATTTCTCTCTCAAGAGGTCTTTGGATCATAAAATGAAGACATTTGATGTCTTAGAGTAGAAGATGTAGACATTCAAAAAGAGAAACTAGTAGGTAAGTCTAGATATTTTTGAATGGCAGAGGAGAACTCATAATCATCTAAACTTGATTGAGGTTTGGTAGCACAGAGTTTGAAGCCCATAGTGGTTTTGAAAGCATATAAAAGGAAAGAATCCTTAAGGCTCTATTTGATGGATGTGTTCCCTTTTGTTCAAAGTGGGGAAGGTTCTAAACATTCACTACTACATCTGAGACCATTTTTTGACCATTATTGGTCAAAATTTAGACCTACATTTCGACCAAACCTCGACCATCATTGACCAACGCATTGGTCAGAATTTTTCCAGTCAAAAGTTCGACCAACATTCTAGTTGGTTGAAATTTTGACCAATATGTTGGTCGAAAAACCTCTATAACCACAGTGCAAGTTTTGCCTAGAATTGGTCAAAATTTTGACCATTGAAGATTTCCATTTCAACCAATATTAGTAGAAATTTTGACCAACGATGGTAGAAAGTGTTGGCCATGAAATCTGGAAAGTTTGACCAATGAAGGTAAAATTTTTGACCAATATAGGTAGAAATTTTGACCAATTAAAGGTCAAAAACTTTGACCAACAAAGGTGGAAATGTTGACCAAGAAAGGTAGAAATTTTGACCAATGAAGGTGGATAATGTTGACCAATAAAGGTAGAAATTTTGACCAATGAAGGTGGATAATGTTGACCAATAAAGGTAGAAATTTTGACCAATGATGGTTGAAAAGTTTGACCATTGAAGGTAGGAAATATTGACCAAGAAGGTAGAACTTTCGACCAATGAAGGTCGATAATTTTGATCGCTGAATGTAGAAATTTTGACCAATGAAGGTAGAAATTTCTACCAATTCCTGGGTGTAAATTTTTTTTTAGGCATTCTATAAAATAGTTCACATGCCTTTTGTATGATATGAAATTTTGCATGCATCCTGCAGTATCTCATCCGGCTGATGATGGATTATGGAGAGTGATCTGAAATGATGACGCTAAAAAATATCACAATCAAATCCAAAATGAACTTGCATTACAAATGGATTGTGATGTTTTTTAGTGTCATCATTTCAAATCACTCTCTATAATCCATCATCAGCTGGATGAGACACTACAGGATACATGCAAAATGTCATATCATACAGAAGGCATGTGAACTATTTTATAGAATGCCTGAAAAATATTGACAATAACTAATCAAATTGTCGTAATCACCGATAGTAACTAATATGCTTCTTCATTAATATGCCTGATACAATAACCAAACTTGGCAACTATGCATAGCAACTTATACGCTAAAAGGAAATAATTTAGGAGATACAAAATTTGAACAACCATATGTTAAGATTCTACAATAAAATATCACTTGCTTGAGTCTGATAGTTGAGATTAAGTTCGTCATCCTCCCTACAGTATGTTCTGATGGCCTGCACATCCAAAAAAGTTCTAGCATCTCAAATTTGTAGAATAAATTTTTTTTTGTAGCGAGTGGACATGATTGACAATAAATCATCATATAACAAGACTCCCGTGTGAAGCATGAATAGAAAAGGAAATGAATATAGGTGATAGGGAAGAGAATTCAATAATAGAGGCTTTTAACTTTAGTTATATATAGTCATGATATGGGTCATGCACAACTACCTCCTGGATTCACATTCCATCCCACAGATGAAGAGCTCATAACACATTATCTCATTAGAAAAGTTTTAGATAGAAATTTCACAGGAAGGGCCATTACTAAAGTGGACCTCAACAAGTGCGAGTGTCAGGGAGGGTTCAATTCCCTCCTTTATTATTTATTGTGCGCATATTCCCACACACCCATTTGATCTCAAATGATATGTAATGAATGTTGAGTGTTTGTGCTGAGTGCTGAGTAAGGCTTATCTATTTGGCACAAAAGAAAACTTTAAGTCTTGTACCAAGGAAGCAACTGAGCCAGTCTCTTTGTCAATAAGGGTGCAGTTTTGCTAGTGTGTCCTTCACAATTGTTGTATCTACAAATTTTGAGGAATGATCCTTGATCTTCCTCTTACAATAAGACATACATTTGATATCTACCATAAGAGTGGGGACCAATGTGAAAATTTGAGTCTAAGTTGATGATAATTTCCTATAAATGTTGTTCTATCCAATTTTTGTTACAGGATATCAATCAATCAACCCTTATTCAAGATTGGATGTGTTTCTTGTTATAATGGAATTTCAAGGCCTTCGCTTACTTTGATGCTTTTTATGTATGATTTTGAATAAATATATTAAATGCAACATTAAAATATACCGCCTTAAATGTATGTTTTCCATGGGTGTTTAAATAGTGAAATAATATTCACTTTATATGTTGTATGGGAGGAATTTTTGTTTTTTGTTATTTCAAAGCCTTTCATATGAAATGGTGGTTCCTTGATTGTTTTGGTCACTATCAAGATATTTGCCAAATGGTAAAATTAAACTACCATCTTTGGAACTTATCAATGAACACTTCTTGAAAGTAAAATGCATAGTAAATATTAATATAAATCCACAATTTACAAAGGTGTTGAAGCTTCCATTGTGTACCCATGAAGCAAGCTAAACAAACTTATAGTAATAGAGATCAAATATTGCATAACTACCTTTTTTTGTTCAGTCATCTTGATGTAGCACTTCAGTTCTATGGATATTTAGTGCTAAGACTTTTGGTACCTCTTCTGCATCTCTTGCTTGTAGTTGCTTCCATTCTTTTTTATCTTAATAATTTTAGTCATCTAGCTTGTCTTTTTGCTAGTTTTCTGATGGCATGTTTTTCTTGCAAACTTTGGGTTACAATTTCAATTACCTTGAGCTTCTTTATTACTTATAATTTATACAAACTACAATGTTGGATGTTACTATTTACCAGTTAAGTCTGCCTAGCAGTAATAACAATATCATGACAAAGTTGATTAAAAGGTACAGTATGATGATGTGTGGAACAATATGTTCATGTCTATTCATGTATGTTCATTTCTTGACATGTCTATTTCTCAGGCTTCTATAAGATTCTCATCTTACTCCAAAAGTCAATGCAGCGGGCCTTCTTAAAATGATGCTTGCCCTCAAGAATAACCATAAAGTGATTATGTGCTTTAGTTTAATCGAATAGTGGATAGACATCTATTTCTAAAAATTACCCATGCATGGGTAAACTCCAAATCGACAAAGAACAATACAAATTTGAGAAGCAACATTGATTAAAGCTCACACTAATGGTTCCTTAAATTACAATATGATGAGGTCCAGGCAAAGAACTAAACAATGTCATGGATCTTTAGTAGACAATTGTGAACCATGAATGATGTTTTCTCTTCCTAAGTATTTCTATAGCAACACCTTAACCAAATCATAATGATTGTAGCTATCAGATCTCAATGACTGATCTATATCACCAATTTTGATGGATCTAATTGGTAGGAGTTACTTTGTGATGGCCTAAAAAGAAGAGTCAAATCAAGGGAGAATCTTCTTGTGATTTTCATAAAAATAAGCTGATTTATGTTGGATTGCAATTATAGAAGGAAGAACAAGAGAAACTAGATAGATATAAATAGAAGAGTTGACAATGCAATCCAATAGAGCAATAGAGAAGAAGAGCTCAATCAAATTCATACACATTGCAAGTAAGAGAAGAAAAAAAGTAGAGCCAGAAGAAAAAATTTAAAAGAGCCTATGTATAAGTTTGAAGAACAAGACACCTATTGTAAAAGAAATTCTGAAATCTGGCCTCTTCTTCCTTTCTTTTCTTGACACCTATTGTATATCTAGTCTAATACATCTCGACACTTTCCTCAATAGAGTTTACACTATTGTTTGCTATACATATATTAGATTACAACAGTAACATCATAGAACAAATTGTGTATAATAAGACACCAAATACTTAAATAGTCCACACAAGAAGGCATCAAAAGTAATAAAAGACAATTTAGAGAGGTTGACAATGATGAGTTAATGTGCATGGTTTGCCTATACGCAATATTGCACTAATTGTTCATAGTAGACAAAATATATGTGCATTGTTAGGAAGCTTTTGCCTAACAAAGCCTACTCTTAAGTTCCCATAATCAAAAACTGTATGGTATGCACTCATGAAAATATCTCTGAGAACCCTAAAAAAAATTTAGTGTTTACAAAAACGTACTCTAAATCTATGTTTGCAAATAGAAAAGGAAAAATTACATGGCATAAAATACCATGTTGGACCCAATTGGTGGAGGAACATCCATGCCCACAAATCTGCTTAGGCACCTAGCAGCAGCACCTTCACCAACTTTCAGAATATATGCTTCCTGCAACACCCACATGGAATGGATTAAAATATTTCTTAAAATAGTGAAAATTAAATATGATACAATACATCCATTTAGAAAAATGAAACATATACTGTGAAAATTAAATAGAGATCCTAGTGCACTTTTCAATTGTCTTAGCATTGAGACATCTATTGACAATGAGTATGTGACTGGGTCATATAATTTCAATCTTATTTCTAAGAGTAAAAATGCAAGGGAATGTTAACTTCCAATTTATGGATAGAAGGACAACCTGTCAATAGAGTTCTAGGATAGATTTGGAGAACAATATACAAATATGATTTATGGATAGTAAAAAGGATTTGTAAATGGAGTTTAAGGTTATATTTGGATCATAATATATAAGCATGAAGTATTAGCCATTTATCTATTGACACATAATCTTTATGATAATCATTGACTTGTACATAAGGATGTTATTCAAAGGTGTGCATCTATGTATTCATAACAATATTGGGAGTTCTTGCATGTGTGGCTGGCAGGATCTATGCTGACCGTTTGTTAAGTGCAAACACAAAATATGACTGTGTTGGGTGGATGGAAAAAACTTGTGCTGCTTGTCTCGATGGAGATCTCCACATAGTTGAAGAAATCCCAATTGCCAAGCCTGCTTGAGATTATCAAATTTGTTGCACAATGTAAAAGTAGAGAAATTGTTTGGGAGATTTGGAGAATGGGATTTTATGATTGTACTTTATTTTTATCATGGGTTTGAAGGATTTTCTGTTCCAAATTGAGTACTTGGATTAAAGAATTTATTTTCTTTGAGTTACTATGTTTCCATGAAAACATGACACTGTGCTAAATAACTCCAAGTGCTGAATAACTCCAAGTACTGAATTGCTCTATGGAAATGTTGGACCTGTCTCTTGGCAGCAGAAGATTTCCTCTCAAATTTTAAGAGGAGACTTTTATGTTGGAATCTGGAATTAAAAATCTACCTATTACAAGTTCATAGAATATAGAGAAGATCGAATGCTAAGCTTTTTAAAGAGATACAAAAAACACAAAACACTATTATATGCTGCTATGTACAAGATTACTTTCTATAATTATATGTTTTTGTAGATCTATACTTTTATAAACTTAGTTTTATTATATAAAGCTTTAGTTATGCTTTCAAATAAAACATATATCGGCATCTCCTTGCACCTGAATTGTAACAAGAACCTTTTGAAATCACACACTGATAATTCTTTCGTAATGATAAGTGTTAATTCCTTATAACTTTGACAAGATAAGTGCTCTGATTTCATATCAGTCTAATCAGAATGCATGAGTTCCCTTAAGTATTGGTTAATAGAACATATTGTTTCTTCTAGATACATTGGCATTTTCCTTGTGGCTTTAATCAGCCATCTTAATTACTAGTGTGATTAGTTAATTACTAATTATTAGTAATTCTTGGAATAGACACCAATATGAGGAAATAATATTAGTTTAATTAGCCTACCTATAAAGGGACATGTCCATTCAATGGACATGCCCCTTGGGTTAGATATAAGGGAGGGTAAGTATTGAAGATGGAAGACACACAGAAATCTATTAGTCTGCTCTTCTTACAATCTACCCAAATGGAATATTAGAAAAGAATGTAAACATTTGCAGTAGATCCTAAAACTATAGCATGGTATCAAAGCAGCAGGTCTGCAAATGTAAATAAAGCTTTGTGTTGAAGGAAATTGTGGTTACAATTATTGAAATACTCCAGCATTTGGCCATTGAGGTTTTGTCTACACATTTGTCGAGCTTCCATTGAACATTTATAGCAGCGTTTGGACATTTTTCAGTATCTGCAATCATCCTCTAGTGATTTGTGTTCAGCTTATGCCCGCGGTCAGGTTTGGGATGGGCTACATTTATTGTCAGAGCCTAAAAATTTCCTCCAACGGGTCTGCAGTCATCTTGTGGCATCATGCTTGGGTTAGCGTCTCATTGTTTGAGGTTTGCTCATTGACATAGCATCAACGTTAGCAAGGAAGGGACTATAATTCAAGACCTATGTTTTTCTATATTAATCATTCCAAGTCTTTTGACTACACTTATTACAGAGATTATTAGCACCAGATTATAATATATTTGACGTTTAACAAATAGTTGAAGCAATTATTTGAAAGGACCATATCAAACTATGTGCACAGATGGGATCATAGAATTACCAACCATGAATGCTTGAATGTAAGAGAATAATCCATCAGAAATAGATGCATGCATCCCAGTCACGATGAATGCCACAAGAAATATATTCTAACATTGGGAACATGGAAGAAACAAGCAAATATAATATAGTCAGCACCTTTAAATATAGAAATTATACAATCTGAATCTACCATGAATAGGTTGTCTTTAATATCAATAAAAATTGGCATAGTGAAGCTTGTATTGTTTATACATGATGACATGAGAAGCACCTTCTAAGATTTATAGGTGGGGTTCCTCTTGTATTAAAACATCTCGATTTTTTTTTTTTTATGGGAGAGAATAGAACAGTGATGGATAGAAGCATGTAGAATGCTCGATAATTTGACGGATGCAAATATATGTTTTAGCCCTTGAAGACTAGTTGTGACTCTCTTCTTGCATCCTAGTTATACATTCAAACTCTTTGGTCTGAATTGATAATGAATGCACCAAATTGTTTTAAATGCTCTATTTAACGAATTTAGGTGAACAAAATCAGAGGTGGTCTTACACGCATGTTAACCAGTCTGACATCTATGATGATCATTAAAGTCTCTTCAGTAGTCTTAGCTTGATGCATGGAATGATACAGATTCCTTCCAAACAATTTAGAATGAATTGGAAATACTTGTGCACTTCCCAAACAAAAGACCTTCACTCTCTCAATACAGATATACACCATGTGTGACCTTGTTGAGTTTGTGAAGAGGAGGGAGCTGAAGTTTAAATATCTGATAATTGTATGTTAGAAATTGGTTCCAAATTGCCAATACATTTGTCAAGGCAGAAATTTTACACTCATTTCTTTCATCTTCTCAAGTAATGTAACTCAATGCGAGTTAAAGAAGTATATAGTAGCCACAAAATATATACAATGGCCTACAAATGGAGGATATACAACATTCTACTAAAAAATGCTATTGAATTCTGGTAGGCCAAAACTTGTATTTTACACAAGTATGACAAGGAGAAAGTTCTTACCTTTCATGAATGGAGAGTTGATGTTAGATTTACAAGACCTTTACTGGCATAGTGTCTCTCGAAGAGGCTCTGTTCATGCTTTGCAGTTATGTGGAGGGATCACTATTCATGGTCAATGCTCTACATGTGGTCGTATCCAATTAAAATTTCCATTATTGCGAAGGAGTAAAAAGTGACTAATATAAAAGGAGAAATAATCATGTATTATAAATGGAGCTACAACTCTGTGATGGTCTCAAGATCTTTGTAATAAATGGGAAAATTTTATACCTATAGATGAGTTTTGTATGTGCCAACATTATGCTGAATTCATATTGTGAAGTGACAAGAATCATGTTCAAACATTGATGAGTTTTGGTGAAGAATAAATTAAGGGAATATGGGCACGTGACAACCATAGTTCATAAAAGGGCTGCTAGAGTAACAAATGTGTAGGTTCTTCTTGAATATGTTCTTGCATGCTTCATATTTTCCTTGTGACTATGATTTGATGAATGGTGGCTTAAAAATATTAATTGAGGTGCCACTTTAAATTGAATCTCTACATGAAGCATTTGTATAAGCTAAGAATGGTCATCATTGGTCAAACTGAAGAATTAACTAGTGAGTTCTGGGAGAAAGATTTGATTTACCAAGGGTTCAAGAATATGCCCTACAATATAGGCTACAAGACCCCTCTATCAAATTTTGAAGCTGAACTGAATTACAAGGATATGTCAGATCCAACAGTAATAGTTTCTTTCCCACTAAAAGATGACATGAATGATAGGGCTCTTTTTCATGAACTACTACACCATGTAATCTTGTGCTATGTGTCAATGCAAATTTGAATATACAAAGGTTAGAAGCAAGACAACAGGGCATTATACATCCTTACAGTGTCCTTGTCTCAATTGCCAGTGAAGAAGATAAAAACATATGTTTCTAATGGCCTTGTTTCAAAATCAAAGGCACAGACATATAACATTTGAGGATATACTAAAGCCATTTCTAATCTTCCCTCAAATCCAAGACGGAGTGTTAATGATTGTGGAGAGTACACAAAAGTTTCCTAAATGCCCAATTGGAAAATATGGTCTGATGAAAAGTCATTATCAAGAATGAAGAATAAATATAATGTGGCAAAAAAACAAGGCTGCGAGGTGACAGTTAATGGCTGGTTGTAATGCCAAGTGTTTCTTTCTCTTCTCTACAATTGCTACTCGAGTAGATTTTGATTTATCCCCTGTGATGAACTCATACATTCAGTATTCATCAACTTCTTATTATGTGATTAGCGAGGTTTATCTATTGATCCATCTAATATTTCTTCTTCCTTTACCTCCTGCACATTGAATCTACCTTGAAGTTTCCAAAGCCCTTCTAAAAACTCCATTTTGTGCATATCCCATGGTTTATAGCTTTCAATAAGACCACATTTTGGTTAGCTCCCATTTTTCCACCAGCATAGAAATTACTGGAAAAGGGTATAGAATTTGGCTTTGCCTCTGCCATTGGTACTGGTATGAAAAGTTCTAAACCTATTTCAGTGAATCTATAAATGTATCTATTAGACAAATCTACCCTTGTCTCTGACAAAAGTTTTCCCATCTAACAAATTTCCTACATGTCTAAAATAAATGAGAACTATGAAGGTGAAGAGGGAACAAAGGATCCCTAGTATTGGTATGTTAGCTATTTGGCTTCCTTTGCTATTGGATTTTGGGGATTGTTTGCCCTTGTTTGTGCAAGGAAAGCGTGGCGAAGAAGATATGTCAACATGGTGGATGAAGCTGTTGTTAGCTTTTGTGATTTGTTTTCAAGGAGTTAAAAGGTTAACCAAAGCCAAATTATAGATTTCAGCTCAAGATAGTGCTTCTACTTCATGAACAATAAAACAGGAGATGCATTTCTAAATCTAGATTTTGTAGTAGTAGGAAGACCTTGCAAAACTAGTGGCAAATCGCATTCAATATTGTAGAAGAAGAGTATTGTAGCAACATCATTTGCATCTTAAAACTATGTATGCAGAAACTATCTATATAGAAGATTATAATTTTGAGAAAGAACATACATATTTTAATTACAGATATTTCTCACCACTTACTTCTAATTGTTAATTGTTAGTATAACACATTACCTTGTTAATAAATTTATTATACTAATTATACTAAACAGTTAGAAAAGCAGTTGCCTCGTAAAGGGGAAAATGAATCTACCCTTGTCTCTGGCAAAATTTTTCCCATCTAACAAAAGTGTCAACATGGTGCTAAAGAATGTACAATATAAATAGGAAAACATGGTGCTCAAGAATGTTAGATTTGTTAAAGTTGATAAAAATGCTTGGGTAGAGGAAAGCAAAGAGATGCCACTATTTATCATTGTGAATGATGAACTTGTCAATATCATCAAATTGATCAATATGGACTTCATCATTAAAAGAGATAGAAGAATCAACAAGTGTGTGATCATGATAGAACATGATCATCAAAAGAGATAGAACATAAGCATGATCAGAACGATTGATGTAAAAAATTGTAAAATTAATTTAGAAGTATTTGTACTATACCTATGGATTGTGGAAAGCTGATAGATCAAGTATTGGTATCTATTTTGTTAAAATCTTTAAGATACTAAAAATATATCATCCTCCTTACTAGTTGCAGTGAATCACACTTCTTTGATACTTCTTCCAAGTTTCTATACTTATATTCCTTGTGACACTATCTTGAAATGTTCTTTTTCAACTAAGTAATATACTATGTATGAGATAGATTAGATTTTCACTATCTATTACAATTATTGTTTTGTTTCTGAATTTCACTATGAGTTTTTTGTTTGCATCAATGTTTCTGATCACTCTCATCTTGATGATGGTTCATGGAGTGTAATCTGAAATGTTCTTAAAAACAAAATCATCCAATAAAATATAGAAGCAAAACAATAAAATATGTCATATTTTAAACAACAGTAGAAAGAATTGACTTATATCATCCTTATTTTCTCTTTTGTCATCCTGATGATAGATCATAGAACACGATCCCAAATATTAATAGAGAAAAACCCAAAAACTCAAATACAATAAAAACCATTTTGATACTTTTCCCCTTTACTAGGCTATTCTCTTCTTTTGATCAATAGAACCTGTTTTCTTGATTTTTCTCTAAAACTTTCCAAAACACCAAGAAAATAAATAGGCTTTTCAGATACCCTTTTGGGAGTTCTATAACATACTCAAAACTTAATATGGACTCCTTTGGAAAAATATGCCAAAAACCATGATTGCCACTATTTTTCAAGGGTAAAACATGAGGTTTTACCAAGAAACTATGCAATATACTTATCCCAACTCCACCAAATTCATAGATTCATCATATTTTGTGCCTAATTAGACAAATCCATCATAAATTTCATCCTATGAGGACTTTTGATATGAAACCCCCAAATTCAAGCCTTAAAACCCTCAAAATCAAGGCTATCACCAATCTAGGTCAAGCACAAACTTCCAGAATCTAAAACTTAGGATTCACCATCCACTCATCATGTCTTAAAATAATATAAAATAAAAATTATACCTTGTTAAGCCAGATGTACGGCTGCATAACACCTAGCACTCATTTGGGTACCCAAATTAGTCCTTCTAGCACTCAACTTTGCATTTCTTTCACAATAGCCTGCAAATATTCACTTTTCTTGCATATTAGAGGTTAGTTGGACATGTTAGTGCTATGGGTTCCATCCCAAGAAGCAGCTAAGAGTACACATTGGATGGAACCCTCATTTCTTCATGTTAAACTAGGCAAAACTTTGACTTTCGGCGTGACAACAGCAATAAAGATTTAAACCTGTTAATAAATGTATTAAATATGATTCAAAGTCTCTTAATAACACTTTTTGAACATGAATGAAAGATTACACCACCAAAATATGTTTCAAATGTGCATGAAAACTCAAAAATTTTATTCAATTCTTGGTTGTCTGTACAATTTTTATACTATTTCGTACATACCAATATAGACACTAGTCATATTAAAAGTAATTTACTTTGGGATTGAAGATGTTTGGTGATCAAATGCATATGGGGGGATCAATTATTAAGTGTTTATGCAATTATTTTGTTCTGGTGATATGCTTAGAGGTCCTGTTGAACAGGCCCTAGATTAGTGACCCCAAAACCAAGGGTTTGGTGGCAAATGTGTTGTGTAAAGGGCAGAACCTTAAAATCTTGAAAATCTATTGTTTCTCAACCCCTAGAAGGACTTTTTCACCCTTTGGAATTGTAGGGTTCAGTGGATTTGTGGGTTGCTTTGTAAAATTGGAGAATTAGGCCTAGTGTGGATAGGCTAGGGGTATCAGATCTTGGGTATGGTCCAAAAGGGTTGATATTGAAACTTAGGGAGGATGTATAGATCCCAAAAGGGTATCTTAATCAGGTTTTATTTTCTATAGTTGTTTGGGAACTATTGGAGAGAAAATCAAATTAGTGATTGGTGAGGGCTACTAGCTTTAAGGCTAGATATGAATGTTGGGTAAGAGATTAGTTGTCCAAAATGAATGGATGGATGGAACATGGTGGAAAGGCCATGAGGAGATGATTCACAAAGGAAGAATGAAGGTTGAAGCCTTGGATGAAGTTATGGTGTTTGGGAAACTCTAAGTGCACTTGGGGTAGCCTGGAAGGTAAGTCCTTGAGGTGACATTGGAGTAAAGAGTTGTTGCTAAATGAATGGATTTGTTATCTCATATGAAGAAGATGGATACCACACACCACCTCTGCATCATATACTAAGATTGCATTGCGCTTGTTATGGCACTTGGGAATGTAGTTTCTTCATGTGATGCATTGGTCTTGGGGATCAATCTCAATTGGGTGTCAATGTTGGGATTTCTCAACAAGAAGTAACAAAACTGGTTGGGATTCACTAGAGTGACCTTGGAAGATATAAGTATGAAAGTTTCAGACATTTAGGTGTTATTCACCATTTGACTAGTCACTTTGTGTCCCTGTTTCATCTAAAGATTGATTGGGACAAGATTCTTAATAAGGATTGAAGCATTGATCAAATTGGTACACTTGAGATCATTGCTTGGCAATCCTTGGTGAAGGAAGGCTCATTCCTTTACTTGTGAACTTATTGGTTGGTTGCAGACCAGCCACACCACTCTGTAGTTTTCCATAATAGTAGAGAGTTGGCAAGTTCTTCTTGGCCAAGACGGGGAGAGTTCATAGTCTCAGACTCATGCAGGCTTCTTCCAGCCACTTCTGAGGCAATCTGGACTAAGGCATTACTCAAAATTCATGCTAAGACTATAGGCCACTCCCATGCTTCGAATAGAGTGTTGAAATTAGTGATATCAAAATGTATTTCACAATTCATGTTATCGGCAGCAGTAGTTGTGGATCATTTTAGACCTACCACATGCGAAGTGTCCATTTTATGTTAGTTTAAGCTTCACTTGGTTTCAAGAATACTATAATATTCTCTACTTAACAAGGCCAACCACGTGAAGGTGGAAGCTTATCTAGCCTCACCACCCTCCCCCTAACATCAATCTAAAGTACCCATTATCATCTAATTACATACTTCATTGATTCATTCATCCATTTATGAACCATAACATTCAATCAATACAATCAAATAACATTCATTAATATAATATAAAATTCATTAATACACAATACTAATCAAGACTTCATTAAGACATAACAATATTCATTAACATAAGATAAAAATTAGTATTAATATGCATCATTCATACATAATTACTTAAAATAAAGTTCTTTCATTATCCAAAAAAGTTTATGAAAGAAGATTTTTAAAACATCATTTCTTCTTTTTGTTTTTATGAGCTCTCTTAAGAAAAGTGCTCATAGGAGAATCCATATTTGCATCATTCTCCTCCTCTTCTACCACGTGTAATGTCAAATTATGATGGCTCCTTCTCTTTGCAAGAGCAGGAGGCTGCTGGACTAAAGGGGGCTCTGTTGCAAGAACAAGTGAATGGGATAAATTGGCATACTCTTTTTCTTTTTTTAACTGTTACCAGTCTATAATTAAGTACTAGTACAACATAACATGCATTTTTCTTACCTAACAATGCCACATCATGTACATTAACATTTTGATCCACTGCCACATCAACATGTTGAACACTTGGAACATGTTCCACTCCTTCGACATGATGTTCAACATGCTTTGAAATATTCAAAAAAATATTATCATGAGTGATGGATTCATTTTGAGCACTGCACATGAAATATGAGTCAATAAATTTGACTCAAATACTACACAGTTAAATCATGATAGCAATATCACAATATTTACTCTATGAGATTTGTTAGAACAAATGATTTATCAAAGTACAGAGTTGGAAATCATTATCGATTACTAATCAAAAGCTTAAAGATCCCTATTTTAAAATAATGAATATGTTTCAGAAACCAGAGATAATCTTTAAAGTAGTGTTAGAGAAATAAGAACAAAAATATGTGAATGTTCCAAATCATATAATAAATTTCCTTGCCAATCTATAAACCTGGTTGTCATTGCTCAAGAATACCCTAAATACATAATACAAGAAATGCAAACTACTATGATTTAATAAACAACAAATAACCAAGAGAAAAGTCTCAGCTCAAACAAACAAAATCTCATGTACACTGCAATGGAATTGAGCAGCAACACAGAGACACCTTCCAGTGATGAAAACTATAGTTATGGATTTTCAAATCATACATTAAAATAGCCTCAATAATCTGAAGACCTAGTGGTAATGGCTCACAAACTAATATCAATACTTTGTGTTTGATATGCAGTAATTTGATCTACAACCACAATCAATCAAAATATTTTTGGCCTTCTCCTAGTAGGGTATTGTCATATAATGTACAGGACCATAACTCTTGCTCCATAGTGATTACAGTCTATAATCCTCTTTCAACTATGACCAATATTTGAACTTAGATGGTGTATATTCAAAAAGACTCTTGATGACTATAAAGTATAAAGATACACACATCTTAAAGACTGGGAAGTCAAGTCTCTCATGTCATTTGAGATGCATATTCTTGAGGATTCTAATAAGTGGTCTTTTATTATATTTTTATTAGCATGGAACTGTTACTTGGAGAAAAGTTTGAAGAGGTTGTAGTCTTTAAACAATACATTTTCTAAAAGATCTGCACAATGAGCATAGAATATATGTTTGGATAAGACCATGCTTGGACAATAAATGGAAGGAGAACATTTCATATTTCTGATTGCATAATTAATTTCCAATAGAAAATTAATACCTCCACCACTATAATGCACGTTATGGCCTTCGTCACGAGCAGGTTCTATGGTAGGATATGAAGGCTGCAATAAAATGTTATGCACATTGTTATGTAGTCAATTTATGTTCAAAACTAATACCAAAAAAGAAAAGGATCAACTATTCAATTTCTTTTACTTTTCATCTAACCAATTTACCTGTGAGATATCATTTGGTGAACTGGATTCTTGAGCAAGGCTTATAGATTCTTCGCGTAGGCATGTAGCCACAAATTTATAGCCTTCCTTCAATGCAAGTTTTCTATCTTCATCTGTGACCTCCACATTGAATTCTGTGCCCTATATTTTTTTCTTAATATCCTCAGTTTTGTATGTATGGTTTCACTAAACAAAATTGTTTGCAACATTATATTAAAAAAAATTATTTCACATCATTGATCCTACTTACAACTCGAGACTGGAGATTCATATAGCCACCAAAGCCAAGTTTGTGTTGGCCAAACTTTTCTAGTCTCACTTTTGTAGCCACGGATGTGTCCTGTAATCTATGAAAATTTTCAAACATCTTAGATTATATATTTACAAATATGAATAATTAGTGCATGATTACAATGTACTTAATACTATCATTACATACCTCTTTTTGCCTTGTGCTACTTCATTACCTCTATCTTCACATAGCCTTTTCTCCTTTGCATCTTCTACTATTTCATTCCACTCCATTGGTGGAATCATAGCTAGATGGTCGTACATTGGGTTATCCTTAAGAGCCCTTCTGCTGCTCTGTTGAGAAGTAGGCCATTGTCAAACATGTCTTTTCCAAATTTATCGTCAAAAGATGCAATGAGCTGATTTTTTAATTCCACGATTTGTAAATTCCACCTTTTTAAAAACAAATAGATTGTTAGATCAATAGCTTTAATATATTACATTAAATGAAAGAAAAGAAAAATTATGTAGAAATAATATGAAACTACGTATCTTTTACGTATGGTGGGTCCGAATAGTCTCAATGTCATATGAAAAAGATGTTCAAAGAAAACATTATTACCTACAAAACCATAAAGGATTTATCAACTTTATGTGAAACTTTTGTAACTTGGTTCAATATTTTACCAATTAGTCACCCACTCCCAGAATTCAGTTTAGGGAAGGTTTAGGAAGGCTATTTAAACCCATCCAAACTAGTTTGTATGGTTGGATGTTGTGTTTTTCAACTAGAAGAAATTGAATGCTGACCAATTTTGACTGTACAGCTATGCAATGGTGAACATCCACAATCATATTGATTGAAATTTGAGTTATTTTACATTTAGTAGTTAGAGTATGTGGTCTTGATATTCTATACATAATTGTGTGTATTCTTGATTAGTTTTGTTGGGTTAATACTTATTATTTTGTACTCTACTGGTCATTGGACAAACCCAAGCAGTTTCAAAAGAATGGAGTCTAGATTCATTTCTTGTGGTTAAAAATGCATGGAATTATGGGAAATGAAAGGAGACTCTATATACATTATGTCATGTTTTATTGGAATGGAGTTGTTGTAGTTTGCTATTGTTACCAGCCATCCCTAGGTGTGAGAATATATTTTGTATTTCCAAACACCAACTTTAGCTGTAGGCTCCATTCATTGCTTATCTTTTGGACAATTGAAGATAAAATAGGGCTACACCACAAGGACTTTGATGTAGTACATATCATATGCCAAATTGTATAGAGCAGAAAAATTCTATCCTCCATTACAATGGCATGCTAGAAATCCTATTTATCTTAAGTGTGTCTCTATGGACTATTGATCAAACCTTAAGCATGCTCATCTATTGATCAACTCTAGAAATAATTAACACATGCTCAAATATTTGATAATTGTAATTAATATTTTTATAAGCTATACAACTATCAAGAAGAAAAAATATAATTAAAATTCTTAAATTTGATCAAAACACTGAGTTAAACATGCTGCAATGATCTCGTGGGAATACATAGGCATTCCGGTGCTATAAGGATAGATTAACATAATTCTGAAGCATGTTCTACTATATGTGGTTTAATATTGGTTCACTTTAATTATTAGGTTATCTGATCACCTAAGAGACACTAGTGCCCCATATGCATGTAATGCTGAAACATATAAATATTCCTTCACAAGTATCCACCTTAATGGATTTAGAAGAGATGAAGAATTATTTTTTTAAACTCGCCTTTGTGCATTGCTCAACTTATGGTTCCAGAGGAAACAAAAGTGTTCTTGTTTTAGGAAAAAATTTACCAATAGCCTATTGTTTAAGAAGGGATACTTTCTTCTTGACCTTAACACTTTTTGACATTATTTAATTTGGTATATCTTTGTCATAAATTTTTGTATAGAATAGTGCACTAAAATAAGCATAAAATTGTGGAGCTGAAATTAGAACTTTCTTAAAGGAAGACAAGGTTTTGTCTGGACTCTAAAATTTAACTTTTGACCAATAGACTAAGAGGACTTACCCATAATTTTGGCACTATGCTTCATCATCTGTTCAAGATTATATCTGTGTCTTCAATCTATGAGAAAAGAGAAAGTTTGATCATTAATTTTAACTATTTCACGGGGCTCTAATGTTTTCTATTTTATAGCTGACCAACTATTGAAGAATTCATCTACCTCTAATTTTTTTTTGCAAAAGAGAACACTTCTATAGCTTACCGTCAGCCTGTTACAAGTTGAATCATCCCAGTCGTCACTCTTTAAAACATGTTGATGGCCCTTATCATCTATCTTGTATATCCTTAGAATAAATATCAGTTATGCTTATTACACTATCTAGATTCTCATTAAGACTTACAAATGGCATTTGAGTGCCTTCTTGCCTCTTTGATCTATTAATCATTGACTACATTACACAATGCAAAAGATATCCTTCTCTAGTGACATTTTTTGGATTATTGGTAGACCATTTCCCAACAAAGTGAACATTGTCCAATATCTCATATGTAACAGCATTGTGAATAAAAAATATTTTGATAAGTTTACCTAGCCACATCATAGCCTGATTCAACATTCCAAGGCTACAAAAATGATTAAGCAATGTACTATAGGACACTGTATCTGGGACAAAACCCATTTAAAAAAGTTTTTCTAACAAAGTAACAACCAGACCAAGGGAATCCTTGTAGAGCCCATTCCAAATTGTATTGAAAGTGAATGTGTCTAGAGAAAATCTTGTGGAAACAATGGTCTTAAGGAGATTAAAAGCTAGTTGAGTCATTTTTGTAATGCAAAGACCATTTATCAAAGTATTGCAGGTAATAACATCAGGACCACAACCACTACATGATATCATGTTCATGATCTCCAAAGCTCACTTCATATCAGCTACCTTACAATGAGCATTAATTAAAATATTGTAGGTAAAAATATCAGGGGACAAGCCATTGCTTGGCATGAGGGTACAAAGTTGATTTGTTGTACTTATCATTTCTTGTTTACAAAATCCATTAATGAGAGTATTAAAAAGAACGACATTAGGTGCAAGCCCAATTTTTAATCATTTCCTTTTCTAGCCCAATGTCCATCAATCAATGAGCTATAAGTGAAATTGTCAAGAAAAATGTGTCGATTTACCATTTTCGTAAGGAATCTATGTGCCTACTTTATGTAGCTTATCTTGCAAAGCCCGTTCATAAAAGGAGTGTAAGCAATAACATCAGGTGGAATTTCTTTCTTGTAGATTTGTGCCCACAGTTTCAAAGCTTGTTCTACATTACCATTCTTGAGATGTTCATCAATCAATACATTGTGTACAGTTTTGTCATGAATCAAACCTTCTCCAAACATTTCTCTCAAAAGAAAATGTGCCTCTTGTATATTACCTTCCTTGCATAACCCCATTGTAAGAGTAGTATAAGTAATCACATGAGGCAAAAGACCACTCTTTACCATATTATCAAATTGTTTGAATGCAACACTTGTGCAGGCAACCCTGTAGTGTTTAGCAATAATGATATTATACGTAAATTTTTTTGGAGCCATACCATTTAGAATTAGTTGGTTTAAGAGTCTGACTACTTCTTCTAGCTTGCTAGCTCTACAATGACCTGAAATGAGCTGTAACTGCACATATCAGGAGGTATGTTCCTTTCAAGTATGTAATGTAATATTTGATTGCCTCACTTTTCTCTGCCAAACTTGAAATAACAAGCAATGAGTGTGTTGATCCCTAGAGCAACCTAGCTAATGTTGGTAGAGAAATGTGCTTGGACATTGCAGGAGTGGATTGAACTTCAAGAAATTAATTTGGATTGTGTTAGGGATTGAACTGCAGGAGTCCATTGATTAGATTTTGATAGTTTTGTGTTCTATTTTTTGACTCATCAAATTTGTTTGCCTTGCTTTTGGATTACTGGTATTTATGAATATCTTAGGAGGTTTTTATAAGCACTAATTTGAAAACTCCAGTTACGGAACAAAGCAAATGAGAAATGTCTAGTCCAAAAAAAGGCAAACATTGTATAGGGTGCATATAAATATATTCAAAATAAGGCAAGAAATGTCAATCTATAAAACAAAACTTCAACTTTCCTTTGTAACCCTAGAAAGGAGACTCTTCAACGTTTCCAGCTATTATTTGATCCTTTCACGCTGCCTTCTTTCTGAAATCTTTTTCTAAGGATCAACTTGGAAGCATTCACGGGCTCTCCTCTGCTACAATCAACCACCAAAGAACCCAAGATGTCAAACCCTACTAGTGCTGACATTGTTAAACCCTTTTGCCATGTACTCCTGTCCACAAATCACAGTGGTAGAAAATAGTTCAGTGCACAAGTCTTCTGGGTCACCTAACAATAAAATTAGGGTGGCAAACATAACTTATTTCAATTTTTGGTTAAAGATGAACCTGTGTTGGTTGAAATTTCAACCAACACTTGTTGGTCAAAATTTTGACCAACACGGGTTCATCTTTAACAAAACTCATCACAATTCAACCAAATTGACCCCAAATTATTAGATGGTCAAAAGTTTTGGTCAAAAATTTGAGTCAAATGTACTAGTGATTCAATCACATCAACCACACCAACAACCTATTCAGGTTTCTATAAGGATGCACAAGCTCAACTAGGGGATTTCCTCAATATACACAAGTTATGTGAGGCGCAAATCTATAGATAAAAGAGAATATTGCCAAACATTTGGGAGGAAATGGTAACCCAATCTCCACCTTCACTTCCCAAAGGTATACATTTCTTTGGGGCTTAGCCAAGATTGACAATATTGCTACTTCCAAGAGATCTGTCATTAGATTCCAGTCATGCTATTTATAATCCACCGTAACATGGGAGTTGAGGTTGTCCCCTAGAGTGATCACTTCTCTAGGCAGCCCCCCCTGACAAAAAGAAGAAGAAGTCAAGATCCCTTATTTAGGTTCCCCTCAAACTCCTTAAGAAGGATGCAAGAAGAAAACATCAATAAGAAAATCTTGGGGATTAAAAGACAAAAGGGATTTTTAATTTTAAGCTCAAATCCAAATGTGAATGATTCATTTTAAGCCCTTTTTTCAATGTTGGGAAGACACACCAAAAAATTTGACAAAAGAAAGAAAATTATTGCACAATGAAAAGGAACACAATGATCACTTTTTATAATCCAAATGAGAAGGTTTGGAATGTGTGCACCTTGATTTCATGGTTTCCAATTGTTTCCATTTTTTGCTCTTTAGACCTCCAAGTTACCTTCACAAACTTCAATCAAGTGCATTAAATCATGAAGAAATAGGAAAATTCATATGAATATATATTGAACTATTTGATTCCATGAAAAATGAAAACTCATATCATACATTGAAATTTGTAAAAATGAAGTGCAATTTAATCATGATTTTTAACCTAGTCAACAAGATTGGACCTATACACTATGAATTTGGATCCAAAACCATAAATTCAGAACAAAGACCCCTATAAAAAATCAGTGAGCTTTCCAAAAATGTTAAAATTTTGAAAACATCTTTTCATTTGTGCTCTAGGGAGCCATTTTATCAAAACAAACTAGTTTTTGTAAATTGAATTATTGAGCCCTACTATGATCTCTAAAATCAAAATACAGAGAACAAACTCTATTTATAATTTAGAGAGATTTTTAAAAATATACACATTTCCAAAAAAAATTCTAATTTTCTCCCTATAATGATTTTTCATGAAAAATAATAAAAAAATTGAAAATACCTTGGAAAAATCTGAAAATTGGATTGAAGCTTTCTTGATATGTTGTGACCTTTCAAAATAAAATTCAGATCCAAATACTTAGTCATTTGGGAGATAAGATCAAATCTTTTAGATCTAAGGTTTTCTATCTCCAAACAAATCCATACAAGGGGGTTAGATCTAAAAATGTGTACTTAAAATGTGAGCAAACTTCTATGAGTCATTATATTCAAGATTGCTCAAGAATGAGGTCTTGAATGGTGGCTTATAGCTCTCTATTCATGGAGTGCAAGGGTTTTTGATGGAGGCCCTCAGCTTGACCCAATTTGTACCCATGCAAGTACACCATAAAACGAGCGATTCAAGGATCAAAATATGAATGTAAATGGAGATGAAAAATTATCCATATGATAACAATGCAAAACAATGCAATATCTAATCTATCAATGCAAGTTATAAGCTAATAAAAAAATGCATGGATAAGATATGATAATGGAAGCCATGGATGCATAAGAGAAGAAGAAAAGAAGATATAAGTTCTCCACAAAAATCTTTAGTATTGAAACTCATTCTTCAAAAATTGCTCTCCAAACTTGCAACGTAACAATAGCATATAGTGTGTGTATAAAATGAGGAGAGGGCCCTCCCTTATAAAGAAGATTGGATGATCAAGATTAAGAAGCAATAAGATTTAATCAAGGGTGGAGAAAGAATGATCCATGTGAAATAAAGATCCATCAATGAGAAAATAGGAAAAGAATTAAATGGAATCCTACTTAGAAATATGTGCATTTAAGTGTAGAGGAATTTTTAATTTTTAATTATTTTATTTCCTCTTTAAGTGTGGATTTATTTAATTAAAATGGAGCAAGTTCTTTTAATTAAATAGATATTTAATTAAATTAAAAGAGAGGTTTTCTTTTAATTAAATGGGGACTTATTTTATTTAATTAATAGGGATATTTTCTTTTAATTAAATAAGACTTAGGATAAAATGATCAACCTTAGAAATGAAAGAATTGAATTTGATCAATGAAATTGATTTGAAATGATTTAATAAAATATTACAAACCATTGATTCAAGAAACTGATAAATTGAATAATGGGGGCCCATAGTCTAGGTGATCATTTTAGGGTGCATACAGATGACACAATGCGCATCTCATGTATCTGTGGTCTTCCAAGTAGAATATTATAAGCTAAGGGAATTTCAAGGACCTAACAAGTGACATCATTTTCTATAGAACCAAAATAGAGAGTCAACACCGCAAGACCTAAAGACCTTCGTTCAACTTTGTCATATGCTTTGATAGCGATCTTGTAGTGGGGATCAATGGACTCTTTAGAATAGTTCAGTTATCTACGAAAAGTAGCAAAGACAATTTTTAAACCAACTCCATTATTGATGAGCACATGACGGACCCATTTTTGGTGTATCATAACCTCAATGTGTAGAGGTTGATTATGTGGGTGACATGGTGAGTTGTTTTCCTCCTCAAAGAAGGACATATAGTAAGAGGTCAGATGACATACCATAGATTGAAATCTTTGAAGATCAAGATCTTGAGGTACATTTGCCTCAGCGGGGGCTTTATCAAGAATCTTCCTATGAGTAGGCAAGATTTTGAGTAGCTCAAAGATTGTGATTTGAGCATTAGTTCACTGTAATTGATCAAGGATATTATAGCTAGTAGTGAAAAAGGTTGTTGCAAGTTTTGCACCTTTACCAAATGGACTAGCAAGAGGCTTTTTTTTGTGTTGTTTGAGATTAGGAATAGAAGGCATATGGCCTTTGTGTACCAACTTCGCATGAGAATGTGTAAGAAAATTGGCACAGAATTGAAATGATTCATTGTCAAATGTGTTGGAAGTAGGGCCCCTTAAGATGAATTATGTCTTAGGTTTATTGTTATCTTGCTTTTCCTTGATGGTAATAATGTCATAGTACTCAAAATCAACAGGTTCAACCATGTTGATCACATTGTTATCATTAGAATACATATAGTTGACCTTGTTGGTAGGTTTTGGTTTTGTGCTCTCTCCTTTTTCATATGATAGAAATGGCTTCTTGAAAGCCCTATGATCCAAGTTCTTATTATGTCTGTCCACAACAATGTCACCATCATCAATCAAGTCTTGGACTTTGTGACACAAGTTTATGCAGTTGCTTGTTTTGCGACCTTTTTTTTTGGTGATATTCTCAAAATGTGATTTCATTCCACCATGGTCATCATGGTTGTAGATCATAAGGGAGAGAGTTGTCCAATGGAGAAATGAGCTTGTTTTGTAGCAAGGTCTTGTAGACCACATCTAAAGGTTCACTAAGAGGTGTAGACTCTCATTTTGGGTGTGACACCTAGGACTTCCTCAGTTCTTTTCCAGACACCTTATTGTCAGAAGGAGGTTTCTCAACATTCTTGGATGCTTTGAGATTATCTATGAGATCAAAGAATACCTTAGTAGGTTTAGGAGTGTTTTTGTCAACAACCCCATCATGTACAACCTCTCAGTTTTTATTCATGTACTTGGTTTTGTCTTTTTTTGAGGTGGATTCTTGTTTTGTGTCTTTTTGAAGAGTAAGTTCACCGTTCTTGACCATGAATTCCTCTATACATATAGCTTGTGTGACCATGTCTTCAAAGGTAGGTGGACCTTGAAGTTGAACTCTGTACCAAAAATTAGGTAGGAGGTTATCAGTGAAGATGTCAAGCTTTTCTATTTTAGGAATCTTTCATGAATATTTGGAGTAAAATTGTCTACATATCTAAAAGAATGTGAGGAAAGCTTCCCCAATTCTCTATTAAGATTACACAAGTCTCATATGTTAATGGAGTGTTTTCTTTTGTGAGAGTACTATTGGACAAATAGATTAGCAATCTCATCAAATATTTTGATAACAGGAGGCAAGTGTGAAAACCACTCCATAGCTTGACCACCTAGACTTCTTGGGAATAGACACATGAAATATTTATGATCATTCATAAATTCCATAGACAAGGCCTCGAATTACTACAAGTGATCGGATTAGTAGTGTTGGTGTTTGAAAACGTTACCCGTTTCCAATTACCCTGATGAGAACAAAACATATCTAGGGGCAGCTAACTCCCATTTTCAACATGCCCATTTAGACACCAAGCCAACTATAAGGCATGACCCTTCTTCTTGTTTAGGCTTTGCAAAACCTAGGCGGGTGAACCTCTTTAGATCTAACTATGTGATCAGTGCAATAACCATATTTAGGATCTATAAAAGCAGATGAAACCCCTAATTCTTCTATACTTAACCAGGAGATCACAAGCATGAAATAGCTAAGGACATGACTCATGAAACTGGAAAACTAAGTGCGGGTTATACTTTGAATACCTTTCAACATAAAAGGGAAGATTGATTTAATTTGTTGATATCAGCAAGACCCAAGTATGAGCAACAGAACTTAATGATCCTATCTCTGACCAATGCCTTATCTATTGGGCAATTAAATGAATCATAACCATACATCTCCTACAAACCTCAGATGTATCTCTACATTAAGATCCTTGATCCATCTTTCACCTTGTGAATTGACATCTGAATCAAAATGAATCTCATACTTAGAATATCTCATCGTGAAATCAGCAAACCCTGTGATAAACACCAAGTGGTTACATGGTTGTTGGTTCCATAAGCAAGGTATTTCAATCACATACATCACTAAATGAGATGCAACCTAATCTATGGTCTTTGATCATAAACTAGAAAAGATTACAGATCCACAAATAGGAGAAAAGATTCAAGCTGAATTTGAAACCATTGCCGCTCTTTATTTGCTTTCTTTGAAATCAAATACATGAGAGATGTACAGAATACTTCATAAATCACCTAACAGATAAGAACTATTTGCATAAAACTCAAAATGTTGTTTAATACAAGAAGAAATGCTGAAGAATGGTCTCTCAGTGCAAAAACTGGAACCCCTACAAAGTATCAGAGAAAGAAAGATATAGACAAGAAAGAAATCTTGGATCTGATCTTTACTTGACAAGTGTCCACTTGAAAATCAATCCTGTGCAACTGAGTAACCTCTCTCTTCTTTCATCCCATCTGATCTTATGTTCCATCATTACATTGTAACTGATTTGAAAAATATCCCTAGCTGAATGATGAAATCCCTTATTTGCTCTAAATATCTGATTTGCATCAAAATGCTAATAAAACTTCATCTAACTGACTCAGAAATGCCCCCAATTGAATTCTCCTTATCTTTTACTCATATTCAAGCTATTAACTTGCCAAAAATCAAAACTAAACTTCCTGGTCTAAAAATGGTTGCAATTCAGGTACTTGATAGAAAACCTTGTGTAGCTCAAATTGACTGATACCTATGTAAAAATTGACTCCAGAATCGAAAAGTTTGTCTTCTCCCGATTTCAACGATATATAACATTGCCTACCTGGCCTCTCAGAAATATCCAGAATCTTATTTCAAAACTTAGTCCCCTGCTAGAAACTTCAGGCTTGCAACTTTGATTTTTTATAAAATTTAACTCTTTGAAATTTTTAAACGTGACCCACTGCTCGGAAAAAATAAAAAAATATTTTTTATTTTCTACAAATTTTTCCTTGCCCTTTGAATTTGGGGTCAAACTAACCTTGACCAGCTGCCACGTGTCTGCATTTGATTGGCCCACATGGTCTGCATCATTTGCCATGTCACCAACTACTCTGAGACCACTTGCCACATGTCATTTCCTGATTCTCCCTCGCTATGTCGCTATCTGACTCAACAACCTCCACGTCATTGGCAACATGGTGACAAAATGACACGTGTCATCCTCTGCCACCTCATCATCCACCTTGGAACTCATGCCACATCAGCCTCGCTATCTCGCTATAGTTAACTGGCAAGCATCTTCGTATGGTGAGGAAACGAAAACCCTCTGATTAGGACACTTGTCAACATTTGGGCGCAGCTGGACTTTTTGGCGCCATGTCATCATGTTTGAAATTCTATCCAAAATTTGACTTTAGCGACCTGCCAGCAATCTTTAGTTTCCCCACACGCGAGCTTGGCTTTAAAAGCCATTGTCTTAACACATTAACCATTCCTTGTGCAATTGTATTTAAACTATAACATATTTCCTCACCCACCCACTGTGGGATAAAGTGTTTTGACTGGTTCCTCACTATGCACGACCTTCTCACTGAATATCGATCCCTCACTAAAACATGAGCTCCACCATTGATGTCGTCCTCCAATTTGCATTGCATGTGGAAAATGATTTGACTACATGTGAGGTTCCATTCTTGCCAAATACTGGCCGGCTATATGTTTGCTGCAGGTTTGACTATGTTTCTTTTGCCAGGCATGGATTTCTTTATGAAGCTGTGGCTTTGTTTATTCATGCCAGCTGCTCCATGATTTGGCATGAGTCTTTTATAAGTGTGGGTTGCCTCTTTCAAACATGGGCATCCCATTTCATTACTCAAACCCACTTTCAATGGTGTGGAGCTGCTTTTCAAATGTGTGAGTCTTTCTTTCATAATGCAGTAGCTTCTTAACGTATTCAGCATGATCATTATTTTCATGCGTTGGTTCAGATGAATTCTTCCCATTGGCAATGGAAAGTAGTGAACTAGAGGACGACTATGTAAAGATTTTAATAGAGCTTCTTCCCTTCATTGTTGTTCTAACAGCTCCCCTGCAATTAAAATATGGAGCTATTATAAAATAAAATAAAAAACTCCCCCTGTCATTAACGTGAGGACTCTACCTCCTTGATCACATGAGCTACAATGTTTTATGGCAGTTTCCCTGCCTGTGCGTAGGCCATGACATTGAGATAGGCAATGTCCTTCCTTTACGTGGATGACTTCATTCACATGCCCTTTCATTTTCCTTTGAAGTGGACTGTGGCTTGAGATTCCTCACTCTAACAGTAACTTTCACCTTTATCATGACATGGGACTTCTGCTTTGTGCTTCTTTAATATTCCCACTAAACCTCTATTTTATTAGATATCTTTAATATCTATTGCTCTTCCATCGCATTAAGGATTTCAATGCACAAGGTTCCTGCCCTTAAGAATATCTCTATTCTTATTGGCTTTGAAAGAAAACAAAAAAAAAACCATTTTTTTTTTTTTTCCTTTTGGTCTATTCGTTGCTACATTCACTTTCTTGTATTTCTCATTTATTCTTGATCATATATGGGTTTTCACTAAAGCTCCCATGTTTTAATAATTTTTTTGGCTTGTTCTCCTCCTTAAAATTGCAATCTTCTCATTCTTCCTCTATACTTTGTGCTCCTTTGTTGCATTGTCGGCCCCTTCTTTATGATTATTTACGCCAAATTGAAATAGCCGGCATTTGATGGCTTTTTGCATACCTTAAATCAATTGATTTAATGGCTTCTCAAAACATAGTAAATCCTTTTAACTGTTGCATTATAGATGAGGTACCCTTTTTAATTTCGAGCACTGACAATTTAAAACTCATATCACTTCTTACCTGCAAACTGTAAAATTATGTCTGGAGGCTTGCCAGCTGGGCTTAAAAATTTACTCAATCAAATAGTCAGGGCACAAAAATTGGCACGAGTGTTCAATCCTACACACTCTATCATATTGCAAATTTTCAGCCCATGATGAACTCTCAGTCAGGAGATTTTAATTTCCGAACATCCATACTTCGATTAACCTGCAGAAAAACAATGTTAAAAAACATAAACTGGGCTCGGGTTCGCCATTATAAATGGGGTTATTGATCACTTGGGGTTCTAAAAACTAGGATATAAGTTCTTTACCATGAAGAGAATATAATTGCATGTTTTGGGCTCATGAGGAATCACAAGGCACATTTGGCAAATTTCCGAAAACAGGCACTTGGAAATTTTGACTAAGAAATGTGTCAAAAAGTAATTTTTTGGCAAATGTGCGGACATATGAAACTATGCAAATGGATTTTTCATGACTTGGGAACTGGCATACTTGAAGGATTTTTAGGAGACAATACAATGATATAATCCATTTAGGCTCACTAATCACGGGATGAAATTTATAATGTGCCGAACAAGGATGTGAATCAATCTAGATGCCTTAGCCGTAACAAAACAATGCAAACTAAGTTTTTAATCATGTTAGCAAATTGATCAAATGGATTCGTCATGACCTCAAAATTTGAACATATGAATTATTTGACCCCTAGAACATAGTGCAAAAAGAATTTCCTCATTTGGATCAACTAAGTCAAAGATATCATTGGTCGAACAAGGCTTCCTAGAATTGTGAACAACTACACAAATGTACAAAACAGTAACTGACCAACTTTGAGGGGTTCGAAACTTAGTCAAACAAATTTGAAATGACTTGAAAACTAAAAAATAGATTCTTTGTTATGGACATTAAACACTCCCAAAGTGGCTAGTCATGACACATTCCTGGGTAAAAGATATTCAAATGCAAACTGGGCTTCTTATCGTTGTTTGACACTAGGTGTAAAATGCAGATATGAAACTAGCTCAAAACAGGACTTTGCCAAATAGCTCAGAATGATGATTTATCTTCATAGAATAGGTAGAAACACTAAAAGGAGGGTGTTAGAAACATTAAACACCTAAGGGGCCTCATACTGACAACCGGGTACAATCTCATCAAAAGGGCATTTATAGGGCTTGTTTTTTGCAAATGTGGTCAAATTTGACCACACAATTTTTAGTGCCAATAGTGGCTCTGTCTGGGGATGCATGTCCCTTGCGGGCATGTCAAGATTCTAGATCTCTGGGAGAAGCAGACGACACTCCTGAACTTCGAACAGCTTATTGAAAGCAAGGAAACAACTACTTCTACTATTTACAAACGATGACCCCGGGCCACCGAACTTCAAAAAAATTGTTTACCTCTATCATAAACATGGTTCTCATCTGAACCTTCATGAGGTAAACTAAAATTTCTTCTACCCATTTCACCAATCAGATTAGCATCATGCAACGAATCACTTGGTAAAATGAGATTAATACCTTCACTTTCATAGTGCATATAAAAACTAGGCACAAATTTAACCTCCTGCTCACTATGAAAGAGAACATCAACATGCTCTTGAATACCAACATCAAACTGAAACTCATCCCTATTGCTTGATTTATGCATGTTGTCTGTCAGAAATGCAAAAAGCTCATTCTCAACTTCATAGAAAAAGTTATATATATCATGCATTTTTAACTCACCTCGACTTTGCATTTCTTCAAGTATCTCCAGCTGAATGTCAAAAGAGAAGTCAGATTTATATTCACACATGACATCATCATCAAAATCTGACATCACTTCACAACCACCTGATATATCTTCATAATCGAAGTACTGATTAGTTTTTACCTCATTTGAATGATCGTAGAACTTACCATGAAGTGTCAGTTTCTCTTCAAAGACAACTCCATCAAACACTTCATCTTCACACTTACCAAATACAACATCATTAGAAGATTCAATATTAGAAATAGAAGAACAATAATCTGATTTACTACAGCAGTATGATAGTGTATCATCATTTGCATCTAACCCCGCTAAACCTGAAACCTCCATGTCATCTTCAAACAATGGGTTGATAAAATCCATGTAGTGATCCTTTCTGAACATTAGGACAAAACATGGGATGCTCATCCTCACAAGCATCATCATATAAAACATTATTATAGACTTGAAATTAATTACCCACCCTATCCTCATGGAAACTTTCAGCATATGAAGAAAAGTCTAAACTGTATGAGGACTCCTTTTCTACTTATTTTACCAAACATATAGTGTCTATATTTACATCATCTTTATCAACTTTTTTAGGATAACCATTATGAACTAACTATGATTCATTCCTAAACACCTCACTACATGTTGGATTTTTATTGTCTAATGTAAAAGCATTTGACAACCTTCTACTGAAGTCTTCAAAATTATTAACCTGAACTGGACTCAACATTCTTTTATCTTCATATCTTGGGGATAGATCACTATTAAAATCTTCATTGGCTAACTAATTTGTATGATGAAAAAACTGAGTTGCACCTTCCTTTTCAAAATCAAAGGAAGAATTCATACCTTCAGCTTCAGATGAATGTTCACTGCCATCATTGCTTTCTTCCTCCCAATCAAAATTAGATTCATATGAAAGCGAACATATAGTGTCTTTTTCCTCACTATGATTCGAGCAACCACTCTTATCATCTCCTTCATATGATGCTTCTTCATTGTACATTGGATAAACAACTTCATTGTCATCATTTGGAAGATGACTTACAACTTCTTCATACCCACATTGAGATTCATATTTTTCTAATTCATTATTAACATAATGCAACCTCTCAATAAGATAATTCAATTCTTGGCTATCTGACTGATTAAAAGAATACATCTTACCATTTACTGATGAAACATTATCAACATGTGCATTATGTTCTTCTGATTGTGGCTGAGATGATTGTGATTCATGCTCTTCACTTTGTGTTAACTCTCCATGGCATGTCGGATCAACAACATCAAACTCATGATCTGAGAGATAACTTTCAGCCTTCTCACTTGCACAAGACTGAGATCTAGGTTCAGCAACTCTAAAATTGGAAACATTAGTAATATCATCATACACATAACTATCGTGAGAAGAAATTTCTATTCTAACCAATGTCTGATCTATAAAATCAACATGTCGTTGAAACATATAAGAGTCTGAAATATTATTCACTGCTGTAGCATCATGAACATGTGTGTTTCTATTTGCAACTGGACTAGCCTTTCTCATGCACACATTCTGATTTAAATTCTCAATCTGCTTAAAACTTGTAAAAGGGGTGTTGACATTCTGAACTGTATTGGAACACTCAACATAATATTTCTCTTGATTTTTATCTTCATCATTCAAGCAGGTCACCCTAGAGAAATGACTATTAGTAATTCCATACTTCAAATTATTCTCAATGTCCATAGCAGTCATAAAGGCCTAACATAATGTCTGAGGTTCCTTATTCCTCAACCGGTAACTCATTTTCTTATCAAATGCACCAATGTAAACTATTAGGCACACTTTATCCTCCGGTCTACATTTCTTCAGGATCTCATTTAGGGTTCTGACAAATCTGATATTAAACTGAGGAACAAGCTCATCTTCCTCAATATGAATCCTTAAAATTTTATCAAATGAATCAGATAAGCTCACCCTCTCTCGAAATTGCTCGATGAAAGCTGCATGCAACTCACTCCAGGATGAAAAAGAACATGCTGGTAAAAATGAAAACCAATCTCTAGCATCACCCTCTAGAGTCTGAAAAAATAATTTCATGTGTACATCTTCATGGGGAATCTCATAGTCACCCATCAAGTCACTTAAAACTTGTACATGCTAACTAGCTAAAACATTATGGTTTCCATTGAATTTAGACAAATGGTTTCTAATATCATCAGGGATGACATTAGGGAAACCATAGATACCATCAAAACATAATGGCATATATCTCTTGGTAGAAAAGGATCTACAATTTTGGTCAATGGATTGCATACTAGGTGAACAGAAATTTGCCATCTCTTGCAAACTAACAACTTCACCAAATATCTTTCTAGATTTAAAACTTGCAGTAGATCAGAAAACTTTATCTACCAACTAAAATCTCCAAACATATTCCAAGATGTAAATACACTTTCTGAAACAATCCTTCACAGAATATGTTGAGATACATAAAAACTTTCTCCTACATAGTGCCTAAAATCACCTAATGGAGAAAACTTTCGTATAACTTACTTTCTTGAAAAAGAAATTCAAGAAAGAGGAAAACATCTTAACTATGATGCTTGCAAACTTCTTCAATGTTGTAAAGAAAAATTGATTCAAATCATGCTTGATTTAGTAACCATTGCACAACATCACCCTTTTCTTTCAACCACTGCCAAGGGCCTGAGATAACTTTTTCAAATCTGCATCCCAACTGTTGCAATTTTCACAATACCCTTCACTTCAAAAAGTTACATTCGTGTAGAGATATACTTTAGAGTCACCACTCATTAAATGAGAAAAGATTTTCCTAAGTTCCATAAGACAACAAGCTAGTCTAGAATTTATAACAGGTATCTGAAAACTCACACACAACCTTGGAACATCACACCCTTAACAAAGTGAAAGAACACATTCTTGACTAGGAAACATGAAACCTTGCATACAAAACTGAATATGCAAATTTTTGGATTGAAATATATTACACTAGATATCTTTGTCCTTTTATCAATGAATTTCTTCATGACTCCCCAGTAGAGTCACCATTTTGTTGGTGTTTGAAAATGCTACCCATTTCCAATTACCCTGATGAGAAAAAAACATATCTAGGGGCAGCTAACTCCCATTTTCAACATGCCCATTCAAACACCAAGCCAACTATAAGGCATCACCCTTCTTCTTCTTCAGGCCCTGCAAAACCTAGGCAGGTGAACCTCTTTAGATCTAACTATGTGACCAGTGCAATAACCATATTAAGGATCTATAAAAGCAAATGAAACCCCTAATTCTTCTATGCTTAACCAGGAGATCACAAGCATGAAATAGCTAAGGACATGACTCATGAAATTGGAAAACTAAGTGTGGGTTATACTTTGAATACCTTTCAACATAAAAGGGAAGATTGATTTAATATGTTGATATCAGCAAGACCCAAGTATGAGCAACAAAAATTAATGATCCTATCTCTGACCAGTGCCTTATCTGTTGGGAAATTAAATGAATCATAACCATACATCTCCTCGAAACCTCAGACGTATCTCTACATTAAGATCCCTGATCTATCTTTCACCTTGTGAATTGACATCTGAATCAAAATGAATCTCATACTCAGAATATCCCATCATGAAATCAGTAAACCCTATGATAAACACCAAGCAGTTACATGGTTGTTGGTTCCATAAGAAAGGTATTTCGATCACATACATCACTAAATGAGATGCAACCTAATCTATGGTCTTTGATCATAAACTAGAAAAGATTACAGATCTACAAACAAGAGACAAGATTCAGGCTGAATTTGAAACCATTGCCGCTCTTTATTTGCTTTGTTTGAAATAAAATACATGAGAGATGTACAAAATACTTCATAAATCACCTAACAGACATGAACTATTTGCATAAAACTCAAAATGTTGTTCAATACAAGAAGAAATGCTAAAGAATGGTCTCTTAGTGGAAAAACTGGAACCCCTACAAAGTATCAGAGAAAGAAAGATATAGACAAGAAAGAAATCTCGGATCTGATCTTTACTTGACAAGTGTCCACTTGAAAATCAATCCTGTGCAACTGAGTAACCTCTCTCTTCTTTCATCCCATCTGATCTTTTGTTTCATCATTACATTGTAACTGATTTGCAAAATATCCCCAGCTGAATGATGAAATCCCTTATTTTCTCTAAATATCTAATTTGCGTCAAAATGCTGATAAAAATTCATCTAACTAACTCAAAAATGGCCCCAACTGAATTCTCCTTATCTTTTACGCATATTCAAGCTATTAACTTGCCAAAAATCAAAACTGAACTTCTTGGTCTAAAAATGGTTGCAATTCAAGTACTTGATAGAAAACCTTGTGTAGCTCAAACTGACTGATACCTGTGTAAAAACTGACTCCAGAATCATAGAGTTCGTCTTCTTCTGATTCTGATGATATATAACATTGCCTATCTGGCCTCTCGAAAATAATCTAGAATCTTATTTCAAAAACTAGTCCCCTGCTAGAAAGTTCAGGCTTGCAACTTTGATTTTTTATAAAATTAAAAAAATTCTAAAGTATAAACTTTAGAAAATGTTTCTCTTTGAAATTTTTGAACGTCACCCACTGCTTAAAAATAAATAAATAAATTTTTTTTTTAATTTTCTACAAATTTTTCCTTGCCCTTTGAATCTGGGTTCAAACTGACTTTGACCAGCTGCCACGTGTCTGCATTTGATTGGCCCACATGGTCCGCATCATCTACTATGTCACCAACTGCTCCGAGACCACTTGCCACATGTCATTTCCTGATTCTCCCTCGCTATGTCGCTATCTGACTCAACAACCTCCACGTCATTGGCGACATGGTGGCGAAATGACACGTGTCATCCTCTGCCACCTCATCATCCACCTTGGAACTTGTGCCATGTCAGTCTTGCTATCTTGCTATAGTTAACTGGCGAGCATCTTCGTAAGGCAAGGAAATGACAACCCTCTGATTGGGACACTTGTCAACATTTGGAAGCAGCTAGACTTTTTGGCGCCATGTCATCATGTTTGAAATTCTATCCAAAATTTGACTTTAGCAACCAGCCAGCTGTCTTCAGTTTCCCCACACGCGAGCTTGGCTTTAAAAGCCATTGTCTTAAGACATTAACCATTCCTTGTGCAATAGTATTTAAACTATAACATATTTCCTCACCCACCCAATGTGGGATAAAGCATTTTGACTGGTTCCTCACTGCGCACGGCCTTCTCACTGGATATCGATCTCTCACTAAAACATGAGCTCCACCATTGATGCCGTCCTCCAATCTACATTGCATGTGGAAAATGATTTGACTACATGTGAGGTTCCATTCTTGCCAAATACTAGCCAGCTATTTGCTTGCCGCAGGTTTGACTATGTTTCCTTTGCCAGGCGTGGATTTCTTTATGAAGTTGCGGCTTTGTTTATTCATGCCAACTACTCCATGATTTGGCATGAGTCTTTTATAAGTGTGGGCTGCCTCTTTCAAACATGGGCGTCCCATTTCATTACTCAAACCCACTTTCAATGGTGTGGAGCTGCTTTTCAAATGTGTGAGTCTTTCTTTCATAATGCAGTAGCCTCTTAACGTATTCAGCATGATCATTATTTTTATGCGTTGGTTCAGATGAATTCTTCCCATTGGCAATGGAAAGTAGTGAACTAGAGGACGACTATGTAAAGATTTTAATAGAGCTTCTTCCCTTCATTGTTGTTCTAACAGCTCCCCTGCAATTAAAATATGGAGCTATTATAAAATAAAATAAAAAACTCCCCCTGTCATTAACGTGAGGACTCTGCCTCCTTGATCATGTGAGCTACAATGTTTTATGGCAGTTTCCCTTCCTGTGTGTAGGCCATGACATTGAGATAGGCAATGTCCTTCCTTTATGTGGATGACTTCATTCACATGCCCTTGCATTTTCCTTTGAAGTGGACTGTGGCTTGGGATTCCTCACTCTAATAGTGACTTTCGCCTTTATCATGACATGGAACTGCTGCTTTGTGCTTCTTTAACATTCCCACTAAACCTCTATTTTATTAGATATCTTTAATATCTATTGCTCTTCCATCACATTAAGGATTTCAATGCACAAGGTTCTTGCCCTTAAGAATATCTCTATTCTTATTGGCTTTGAAAACAAACAAAAAAAAGCCCAATTTATTTTGTTTTTTTTCTTTTGGTCTATTCATTGCTGCATGCACTTTCTTGTATTTCTCATTTATTCTTGATCATATACGGGTTTTCACTAAAGCTCCCATGTTTTAATAATTTTTTTGGTTGCTCTCCTCCTTAAAATTGCAATCTTCTCATTCTTCCTCTATACTTTATGCCCCTCTGTTACATTTCTGGCCCCTTCTTTATGATTATTTATGCCAAATTGAAATAGCCGGCATTTGATGGCTTTTTGCATACCTTAAATCAATTGATTTAATGGCTTCTCAAAACATAGTAAATCCTTTTAACTGTTGCATTATAGATGAAGTCCCCTTTTTAATTTTGAGCACTGACAAATTAAAACTCATATCACTTCTTACCTGCAAACTATAAATTTGTGTCTGGAGGCCTGCCAGCTGGGCTTAAAAACTGACTCAATCATATAGTCAAGGCACAAAAATTGGCACGAGTGTTCAATCCTACACACTCTATCATATTGAAAATTTTCAGCCCATGGTGAACTCTCAATCAAGAGATTTTAATTTCCGAACATCCATACTTTGATTAACCTGTAGACACGATGTTAAAAAACATAAACTGGGCTCGGGTTTGCCATTATAAATGGGGTTATTGATCACTTGGGGTTCTGAAAACTAGGATATAAGTTCTTTGCCATGAAGAGAATATAATTCCATGTTTTGGGCTCATGAGGAATCACATGGCACATTTGGCAAATTTTTGAAAATAGGCACTTTGAAATTTTGACTAAGAAATGTGTCAAAAAGTAATTTTTTGGCAAATGTGCAGACATATGAAACTATGCAAATGGATTTTTCATGACTTGGAACTGGCATACTTGAAGGATTTTTAGGAGACAACAGAATGATATAATCCATTTAGGATCACCAATCACGGGATGAAAGTTATAACATGCCGAACAAGGATGCAAATTAATCTGGATGCCTTAGCCGTAACAAAACAATGCAAACTAAGTTTTTAATCATGTTAGCAAATTGATCAAATGGATTCGTCATGACCTCAAAATTTGAACATATGAAGTATCTGTCCCCTAGAACATAGTGCAAAAATAATTTCCTCATTTGGATCAACTGGGTCAAAGATATCATTGGTCAAACAGGGCTTCCCAGAATTGTGAACAACTACACAAATGTACAAAACAGTAACTGACCAACTTTGAGGGGTTAAAAACTTAGTCAAACAAATTTTAAATGACTTGAAAACTGAAATATAGATTCTTTGTTATGAACATTAAACACCCCCAAAGTGGCTAGTCATGACACATTCCTGGGTAAAAGATATTCAAATGCAAACTGGGCTTCTTATCGTTGTTTGACACTTCGTGTAAAATGCAGATTTGAAACTAGCTCGAAATAGGACTTTGCCAAATAGCTCAGAATGATGATTTATCTTCATAGAACAGGTAGACACACTAAAAGGAGGGTGTTAGAAACATTAAACACCTAAGGGGCCTCATACTAATAGCCGGGTACAATCTCATCAAAAGGGCATTTATAGGGCTTGTTTTTTGCTAACATGGTCAAATTTGACCACACAATTTTTAGTGCCAACAAGTAGTTCCAAAGTATTTTTTGTACTTAGGTAACTCAACTCCTCTTGGAAAAGGAGGCATGTCTATACTCTTGTCAAATTGGAATGGACAAAGAGCTTCTAAGATGTATGCTTTTGTAGGTTTGTCTTTATCACATGTCATTTGGGTTAGTTGGTCTTGCATGATCTTCAACTATTTTTGCAATTTGGAAGTTTTAGTTTCCTCCTCAGGTGTAATGATAGCCATGTTAAATTGATGAGGTAGCTTAGCTCCCTCTTCATAAAGTTTGAGAAAGTATTTCTCTTTCTCTTCATTAAGCAAGATTTCCATGCCTTGTGAAAGTTTTTGTCTTTATGACACTTTTTTATGTGTTCAAGAAGTATTTCCACCTCTTCCTCATTTTCATAAGTGAAGGGTTCTTTCTATTTCTCATTCCTAGATTGTTGTTGGTCTTTACTATACTCAGCATGTTCTAGTTTGTGATCAACCATTGTAGAAATGTGAATAGTTTCAATATGTTTTGATTAGAAAGGTCCTTTGAATATGAATTCAGTTGTATTGTTTGGAGATATAGGACCTTTGCTAGTTTTAGGATCCTCTTGATACAAGGGGTTCCTAGTTTCTTGTAAGCTGATAGAGAACATTCTCTAGACATAAGGTAGTTTGACAGGTGAAGGAGATCATGAAGACTCCTCACTAGATGAACCAGGCATAGAGCGTGTATGAACTAGAAAGCAACCTTTGCCACAATTATGACCCGTAACTCTACCTCATCTAAGTCTAAGGGGATAAAACACATTTTTGCTTCTTTTTTCCATAGTCATAAACAAGGACAAGAAGCAAAAACCTAGACAAGGACCACACTAGAACGTAGTCTAAAAGAAACAAAATAAGAGTGCTATATACTAGGGTATGAGTAGTCTGAGTAAAAGCTAGAATAGCCAAAGATTATGACTATCATGACATGAGGTATAGCAAGCACCAAAGGACAAGAACAAGATGATTGAGATACCAGACTAGCTAAAGTGTAGGTCAGAAGTCATTAGCTAATAAAGTTGTTGCTATTTGAGATTGTTTGTAGACAAAAAAAGAGGTAACAAGTTGCAAGTATAGACTAGACTTAGAGTGTAGACAACTCTAATAGACAGTTTTGATAAATCCAAGGTAAGATCCCACACGAAGATTCCTAGGGATCCATGCAAGAAAGAACAAATAACTAGGTGAAGACTTGAAACAACAAATTTGGAATTAGTTTCTCATGTGAGGACTTAGTTTCTCATGCAAGAACTTGTTTAAAGCCATCTGAGGATGTGTTGAACTGATAAGAAGACAAGATTCTGACAAAAGGAACAAGGTTACAAGATCTCACATAGAGATTTGCATGGGGCCATGTGAAAACTTGGATAGGCCCACATGAAGAAGTGCCAAACAAAAAGGACTTTGCATGAAATGTTAGAAAACTGAGCACAAAAATTGGGAATAGACTGACAATAGAAACTAAATTTTGAAGAGATTTTAAAGGTTTCAGACTATTCTGGATATATTTTTGGTTGCTTGGATAGATTTTAGATAGAGAACAATGTTGGTTTTCAAATTTTTATATAGCATTTGGTTTTGAACAAGACAAGTTGTTTTCAAAAAGACATGAGAATCAAGCAATAGTCAAATACAATCCAACTAATGAAAAAACAACTCAGAGGGACAAGGCAGTCTTGACTTTCAATTTATTTAGACATGTTTTGACAAGTTTAAGACTCAATAAAAAACATGCTTTTATCCCTAAAATAGAAAATTGGTAGAGAAGCCAAAATCTTTGTCCCACAACTTATGTGCATGCGTGCACCTCACACAGACATGACACCCCCTAGAGGGTGCCCATGTTTTTGGTGTATTCAAAGGGCTCAATAACATATACACTGAATGGACACCCTTATGGCAAGGGTCAAGTGTGTATACCACCTTCCAACACCTAGTTGCATGCCTATGGTGAGTTCTACAGGAGAGATTCTTCCCTCTCCTTGCATAGAGATTATGTTTCCTTTCAAAGGTGAACCAGGTAGTAGCTAACTAAATGATTTTTACTTGAATTCCATTCATATTAATCCCCAGTGGCTCCCCAAGTGGAGTTGAGACCAGCAACCCACACCATCATCTGAAAGTGCACACACTTGACTAGCAAGACTAGGGTCGACACCGGTAGTGCAACATATAGAGCCTACTCTTGATATGTGATATCACGAATCAAGAGGAAGAAATCGGTATGGATTTGGATTATTTCACTCTAAAAAGGTTATTTATTATAGTGAGTTGGAATCTTTGGTGAAAGGAGTGTGCTCACTTGGGTCATTCCCAGAGGTTGGATCACTCTGGAAAGCCCTCTAAGGGTTGACTCAGACTGGTGGTTTGGATCTAAGGGTCCACATTTTTTATTTCCCTCAAGAGGAAAGAGGATACTACTCTACCTCATCACCTCACCCAAACACATAAGACATGTTAATAATCGAGTTAGCTTAATTGATCTAGACTTATCCTTTCTCAAGATTTTGATTCCCTAAAAGAAAATCATCATCCCTTCATAGAATAGGACTCACACTAGAGAACCATTAACTTTCTTGCCTCCCTTGGATGCTATCTTTTAGAGGCATCTAGGTTCTTGGTTTACCCTTGGTTATGGTCTCAAGTGGTAAAGAGCATACTCCTCTATTCCCCTGTCTTGCACCCTTTGAAGTTCACAAGCCCTAATTATATTATGTGTGGAAAGAAAGAAAAAGACATGACGTTTAGAGTGGGTTTAAAATTGGTCTTTGACATGCGTTTCTTTCATAACATCATGCAATCACACAATCAACTCATGTTTGAAGTGTTTGGATAAAAGGTGTTATCATCAAAACATCTTGCAAACCATGGTTATGCTATAGAAAATCAGAAATCATAAAGAAAATACTTTAGAGAAAACACGTTAGTTGAACAAAATGATAAATTGAATTCTGGAAAAAATTGTATTTTACATGTGTTGTTGCAAAACTTCATGCAAAATCCTACACAGGCCCACATGAGAAAACTTTGTGCACCATGCAAGAAACTATGAAATTATGCACTTTTTCATACAAGGAAGTGTGAAGAAAGAGGTGAAATCTTTAGATCTTCATGCAAAAATTGGATTTCTCGTACAAAAATATGGAAATTTGTATAGATGTGTGTGATAGAAACATTAAAATAACAAAAAATAAAACAAATGAGGCCAGAAAAATTGATTTTCTCAGCCCCACGGTGGGCACCAAAAATGTATGGGTGAATTGTGGGCATCAGATTCTCACACACACTTCAACATGGTCTTTACTTGAGAGATCATCCTGAAATTAAAATTGAATTGTTCATCCAAGAAATCTAATAGTAGGACCTATTGCCTTCTAACTAGAAGGATTTTTCCTTGCTCTCAGACTGAGAAGCAGGAAACTAGACCTTTTAGCACGAAGGATTTATGTAGCTAAATGAAAACATAATTAATCTAGATGAGAGATGCAATTAATCTAATAACAGATAAAGAAAATTAAACTATATGATTGCATTTTAATCTATATGATATTAAAACTAAGTAATGATAAACTATGAGAATATTAAACAAATGAGTATGCAATTCGATAGTAATTTGATACAATTCAATTCCAACCTCTGTATTGAGGAATTAGAAGCCTCTTATATAGAATTCCTAAGATCAATCAATGGTTGAGATCAACTTAGACCAATGGTCAAGATTGAAGATGAGATCCAATTAGGATGGAAATTTCCCCATGTAGGTGAAGTTAACTAACTCAGATCCTGAGTGATGGAGAGTTAACTAAAATTCACCTGAGTGTGAGAATAAGTGGATTAAGCCAATTCCAATTTGAGAAATAGACCACTTGGAATTCCCATTCCTGAACTGAAGAGAAGAAATTAGAAGGCTATTTAATTTAATAAAAATGAGATATGACCTCATTGATGTATAATTCAATTAATTGAGTAATCAAATTCAATAATTAAAATGAAAGCGTTATTAAATTAAATAAATCTAATTCCCTAGTACATTAGGTTTATGAGATAATTTAATTTAACCAAAGTATAACACTTTAAATTAAATAAAATCTAATCAATAGGTTTAATGTAGCTAATTTTTGTCTATACTTTAGGAATTAAATAAATAGCTTGATTAATGCAAATTAGGATTTTCTGTATCTGACAATTAAGTCAAGTAGTGAGAACTAGAATGAGAATTGACTAGTGACATAGGACTTTAGGGTTGATCAAATAGACTACAATTGGTTATCATTGCAATGAGCCAATTTTGGGGTATTACAATCTTGATCATAGGTTTGCATGCCTAAAGACTACAATTTAATAGACCATCATGAACTGGTGAAATATATAAAGTGTTATAAAGTTTTGGCTAATGCTAAGTCTCATGGTTAAAACTGTAAAGGAGAAGCAACAAATAATAGATTGAGCATAAGTTAGCAATGTTCATTGTTTTGCTAGCCATTTTGAAAGTTTTGTAGAAAAAGAGGCTAATCAACAATCATTAAAGCATTCAAGTATAACACATCATTATGAGTTAAAAATTCCAATGTCACCACTAAGTATAGAATGAGAGACCATAGTGTTCATAGCTTTGCAATGAAAGGAATGTGGTTCAAAGAAATAGTTGAGAACTTGAAATAGTTAAAAGATTGTAAGATTGTTGTTGATAATTGGTCTCATGGGTAAAACTACAAGGCAAAAGGGAAGCTATGAAGCAACAATGAGGTAATGCTAGCATTGTTTTTTGTTTCATGTGGCCTAAAGATTTAGTGTGAAGAATGACCATGAACCAGAGCTTAAGGGTTTTGGGTGGTCATAAGCAAAACAAAAGGGTTAGATAGTAGACCTAGCAATGCTGCAAACAATTCAAAGTGTTAAGGGTACACCTGGACATTGCTTAAATTGAATAATTGTAGATGGCTAATGAGAAGCAAAGATAAAGAGGTAAAAGGACATTGTTATTTCATAATAGCTAAAAACATAACTTGTAATATCTGAAAAAGGGTAAAAATTTAAAAACTAGTAGTACAGGCATTGTAAAACATGAATATGATAGTTTTTTGAGAATTTGAAAGATTTCATGATGTTTTTTCAAATATGCCATTAATACCACTCTCATTCTCAAGTGCCATTAAAAGGTGATGTAATAGAATTTTGGCAACAACATTCATAGATTTCATTAATAAGAAGAAGTTTTTTCATAGAATATTTCAAAGAAGCTGAATTGCAAAAGAATTTGAAGTCTCAAATTAAGAAAATATGACACAAGAAGAAGGCAAGTTGATTTCTCAGGTAAATATTGAAGAAGCTTCTTTGAGTACTCATAAGGAAAAAGCAAAGATAGCAAGTGTATTCACTTATGAGTGGGTTTATTTCTTGCCAAGGTCATCAAATACCTAGTCTACAAATTCAGACATCTTGAGAGATCCTTAAATTTTTTGCAAGGATGCGAAAGTGCCTGAAACAAATGGAAATGAGCTATTTTGATATTTCTATAACAAAAAATTGTGCAAGTCACCCATTTCAAGTCCATGGAATATAAATTTGGCCAAAGTAATCATGCCAAAAGTCATTGTGGATGTAGACTTGATAAAAGCCTTAATTAAGTCATACAATCTTGTGACTCACAGATTTCATAGAAAGGATAGAAGTGTCTTATGTACACTAGATAGGGAAACATTCATAGAGGTCTTTGACCTTGATGACCTATTACAAATATTATCAAACATGACAAGATTGATGAAACTTTAAAGAGGCAAATGAGTTTCTTTACTAGAAAAGTTATGAGGAGACACATTCCTAGGTCTAGAAAGGAGAAAGATGAAGTTCCCAAATAGGTAGGAGATCTCATGCACTTGGAATTTTTTTGGAGATAATTTCAAAATAATATCTATGGATTAGACAAGGTGATAGGGTTAAATGGAACTATAGATGCTCCTAGTAATATATACATCATGGCTTTGAATATACAAGACTTACACACCAATGCAGGGTATGATTTTTTTACCCACATAATCAATGTTATCAATAATGAGATCATAGCTACACAAAATGGGGAACTGAGGAATTTTAAGTTCCACCATTATCTATTGTTAATACACATAATCTTATACAATAATATAGGATACATTAGTCCAAATTTTATTGAAGGAATAAAGGAGATAGGAGAAAGCCTATTAATGAAATGATGGACTGGGTATGCCACAAATTTTACCTTTATTCTAATTATTTATCTTTTTATAATAATTTTGTATATCCAATTTCAAACATGTTAGGATATATTACAGAGTGGTACTAATGAATGTTAGAAAGCTGATTAAACCATCTAGGTGTTATGATGATGGTAGGAAAATGGAACATGATTTGGGGACTATTTTTCTTTTTGAGAATTGTTCCATAATTAGGATTTATGGGTGCCCTCAACCACCTCATCTTCTACCCAAAGATATTCCAAAAATAATGGGAACTTTAAAATTCTTTTGGCAATTAATTTTGATGAATCATGAATTCCTAGGACCAATAATCAGAAAGGGATCATTTGTGTGTAGGAATCATAGATTGCTTGGAGACCAAGCGATACAAAGATGGAACTTTGATGTGGAAGGAAATAATGAGCATTGAAGAAGAGATGAATAGAATAGATCCTTCTTTCAAGGGTTCCTATCATGAGGAGAGATATTTGGATAGATATAATAAATGTATCAAAAACTATCAAGATATAATGTCTCAAGTGCCCCTAGAAATTAGAAGTAGAATAGAGCTTGAACCTCCTAAGAAAAATATTGTGATTGAAATTGATGAAGAGGAGGAACAACTAGAAAGAAATTCTTGGGCTCAAGGTGGTGTAAAAAGGCAAAAATTAATTGAAGTACCAAATATGGAAAGAGAGAAGGCCCTCCAAATTTTTTCAATGGGAAGAAAGTATTTTAATGACATAAGGCATAATTTTATGATAAAGCAAGCCACTGAAAATGAAAGAGTCCCAAATAAACTTGAGCTTGAGGCTAAAATGATAGATGACAGGATTATACAAGCTCAAGAGTTTATGAAGGATAATGACTTCATTAATTTTGAGGAATTTAAAATATTTCTTTTCAAAATAAAGAAAAATGAACTATCATTGCAATTACAACTAGAGGATTCAAATGAAAAGGTGGAAAATTTGGTAAAGAAGCTACAAGAATATGATCCAAACAGTGAAATTCTTATTGTGGATGAAGCCAAAAAAACTTATAAAAATAAGTGGAATGTTTCTATTCCCTAGTTGGGAGATGAGCTCATCATTTTTGTTGGATCAGATAAGGAGGCAAGACAAGTTTATCTCATTTGAGGAGATCAATATGAATAGAGAATTGGAAGGTGATGGTTTTAATGTTGATGCTCAAATAATGGTAATTTAGAGTTTGGCCCCTAAATCAAATAAGTCAACATTGATGGAGGTTAGAGATACTCCAAAAGGAAGTGTGATATTTTGGAATATTAATACAACATCTAGTGACTATATTTTTAACATGATGAATACAATGTCACTCATGGGGAAGAGAAAGATGGATGTATTAGAAGAATGACTATATCAAACTTACAACAGGTACATTAAAGAAAGAAAGAAGTATGAAGAGGAAATGAAGAAAAATGTGTGTTAGAGTGAAGAGTGGTTTCTCTCAATAATGAGGTAAAGCCATTAAAGCCTAAAATAAGGCTTGTGACTAAGTGAAAGACAAGGAGACCCAAATGGAAGACATGGGTGTGGAGAAACAAATGGAAGTAGAAGAGATGTAAAAAAATAAGAGGATATAAATAAGCATGATGGAACACATGTTATCACATAAGATAAATGTCTTGAAGAAATTTTTACAAAATTTCCATTGTAGTTACATTTCATTGCAAGGTGCAAAGTAACAAGGTTAAGAAGCATTGTCCTTGCTATCTCCATTGTTTGAGTGAGGCACATATATACCATTTTTTGATAGGTTTGTCCCAATTTTAAAATAAATGAAAGAATTACTAAAGGAGGTTGTTATTTCCACAAGGAAGATGATAAATAAAGTTAAGGAGCTAAATAGTTTCTTTGTGGGAGATATGTAGATGATAAATAACAAGATGAAAACCATTGTTGATGGAGTGCTCAGCATCATTTGTGGAATTATTGATTATGAAAATAACTTAAGGGAATGGAAAGAATGGTCTAGCTATAGTTTTTGACCTGATTGATGTTATGTATAAAATTGAATCAGATATAAACAAAATAGTTGTAGAGGTTTGAGCCATAATAGATGAAAAGTGGAACAAGTATCTAAATAAACTAAATGTGGTTAGAGGAGTTGCCTGGCTAGATGTAGACACTAAATTTATTATTTTGGAAGTTATGGCTAACATCAAGGCAATACCATCCAGAGATAGAAACTAAACAAGCTAGAAGAAGTTGAAATAAAAAGAAGAGGAAGCACAACTATTTCAATGAGATACTTTATCTTTTTGGATCACCTACCACAAATATTCTCATGGTAAAAACAATGAAGTTGATCTTGAATATCTAGAATGCTAGTTGTTCATTTTTTTTTATCTCCAACATTCTCTCATGTAACTATTTTGTCCTATGGAAAGCAATATTACTGTAATTAGTCTTCGACATGTATCCTCCCATTTGAAGCTTGTTGAAATCCTTATTCTATAAAAGGATTTTCAAGATGTGGAGTGAGGGTCTTAATTTTGAGTCAATTTTTATGATAGTATCATTTTGAGTCAGTCCATGTTTTATGCATAATTTATGATGTTCTAGCTTGTATTCTCAAAGTTTACTAAAGTTAAATGAGAAAGTGTTGTTTATTTCTTGGTTATATTTTAGAGACTTATATTGGAGAAATGTATCATTATCAAGAAAGATAAATACAAAGAGTAGTTGAAAGATATCTATGCATTCTAAATCCTATCTCCATTTTATGTGTCTAAGACTTTGAGAGTAAATGAACAAAGTTCATTTTATTTAACTGAAATTTGGATGAGTTGTATAATGCTTCATTGCTTCTTTTAATTCAATGAATTAAGCACAAATTCTTCCGTGAAGTAATAGGGTTATTGATTTATGTAGGGGATATTATAAGTATGGAATTTAGGGTTTAACAATTGATATATTTAACTATAAGCTAACTAAATAGATCTAATTCATTGATATGACTCTATTGTAACAATGGATTAAGTTACTACTCAAAGATTTGAATATCAAGCAAGATAGTCACAATTTGCATTACATCATTGATTCTAAAATCAAAATCAACTTACAAGTGCTTATGGAAAAGAGATCCAATGTTGGTCATGACGTATTGCAAGAGTTTACCAAGTTTTAGTTGGCTACTATAAGCTTGTTGTCAATTTGCAATTGCAATACGTTTTAGAGACCAAGTCTACTACAAGGATCTATAGTGTGATAATGCTCATAAATTGTAAAAATCCCTATGTTAACATGCCTTGGTTAGCATAACCTTAAGTACAAAAGGCATCATTTGCCTTGTTAGTTGGTCTAGATTCAAAATAACATGTGTCAACCATGGGAAATAGTTCAATCCCTAGGTATGATTTTTTTTTTGTTATCTTTTGGTACTATTAAATCATAACTCCAACAACATGAACATGTACCAAAAAGTTAGGATGTCATCACTTCCAAAATTCATTAAAACAATACTCATCAAAAAATCACAAAAAAATTACTCAACTTCTAGATATCACTAATATAAACATTTCTCTTGTGTAGCACATGAAAAAATCCATGTTATATTTTCTTATTAAATTAGGAGCTATTTTTTTGTATAGTGTGCAAAATTCTATCCATCTAATTTTATTTGTCTTTTAAGAACTCTATTAGTTTAGAAATTAGATTAAGAGTACTCTAATTTATATTTTTTAAACATCTTGTCATTTGGAGTAGACAACCCTCAAACATCTCATCCAAGTTTAGATTGACCTACTTTTAGAAAAAAATGTGTCCACTTATACCCCTCCTTTTTGTACACCATCTTGGTGCACTTACCCACATAAATATTCCTCTTTAAGACAAGAAACTTGTTATAATGACAAAATCTGGTTATAAACAACTTATCCTTTTAAATTAAAAAAGTTTTTAAATTAGTTATGTCTTCATGAAAGTGAGAATATGAAAAATATTGCAATGGATAATATGAAACATAATATTTATGAGGAAGAGACAATGTTTTTATTAAACTATCGATTGTCTCATAGGAATGTACACAAAGGTGCTTTATAGCCAAAACCCCAGTATTTTAAGTTTTCCCTTATACTCATAGGTTTGAAGGAGAAAAATGAATACAAAACTGTGATTATATGAATTTGAAATGTATACATGTTAAGCATGAAATGTGGGAGAGGCTTATATAGGTATGTTGATTGTTACTTCTTTCAAAATATAATTCTTCCCTATTGAGAGGATGGAAAAATGCTACAACATTGAGTAAGAGAAGATCAAGCATGTGATGTGACTAAAATGTTAAAATAACATTTGCCTTTTCATTTTTCAATGTCTTTGTTATTGTTACACACACACCTCCTCCAAATACATCTAGACTTCCTTCTACAAAACATGTACACCTCCAAACTAGGGTGGTCTCAAATTTGATAACTTCTTAGCATCTTCAATTCAAATGGTTACTTTTGTTTAAAATATTCAAAATGGTAAATGTTGATCAAGGCTCTCAAATGAATCCATGAAGAAAACCTTTCATATTTTTAAAGATCTTTCTTATGTTTTTATTTTCTTGTTTATAAATGTGTATGCATGAGGTTTTTTTTTTTAACTCACAGGATGCAAAGATCTAAAGTAAATTTCATAGTTTACAATTTATTCTTGAATAGCTTCTAAGAAAGTTATAAAAATACCAGCATCATTTAATCTTTCTAATATATTTATTTAGAGAGAATAATATAAATGTTTTGACTTAATTAATTTTTTACCTTATCCATTGAATGATTTCATTTTCATATGCTAGATTATAATATAAAGTTATTTCTTTATCCTAGTAATAAAAAAAAGGCATGCTTATCCTAAAATATCCAATTGACCCTAATATTGTCTGAAACTAGAATGACATGAAGAATACTTGGCAATGCACATTTCATAATTATAATCAACTAAAAATGGTCATCTAGACAATGAGGCCCCTTATAGCTTTTTTGAATAATTTATTCATTGTTTATTCTTGATCAAATCCTCAAAAATCTACTTATTCGATTATAACTTATGGTTTGACCACTTTATCATAAGTCTTTTCTTTAAATGAAAGAATATGTTGCCTTTAATCAAATAAAAACCCATTTCCCACTTATCCTAAGTGTGCACACATAAATAATTATTCCTATTTTAAAAATAAAAGAAAAGGCATTATTGTCTACACATGAATGCACAATTTTCTATGTGGTAGAAATTGTCTATTTTTAAAATAACTTTATTTTTCCTCCACACATTTCTTTCCATCTCAAAAGTCAACTATTTATTGTGATTGGTGGAGATTCTTGTGCACATGGATCACTCAAGATGCATTCCCCTCCCTTGATTATGCCTCTTTTACCTCTTAATCCTACCATCCATTTATCTTTAAAATGAGGGCTCTCTCCTCATTCTCTCAGCTTAGAATCTCATGGTACATCCTGTTGCATGTTTTCTTGGTGACTTTGGAGCTTTGGAAGACTTGGAGAACACTTGTATTTGCATTTCATATTTTCTTTCTCATTCTTTCATTATGGAATTTCAGTTTTGATTTCCTTTTATGCTCTAGAATAGCTCACCTCTTCTAAATAGAGGTTTTGTAATCTTTCATATTTGTTAGCTTGCATCTTGCATAAAATTTTGTTTAGCTTTCATCTTTCATTGCATACCCATTCGAGGATTCTTGGACATTGGCACTCATTATCTCTACTCTTTGAATCTCTCATTCTATGGTGCACCTTGAAAGGGTTGCATAAATTTGGTTCATTTGAGAACCACAAGTTCTCTTCTTGCGCCTTTGAACATCATAGATAGAGAGCTATAAGCCACCTCTTGAGATGCTCTCTTTCATGGATATTCTCAAGAATAAGGGTTTATAGAAGTGTGACATATTTTTAGCACACCTTTTTGGCACCCACCCTTGGCTTAGAACTAGTTTCTAGCTCTACATTCTCATATTTAGCATTTATTTTTTTGTGATCAAAGACAAAACAACACTTTTTCTTAATGTTTCAATGCTTTTGTACTTTTTTTCAAAACTTCTATGAATTTCTACAGCACATTTGAGTATTAAAATAGCACTTTTATTTATTCTTTCAACACATTTAACCATTTATGTAGTGCTTTGGCATATTTTCTAGTTTTATAGTAACTTTTTTCTATAGGGTGTTTCAATGCATTTGTAGATTACTATAGTTCTTTTGAGATATTTTGTAGTGCATTTGAGCATTTTAGGAGCACATTTCTTGCAGTGCTTTTGAACTTCTATAGCACTTTTGAGCATTTTTGTAGTGCATTTAAACATATTTTTAGTGCTTTTGAACATTTTTGCAATGCATTTGCTTACTTCTACAACACATTCACTTGGCATATTGCTCTATCCTTTCTCCAAGGTATTTTGGTGCATTTACATGATTTTTAGCACATTTAAAACTTCCTATAGCACATTTACAACTTTCTATAGCATATTTGGAACTTCCTATAGCACATTTACAACTTTTAGTAGTTCATTTGAAACTTGCTATAGCACATTTGAAATTTTCTATAACACCTTCGAAAGTTTCTATAGAGCATTTCAATATTTTTGTAGAGCATTTGAATGTTTTTATAGAGAATTAAAAAATTTATTAGTGCATTTGAATGTTGTTGTATAGTATTTGAAATGTTTTTTAAAGCATTTGAATGTTTGTGTAGAGCATTTGAAAGTTTGTATAGAGAATTTCCAATTTTCTAGAGAGCATTTGAATATTTTTTTGGAGCATTTGAATATCTTTAGTGCATTTTCAAAAATGTGTTTTAAGCATCTTTTTGATAAATCTGTACATTCTATGGAACTTTTTGCCTCTATTTCAATGCATCTATAGTTTGTCCCAACACCTTTACTACTTTCTATAGCACTTTTACTGCTTTCTGCAGTGCTTTTAAGGATTTCTATAGCCCTTTTATGCTACTTTACATTCTAAGAGACTACATTGCTTTCATTTTGATCATCTAAATTTTTGACAAGTCCTAACACTAGTTTTTAGTTTTTAGGGTTTACATTTAGTTTTCATTATCTTTTTAATGCGCTAACCTTGTGGTTTTGTAGGGATTTCTTGCTTTGCTAAAGAAAAAATTGCCAATTTTTTTTTTGCAAAAAGGGCTACTAACATTGTTTTAGGACTGCCCAAGTAAAAATTAAAAAAAAATTGTGTGTCTTCTTTCATTTTCATGTGTGGAATTTACTAGTTGTTTCATTTTATAAGCACATAAAACCATTAGCAAGGGTTCATTGTTGGTAGGAGACTATTCTTTTCACATTGCAGATGGATAAAAAATATTGAACCTTCATTGAATCAAGAAAGTGGGTGGGATACTCTAGTCTTTAGTGGTTTTAATTAACTTTCTTGGCATGTTTGAGGGAAGGATTAGGGAGTAGGAGAGTATTCTCTTCATGTAAAGGGTGAATCAAAAATCTTGACCTCCTTGTTGTGGATCCATTTTTTTTAATCTTTTAGCAAGATTCATACCTTTAGAGGGCATGATATTGGTGTAAAGATACCAATAGGAATAACCCAAAGTGGGAAAAAGAAAAACCCAACTAACCTAACACACTATAATCACAAACCCCTTGACAAAGGCCTAAGCCTTTGGGAGCATAGCACTTGACTTCATCTAGGAAGAGTACTTATGTGATTGGGGACCATGAGGAAATCACTAGGTGGGAATACTTACGATACTCTTGTGACCACAAGGTTCATTAATTATCATGGTTATAACCATGATAAAGTGCTATGTATCAAGTACAAGAGGGGTGTTATAAAGGAGACCCTTACTAGATACTCTAGGATTTAGAGGCCACCTTTTTTAGCTGCTCAATATCTTGTTTCAAGGATCAATCCTAGTGGACTACCCGAATCACCCCAAGATTTGACTCACCATATGTGTTCCTTTAGATGTGGGTAACCAATCTATGACAAAGCCCATGTCTATTGTGGAAAACTACTATGTGTGAGGCAAGGGAGCATGAAGTTGTGGGACAAGGTATTGAGTAATGAACCATGTCCCTTAAGGTAGATATTTATTTTTGTGTCTTTGATTTGTGCTAGACCAATGAAAATTTATTGAACATACACATGATGGTAGTATTCATAGGATTTTGGCTTTAACACTTCCCAAGTGTTTGTATTGGAAATGTTGCTTTGTCTCTTGTCCAATTGTTTGAAGATATGTGTTTTCATACCTCAATTATTTTTCAAAATTATCACTTTGCTAACAAAAAATTAAAAAAAACATTTATATCACAAGTCATCTTGCTACAATTTTGAAACATAGGTCTCTTAGGCACAAAATTCATAAGTTGTCATATTACTTGGAACTATCATATTAACTTTTGGGAAGTATCCTACGAAGCTTACTGTTGGATTTTTTGCCTAGTTGATTTGACCTTGATTCTATTCTTGGATGATTTAGGGAGGTCCATACTTGGTTCTATTGTGTCCATAGTCTAGAACTTACATGTTTGGCTAAATTTTAGGCTAAAAAGGATTAGCTTGCCTCCTTGGTTGCAAACTTGACCTCACAGATCATTCACTTCTTAAAATCTGCTTATTTAATTTTTGTTGCTACTTTCTATTTGGGCTTCATGCCTAGATCTTGGCTTTAGTTGTTGGTGTCATAATTTATTGGGTACTATACTTGACAAGATATTTACTTACATTGCTACTAATCTTTGACAAGTGAACATATTGATTTCTAAGTTTTGAATTCCAAAAATATTTGTGGTTCTTACTAAGTTGAAACTTTCTATTACATGTCTATTACAACTAGGTTGCAATTGGTTCAAGAAAACCATCCATCATTTCTCTTTGAAGATTTAGCTTCTCCTAAATTTCCTCCTAAGAAACTCTTTGACAAAAAACCTATTTTTGACCAAGAGGAAGAAGATAATACTGCCACTTTGTATGATCCTATTATTGAAAGATTGGAGAGACTAGTTTTATGATGGTATGTTACATTCATGACTATTTTTGTCATTGATGTCAACATAGCATGTTTAATGTCTTCTATGGTATCTAGCAAATGAACAATGGAAATATCAAGTTGATACGAATGACTAGTTGAGCATGATAAGCACTCAAGGTTACAAGAGTCACTTTGGAGTATTTGGTATATGTAGGTAATGTTAGAAGCAAAAAGAATAAGTCTAAAAGAAGTTATGTAAGTTTTGGTAATGTCTGTTCTGAGATAAAGTTTACAAAGGCATGTTCTGGTAAACTTGTTATATCTCTTAGCAGAGTTGATATCTTGAGGAACAAGTTTGAGGACATGAAGAAGACATGTTGAGGATGATGTGGCTAAGCTCTCTCATCATAATATTTCTTGTACAAAAAGTTATTCAAGTTGCAAAATGGAAGATTAAGGTTATTGCTAAGTGTAACAATTCTTAATGTGGTCCTATAATAATCAATTGAGAAGGACTAACTACTGACTCAGGAATCATTTTATGGGCTTGGTATAAATGAAGGACATTTTCCATTATCATAGCATGGATACATGTGAATTGTGAAAGTTCGATAAGCAATAGAGAGTGCAGAATGTGAAGCTAGGTAGATCAGTGTAGAAGTGAAGGAAACTTCATTATCAATGTTTTGTTGAGTGATCTGAGGTTTGATATTTGGATTCAAGGTTTATGACCTAGCCTACAAGGTTTGACAGTGATTGGTCTATTTGAAAAGACAGAGGAAAGAAGAAGGTACTATTAAACAGTAAGCTCTTCTTGTAGTTGAAATTACATGTAGTTGAAGATACTATTACATTATACTACAAATCCTAATAGGGTTGACACAACTCCTAATAGGGTAATAATTTCCTACTGGGGATTCAAAATCTCCTAACAGGGACTCACTGTACTAAATGTTGTAATAGACACCTAACTGGGTCCAACCTCTAACAAGGAACATTAATATTAGTACATCATCTTGTGGGAATCATTCCCACTAGGGTTTTCCCTTTGATCAAGGGTTTCCCTAGTCAACATATCTGGTGTAATTATCTATGTACACTTTATTGTGGTCATTGTTTACTTTTGTTGAATGGTTAAGATTATTTGAAGAAGATAAATGTTTTAATTATTGGATAAATGATTCACCCCCTTCCCCCCCCCCCCCCCCCCTCAATTATTTTGGCAGACTATTGTTTCTAACACTTAATAGCCACTTTGGTAGTTGTTTTGATATGCCCATCAACACTCTTAGAGCTGAAAATAGTGTGTCTCTAACCATGAATCAAGAAGAGAGAAACCACCATCTAGACAACTTACATTTATGAGATATAAAATTGAGAGGGACAAGAAGGCATACCAAGATGAAGAAGATAGATGTATAGCTTCTAGGGTGACTTCTCACCTATATGAATAAAATGATGCTCACAACAACAACAGTCAATGCTTTGGCAACAATTATATGCATAACTTTGAGAATCCTTTTGAAAACCATGCACACTTTGGAAAAAATGGGAATAATACCCCTCCAAGAACTCCAAAATTACATATTGAGGGATTTACATCACCACCTAGACACTGACAACCGTCACATCATGAAAGTGAAGTAGATAATGAAATTACTAATGAAGATCTTATGAGGTTCCAACAAGATGAATGTCTTCAAAAGCTCATGCTTAAAAACATTAGAGAAAAATCTTGATCCATACTTTTTATACATGGAAAATTGAGGTTGGAAGATACCCCATGACTTGGATGTCCAATAAATTTTTCAAAAGAGAGAGCCAACTAGAGATGATATCATGGAGAAGCAGTTCCGAGAACTACAAAACCAAGTTTTAAAATTGGCAATCGAAAAGGAAACACCTAAGACCTCCTTTTTTGAAACTATATATGCTCTTCCCTTTGAAAATAATCTCTACATGATGCCATTTCCAAGGGATATATAAGTTCCCAAATATAAAAAAAATATGATGGAAATGGTGACCCAAATGATCATGTTAGACAATTTTATGCTCTTAGTAGGGAATTTGTGCAAGAAGACACATATCTTATGAGGATATTTCCAAGGATTTTAAGTGGGAAAGCTATGGAATGTCTCAATCATATATCCACACCTCTCAATTCTTTTGATGACCTTGCACAACATTTTATCCAACATTATTCTTACAACATACAACACTCCATCACCATGCTAGATATTTGCAACATTAATAAAAAAAAAGGAGAATATTTTGTCACCTACCTACAAATATGAAGAAGATTACATGCTATATATCTATGAAAAATCCCCAAGAATGAGAAAATTGATATCTTTGTTAATGCTCTTGTGCCCAAACTATGTTACGATCTTAGAAAATAAGTATTCACTACATTCAACAATATGATTGAGAGTTCTTATTGTGTTGAGGATGTTTATATTAAGAATGGTGACATAGTGTTGAACAAGGATAAAAATGGGAATGAGAATGGAGAGGATAAGAATGAAGCTTGGAACAAGAACAATTATGTTGTCAGTGATGGTGTTGTGGACATTCCTAAGATGAAAGTGCTCACTTTTGACTTGGCCAATGCTATATATGCTACTAAACAATAAGAGGAAATAAGATCTAATGGTTCTAGCAAATCACAACCATATGAAATATCTAAGAAGTATTCTATATCTAAATGCACTTATACTCCAATGGTTGATCCATATGATGTGGTCTTGAAGACTTTTCTTGCCAACAAACTTGTTACACTTCCCAAAAACTCATGACCTTATGACCCACCTGTCAAACCTACTTGGTGGAGGAATAATACTTTCTTCAATTATCATATAAATAAGGGTCACAAAATGGATAATTAATTTAAGTTTAGGGATGTAATTCAAGATCTCATTAGTGAAGGGGAAGTTTCCACTGCTGGGTTTGTTAATAATTAAGACCATAAAGCTTTTAAGAAACTTTTATCTAAATATAAACAAGGAGTGACATCCAATGCCAAAAAGAAATGAAATGGTGTTAAGATTAATTACACATACACCAACATTGAAATTTTCATAAACATGCTTAAGCCTATTGAAGAGAGTGTTTACATGATGGGTCCCAAATTTGATGAGGAGCCTAATTATGATACCAATGATGAAAGTCCTAAGTTAGTGTTGAGAACATGTGATCCAGCTCAACACTTTGAAGACAACAAACCTATGGTTTCACTTGGACTAGTATATCTCTCTTATTCTCATGGTGAGAGACTAAATATTGCTACTAGAAGGGAGTTCAAGGTTGTCCTTAAAGTGGCTAATGATCCTAAACAAGATTCATCCTCTAAGAAAGATACTACTACCACTGTATTCAGTTATGATATTCTAAACCAATTACAACAAACCCTTGCTTAGCTATCTATATTTGAGTTGCTAGAGTTGTCTCCTTTGCATAAGAAGATCCTAAAGAAATCCTTACATGAAACTGGTGTTCCCATGGATATTGGCACAAAAATGTTCCAAGACATGGTAAATCGCATATCCTCACCACACTACCATTCTTTGAAGATGACATGTGTCTTAGTCACCCCCACAATCTTGCATTACATATTGAGGTCCAAATATATTGTACTTGAGTCAAGCGAGTATTGATAGACAATGGTGCAGTGTTGAACATTATTTTAATGTTTTCCAGTAATTGGGGTTATCTGAATTTGATATCAACCCTAAGGGAAAAATTTCCATAAAAGCTTATGATGAGGTTGAATGATTATTTAAGGGTTTTATGGAAGTACCTATCTGACTGGATCATGTGGAGAAGGATGTGGTGTTTCAATCCCTTGATATTCCACTTGTATACAATCTCTTGTTAGGAAAACCATGGATTATGCAATCCATACTATCCACTTATAACCAATGCATAAAATTCTGCTTCAATGGTGTTTAGATTATGATTCGAGGGGTTAACTTTGTCTATCAACATGCTTACTACTATTGAATCATTTGTGCCACATTGAAATCCTATTAATGATATTAGACCTTCACTTGTTGAATGTTAGAAGAAATTAAAAATTATTAACATTGGTATGGGAGAATATACCTTGGATTCCATTGCTACCCTACTAGTCTCCCCATGTTCTTATGGAAAACCATCTAAACAAATAAAACCTTCATTCTCAACTATGAACATTTATAGCATGTTTGTTCAATCTTTAATTCTATTAGAAGAGGAGAAAGAATACCAAGATATTCGAGATTGGATATATAGAGGAGAAGAAATAAATAATGATGTTACACTTGCCACTCCTATTTTTCCCAAAAGATATGGAAAAGGCTACCATTTTATTAATAAGATGTGTTATCATAGACATGGACCTTTAAATGAAAATAAATATGCACTTGAAAAACACATGAGTCACACTAATGGTTGTAAAAGTGGAGATACTATAGGTCCATGTTATGTTGTTGATGATGGCTTGTTAGTTTAAGATCAAGTATTTCCTACAACTATTGATTCAGATGAGGAAACTCAACCCATTTCTATCTCCTTTCTAGAGGACAAAAAATTTGTCCCTTCCAATTCTATTCTTTGGGGAGAAGGCACATTACCTATTGATAATAGTGCTAAATCTTCCACCTTTAGGAGAATTGAGTTTGGTGAATCAAATAAAGATGAACCAAATAAGGAATGGATTAGGAGTAATTTTTATTCTCTAGTAGAACATTGTCATAGCACATATTTTGGGGAAAATGAATGAAAATCTCTCTCTATTGCATCTCATGAAGTAGGAGTTGATGTTTTTCACACTTATGCTAACCAAACCAACATGGTAGATGAGTCTTTTGTAGGGCTTGATGAGTAAAACTCTTAACTATCTTTAGTGGATCATGTTGGTGCTCCTAGATCTTACCCCAATTCAGGCACCTTTAGAGATTTCCTTATGGACTCATGCTCTCTCATCACTATAGAAAATTCCTTCCATGTCAATAATCATTAGACTTCCTCATTTCTATCACTCATGCACCTTGATCTCATTGATTATTCCATACAAAAATAGAGAACCAAGCTTCCATCATTCCAAAATGACCATGGGATTTATTGCTATCTAAAAACTATTGAATGAGTAGTCTCTTCCACCAAAAAACCAATAGTTAATTTGAATGAGTCATATATTAGGTATCTTAGTCATAAAGTAACCAGAAAAATGAAAAAGAGGAGCTCTGGTGGAAAAAAAATACTTTGTAGCAGTGTCATAGCCAAAAGATACTAAAGATAAAGACGTATCTAAGGGTAAAAAACAATTCAAGGTACCCAAAGATGAGATACTTGGTAGTCTACCAAGCTATTTACAAGATAGGTCATCAATATTGATTGGGCCTACACAACCCATTATTCTTGGTAGTGAAGAATCTCCTAAAATCATACATCTCTCTCAATCATTATTGACTAAAGAGAAAGAATAGTTCCCCTAGTTCTTCAAAGAAAATAAATTTCTTTTACTTGGACATGTGTTGATATTGTTGGTCTTGACATAAATCTTATTATGCATAATCTTTCTATAGCCCCTAGTTTCAAGCCCTTCAAACATAAACTAAGGAAGATGCATCTACATGTTGTCCAACTAGTGAAAGATGAGTTAGAAAAACTCTAAAGTACAAAATTTATCATAGGTATTGACTATGTTGAATGGATATCTAATGTAGTACCTATTTCCAAACATGATAAGTCCATTTAGGTGTGTAATAATTTATGAGATCCTAACAAAGCTTTCCCAAAGGTTGAATTTCCACTTCCAAACATTGACATGATAGTGGATATGACTATAGGTCATGAGATGTATTCCCTAATGGATGGATTCTTGGATTATAATTAGATAAAAATATCTCGTAAATATCAAGAAAATATAGCTTTTACATGTGCTTGGGATACCTTTTATTAGAATTTCATTCTTTTTGGTCTTAAGAATGTAGGTGCTACTTATCAAAGGGCTATGCCCATAATTCTCGAGTACATTACTAGCTGACTTGAGTTTTATATTGGACCACATGGAAAAATTTCAACTTAATCTTAATCCCAAGTGTTCTTTCAATGTCACGTCTAGAAAATTGTAAGCCTACATCATATCAACCAATGACATAGACGTTGATCCTAAAAAGATGCAAGCAATTATGGAAACACCACCTTCTAATAATATAAGTCAATTAAGGAGTCTACAAGGACACTTACAGTCTATTAGGAGGTTCCTCTCTTAGCTAGCTAATAGGTCTCAATCATTCAATAAGAATCTACATAAGGGATCTACATGTGTGTGGAATGAGGAATGTGAGAGGAGACTTACTCAAATAGAGGAATACTTGGCTAAACCACCTATTCTCATGCCTCCTATTATGGGGAAGCCCTTGATACTATACATTGATTCTACAAAAATCTCCCTAGGGGCATTGTTAGCACATCATGATGAGAATGGAAAGGAATGAGCCATATACTATATCAACAAAACATTGATTGCTTATGAGATCAGCTATAATAATATTGAGAAAGCTTGCCTTGCTGTCATATTTTCTTCTCAAAATTTGTGACACTACATGCTTTCTCACACTACTCATTTAGTGGAAACAATTGATCCCCTTATGTATCTTTTATGTACAGAGCTACACTTATTAGTAGGCTTTCTAAGTGGATGATGATTCTATCAAAATTTGACATCTAGTACATCAAATTTAAAGCTATGAAGGGATAAGCTATTACATACTATCTTGGTGATTTTCTACTCCAAGATGATGTTCCTATGTAGATAAAGTTTCTAGATTCATCAATAATGTATGCCACAGATAGAACTTGGAAAATATTGTTTGATGGATCACACACTCAAAATAGTGCTAGTGCTAGTATCCTCTTCATTACACCCCATGTCTACACAATCCCTAAGTCATATAAACTATTGTTCCCATGCACAAATAATATATAAGAATATGAGGCTCTTACCAATGATATGAAATTGGCTATTGAATGGAGGATAAATGAGCTACACATTTATGAAGACTCACAACTTGTTATAAACCAAATCAATAATGACTATCAAACCAAGGATGAAAAGTGTGTCTTGTATAAGAAATTGGTTGATGCTCTAAGGAACTAATTTATCTTTATCACATTTCAAAAAATTCTTATGGCTAAGAATAAGGCTATATATGCTATGGCTACCTTGGCATCTATATTATAGTTACAAGAACATGAATCTTGGTCTGAATTCGTAGTGGAAGAGCTAGATATCCCTGTCTGTGATTCCCCTAAAAAAATGAGTCATTTATACTATCATTGGTCATGACTCTTTCTATTATGCTACCATCTACTCTTACCTTTGTGACCAAGTTCTTCCTAATAATCTTACCCAAACCAAAAATGCCAACTTATTTGTAATGTCTCCCATTATACCCTAGTCTTTGGTGACTTGTATAGGAAGGGTTTAGATGGAATGCTTCTTAGCTATGTAGAGACAAACGAGTCCAAATGGCCATTGGCTGAAGTCCATGACAACATTTATCCATCACACTCTAATGGACTCACACTTTCTTAGAAACTTCTTAGGCCTAGTTATTATTGGCCTACCATGCATGAATATATCATACATTATAATAAATCTTATAAAGAAATTCAATTGGATGGAAAAATAATTCATGCTCCTCAACAAGAATTGATTCCATTTATCATGCATTGTCCTTTTTAGCAATGGGCCTTAAACCTAGTTGGAAAGATCAACCCTATCTCATCCAATGGGCATAAGTTTATCATCACTATGAAGGAGTACTTCACTAAGTTGGTTGAGGCTATTTTGATTTCTATTGCTATAGGAAAACATGTTACCCTATTCATCTTCAGTCACATCATTTATTACTATGACATTCCCTCTTCAATAGTCACTAATAATGGAGGGAAGCTTGACAATAAGGACCTCAGACATGTATGATTTTTTTTAAAGATCAAGTAACACTTTCCCTCTATCTATTGTCCCCAAGGGAATGGTTAAGTTGAATCTTTGAATAAAACACAGAAAAAAATCCTACATAGGACTATACACAAGCTTGGGAGAGATTAACATTTCTAGATTAATCCTACACTTTGGGCATATCAAACTAGCATACACACACTCATAGGGGCTACTCCTTTCTCTCTAGTTCATGGGTGTGAGGCTATTTTACTATGGTTGAGATTCTATCATTATGAGTCTCCTTGAAAGGGATGATCACAGATAAAGATTATAGGGATATGAGAATACATGAGCTTGAGATCTTAGATGAATATTGTAAGGTTGTTTTTGGTCAGATGAAGGCTTACCAAAAATTCATGTCTACTAGCTATAATAAGAAAGTTAAAGATCTTTTCCTTAGATAGAATCCTAAAAATCAGCAAAATACGGAAAAAAAAAAAAGGGAAAGTTGGAACCTAATTGGTTGGGTCCCTACATTGTCATTATTGGATCTAGTTCTAGTGTATATCATCTAACGGGGAACAACTCGGTAAACCCATCAACATATTACACCTCAATTAATTCTATGCTTGGTTCTCATTGCATAGTTTTTTACATATCTTATCATCCTAAAAAAATACAACCCCCCTAGTGGTCTAAAGTTTCACTTGCCTAAAATTTTGTTAAAATATGTGAAAATGTGGAAAAAGTTGTGTTTATCCTTGCTTAGGGTTTCTAAAGTTTGTGTAACCCTCATAAGAAAAACCCTAAGAGAAAAATATTGTCCTATAAGGTTGATTGAGTTCATTCAAAATCAATTTGCAATTCAAAAAGGGATATGTGAAAAAACATTTATATTATATCTTTAGATCCCTAAGTTTTGAGCTAATATTGATTATATATCTCATGATCTCTTATGTCTTCTAAGTCAGAATGTTGTGAAGTCTCTATGATTATGACATTGCTCCATTTTTCTCACTAACCCTTTTTAAGGTTGCAAGGAGGCAAAAAGATCTATTCTTGGCACAGTGTGGCTTCACAATGGTTACTGTTAACATCTATGTTAGAGGAGTGAATAAGAAAAACAAGAAAGAGTGTATGATCACAAGAGATTTTTTACTTAAGGGATTTTAAGTTAAAATGATGCAATAAAGGGAAAAGGTTAAGTTTAAATGGTCATTGCAAGGTCACGAGTCATAAAGGATTAAGGATATCTTAAGTTGTGATTGTGAGAATAGAAGGAAACAATTAGCAAAAATGTTAGTACAACATCATAGAGGGTCAAATAAATTATGAAGATTAAGCTGTGAGGATGTGACAAGGTAGTGATGGTTAGGAGTTAATAACTAGTGCATCTTCACAAGTGAGTTAAGAAAACCTCAGGTTAATAGAGTGAGGTTGTGAAAGCTTATAATCACACCTTTGTAGGGTCACTTGGTAAGTTAAAGGTTTAAGCCATGAAATAGTGATGAAAAGAAGATAGTCAAGTTAAAGCCCTATTGGCATGATCACAATTTTAAGTCAAGAAGGAGATTTCTAAGTTATGAGACCGTGAAAGATGCCTAATAGCTATAAGAAATGATTATCTCTAGCTCACAAAGGTCTGAAGAAAAGTGATAAATTAAGAATCCATGGAGTGATCAAGTGATCATGCAGTTAAGTTTTTATATTGTCACAATGTCACTTGAGCTAGTGATTGACTCAGAATAAAGGTTGAAATGTGGCAAATGCTCAGGATTGCATTGTCACAAAGTTTAACTATAATTAAAAAATTGAAGTTGTGAACCTATGAAATGAGTTTGGAATGGTTAAGGTTAAATACTAGTACAAGTTCACAAGGGTTTACATAATAGCCAAGATCAAAGGTGCAAAGTTGTGGAAAGAGATAATGGTCAAACAAAATAGTGATGGCATCTTCATGGGTTAAGAGTTAAATTAAATAAATAATGGTACAAACATGTGAACAAAGAAATTGTTGTGGTTAGAAGTGTTTATTGCACTCTCACACATTTCCATGAGTAGTCAAAATATTAAGTTGTCATTTTGTGAGGTGAAGTAACAATCATTGAAATTGCTTGGTGCAACATCACATAGTTTAAGTGTTTGTCATGACAGGTGGCTGCAAAGGAGCGATAAGGTAAAAATATAAATCATCACAATGTTGCAAGGATAAAAGGTATTAGGGTATAAACTGTGACAGGGATGTGAAATGATGAATAAAGTAGTCATCACCAAATCACAGTGGTCAGAAAGGTAAAGTGAAAAAAAACCTGCAAAGTAATGAATAAAGAGAAATCACACCATCACAGCTATCAGTTTTGAGGCATAAATGTAGTTTTAATGGCCATGTTTGAGTTGGACAAAAGGAACATGAGCTGGATGTACGAAGATATGAAAAAGCATAGATTTTTCCATCTTTTCAAGAATTGATAGGTTTTCAAGCATGCTAATCTTAAATACCATTAATATTGAGCTCCCATTGTAGAAATAGATAAATTTTGAAGGGCACAAAGATTTTATTTACCATTTTCATAATTGTTTGAGTTTTTTGAGAAAATTTGACCTCTAGAGTATTTTTTAGTAAATTTTTAGTATTTAGTATATAGAGTTGATTGAAATGTTTGCAGAAATGGCTTAGAAAGAAGGAAATTTGATTGCACAAGTAGCAATTGAAGAACCAATATAAATAGCAAAAAACTTTTTCTCATTTGTAGAGGAATGGACACACATTTTGCCAAGTTCTACAAATGCACAAGCTATGAATGATCACACTTTTAGGGATCCATATGCATTCTATAGAGATGTAGAGGTACTAGATAGAATTGATTATGAATTATTCTAGCATTTATACAAAAATAGAATGGAGAAGGTACCAGTCTGCAATCCTTGGGTAAGAAACTTGGGCAAGTTAATCATGCTGGAAGTTTTTTTTGGATATTGACTTAATAAAGGCTTTACTGAAAAGCAACAATCTAGTAATCAAGTCATTCCATTAGAGGGATAGAAACATCTTCCTCACCCTCAACAAGGAAACATTCATAGAGACATTTGATCTACGAGGCCCAATGACATTGCGTATAGATGTTGATGACATAACTAAGAACTTCAAGAAATATAAATGTTTTTATATGGGTAGGGAAATAACAAGGCACATCCCTCAATCCCATAAAGAAAAGGGAGAGATTCCAAAGAAGAAAGAAGTGGAGAAAATTATGCCTCTTGAATTCTACCAAAGGTAATTCTAGAATATTTTCTATGGCTTGAACAAGGTCCCTGATTCATATAGAACCATGAATTCCTTGGGTGGACATTATGTCATGGCTTTGAATGCTCAAGATCCCAACACTAATTTTGGATATGATTATGTAGCATACATAATTGATAGGATAGATGGGAAGATCAATGCTACTCATCAAGGTCAACTAGATAACTCTAGATTCCCACATTACTCAATGATCATGCATTTGATACTATTCAAGAATGCTGATGTGTTTGATCAAAGCTTCTTCAAGTCTACATAGGAATGGGGAGAAAGGTTAACAATGTAAAGGTGGACAAGAGTATGGAAAATGTTTTATCCATACTCCAATATTATTTCCTTTTATAATGACTTTGTTAATCCAATTTCAAAAATGATAGGATTAGCTAATGAAATAATTCATAGAAGTGCTAGAAAGGTTGTTAAACCTAAAATATTTTATGATGCTGGAAACAAATTAACACATGACTAGGTAAGTGTATTTTTGTTCGAATAATATATTGTCATTAGAATCTATGGATGTCCTCATCCACCCCACATTTTGCCTAAATTTGTCCCTAGGAGGTTAGGAATTGTAGAAGTTTTTTGGCAATTAATTTCATTGAATAGATAGTATTTAGGGAAATTGGTCAAGAAAGGGACCTTCCCATGTCAATGCACCAAGGTGAGAGATTTTGAAATAGGCAAGAATTCCATAGAAGAGGTTGATGCCTACCTCAAAAATTATAAGTTTCCAATTGGACCACCTAGAAACTATGACCCTTGCAATGTAATTAGACATGCATTGAAAAATATGAGGATATAATTTGCTCCCTACAAAACCTATGCAAGAAGAGGATGCCATTGCTGATAGGTTGAATGAAGATGTATGTATAGAAAGGATGATAAAGTCTAGAGACAATTTAAGTTTTGAACACCAGATTAGAAAATAAGATCCATCCTTCAAGGGATTCTATCCTAAGGAAGATTGTTGGTCTAAATTGGACAAGTGCATAGAGAATTGTGATGAGTTAACATCATAAGTCTTTGAAGAAATTATAGAGAAAGTCGACCCTAAATATTTGGATGATGACATTTTTATTGAGATCATTGATGATGAGGATCAACCAGAAGAAGATCAACCTAAATAAGACATTCCTGAGAGATCTTAATGGATAGAGCAAAGAAATAAAAGACAAAAGATGGTAGAAGTGCCATAGAAAGTTCAAGAAAAGGCCATCCAAATTATGCCAAGGGGTAGTAAATATCTTGATGATATTAGTTAATAGAAAGAAAATGGAAACCTCTTCTCAACCCTAATTTCTAAAAGGAATGATCCAAATTGATTAAGCATAAGAGAGTGTTCAATACAACAATGGATCAAGTAATAGAAACTATGGAGAAAGAAGGTTAAATAGGATCTTTTGAATGTGGGGGGGACTATTTACTTAAATCCTAAAATAGATAAAAGACAAATACCTACCTTGAATCTAGAAAATGTTGTTTTCTAATGTCTCTATGCAGTTTCTAGAAAATCTACAACCTATTCCAAACTGGAAACGTCGAGATAGGGAAAACCCAAAAATCTTATCTTTTTGAAGGGAGATCAATCTTGACCCTATTGGAAGGGCACAATCTTACCCTGGGGCACAATTGTACCCCTAAAAGTGAACCCTAACCTGCATTACTCTGAAAAAAAATTTGTTTGTGGATCTCACAAATTTGATTAAAAAAAATCCAAATTTTCTTTCCAATTCATTGTTCTACACCTGTATCTACAAGAAAAATGGTTTGTTTATTGGATGGGGGGTTTGCTTTAGTCAAACCCCAATTTAGAATTAACCTTGAAATATAATTGTAACAATATATGCATAAACAAACTAAATGGAATGATTCACCTTGCTTATGTGGAAATCCTTGTGGGGGATTTGAATCCTTGAATCCATAAGTATAGATGTTGTAAATGAATGTAGAAATTTATATAGGATGTCTCAAATCAATATCATTAGATCTTCAACACCAATCTTGAATATATCTTTGCATAGAAGAAGGCTTGGATGAATATGGATGGAATCTTCAACAAGAGGGCTCCATGGATATTGAATCCTTCAATGGCTAACAATGGATCTCCTTGATGAATTGGATGCTTGAACACTTGAATTCTTAAATGCTTGATAGATTGTAGAACTTCATTTCACTTTATTGATTGTAGGTAGATTGTAGATAGTGGATGTGCTCATGAAGTTATGGATGTCAAAATTAGGGAAGAAGGCTTCCTTATATAGTAATCTAGGGCACTAACTCCTAGAGAAGGCTGACATAGGAGCATCAAATCCCATTTAACCTTAACCCCTAGGAATAGACCTAAATTAAATGCAATTTAAGAGTCTACCATTCTAAAACCTAAAATAGCTGACCAGGAAGTAGTAAAAGAAAATTTCTAAAGCTAAAGATCTTGAAACTCCTAAAAATTAAAAATGGGACCTAGGGTTAGGAATGAGGTTGACCCTACCCTAGGTCAAGGTTGAGGTCATCCTTGATCTAGGTTAGGGTCAAGGTCGACCTTAATCTAGAAGGTCATCCTTGACCTAGAGGCCAAAGTCCTTAGTTTCAGAAATTAGTTTGTCAGAAATAGGCTAGAAATAGAGAGAGAGGGAGAGGGAGAGAGAGAGAGAGAGACAGAGAGAGAGAGAGAGAGAGAGAGAGAGAGAGAGAGAGAGAGAGAGAGAGAGAGAGAGAGAGAGAGAGAGAGGAAGAAGAAGAAGAAGAAGAAGAAGAAAAATAGGAGGAAAACATCTAGATCCATGCAAACACCCATTTAAGGCACTTGACATGACTCTAGACCACTTCCTCGGACGGCTAAATGCTCTTAACATAAAACTACTTTCATTTTAAGATGATACAATTTAAAGAATTTTTTTGGTATCACAAGCATCAGAGGATGAAGAAAGAGCAAAGAATTTATAGTTACAAACTCAGATGATTGATGATAGAATCATAGAAGAAACTAAATTCACGAGTGATGAGAAATTCATCAAAATAGAGGAGTTTAAAAGATTTCTCTTCAAATTGAAGAAAAATAAATTGTCTTTACAGATGAAGCCAGGGGACTCTGATGAGGTGGTTGCTAAAAGTATTCAAAAATTACAAGAGTATGACCCTACCTCTAAGAGCCTTATTGTAGAAGAAGCAAGGGACTTGGTAAGAAGAAGTGGAATGATTATTTTCCCTAGATGGGATATAGGATCTTCTTTCCTATTGGACCAAATGAGAAGACACGATAAGTCTATCTCATTTGAGGATCAACATCCATTTGGTGAACTAAGAGGCTCTAGATGTAATATATATGCCAAAATAATGTCAATATAGAGTCTAGCACTAGAAGACTAGAAGCCAACTCTAATGGAAATCAAGGAATCCCCAAGAGGGAATGTTATCTTCTGGAATGTATACTCTACTTCTAGTGATCAAATTTATGGAATGCATACTTAAGTGGCCCTATTGGGTAAAAAAAAAAAGGATACTTGAAAATAGCAAGTTCCCATAAATAGTAACCACCTTGTCTACTAGTCCAAATTAAAATAGAAAAGACTAAAAAGAAATTATTATTTTTTGGTGATGTAAGATTTCTCTTACACCAAGGATGCTCATGCATCAGATGCTCCTCTTAATACCATGAACACATGATAGAAACAAAGAAACAATGACAAATGTGAGAAGAAAATATGGACTTCTTTTTTGCACCACAAATGCAAAATTATTAATTCACAAGTATAATATGCTAACCCACATGGGTGCCTTCGTTATAGTAATCTAGAAGACTAAACTGCAAACTACCACTTAGAGCTATTCCAGACAATGTTTGGGCCTTTCTTAAACATGCAATATTATTCTACCCAAGAAGGTTCTAGATGCTCAAACTTAATAACTAAGGCTAGCAGACCCTAACAAAACATATAGAGATGACCAAATACATCTTTGACATTTATTTTGGAAATTTTGGGTAGCCCAACATTGAAAGGCCATAACTCTCAAACCGTTGCTTTGATTGGCTATGATAACCACTTTTCAAAAATGCCAACTCCTAATCTACAAGCTTAGAATGGCAGAAGCACCCTTCCATTGAATTTTCAGACCTCATCTGGGCACTCTAAGGCTCCAATGGTGAGCCTAAATAAACTTCTCCAAAATTTTCCACTAAAAATCTGCAATATCTTCTATGACAGTTAAGCTAGAGAAATAAGATTTTTATGGTAGGCTTATAATTCTAAAATGAACCTACATGTAGAAAATGGAAACATTTCAAGCTCGTATGACAAAATTACTAAAAATAGTAGGTTTCCATATATAGTAACGATCCCATCTACTATTCCTCATTAAAATAGAAAAGACTGAAATTTTTTTTAAATTTTTTTTGGTGATGCAAGATTGCTGTTACACTAAGGATGCTCTTGCATCAAACACTCAAGGTCATTTGAGAAGTGACCCCATTAGATCTCAGTTGTTCAAAAGAAAATCAAGATAGTTAACATCCTCCCTTGCTAGCTATGATGAATCCTCTACTAGCTTCCTTTTCCATTTGACCAGGTATTCTTCATAAGATTTGTTCCTTGAATTTTTCCCAATATGACTATCCAATATCTCCTTAATGTCCTCTATAGTCAAACTAGCTATTGAAATACTCCACTATGCTTCTACAACTTTATCTCTATCACCTCCTCAATAATACTCTGTCAAATTTGAATTATTAAATACTCATGAAATATTCAATTTAGTGGGAAACTCCACTTCATAAGGATTTCCAGAACCATGCCTTTTCACTATCTTGCATGGTCCAAACTTCTTCATCTTTAGCTTATTATATGTACCCACTATAAAATGCTCCTTTCTCAAATGAATTGTGACTTCATCTCATACCTGAAATTCTTTATACCTCATTTTTACATCTACCTTAGTCCTGTACTATGTATTCACCTTTATGATCTACTTCCTTAACTCCTTATGGATGTTCTTCAAATGTTTAGCAAATTATTTTGCTTCAGCACTACTTATCTCTTCTTTATCCAAGTGTCACAATTCAGAAGCATTTCTAAGACTACTACTGTATATAATCTAAAATGATGATTTACTAGTACTCCTATTGACAAAATTATTATATGAAAATTCCATGTTTGGTAGAATCATATTCCATCCTTTTGGCTTGTCTCCAACCAAACATCTCAACAAATTTCCCAAACTCCTATTCACCACTCCTGTTTGTCCATCAGTCTATGGATGATGCAATGAACTGAACTTCAACTCTACCTTCAACTTCTTCCAAAATGTACCCTAGAAATACCCAACAAATTTGGTATCTCAATCTAAAACTACACTCTTTGTTAGACCATGTCGTCTCACTACTCTGAAAAATAACTCTACCACATGAACAACATCGCTAGTGTTCTTGTAAGGAATAAAATGTTCCATCTTTGAAAACTTGTCAAGTCTTTAGTAATCCAAGAAAAAAATCCATGGTGATGTCATTCCATGGCTTCTTTGGTATAGGTAATGACTAATACATGTTGGTCTTAGAATAGTTTTGACATTTGAGTGTCAACACACTTAACCACTTTCTACATTGAAGTCGAGTACACTATGTATGTCGAGCCATAGTATGTGTTGAGTTAGAATTCCTTTCGGTTCCAAGCATTATACAAGTGTTGAGTGATATATAGGTTCCAATTTATAGTTGATGACAAGCAAGTCAGAATGCTTCATTTATTGAGTAAGCTAGAACTATACATGTGTCGAGCACCAGTAGTCTAGTATGTGCCGAGTAACACAAAATTAGCATATGAGTTTGTGCCCTACAAAACTCAAATGTAAACTATTTTTGGAGTTGACATAGAAGGATTTCAAAGGATAACAAGGATAAGAATGAATCTTTTACATCTCCTATACAATCAACATGCAACCAATGAGAAAAATGCAAGGAATGAGTGGGAGCTTAAGATTCAATATGGATCATAGATCAATACCTAACCCTAAGTCTTCACAATCTTTACAAGGAGGATAAAAACCCCATTGTGTGTGTTGAAGAGAACAGTGTATGGTAAAACTATAGCAAAATTTAGTGCGAAGTGTGAAAGACTTAAAGGAACAAAGCAACAATTACACATCTAGTTGATCAGAATAGGACAAGGGATAAGAATAGAGATCAAATAAAGCAAGGGTCACATCAGAGAGAGTAGATCAAGCACTTGAATCTAGCAATTAAAGATTGCATACTATCAGGTTTATTGTTCTAATACTTTCTTGCCATTGTATTAGATGTTGAAAATCCTATATTGATGCTAAGTAAAGCTCCAATAGATGCCAAGTTTCTAATAATGACCGAGTTCATAGTTGAAGCTGAGTGAAGTGGAGAACTAGTGGAAGCTAAGTAAACAAAATACAATAGGATTTGAGTCAATTTGAAACCTTCAAGTGCCAAGTTTATAGTTGTATGCACAAAGCATTTAATGCTAGGTTTTGATAGGTATAAGGCCAAATTTTGATCATTTTCACGTCATTCAAATGTAGAGAAAAAATGAAAGAAGAGTACGAGTGATCATACAACAACTTTGAAGCCATTTGCATCGATCTCAACAATGATTTAGCATACATTTTAACAATCTTAGGTATTTATCAAGTGTTGAGCTACGCAAAATTAAATTTTTTAATACATTTAAACCCTAGTTCAATATAATGACTTTTAATTCAAGAAACCATAAAGGAAAGGAAGGTCATTAGGTCTAGTTAGTTAGCAATAAGGTGAAGCAACCCGAATTTAGGCCAATCCCTAAAGTTACCTACAAAAATGACCCATCTGGCGCATTATCAATCATTCTACCTAAATTTGTCATGGTGTAAGATGTAAGAAAGTGTTATAACTACAAGATAGGTGTAGTAGGTGATCTAGAGATATTCCAAGCCTATGACAAACTATGTGAAAGCAAGATTCTAAAGGATGAATTCCAAATAGTCAAGAAGAAGGGTCTGACCAATGCCCTAGTTTACCCTATAGGTTTCAAAACTAAATGGATACAAATTGTCCTCAATAGAATTCAAAATGGATGTCTATGGTTGGAAATAGAACCGATAAAGATTAACAAAAGAATATTTCATAGGGTTACTAGTTTCCAACCCTAGATCAGCCTAAGACCCTATGTAGTGATTCCAAAGAAATCATTGAAAGAAATAATTGAGCCAAATGGAATAAGATGAGAATGACTATTGATACTATAATTGATCCTCTTCTATATTTTTCTATGAGAGTAATATCCCACAAATTCTACCAATCTAGTAGATTGAATAGTGTGTCATGCATAGCTATTGATGTAGCCTACAAACTAGTAAAGAAAGATCACACACATGATTTGTCAAAAATAAATGAAAACCTTGGAGCAATAAGGAGATCAAAAGATGCTCAATGTAAATTTGGTTCAGTTCTTATGTGTATATTCTTTTATGTTATGAAAGAGTTTCCTTCTATTGGAAAGGTGAATTAGAACCCTAGAAAAACTACATTTACACAAATCAATGAGTTCATTGATCAGATGAGTGACAATTTTGAGGCCCAAATGACAAGCTACTTTGAGGATTTTAAGAAATCCATGAAGTAGAGAATGAGAATACCAGTTTCATTAGTAGAGCAACATCTGAATGACATATGCTTTTTGGTTGACATTGATTATACCTACATCTAGGTAGCAATACAAAGAGTGAGATGGCTAAGGCCATTGGAATATAAGATTGATTTAGATGAAGCCTCAATAGCAATCACAAAATTTCTTGTAGAAGAAATAGATAAGGAAGCTCCTCACTTTGGCACATGTGATGTTGTGAAATTAAAGGTTGAAACTGAATTGAAGACATCCTCTATTATCAAGAGGAAGGATAAATTAGTGAAGAAGATAAAGAAGAAACTTTGGGAAAATATTGAAGGAGAAGTAGGTGGTGAAGAAGAAGTAGACAAAGAAGAAGGTGAGAGTGAAGAAGAAGAAGAGCAAGGGTGAGACCCAGTAGAACTGACATAAGGCTTAGGAGAAGACAAGGAGGAAGGTGCCGATGAAGAAGAAGTTGAGGAAGCACCTACTCAAGCCAAGAAAGAGAAAAGAAAGGCTAAAATTTAGCCTCTAGCTTAGCCCAAACCCAAGAAGGTCACCAAGTCTACACAAGCCAAGCAAGCTCTGGCAACAAGGGCTACTACAAGGGCATCCACACACAAGGCCAAGGAAAAATCAAAAGAGAAGAAGACAGCTAGTGAAAAAACTAATCAAGGGCCAAAGAAAAGAGGAAAGTATGTGGCACAGCCAGTTACTAATTATGAAGAGAGAACAAAGTTAGAGGAGCACAACCAATTTAGAGTGGTAATTTATCCTCCTAAGTCTACAATTGATAAACTTTTTGAAAAGATTAGGAATCTAGATTTAAATGGTTTTAAAACTCTTGATTTTAATAAGCTCAGTAGAGAAGAGAAAAATAAAGAAGAGGAATCTATATATGCCATGATAGAAGAATTCAAAAACACACCTCTAGAACTTGACAATAACATGCCTAAGGAACTGTATGAGATAGTTGAGAATAAATGACATTATTGTCTAAAAATAAGATTGATGATGTGGTAAATAAATCCACACAATTGTGGGAAAAAATTTATAAAATGACTGATGATAAGGAAGAGGAAGAAAATAAGGCTGAGGCCAGTACCAAGGAAAAGGAAACAAAAGAAAAGAAAGGAGAAGAAGAGAAGCAAGAGGAAGAAAATGAAGCAATAGAAAGAGGTGAAGAAGGAAAGAAGAAAGAGGAGGAAGATAAGAAAGTTGAGGAGGATAAAGAAAAAGGTGAGGAGGAAGAAACACAAAAAGAAGATATGGCAACATCTAAACAACAACAAGAATAGGAACATAGTGTGCAAGACAAAAAAATGCCAACTCCTAGCCCTCCTCATATAACCATCACACCTACAGATACAATAACTATGTTCCTGACAATTCAACTTAGAACAATAATCCCCTAACTACAGAGGATCTCTCCAAGATCCTTCACCAATCCACTTTATAGGCATAGTTATGCACAAAAACTATATTGGTGAGTGTAGATGAGCTATAGAAGGCAGTAGCAGAACCACAAAGAGAAAAGGTGAAACCAAAGGAACCACCTTTCACCTATAAGACTACTAACACTAAAATTTTGGTGCTTCCACCACCTCCAACAACAAGTGATATATTATAGAAACCAAGTACAAAGGATGGAAAATCTGATGAGAAGGAGGATACATCAAAGGAAAAGGAATAGGCCACCATAAAAACATTGGTAGAACTACCAAAGATAGGCACTCCTACAAAGACCCTTTAGAAGTTGAGCACTTAAGTCACTCCTTTGCAAATCTCAACTCCAAGCTCAAGCTAAACCAGAGTGGCCAGGGTACTTCATTATGGAGATCATGAATTAGATGAAGACATAGTAATACCTACCTATGACTCCAAGACCATCACCATGGCTCAGATCATAGAAATGAAAAATGCTTTAGACAAACTGAAGAGGTAGGAGATACTCAGAAAAGAGTATAAACATAAGAAAGCATTGAATGGCATTAAGGACATCTTTATGGATGCATTCAACTTGCAGTCACCAGATGAAGGGAAGCCCATAATAGAACAACTATCTGATATAGTTGACCAGGTGACTAGTGAAGACCAAGACACCAATGTTAACCTTATGGAATGGTTTGAGAGAAAATTTCAAGGGAAGGTAAATGAGAAGATATCAAGTGGTATAATACTTGAACGGTAGTGTTGGCCAAGAAAATTGACAAGGTCAAAGCTGTACTCGAGAACATTTTCTCATTGTGCAAGAAGTGTGATTTTTCCAACTTCAGAAAAGAAAAAAATCAAATGATATTGAGCTTGGAAAGAAAGTTAAAGATTTCTAGCATGCAACTACCAAAAAATCTAGCTCAAAGTGAGAAGCATTTTGCACAATCGCTTCACACTCAAAGGGAGTTAGTTGTACTCACAGCAAAGGAAACCAATATAAAGGCAAAATTGATGCAAATTCAATCCTCTATCACCCCACATTTAGAAATCCTTTGAAAGGAATGAGTCTATGTAGAAACTCTCTTAAATAAAGATCCAAATCTTTCTACATTAGATGGACCTATACATCTTGCTACAGAGATTGCCATCCAACACATGTCATTAGACATTGCTTTGGAGAATTGGGATGCAGCTCTGAAAATAATAATGGAGGTAAAAAGTGACTTTTTGGCTAAGTATGGTATTACTCCTTAGAACCCTATGACATAAGTGTCAAAAAGGGGGAGAAATAATAAGGAAGATAAGGGGAGAGATAATAATAAGGAAGATATGACCAAGCGGGAGATAAGTCATAATGTGTAAATAGTATGGGGAAGAAATAATGTTTTGAGGGAGATATGAATAAAAAAAACACACATGTACAGATTATAGATATAGAGAAAAGGAAAAGGCAATGAATATAAGGCACATTTAGCACAAAATGTTGGTTGCAAAGAATGTCAAGGCACAATTAGCTTAGGGGGAGTAATAAGGTATTTTGAACAAATTTTGAACAAATTTTTGAAATTTTGTACATATACATAATAGATTGGATAGGGTACTCATAAGGAAAAGTTAATAATGATTAGTTAAGTGTTTTTTACACTCATGTCGAAGGGGGATATTGTTGGTCTTAGAATAGTTTTGATGTTTGAGTGTCAACACACTTAACCTCTTTCTACATTGAAGCCAAGTACACTATGTATGCCGAGCCATAGTATGTACTGAGTCAAAATTCTTTTGGGTGTCGAGCATTATACAGGTGCTGAGTGATATATAAGTGTCAAGTCATAGTTGATGCTGAGCAAGTCAGAATGCTTCATATGTCGAGTAAGATAGAATGTAATAGGTGCTGAGCAACCCAGGATCAAACATGTGCTAAGCGCCAGTAGTCTAGTATGTGCCGAGTAACACAGAATAAACATATGAGTTTGTGCCCTCAAAAACTCAAATGTAAACCATTTTTGGAGCTGACATAGAAGGATTTTGAAGGATAACAAGGATAAGAATGAGTCTTTTACATTTCCTATGCAATCAGCATGCAACCAATCACAAAAATGCAGAAGGCATGCAACCAATGAGAAAAATGCAAGGAATGAGTGGGAAGTTAAGATCCAATATGGATTGTAGATCCATACCTAACCCTAAGTCTTCAAAATCCTTAAAGGGAGGATGAAAACCCCATTGTGTGTGTCAAAGAGAATAGTGTATGGGAAAACTATAGCAAAATTTAGTGTGAAGTGTGAAAGACTTGGAGGAACATAGCAGCAATTACACATCTAGTTCATCAAAATAGGAAAAGGGATAAGAATATAGATTAGATCAAGCAAGGGTCACATCAGAGAGAGAAGATCAAGTGCCTAAATCCAACAATTAAATATTGCATACTATCAAGTTTATTTTTCTCATACTTTCTTGCCATTGTATTAGATGCTGGAAATCCTATATTGATAGGTTAGCTTAATAGCTAGGTGGGAGAACCTTCGGAGAAGTTGATTGAAAATCCTATTGAATTAGGTGGGTTTAACAACCTATTGTAAATCCTTTAACATGATGACACTTCATGTAAAGTGTTTGTAAATCCTCTAACCAAACAACTATTAACACAATGTCAAGCCTTTAATAGGGTAGGCCTTTCATAGGGTAGACCATCCAAAGTGGTCAAACAATTATTGCTACAGTGATTTTTGTGGGTATCATCCCCACCTCAGTTTTACCTTCTTATTCTTGGAGGGTTTCTGGGTTACCAAATTTGGTGTCATGTGTGTTGATGCATCTATTTACTTTATGTTTATTTGATATGTTTACATGCATGCAATTTACTTTTAGTTATTTTCTTTAAAGGATTTGAAAAGGTTAAAAGTGTGGTACTTCTCATTCACCCCTCCTCTTAGAAGTACTCTTCCCATTTTGAACATTCCAACAATTGGTATTGTAGCACTAGGTTCTCACAAGAAGAAGCCTAATAGCTTAGAGAAAAGGTTTGAAGATTGAAGTTTTCAAACTTGGGAAGATCATAGACAATCAAGTGATTGATGTGCACTTCGCTCTACGCATATTGGAAGAACTTGGAGAAGAGTTCAAAAAGTCCTTAAAAAGAAGGAAGGATATAGCCATAGCTGAGAATGACATACACTACAAGGAGATTGATACCACACAAGTGTTTTCCAATGGAGATTCCAAGGAATTGGAAGCAAGAATAGCTGAATTGATGGAGAAAAATAGAGCACAAGCTGAAGAAATTAGAATACTCAAGCTTGAACAAGAATCACAAGTCATAATGCTTTGTGAAGTAACTAACCAAAAGAAGAAAGCCATTGAAGACAAGTTCATGATAGAAGATGACAAGAGAAATCTTACCAATAGACTGGAGGAGAAGACAATTGAGTTTGAAAAAATCTCAAAAATGGAGCTAGACACCTTAAGTTAGATGATAAATGCTCATCATGAGCTAAACATGAAGGACATTGAAATTTCCACCTTGAGAATGCAAAATGAGCAACTGCAAAATGAATTGAAAATAGAAAAGGAGATAGCAGAAAGCTTCAAAAAACCCAATGAGGCTATCAATTACTTTAAGAAACTATTGAAATCACCAAGGGCTGCTAATGATACTTTAGGACTTGGTTACACTAGTATTGAACAAGGAGAATCATCCGAGATTGCAGAAGAAAGGAGTAACAAAGGTAAGAAAACTAAACCTACTTGTCATTTCTATGGTTAAAAGAGGCATACCTCTAATGTATGTAGGAGCAAGAATGGTCATCAACGTGATAAGCCTAAAAGTGAAAGCTTTTTTCACAAGTGCAAAAAGCAAGGAAATCTAGCACATTAATGTAGAATCAAGACCATGAGGACACCAATATTTGAAGGCCACTGCTACAACTACAAAATATATGGATATAGAGAATTTGAATATAGATCAAAGCCCATGTGGACACCCAATGAACCTGCAAAAGGAAACAACCATGGTCATCACTACAATTGGGATTGCAACACTAGGTATAGCTATCACTATTGTTAGGAGTATGGACACATTCCTGAAAATTCCATAAGGACACATTTTAGAGGAAATTATAGCAGATGGTTAAGCCAAACCACATGTTTTAGTTGCTTGAAAATTGGTCATATTAGTAGGAATTTCCCAACAAAGTTAAAAGAACCCAAGACATAAGTCAAAAAAGAAAAATAAAAGGTTGATGTTGAACAAATTAGAGGGCAAATGAACAAGACTTGGAAGAAGAAAGATGAGTGCAACACATCAAATGGAGAGATCACCCAAAAGGTTAAGTGATCACACTTCATCCAACTAAGCAAAAGAATAGGTGTATGGAACTGATATACAAAGCTATATCCCACATCAGTTCCAAGATAAAGAAGCACTACAAGGAAGAAATCTACATGAGAAAAGATGCCAAGTCAAAATTCAAAGTTTTTGCAAATATTGCTGAACTATCCTTAGATGCTAAGTAAAGCTCCAATGGATACTGAGTTTCTAATAATAGGAGCCAATCATGTTGGAACCTTCAAGTGCCAAGTTTACAACTATATGCATGAAAAATTTAATGCTAGGTTTTGAAAGGTATAAGGCCAAATTTTGATCATTTTCATGTCATTCAAATGCAGATCAAAGATGAGGAAAGAGCAAGAGAAATCATACAACAACTTTGAAGCCATTTGCATCGATCTCAATAGTGATTCAACAAACATTTTAAAGATCTAAGGTATTTATCAAGTGTTGAGGTACACAAAGTTAAAGTTTTTAATACATTTAAACCCTAGTTTGGTGTGATAGCTTCTAGTTTAAGAAACCTAAAAGGAAAGGAGGGTCATGAGGTCCAGTTGGTTAGCAATGAGGTGAAGCAACCCAAATTTAGGCCAATCCCTGAAGTCACCTACAAAAATGACCCAACTGGCCCATTGTCTATCATTCCACCTAAAGTTGTCATGGTGCAAGATGTGAGAAAGTGTTATAACTACAAGATAGGTGCAGTAGGTGATCTAGAGATATTCCAAGCCTATGAAAAACTATGTGAAAACAAAATTTTGAATGATGAATTCCAAATAGTTGAGAAGAAGGGTTTGACCAATGCCCTAGTTTACCCTACAGGTTTCAAAACTAAATGGATATGAATTGTCTTCAGTAGAATTCACAATGGATGTTTGTGGTTGGAAACATGACCAATAAAGATTACTAAAATAATAGTTCATAGGGTTACTAGTTTCCCAACCGTAGATCAGCCTAAGACCTTGTGCAGTGATTCCAAAGAAATCATTGAAAGGAATACTGGAGCCAAATGGAATAAGAAGGGAATGATTATTGATACTATAACTGATCCTCTTCTAGATTTTGTTGTGCAAGTAATATCCCTCAAATTCTACCAATCCAGTAGATTGAACAGTGTACCATGCATAGCTATTAATGTAGCCTACAAACTGGTAAAGAAAGATCACACATATGATTTGTCTAAACTTATGTTGCAGAAAATAAATGAAAACCTTGGACCAATAAGGAGATCAAAAGGCACTCAATGAAAATTTTGTTTAGTTCTTATGTGTATATTCTTTTATGTAATGGAAGAGTTTCCTTCTATTAGAAAGGTGAATTGGAACCCTAACAAAATTTCAATTACACAAAGTATTGAGTTCCTTGAACCCAACCACCTCTATCTACATTTCTATCAAAAAAGGTTGTCTTATACTAAGAGCATCTACAACTTTGTTAGATTTATAATTCCTGTATTTCAAAAAAATGTATAACTCTACAAAATCTCAACCCACTCCTAAAGTGTTTGGTTTAATTTTCCTTGACTATTCTAATATTGCAAAGCTTGGTGGTCAATATACAAAATAAACTCCTTAGGAAGAAGATAGTGTCTTCACTTCTTGAATGCTTGAACTATAGCATAAAATTCCTAATCATAAAAAAAAAACATTTTCTTTTTGCATCATTCAACTTCTCACTAAAATAGGCAATAGGTCTACCTTCTTGGCTTAAAATAGCTCCTAGTGCAGTACCACTAGCATCGTAGTCTACTTAGAACACCTTGTTAAAATTAGGACGTTTTAAAATAGGTTTCTCAATAACTTTCTATTTCAATAGATTAAAACTCGTATCTTCTCCTATAGTCCTTTTAAATTCTTTCCTATCCTCTATCATTATTTTTGTCAAGGCTCCACAAATACTGCTAAAACCTCTTATGAACTTTCTATAAAAACTAGCTAGTCCATGAATAGATCTTACCTCTATCACACTCCTTGGAGTAGGCCATCAAGGATAACTTTAGTGGCTAATATTCATCGATTAGCTAATCTCACTCATTGGGGACCCTAGATTTGGCTTTTTCTTTGTACTTTTGGGGTGTCCATGTCACCTGCACTTTACCAAATTTGGGTCTCATGCATAGGCTAATTGCCAATAATAATACAAAAGTATTTATATTTTAGTGATGACTTCGCCAATGGAATCTAATTTTTTTATGCAGTAAATTAAATATTTTGGCTTACAACTTTTAAGGCTTGTCTTAATTGATGTCATATTCACCAATATTTGGTAAAATTTTAAGTTACACTATAGATTAAGAATGTACATTTTATATGTGTCTCTATTCTAAAGAATTTTCATGAAGGCTTTTATCCTTTCCCACTTTACCACAAAATAGATTTGATTGAGGACACATGTCTTTAGTGTTGAAACTTTCTTTAAAACTTGGTATCTTTTTCAAAGTTTGGCTTGAAATAGGATTTAGAGCATTGATTTATGATCATCCAATAGTTAAAAATAAAAGGAGTTCTTCCCCGAAACCACCATTCAATAATTTGGAGGGAAACTATAATGATAAAAGTGGGCTAAATTTAACCTCAAAGTTTGATAATTTATTAGGCTCCATATAATAATAATGATAATAATAATAATAAAATCAATGTTTAGTATGTTTACTCTTCTCCCATGATTTTCATCAATAATGAAAGATTCACCATGATTTTATAGAATTTTCATATGATTGAGAAATAATCACGAATAAAATTTGACAAATTCCTAATTAAAAATAAAATTTTGCCAATAGAAATTAATTTTTTCCCCCCTTGAACTAATGTTTGATTCACCAAAATTTTATACTTTTTTCTAAATGGGGGTTTCTTAAAGTTATCCCTATAGGCCATTCAAGGATAGCCTTCACTTTCTTTGGGTGCAATTTTAGATCTTTTGCTAAGACTAAAAATCCTAGGTACACCAACTCTTTCTTCACAAAACTGCACTTCTTTAGGTTTATCAACAACTTTTCTTCCCTTAACTTATCGAACACCTTACAAATATGGATCAAATGCTCCTCCAATGTCTTAATAAAGATCAAAATATCATCTAGGAAAACAATGAAAAAATTACCTAGAAACTCTTTCCGTACCTCATTCATGATCCACATGAAAGTGCTTGGTGCATTGGTTAGACCAAAAGGCATGACTAACCACTCATATAGTCCTTCTTTTGTCTTGAAAGCATTCTTTCCCTCATCACCTTATTTGTTATGGATTTGATGGTACCCACTCATTAGATCTATCTTTGTGAAATACTTAGCCCCACTCAAACAGTCCATAATGTCATCCATCCTTGGCAATGGAAGTTTGTATTTGATTGTGATCTTGATGATATTGCAAGAATATGTGCACGTCCTCCATTCTCCATTCTTCTTTGGTGCTAATACAACTAGTATAGCACATGGACTTAGACTCTCTCGAATCAACCCCTTTTGCAACAACTCATGAACTTCTCTATTCAACTCTTCACTTTCTAGTGGTGTCATTATGTGTGTTGCCTTGTTTGGAAAATTGGCTACTAGAACCAAATCCATTTGGTGATTGGTCTTCCTCATTGGGGGCAATCCATTAGGTACATTATCTAATATAATATTAGAAAACTCTCCCAACATATCTTCAAAATCTATAGGTACCTCCTCTACTTCTTCTTTACTATCTTTTGGAATTCTAGAAAAACACATATGCTCACACTTCATACCTTTGTGAAACTCTTTTGCATCAACAAAACATATTCTATAAATACTACATACCTTTTCTTCTTTCTGCTTCGATGACTTCAACTTATGCTTCACTCCATCCTAGGTCATAGTGTAGGCATTTTCTCACCCATCATGTACAACATGCATGTTAAACTACCACATCCTACCTAGCAACATATGACATATGTCCATAGGTATGATATTACGTAGTACCTCATCTTGGTAGCTTCTAATCTTGAACTTTACTGAGCACTACTCATTGACCATGACCTTGTCGTCATCTTGCACCCAAGCAATACGATATGTAGCTAGGTGTTTCTATATCTTCAACTTCAACTTTGTGACCATCTTTTTTGACACTAGATTATTAGTACTTCCACCATCAATGATCACATCACAACACTTATCTTAACATCTACACCTTAGGTGAAACAGGCTCCTTCTTTGATTAGGTTCATTCTCACCACTCAGTAGGACTCTTCTGTTAACTCTAGGACTTCTCCTCTTTCAACATCTTCACAATTAGTGATCTGGCATCTTCATCAACATGTGCAACTTTGGCCTGACCTTTTGTTCTTTGATCTATCCTTCCTTAGCACTGGGAAGATTCAAATGCTCTATGCCCTTCTTCTTCGTAGTGAAAACATTTCCCATGAAAGCCTCATCTTCCAGATCCTTGTCCTCTACCTCTTTCTCTCTGATCTCTATTGCTTTGATCATGGAAAATATTGGAATTGTTTCCACTTTGGTTTTGATTGCTACTTCTAGCCTCATCCTTGTTCTTCTAATCATCATTATGGCCTCCATAATATTGTCCACTAGATCTTCCACCATGACCTCTTCCACTATTCTTGTTATCAAACTTTTTTCTTAGTTTCTCCTAACCCTTAGGGAAAACTGATATGCCTTCTCAATACTGGTGACTTGAACAAGACTCATCTCATCCTGAATGCTTAGTTGTAACCTATTAAGATAATGGGTGAATTTCTCCTTATCATCTTCTGCATGGCCGATTCTAATGAGAACTTAGTAGAACTCTTCAGTGTACTCTTGAACAGATTTTTTTTCTTGCTTCAACCCTTGCATTTTCTTCAATAGATCAAGCTCATAATCCACAAGAATGAATTTTTGCTTCATTTTAGCTACTATCTAATCCCATCTAGTGATTTTTTCATTTCCTCTTTTATTTCAATCAAACTAGATCTCCTACCACTAGATATTTGGATGACTCTTTAGTTTGGCCTTTGAAAAATTGACCCTATCCAAATCTTCAATATCTTCATATTCAAAATACTCTTCCAATTCATTAATCCAGTCAATCAATTCCTTTGGGTTGAGATTTTCCACAAAAGTGGGAGCATCAAACTTGGGTCTTTTTCCATTACTAGAAATGACCCTAAAAAGCTTCGCCTCCTCTGGGTTAAGAACTTCCTCTATTGCGTATGGGTCTAGGTTTCCTTCTTCTCTTTCATCCTCACTTTCATCATCTCCTATGACAAGATTTTGTCCTCTACAAATCTATTCTTGCATCACTTACATTTTCCTCTAGAGGGTCTAAAATCCTCATATGTAACACCTTTGACTCTTCCACCATGCTCTCTTCGTAGAGACATTTTTGTGCTTCTACTAAAACTCTAATGCAAACTACCTCACAATCGGCAATCTATCTACACACTCAGCCCAAACTAAAAACCTGGTGTAAATTACCACACAGTCAACAATTTGTCCACACAATTAGGAACTCTAGCTCTAGTACCACTTGATGAAGGGTCCTTCCCTTAATACCATAAACATATAACAAAAAAAAAAGAATTATAAAAAATGCAAGAACAAAATATGGACTTCTTATTTGTGTTAGAAATGCAAAGTCATAGAATTCACAAGTATAATATACTAACCCACATGGGCACCTTCATTACAATAATCTACAAGACTAAGCTATGAACTACCACCCAAAGTTGTCCTAGACAATTTTTGAACCTTTCTTAAATAGGCAATTTTATGCCGCTTGGGAAGTTTCTAGATGCTCAAACTTAATACCTAAGGTTGACAGACCCTAATAGAACATATAGAGTTGAGTAAATACATCTTTGACATTTATTTTCCTAGTTTTGGGTAGCCCAACTTTGAAAGGTCACAAATCTTGAACTATTGCTCTAATTAGCTATTATAACCACTTTTTAGGAATGCCAAATCGTGATCTATAGGCTCAGAATGATACAAGCACCCTTTTGTTGAGTTTTTGGACGTCATCCAAGCACTTTAATGTTAGTTTGTGGTGACTGATCAATAAAGTATTGTACATACTTTATAAATTCTTTAGGTCATGGCTAACGTAGTGGCTGATATATGGCCAACATGTTGTAACCCTAAAGAGGAATAAAATACTTGTATAAAAGGGCTTAGGGTTAGGTATTTTCATTAAGTTGTGATGCAAAATTGGTTCTTGTGGCTATATTGAGCTATAAGGGATTATAGATTGTAATTAGGTTATAATCATTGGATTGTAATAAGATCAGGCTTGCTATTTGGTGGATGTAGCTCAAGAATCAGGTGAACCACGTTACATCTTAGTGCCTTGTGTTCTTTTTTATGTGATCTATTATATTTTTTTATTGGTCATATTTGCATGCAATTGTTATTTTCTGTCCGTGGTTTAATTGTAACAAGTCGTATTAGAGCCTAGTTCTTTTCTCAGTTATCCTCTATAGGAAAGTTTCACGGTTGAGTGGGAGCAATGGTAGATGAGGGTAAACTTAGGGTTGATAGATTTAATGGGTAGAACTTCCAGTTATGGAAGATGAAAATGGAAGACTATCTGTATCAAAAGGATTTATGGAAGCTGTTGGAAGGCAAAGCCAAGAATTAGGGATCTACATCAAATGATGAATGTGATCTTTTGGACAGAAAGGCACTTGGAAGCATTCAATTATGCTTGGCACCATCAGTGGCATTTAATATTAGAAAAGAAAAGATGACAAAAGAATTGATGAAAACCCTAGTGACATTATATGAAAAGCCCTCTGCTTCAAACAAGGTATTTCTCATGAAGCATTTATTTAATATAAAAATGGCAGAAGGTGGATCTGTTATAGATCATTTAAATGAGTTTAATACTATTACTAGTCAATTATCTTCTATGGGTATCAATTTTGAAGAAGAAATTAGGGCTCTCTTGATTTTGTGTTTTTTGCCTAAAAGCTAGAATGTCTTGGTAATGGCTATGAGTAATTCTATTCCTGGATCTAGTACCCTAAAATATGACGATATGATCAGTGTTATTTTGAGTAAGGAAACTCATAGGAAAACTTTAGGTGGATTTACATTAGGAAGTGCTTTGAATGCACAAAGCAAGGGCAGAATGACTGAGAGAGGAAGTAATTTTGGATATCATGGGAAATCAAGAGGAAAGTCAAAGGGGAGGAGGTCTCAATTGAGAGGACCGAACAACTGTTGGTACTATGGAAAACTAGGTCACAAAAAGAAAGATTGCGGGAGTGGAAAGAATAATGAAGGAGATAAATCAGATGGAGACAAGGAGGCAAATGTGGTAAGTAAAAAATCCAAAGAGGATGCTTTGCTTTTGTCTTAGAAAGTGTTGATGATTCATGGGTTTTAGATTCTGGTGCTTCATTTCATGCTACACCTCATAGAGATTATTTCATTAATTATGTCCAAGGGGATTTTGGGTTTTTTTATTTGGGGGATAATGAACCTTGTCAAATTGTTGGAAAGGGAAAAATTAAGATTAAGTTGCAAAATGGGAATCATTGGCTACTACATGAGGTAAGACATGTTCCAAGGTTGAGTAGGAATTTAATTTCAGCAGGGCAACTCAGTGATGAGGGTTGTGTAGTTACTTTTAATGATACAAATTGGAAGGTTTCAAAAGGTTCCCTTGTAGTAACAAAAGGTGTGAAAGTAGGAAGCCTATATCTTTGTACATGTCATATTGTTCCTTCCACTTTAATTGTTTCAAAAAAAAATTAATGTTTAACAAAAATTTCTATAGTTGAGTAGGAAGAACAAATAGCCACTGTAGATTCTGATATAGCATTGTGGCACAACAGACTTGGGCACATGAGTGAGAAAGGTATGAAAGTACTTCATTCAAAGAAAGTTTTACTAGGTCTAAAATGTGTTAATATGAATTTTTCTGAAATTTTTGTGTATGGAAAACAAAAGAGAGTGAGTTTTTCAAAGACTGGGAAGGAAAATAAAAGGGAGAAATTAGAGCTTGTGCATATCGATGTATGGGGACCGGCTTAGGTATCTTCCCTTGGTGGCTCTCATTACTATGTTACATTTATTAATGATGCAACTAGAAAAGTATGGGTTTATTTCCTTAGATAGAAATCTAATGTATTTCAAAGTTTTAAGAAATGGAAATGCTTGGTTTAAAATGAGACTAGTAAAAAATTAAAATATCACAGATTTGATAATGGTGGTGAGCATTGCTGTCATGAATTTGAAGATTATTGCTGCACTAATGGTATTCGTAGATAGAAAACTATTCAAAGGACTCCATAGGAAAATGGAGTGGCTGAATGCATGAATAGGACTATAATGGAATGTGCAAGGAGCATGAGGTTGCATGTTGGGTTGCCCTTACACATGTGGGCAGAGGTTGTCAATACTGTTGTATATTTTATTAATAGAGGTCCCTCTACTCCTTTGGGTTGTGGTATTCTAGAGGAGGCATGGACTAGTAAGAAGGTGAGTTATTCTTTTCTCAAAACCTTCGGTTGTGAAGCATTTGCTCACATAGATTCTAAAAATAAAACCAAGCTAGAAGCTAAGTCAAAGAAATGTGTATTTGTTGGATATGACATTAATGAGTTTGGTTATAGGCTTTGGGATTCTGAAAATCATAAAATTGTAAGAAGTAGGCATGTCATATTCAATGAGAAAGTGTTGTATAAAGATCTGTTGTCGCAACATGAGAAGAAAGAAGATGATTATGTAGTGCTGGATGATACTCCAAAAGCTGATGTTCTAGCTATTCCTCATGATGTGTAACAACTGCAACAACAAATACCACATACACCAGTGAATGTTAGATGGTCAACAAGGCAAATTAGACCTCCATAAAGATTTTCTCTCTCTTTTTATTCTATTTTACTTACTAATGTTGGTGAACCTGAAAGTTATGATGAAACTATGTAGGTGGATACTAACATTCATTGGGAGTCTACAATGAAAGATAAAATGGACTCTTTGCTAAAGAATAAGACATGGGATTTTTGCAAGTTACCTGTGGGTAAAAAGGCTTTACAAAATAAGTGGGTTTATAGGTTAAAAGAAGAGGATGGAGGTAAAAAAAGATTCAAAGTCAAGTTAGTTGTAAAAGGATTTTTGTTGGAATATTCAAATATGGAAAGAGTACTTATGAGAGGGGGTGGGGGGGGGGGGGGGGTGAATCATAAGTATCATATTTTAGCCAATAAAACTTTTAACTAAAAGTAAATTGCATGCATGTAAATCCATCAAGTAAACATGAAATTTAACACATGCATCAACAACTCATAACACTGGAATTTGGTAACCCAAAAACCCTCTAGGAATAAGAAGGGAAAACTGGGGTGGGGATGATACCCATAAAAATTATGGCAACAATATTTTTCAACCACTTATGATGGTTTGCCCTGTTAAAGGCTTTACACTATGCCAATAGTGACCTGGTTAGAGGATTTCAAACACTTGACGTGAAGTGTCACCCTGTTAAGGAATTTAATCACCTAAATAAAGGATCTGATGAAATAGCTGTTAAGCTAACCTATCACCATAGGATTTTCATTCTAATACAATTGCCAGAAAGTATTAGGTATAATGAACCTAATAGATTACAATCCTTGATTTCTGAATGCAGGCTCCTTTTCTGCCTTCTCTGATCTTGATCCTTTGTGATCTAACAACCCTTGCTCTTGAAAACAGATTTACTTGTGCACCCTTGTATATCCACTCATTTTTTTACAATGAAATTTTGTCTTCCTTATAAAGACATTTGAGGATTTTGGGTTAGGTATGGATCTACGATCTATATTCAATCTCCATTTTCTATTCATTATTTGCATTTATTCTATTTGTTGCATGCCTTCATCATTTTTCTTATTGGATGCATGTAGATTGCATAAGTAAAATAAAAGATTCAATCTCATCATTAAATCCTTCGAGATTTACCTTATGTTGGCTGCAAAAACTGTTTGCATCATAGTTTGTGCAATCACAAACCCTTATGCTAATATACTAAGTTACTCGGCTCCTGAAGTATTGCTAATACTTGACACATGTTGTTTCCTGGATAGCTCGGCACTTAAACAAAACTGTATCACTCAGTACCTTATGTTACTCAGCACTTGTTTAACAGTCGACACCTTATGTTGCTCGGCACCTGATCTTCACTCGGTATCTGATCTTCACTCGGTATCTGAAAACTACTCGGCACATGAAGATTACTCGGCATGCATGGTGTACTCAGTTCCAATGTGGAATGTGATTAAGTGTGTTGGCATTCAAGTGTCAAAAACCATTATGAGGTTAACAACCTCCCCCTTTGACATGAGTGACAAAAACACTTAACTAACCTTATAAGTACATTTACTAATCTGATTGGTATGTATAGACTTTAAAGAAGACTTGATCAAAATTTGTAACTTACAATCTTACAATATATACCTCAAAAATTTTGTAACTCCCCCTTGTGCCTTATCTGTATATCAAACTCCTCCTTTGTATATTCTCTCCCCCATTAATTCATCTTATAATATCTGTATCTCCCCTTATTATGTCTATTTTCTCCCCTTTTTTGATGCTTATGTCAAAGAATGTTTAAGGGTTAAGACCATATTAAGCCAAAAATTTGTTGTTTACCTCCATAATCAACCTAAGTGCTACATCCCAATTGTTCAAAGCAATTTCCAGTGACTTATACTGGATGGTAGTCTCGGTAGCAAGATGAATAAGTCCATCTAATGTAGAAAGATTTGGGTCTTTCTTGAGAACGGTTTCAGCATATACTTGCTCTTTATTGAGTATCTCTAAATGTGGGGCAATGGAGGACCGGAGCTGTATTAATTTGGCCTTGATATTTGCCTCATCTGCTATTAATATAGCTATTTCTTTGTGAGTGTGAAGCGATTGAGCAAAATGCTTCTCACTTTGAGCTGGATCATTTGGTAATTGCATACTTGAAATGTTTAAATTTCTTTCCAAGCTCAGTATCTTTTGGCTTGTTTCTTGTGTGAAGTAAGAAAAATCACACAACTTTTTGTACAGTGAGAATATATTCTCAAGTACCTTTTTCAATTTGTAAATATATTTTTCCAATTCAACTTGTGAAAGTGCAATTTGACTTGATATTTTCTCATTCACTTTCCCTTGAAATTTTCTTTCTGACCATTCCATAAGTTTTGCATTAGTTTCTAGGTCTTCATTTGTCACCTGGTCAACAATATCTGTTAATTGCTCTATGATATGCTTTGAATCATCTGGTGATTGCAAGTTGAAGGCATCCATAAAGATGTCTTTAATCTCATATAGTGTTTGCTTATGTTTATACTCCTTCCTAAGTATTTCTTGTCTTTTTGACCTATTTAGTGCATCCTATACCCCATTGATTTGATAAATGGTTATTGATTTTGAGTCATAGCTAGGTATGACTATCTCCTCATCTAATTCAGGGTCTCCATAGTTAAGTACCCTTGCAACTCTGGTAGTACTAGATGATGGTACTAATATTTTCCATGGTTGGTGCGAAAGAGTTCCCGAGGTAGGAAAATTTATTAATGTTTGTATTGCCTCCTATTCTTTAGGGGTTTTCATTGTTTTCTCCTCCTTCTATTTACCATGATCAATTATTGTAATTTGTGGAAGTGCACCTTGTGTTTGTGCTATAGGATCAGATGTAATAGTCTATCCTGTTTGTTTTGTTCCTTTTTCTACAACTGCACTTTGCTTTTGTCTTGCAGCATCAATTATGCTTGTTTGTACTTGGAATTGACTACTAATAGTTGTAATAGAAGGTGGTTCTTGTGGATTCACCTTATCTTTGACTATACTTTCTACTAGTTTTTGCAATTTATCTATACTGACCAATACTGGATCTGTACACAATATTGTTTGTTGTATAGATTGGTCAAGAATTCTTTTAAGATCTTCTACAGTTAATGGATTGATATTCTGACCAAAAGTATCAAGAACATCAGTAATAGTTACAGTGTCTATAGGTGAGATGGATTCTTGAGTAGGGCTAGGGGATGGCAATTGTGTGTCTTGCACACTCTGATTTGGTTGCTGCTCTTGCTCAACTATTGCCATTGTATCCTATTTTTGTGTCTATTCCTCCTTTCCATCTATCTTTTCTTCTTCCCTCTTCTCTTCTTCTCTTTTCTTTTGTTCTTCTTCTTTCCTTTCTTCTTCTCTTTTCTTTTCTTCATCTTCTTTCTTTTTTCTCCTCTCCTCTATTGGTACAGCAGCTTCTTCCTTGTATTCTTCCACAAGAAAATCTTCACTCTTTTTGTACAAATTCTTCCATGATTTCATTGTTCTTTGAACAATCTCTTCCATCCTATTTTGGAGTATGAAGAATGCCCTGTATTTAGGTGTAAACCTATTATTACGCCTTTTGATTGCCTTCCTTACTTGTTCCCTAGTCAAATCTAGCAATACACTTGCTAGGGTTGATTCTCTCATCTCCTTCTCCATTTTTAAGCAAAAATGCCATCTGTCTTCTACAATTTTTGATAGTTCTTTTGGCAATTGTCCATCTAGTTCAAGTGGAGTGTACTTGAACTGTGCCATCATTCCATAAACTATTTCTTCTATCTTATTTTGTTCTTCTTTTGTAAATTTACTAAAATTAACTTTATTTAAATTACTCAAGTCACTATTTCCAATCTTTTTACATAAGGTATCAACTGATGAATTGCTTACCCTTTCAGATTGGTCTTCTTCATCAGTGTCAGGTTGAGCCACATACCTTCTTCTCTTCCTCAGCTCTTCTTGTGTTTCCTTGACTTGTTCCTTCTTGGTAACTTCATCTTTGGCCTTTTGAGTGGTGGCCCTTGTTGATGCTTGTGTTGTTGGCTTTTGAGGTGATGATGTGGCAACTTTCTTTGATCTGGGCTTAGCTAAAGCCTATTTTTTTGCCTTTCTTTTCTTTGGCTCAACTTCAGTTAGTGATTCCTTGGCTTCTTCTTCGTTTGCACCTTCCTCCTTGTCTTCTCTAAGACCTTGAGTTAGTTCCATTGGCCCTAGTTCTTGCTCATCTTCATTATCACTGTCATCTTCTTCTTCTTCTGCTTTAGCCTCAATCTCTTTACCAAATTACTTCTTAATCTTCTTTATTAATTTGTCTTTCTTCTTCAATGTGGAAGCAGTTTTTAATTCCATGTTTATCTTTGATCTTACCACATCATAAGTGCCAAAATGTGGAGCATTTTTATCTATTTCTTCTGCCAATAATGCAATTATTGCTGCTGATGCCTCATCAATATTAATTTCATATCCAAATGGCCTTAGCCATCTTACCCTTGGTATAATTTCTTGAATATAGGTAAAATCAATGTCAACTAAGAAACATATATCATTAGTATGTTTTTCTACTAGAGAAGCTGGTATCCTTGATCTTTGCTTCATGGATTTTTTGAAATCCTCAAAATAGCTTGTCATCAAGGTATCAAAATTTTCTCCCATTTGTTCTATATATTCATTAATTTGTGCAATGATGGTTCTTTCTTTCTTCCATGTTACTTTTCCAAAAGAAGGAAACTCATTCTGAACATAAAAGAATATGCAAACTAGGATTGCTCCAAATTTGCATTGAGTGCCCTTTGTTCTTCTTATGGCAGCTAGGTTTTCATTGATCTCTTGCAATTGCAGTTTTGCAAGATCATAAGTATGATCCTTTTTCACCAATTTGTAACCTACATCTACTGCAATGCATGGTACACTGTTGAATCTACTGGATTGATAGAATTTATGGGCGATGACTCTAACAACAAACTCAACTAGAGGATCCTGTATGGTATGAATTTTCATTCCTCTTTTGTTCCATTGTGCACCAGTATTCTTTTCAATAACCTCCTTTGATTCACTTCTTAGGGTTTTGTACCGATCTAGGGTTGGGTACCCTATTACTCTATGTATAATTTCCTTTGTCAATTTGATGGGAATATCTTCTAACCACAAATTTCCACCATGAGTTCTTCTCACCACAAGTCTAAACCCTTTCTGTTTTGAATACGGTAGGAAAACTTAAAACTTGGGTCAAACCCTTTCTTTCAACGATTTTGAATTCTTCTTTCAAGACTCCATCTACACAGAGTTTATCATATGCTTGTCTAATTTCCATGTCTCCTAGAGCACCTATCTTACAATTGTAGCATTTTCTTACATCTTGAACCATTATAACTTTTGGGGGAATATGGGAGAGAGCACCAGCTAGATCATTTTTGTAGGAAACTTCGAGAATGGGACAAAAATCAAGTTGCTTGACCTCATTTGAAACTAACTGAACTTCTAAAAACTCTTTTACCGCGGTTTTCTTTGAACTTGATGCCATTTATGCAAACTAGGGTTTTCTCAACAAAAGGATATGAAACTACATAGCTCGGCACAAATGAAAATACCTTAAGATCGATGAAAAATGTTTGAATGAGGTTGCAATCTACTTGAAATGCTGAATTCTTGCTATGAAGTCGCTCAACTCTCTTTCTTCTTCTTTGCTTCTTGATCACGATGAGTAAAACTGATTGAAATCGTGATAATATACCCTAATTCCATCACATTAAATGCTCAACTACCAACTCAGCTTCTAAAGAAATTTTAACCTAACTCAACTTCCACTATTTCCATTTTACTCAACTTCCATTGGAGTTAACCAACTCAGCATTAGTTATCAGCTCGATTGCTGTTAGGAGCTTGACATTTGTTGGAATTTAACTCGGTATCCAAAGTCAACTTGGCAACAACATTTATTATTATTATTTTTTGTCTTGACATCTTGTTTCATGTAGGTCTGTACTTTTCTTATCCTCTTTGTCTTGGGACTGATGTATGATATAGCTTTGTATATCAGTCTCGTGTACTTCTCATGCTTAGTTTGATGAAGTGTGATCACCTGACCCATTGGGTGAAGTGATCCCTCCACTTGATGTGTTGCACTCATCTTTCTTTTTGCAAGTCTTATTCATTTTCCCCCTTATGTTTTCAACATCAATCTTTTGTTTTCCTTTGTTTTCTTCATTCTTGGGTGCCTTTGATCTTGTAGGATAGTTTCTGCTAATATGACCAATTTTCAAACAATTAAAACATGTAGTTTGATTCAACCATCTTTTGTAGTTCCCTTTGAAATGTGTTCTTATGCAGTTCTGTGGTATATGTCCATATTCTTAGTAATAATGACAACTGTACCTAGTGTTGTAATCCCAATGATAATGACTTTCATTCCCTTCTATTTTTGCTGGTTGATTTGATGTCCACATAGGTTTTGATCTGCACTCAAATGCCCTATGTCCATGCTTTTTGCAATTGTAACAATGTCCATCAAATCTCTAAGTCCTTGTGACATTGGATCTGCAATTTTGTGTCACATGTCCTTACATGTTGCACTTGTGACAAAAACTTTTGGGTAGGTTTGATTGATTGAATCTTCTACTCTTGCACACATTAGCTGTATGTCCCTTCTTATTAAAGTAATGACAAGTGGGTTTTGCATTCTTACCTTTATCATTTCTTTGTTCAACTCTTTTTTTTTATTCCCCAACTTCAGTGCTATTGTATCCTAGTCCTGATGTATCATGGGCAGATTTTGGGGATTTCAACAACTATTCAAAATACTTGATGGCTTCACTTGATTTGTTGAGATTCTTTGCTACCTCTTTTTCTCTGTTCAATTCATTCTGCATTTGTTCATTCTACGACTTCAAAGTAGAGATCTCAATATCTTTCACATTGAGTTCATGATGAAGTTTCATCATTTGAGCAAGTGTATCCCTCTGCATGTTTGAGATCTTTGTCAATTTAGTACATTTTTCTTCAAGTCTGTTTGCAAGATTTCTTTTGTCATTTTCCATCATGACCTTTTCATCAACTACTCTTTTCTTTTGTTTAGTGATTTCACATATCATTATGGCCTATGACTCCTGTTCCATCTTGAGAGATCTTATCTCCTCTGCTTGAATTTTGTTTTTCTCCATCAGTTTTGCTATTGCTGCATCAAACTCTTTTGTATCTCCATTGAAAAATATATTGGTGGTATCAATCTCCTTGTAGTGTGTATCATTTTCAGCTATAGCTAGGTCCTTGCTTTTTTTTTAATGAGTTTCTCAACTTGCTTCTAAATTCCTCCAAGCTATGCAAAGCAAGTTGCACATCTATCACCTTATTTTTAATGATCTTTCCAAGTTTGAAAGCTTCCATCTTTAGATCTTTTCCTCCAAGCTTTTAGGATTTTCCTTGTGAGAATCTGGATTTGCTCTGATACCAATTGTTGGAATATTCAAATATGGAAATAATAATTATGAGGGGGGGAGGGGGGGGTGAATCATAAGTATCATTTTTTAGCCAATAAAACTTTTAACTGAAAGTAAATTGCATGCAAATACATCAAGTAAACATGAAATTTAACACATGCATCAACAACTCATAACACTGGAATTTGGTAACCCAGAAACCCTCTAGGAAAAAGAAGGGAAAACTGGGGTGGGGATGATACCCACAAAAATTACTGAAGCAATATTGTTCAACCACTTTTGATGGTCTGCCCTGTTAAAGACCTGCCCTGTTAAAGACTTTACACTGTGTCAATAGTGACCTAGTTAGAGGATTTCAAACACTTGACATGAAGTGTCACCCTGTTAAGGGATTTAATCACCTAAATAAAGGATCTAATGAAATAGCTATTAAGATAACCTATTACCATAGGATTTTCATTCTAATACAATTGCCAGAAAGTATTAGGTATAATGAACCTGATAGATTACAATCCTTGATTGCTGAATGCAGGCTCCTTTTCTGCCTTCTCTGATCTTGATCCTTTGTGATCTAATAACCCTTGCTTCTGAAAATAGATTTCCTTGTGCACCCTTGTATATCCAATCATATTTTTACAATGAAATTTTTTCTTCCTTATAAAGACATTTGAGGATTTTGGGTTAGGTATGGATCTATGATCCATATTCAATCTCCATTTTTTGTTCATTATTTGCATTTATTCTATTGGTTGCATGCCTTCATCATTTTTCTTATTGGCTGCATGTAGATTGCATAAGTAAAATAAAAGATTCGATCTCATCATTAAATCCTTCAAGATTTACCTTATGTTGGCTACAAAAATTGTTTGCATCATAGTTTGTGCAATCACAAACTCTTATGCTAATATACTGAGTTACTCGGCTCCTGAAGTATTGCTAATACTCGGCACATGCTATTTTTTGGATAGCTTAGCACTTAAAAAAAACTATATCACTTGGTACCTTATGTTACTCGACACTTTTTTAACACTTGGCACCTTGTGTTTCTCGGCACCTGATCTTAACTCGGTATCTGATCTTCACTCGGTATCTAATCTTCACTCCGTATCTGATCTTCACTCGGTATCTAAAAACTACTCGGCACATGAAGATTACTCGACATGCATTGTGTACTCAGTTCCAATGTGGAATGTGATTAAGTGTGTTGGTACTCAAGAGTCAAAAATCATTATGAGGTTAACAATTTTTTCATGAGATATTTTCTCCTATTATTAATATGACTTCTATCTGTATTGTTTTAAGTCTTGTGGCTACTTAAGATTTGCATTTAGAGTAGCTAGATGTTAAAACAACCTTCCTTCATGGTAATTTGGATGAAAAAATATATATGGCTCAGCCACAGGGTTTTGAGGTCAAAGGTAAGGAGAACTTAGTGTGCAAATTGAAGAAAAGTTTATATGGCTTGAAGCAAGCACCTCGACAATGGTATCTAAAATTTGATAGTTTTATGCATGAGCATGGATATAATAGGTGTCATTCAGATTACTATGTTCACTTTAAGAGGTTGGATGATGATAGCTACATTATTTTGTGTTTATATGTTGATGATATGCTTGTAGTTGGGTCTAACATGGATCACATTAAGGGGCTGAAAAGCCAATTAGCACATGCATTTGTTATGAAGGATTTGGGGGCAGCAAAAAAAATCTTTGGTATGAATATTTATAGAGATAGGAAGAATAGAACATTGACGCTATCTTAGGCTGATTATGTGGAGAAGGTGTTGCAATGTTTTTCTATGGAGAATACTAAAGCTATCAGCACACCTTTACCTAGTCATTTGAAGTTGACTAAGGAGATGTGTCCTAAGACATAGGAAGAGGAGGATAAGATGTCTAAGGTACCCTATACTTTAGCTGTAGGAAGTTTGATGTATGTTATGGTATGTACTAGGCCAAATATTGCAAATACAGTGGGAGTTGTTAGTAGGTATATGAGTCATCCAAGAATTGAGCATTGGAATGCAGTCAAATGGATTCTCAGATATTTGAGAGGTACATCCAATAAGTTTTTACACTTTGAGGGCTCTACTACTAATTTAAAGGGCTATGTTGACTTAGAGTTGGCAAGGGATATTGATACCAGGTGGAGTACTATAGGTTATGTCTTTACTATTAGTGGGGCAACCATGAGCTAGGTTTCTAGGTTACAGAAAATTAATGCTCTATCCACTACAAAGGTAGAGTAGGTTGCTGCTACAGAGGCAGCCAAGGAGATGATATGGCTTTAGTTCTTCTTAGAAGAATTGAGACATCCTCATAAGGATAATTGTTTGTTCACAGATAGTCAGAGTTCCATTCATCTTGCAAAGAATTTAGCTCTACATTCTAAGACCAAAAACATACAGCTGCGGTACCATTTCATTCAATCAGTTTTGGAGGATGGACATTTAAAGCTAGAGAAGATATATACAAATGAAAATCCATCAGATATGTTCACAAAGGTAGTAACAAGGGAGAAGTTAAACTCCTCTTCAGCTTTGATTGGTCTTCTAGACTGAACATGAATAAAAGAATAGTAGAGTCCAGGGTGGTTTGATCCAGTGGGAGCCCCATGTGGTAGTTGTATTGCTACAGGATCAGTCTCCAAGCGGGATATTATTTTTTAGTGTGGAGTCTGATTAGTCCCAAAGTGGGAGATTGTTAGTTTGTGGTGACTGATCAAAAAAGTACTGTACATACTTTATAAATTCTTTGGACCATGGCCGATGTTGTGGCTAACATATGGCTGACATGTTGTAACCCTAAAGCAACATAAAATACTTGTATAAAAGGGCTTAGGGTTAGGTATTTTCATTAAGTTTTGATGCGAAATTGGTTCTTGCAGCAGTATTGAGCTATAAGGGATTACAGATTGTAATTAGGTTATAATCACTAGATTGTAATAAGATCAGACTTGTTGTTTGGTGGACATAGCCCAAGGATTGGGTGAACCACATTAAATCTTGGTGCCTTGTGTTCTTCTCTATGTGATCTATTATTTTTTGTTATTAGTCATATTTGCATGTAATTGTTATTTTCTATCTATGGTTTAATCCTAATATCTAAGGCCTCCAATGGTGAGCTTGAAGATTTTTCTACAATTTTTCCCACTAAAAATCCACAATATATTCTTTGATACTTAAGCTAGAGTAATGGAATTTTTATAGTAGGCTTATAATTCTCAAATGAACCTTCATGTAGAAAATGAGAACATTCTATGATTGTATGAAAAAATTACTAAAAATAACAAGTTCCTGTAAATAGTAACCTTCTTGTCTACTAGTCCTTATTAAAATAGAAAAGATTGAAAACAAAATCTTTTTAGGTGATGCAAGATTGCTCTTACACCTAGGATGTTCTTAATCTAAATACCAATGGATAAGTCACTAATCATTTATTTAGTTGCATGCTGAAATAATCATGGGGTTGCATAAAGCATAAAATTAAAATCAAATCAATTTTTACTTTACTGTTTGAAGATTAAAACTGTTGGTCAACACTTATTTGGAATCATTTTTTGTGTGTCATGGCTAGCTACTGTAATCAAGAGCTATTTGCAAATTCAAGAAGAATTATCACCATTTCTACTATAAGGGATAGATTTGAAGAAAGAATATCAATAAATGAATTATGAATAAAGATTATCAAGTATCCAATCATTTCATCCCTAAGGTGCACCTACCTAAGCCTTGTAGAGCTTGAAGTATAGAGAATCCCTATGATTCTTTTAATGTTGGTCCAAATCTAAAGAGAATCTTGTTGAATATGGGACTTAACTAACCCTTAGCCTTTTTTTTGTCTTTTGAAACCTAGTATTAGGCTTCTAATGCCTAGTAGGTTTGAAACTCCAACACCTCCCTGCCCCTTCAAACAAAAAAAAATACCAAGTGGTGAAAAATTGGAAATAGATGCTACTTGAGACCCTTGTACCTATGTCTATCAGTATTTCTTTGCACTCATACACCATTCATTCCATATTCCTTTTTCCTTTCCTATCTTGGAACTAACTCTCATCTAGGTCTAGGAGGCACAAACTACATATCTTATCATGGGTCTCCTTGTTGCACCGGTGTTTCTTTTGCAACTCTCAAATAGTGTTTTTCAGCACTTCCCCTTGACATCAAGAATTTTTTAACACTTATTAGATACTTTAGCTATAGTCTATATTTTGTGATTCTTCTCACTAGTAGACTGGAATTCTAAAGATACAATCACATGACTTTCACACATGCACTTAAACTATAAATATTGATTGAGATGTGTTGGCTTTATGTTGCTTTGTGTGTTATCTATGAAGATTTCTTTGCTAAGCATTCTCTCCCTAATAGTCTGTCAAGGATTTCATGGACTAGAAGACTAGGGGCATGGGGTGTGTGTTCTTTTTCTTTCTTCCCATGGGTATACCTTGTTTTTGAATTAAAAAGTAGCCAAAATAAGGGGGCTAACCTTTACAATAGACAAACTAGAAAATAACTAGTAGATTACCACCAAACAAAATTACCCCCTACTACTACTAATCCAAGAAAAAACACACCCGAAGGATCGTTAAGAAATTTTTACAAGGAAACTTACTATTATTGTCTAAAATAGTAGTACTTAAACTATAAAATTTTATAAACAAAGGTAGAGCTGCCTTAAAAAAATTTAAGTTTAGTAACCAGCAAACCATAAAATACAAGAAAACAAGGGGAGCAAGCACTAATTGGGCTTCTTCTCATCCTTCCCTTTAAGGATGATGTTGGCCCATTCCTTAGGTAGGAAGTCAAATGACATTCTAGAGTCTTCGTGAGTTAAGTCCCACTCTTGGTTTTCCTTCAACAGGTGCAAATCAATGGTCACCGTATGTGTCACCTTGATGGTGAACTTTTACAAAAGTCTTACTCTTTCCTCCAGGGCATGCACTCTCTCCCTCAGCTCTTTTTTCAGCTAGCTTGAAAATCTCCTCGAGGGTCCTCTTTCTTGCCACTCGGGTTACCTTACACAATGTCCTTATCAATTTCCTACAAAATTGGGGGGTTAGAGATAATCTTATCTTTAGGTATAACTCTAGTAGGAGAAGAAATTTTCATAGGGGAGGGGGCTCTTTCCACCATATTAGGGAATTGGTCCTGTGTGAGGTCCAAACACCCCATAGTAATAGAGGTTGAAACATGGGTCATCTCCTCACTACCTTTAGTTGTACCACCTAAGTCAGACCTTGAGAAGTCCAAGACATCCACCTCTTTTTCCTCATTGTTCCCCACACCATAGTTAGAACTCTTCTATTTTATACATTTTTTGTGGTGGTCCATTTCCTCAAAGTCTGAATCCTCTTCTTGCGAGGCTATAGACCTCAACTTCCTTTTAGAATTAGTTTTTAGAATTCTTCCAGATCTTTGCCTACCCCCTCTCACCTCATCCTTTGAGTCTTCCAACTCCATTTCCTTCCCTTTCTACATTTTAAGTTTTTTACTCGAGGGAATCTTCCTTTCCTTAGGGGACCCACTAGGTGAAGGTTGCAGGGTGGGGGCTCTAGGGCTAGTAATTCTTAGAGGAATATGTTGGGGGAAAGGGTTATGGAGGACTAGGATATCAACCTCCACAATCCTAGGGGTAACAAGGCTAGGTAGAATTGGTCAAGATGGAACATCAACCCTTGATGGAGGATAATATAACTAAACCCCTTTTTTGTTTTCTCCTTAACATCAAAAATCATATTCACTAATTCATGTAATAGGAAGAATAGAATAGAAATATAATCATGATGGAAAAAGTGATTTAGAAGAGGAAATTGGTAATAGTAACAAACACCATACTTCCCTTCAAGGGTTAAATACTTCATCAAAACTAGGCAAACTTCATTCCAAGGCTCTAGAAGTTTCTCCCATAAAAACCATCTGCAATTGTTAATGGGTTCTTCACCCTCCAAAAAGAAGTGATTGAAGCTAGTTTCATCATCAACCCTAGTCGCCTTCTACCACTTTCTCCCTTTCATCACCAGGCCTATTGCCAAGGAGATAAATTTCTCAAAAATATGGAATGTAATGCCATTAACCATAACCTTCCTATCCTCCTAGGAGTTAACAAATTGCTGAGAACAACTCTCATTGAAGTCATTCAACACCTCCATTAACAAGACCAAACCATCCTCTTTGAGCATGTATTAAATTATGGGTTTACCAACACTTTCCTTAATCATCATAAGCTCAATATGTAAAAAATCACCCCCCATATCTGCAACCTTCACCAAAATTCTCTCACCTTTAAAAACATTAAACCAGAGGAAAAAATTAATCCAATCACCCTTATGCAAAAAATGGGTTACACTAAGTATTCATAAAGGCCTTTTCTCTCATGAATACCTGTGTCATATTTTGGCTTAGTTATCATGTGTCAGCTATCATTACCCCAAATCCTATCTTTTCCATCATACCCCATAATTAGAAACCTTTTAATTTTTGAATTTTCATTCAACACCAAGTATGAAGCAATGCATGAAAAAATCATAAAAAATACTCCCATATCGTCCTTCGATACACTTTCCCTATCAAACCATGCAAATTTATCATTGTAAGTACCCATTTCATCATTCCTTGCAATCTATTCATACAGACCTGGCCCCATTAGTCCACTCATCATTGAGTTGTCACTAAGATACAAAAAATCTCTCCAGTTGTACTTAATCATGAGAAAAATCCTTATTCACTAAAAGTCTTACCAATTTGACAACACTGTAAAATCCTTCCAACAAAGTAGGCCACACAAACTCAGACCTAATGCCACCATCTCGTTTTCCACCCTATTACCCTATCAAAAAATATGCTTCATTTCCATCCTTTTCAGGATGAGTGATAAATGTCTTATATCATCTATCACCCTTTTGATTGCCCATCCTTCATTCATGATCTAGCAGATATTTTTGTCAAAATTTAAGTATCTCCAAAACTCCAATAATTAGTATCAAGTTAAAGTTCTCAAAATTATGCACCCAACACAATTCAAATGGGTGAAAATGGAGTCTGTATGCAAAAGTTATGGCCAGTCAAAGTTTGGTTAAACTAGGTACAAAGGTCACCAAAAGGTGAAAAAAATAATCATCTCAAAAGTGGTAAACAATGGATTTCAAATTGAAGATATTGTCGAGAGCTTTCTAGGGATGTTCATTTCATTAAAATCAGAGTCCATATGTAAAAGATATAAGAGTTTGAAATCTAGGTAAAAATTTAAATTTGGATGATGTCAGCATGACATCACCATTCCAACAAGTCAGCTACGTAGCAGGTGGCAAAAGATTTAAGTGGGATTTGAACCACAACTACCCTTTTACAAGCAACCACTAATCTCCACTACACCAGACATTAGTTTTAAAATCATAATGTGCAACGCTTTATTTAAGCTTTATCTGCCATAGCCATTTTAGAAATAGTGGCCACCAACGGGGTTGGTACCACTAACCGGTGGCAGTTTAAAATGCTTAATTTCTGCCATGCCACTTTTGTGGCTTAAAAAATGTTTAACTTTTTAAAAACCTTCCAACTTTATGTTAAATAAGGTTTATGGTTAGATTTTGACCCCAAAATTGACATGAAGTCAATTCTTCAAAAATTGCTAAAGGTTAATTCGAAGGGGGGAATTAATTGAAGGTTCTAATATTAGATTTTTTTTATAGCCTTATTTTGGCTAATTTTTTTGTATAAAAGGGGGTTAGGAGACTCTTAGAGGGCATTCAAAAAATGAAGAGAACATCCAAGTGTTGAGAGCGAGTGAGACTTGTGAAATGATCAGTCCCATACTTTGGAATAGCGTGATGCTATTGTACTTGAAAGGAGTGATTTTGTAAAGATTTCTAACTAATTTTTGGAGATAATTCGATCAGTTCCCCCATATTGGAGCAAGATCCAGAGATGTAGTCCATACGGACGAACTCCAAGATCAAATTGTTTGCATCTTCTCTCTCTCAATTTCTCTTTTATCAGCTTAATTGTGTCATTCCTTTATTTCAATTATGTTAATTTAATTTGATTAAATTAACTTTATGCAATTAGTTAACATTCCTCTATAATAGTCCTAGATCCTAATTAGATCAAATTTGGTATTAGAGCCTTTGTTGGACTAGTATTGTAGATTTGAATGTTAACAAGATCAAGGTTGAATCAAGGTAAAGGTGATCTTGAAGAATATAATCCTGAGGTCAGAAAAAAAAGAGCTAATCCAACATTCTAGATGGAAGATAACGGTGGTGGACAAGGGTCAAAAGACCAAAATATCCAAAAGACTCTTCAAAAATTGTAGACAATGGTAGAAGTCTGGTTAAGGGAAAGAGAAAAGAAGATGCAAAGGCATGCAACTTGCAATGGAAAAGGGAAAAAGAAAAGCACTAATTGTGATCCTAATCATGAGCCTCCATCTCCTCCCTCTTCTCCCTCTTCTCCATCTTCTCCCTCTTCTCCCTCTTCTACACATTCTGAGTCTTCTAATATTTTTAAGGGTGGACATAAGCCTCAATTTAAGTTGGATGTAAAGTTTGACTTGCCAAAATATTGTGGGGAGTTAAATGCCGAGAAATTAGATGACTGGATTTAGCAATTAGAAGTCTACTGTAGAGTTCAAAACCTTATAGATGATGTTGATAGAATTTAGTTAGCCACTCTTTGGTTAGGCAGTGTAGCTCTAACTTGGTGGGAGAGTAGGACTCAGCATGAAACTTCACAAAATGGTAAGTTCAATCTATCTTGGTCAGAATTCGTTAGTGCTTTAAAGAAGCAATTCTACCCCCTAGGCCATATACAGAAGTTAATGATGAGCTAACAACATTTTAGGCAAGGGAAAGGTCAAACTATCTAGGAGTACACCCATGAGTTCTGTAAAAGGGCTATTTCATTAAATGTCTCATTATATACCTAGGAAACTTTACTCAAGTATATAGGTGGTCTTCATTCTTACCTAAGGCATTCTATTCTCATCCTGAATCCTTGTAATTTGGATGAAGTATGTGTACAAGCAATACATTTAGAGTCAAGAGGTAAGGGTAATTTCATTGATAAGACTAATAAAAAGCCATCTAAGTCTGAGGAAAAGTCCAAAGGCAAAGGGAAGGGTAAAAAGATAGCTACAATAAAGAAAGAGGATGAGAAATCCACATGCTCACATTGCAAGAAAGAAGGGCATGATGATTCTAAGTGCTGGAAGCTACATCCTCAAAAGAGGCTGAAGTAATTTGGTGGAAATAAAGGCAAAAAAAAAACTACTACTGTAGTACAATAGGATCTTGGATCTGATTCTAGAGATGAAACATAGATTGTTGCCACCAGGATCCAAGGTAAAGGAAAAGGTATTTCTCTTTCATCAGTTACCAGTTCTTCTAGCATAAGTGCAATTATGAGTAAAGATTCTTCTCCTAAGAATGATAAGAAAAGGAATGAATAATTTCACATTCAAGTTGTCATCAAGAAAAATAAGATTGATACATTATTTGATATGAGTTCTCAAGTTAATTTGATATCTGAGGAAGTTTTTAAGAAGCTTAATCTAACTACAACACCTCATCCAAAGCCATATCCTCTTGGATGGGTTTGCAATGATGCACAATTATAGGTAACCAAGTAATGTAAGTTAAGATTTTCTATCACTACAAACTTTGTAGATGAGGTAGAAGCTAATGTAGTCCCTCTAGATATTTGTGGTCTTGTACTCAAGAGTCCCTATTTATATGATCAATAGGCTATCTTCTATAGGGGGGAAAAATAAGTATCATCTATTTAAAGATAAAATTGAATACATTGTACAGGCTGTAATGTCCCCATTTTAGCAATTGACCAAGTGTGTGCGCGTTAGCCTTGTTCTACATGGTCCCGAGGGCTAACGAAGGGTTTAATGGGATCTTGGAGTGTTTTGGCCTAGTCATTTCCAGTTTGGGCCAAAACGAAGTTGATTTACTCAGTTTCAGGCATACTTACTATTTTTAGTAAGTCGGCAGGACACAGTGCAGGTCAATTTTGGTGATTGGATTCGATACTCCTCGATGAGAGCTTTTTGATGAGCTATCACTCGCATTATTCGGAGTCTGATTGCTAATACATTTTAATGCCTGAAGTTTTATTAAAGTAACGTCTAATTTAATTGTAAAATATTAAAGTGTTACTTTAATATTTATTTTATGGTGATGTGTACCCAAGGGAGACATAAGGGGTATTTTAATATATGTTTTATATTACACATCTTTTATCCCACATTGCCCATATGAGTTGAGGGGACCCGTGGGAATAGAATAAAAGGAAGCATTTGTGGCTTCATTAGACAGGTTGAATATGAGAAGAAATTGGTGTGTGAGTTGCAGCTTTGTTTTTGGCATTTGAGGACGTCTATCCTCTCTTGTAACATTCTAGACGTCATTCCCTTGGGGTTTGGCCTTTGGAATTCTTTCTTATTGGCTTCATTATCAGGCAGTTTAGTTGCATTTCCGGCTACAGGCAGATTTGATATTTTGCTCATATCTTCTTCACTACTTGTCCGACACTTATGCCGCTTGGAGGGAATGGTATTATGAAGGTAGTGGACTGATTGGAGGACAAAGTATTGTAGCAGCAAGTTCGTAAGCATGGGCTGGAGTATTATGACAATATTGCTGAAGTAATTAGTGAGTTGATAAATCTGCTATGTATTTGATTTTATGAATTCTGAAAATAACATTTTATTAGCAGCAGTTCATTTCCACTTTGCATATCATTGTAGTTGCTTTCTTGTTTATGTTGTATGATACCAATTCCATGCACGAAACACAACAAACAATAAATGTTTGATTTTCGGAATTATAAGGGGTTTAAAACATTAAACGGAGAAATAAGAAGTTGAATGCAAACTGTTTGACATAATTCCTTTCAGCAATTTGGTTTAGTTTTTTGAGACATCCAGGGGTGCCCATTACAGTGGTATTAGAGCTATAAGTCCTGCCATCCTGTGGAGGTCTTATAGGGAATTTGGAACAGCCGGATAGAGGGAAAAAGTAAGTAAAAAAAAACACAGGCTAAGCATTTATGTTTGAGCATGCGACAGGGGTCTTATAATTTCCGCGATACCAGAGCAAGACAAAATAGGATTTCAGACTTGCAAAGAAAACAGTCTAGTACATCCGTGCAGGGGGACATTGAATTCAACCATACAGACACAGAGGAGATATTCTGTGATCAGGACAATAATATGGGTGATCGAGATGACAGGAATACAGGATTAGGCGGAGGCAGAAATGCTGGTCCAGATCAAGGGGAGGTACTATTCCGACAGTTATCGGATACATTAGAGCAGGGGCAGCGTATGTAGCAGGAGCAGAATAGGTGAATGGACATGATGTTGCAGCTCATGGCTAGACAGATGGGTGTCAATATTAATCCAGGTGATGCTAACAACAGAAACAATAACAACGAGGGAAACAATAACAACGGGGGAAACAATAACCATGAAGGCCAAGGCAACAACAATGGTCCTGAGAATAACATTAATGGTAATAATGGACACGGAAACAATGGGAATGAGGCTGATAACTTTAGACACGTTGCACGCGCAGCACAGACTGTGAGCTCGAGACCTCTTCTACCCACTTTTCCACCCAGAGATCTGGTTCATCCAGTAAACGAACCGCAGATTACCGAGTTATAGGATCAGTTCAGGAGGGACTGGGAGGCTAGTGGACCAGAGTTTCAGGCGGATATTTCTCTTAGAGATTATATGGACTTGAGGATGAGACACATGCCTAAAGCAGGAGGGAGGAATCAAAACTTTGAGCTGAGGAAGAAAGTTGGAAAACTTTCTTTACCTTATTATGATGCTTCAGGGAAGATGACTGCACGAGCTTGGGTGCAGAAGGTAGATACATACTTGCAGCTTAATTCTATGCTTGAGGAGGAGGCTATCAAGTATGCGGCTATGCACTTGGATGGCGTTGCACATGAATGGTGGCATCATGGCATGGTGACTTTGGGGCATAATCAGATTACATCCTATGAGGAATTCACCGAAACATTGATTGGGAGATTTGACACTAAGGATCTCGAGTTACATTTCAAGGAGCTAGCACAGTTAAAACAGTCAGGTTCTGTGGATGCTTACATTGCCGAGTTTCAGCGCTTGTCTGTACTTGTTACTAATATCTCTCCTAGGAGATTGGTGGTGTTATTTTGTGATGGTCTTGCTGATCCATTACGAGGTTGGGTGAAGGGACATGATCCACTCATGTTAGCTGAAGCAACTAAAAAGGCACGAGATTTAGCCCCTTCGGTATACAAAGGAAAAAACCATTCAACAGATTCTTCCTACCGCAAGGACAAAGACAAAAAATCATTTCAGAAAGAGTATAGCAAACCCAAAGAAGGATCAAAAGGACTAGACAATGAAACCTTGAATGAACTTCGAAAGAAGAAGCTGTGCTTCCATTGTAGAGAGCCTTGGGACTTATCTCATAAATGTTCTCTCAAGGCTAAGGCAAATCAAATGGAGTATTTTTCAGCAGAAGAGTCAGAGTCAGAAGGGGAGGATCAGCACTCCGATTCAGATGAGGGTAACACTATAGAGGAGAGCAACATTCCTAAGGATGATAGATCGTTGGCACGCTTGACAGGGGCCCAAAAGGCAATCACATTTAAGGTCAGGGGTACTATCCAGGGGCAGAAAGTGATATCTTTTATTGACACTGGGGCTACACACAACTTCATAGATGCACAGTTGGTAGCCAGGAGAGGGTTACAGATAGAGGAGCATGATGGGTTTAGAGTCATGGTGGCTAACGGTGATAAGTTATTATGCACTCGGAAGATATCTAATCTTCGCATCAGGTTTGGAGATGGCTACGAGTTGGAAGATGAGTTCTATGTTGTGGACATGGGAGATTATGATGTCATCCTCGGCATGACATGGATGGCTTCACTAGTTGAGTTCACACTCAATCTAGCAAAATTGGAGATGAGATTCCAGCATGAGGGGAGAACTGTGGTACTTAGAGGGCTTTCAGATGGAGGTTGCAGAATAGTGTCCTTGAGGAGAATTCAGAGACTTTTTCGTCATGATGACATAGAGTGGGCGGCAGAGTGCCACATCATGCCAACTTCACCAGAGCCACAAGAAAAGAGTCATCCACTAGATGTCTAGAAGATATTTGATAGACACACTAAAGTATTTAGAGATATTCCTCATGGGGTTCCTCCTGACAGAGGGATGGAACATGTTATTGAGCTCGAGGAGGGAGCCAAACCAGTTATGATTACTCCCTATCGTCATCCTAAGAAACACAAGGATGAGATAGAGAAGGCGATTAAGGATTTGTTGGAGATGGGGCATATCAGGCCCAGTAAGAGACCTTTTGCTTCAGCAGTAGTATTGGTAAAGAAGAAGGATGGGACAATGCGCATGTGCATCGATTACAGGGCACTGAATAAGAAAACAATTAAAAACAGGTATCCCATTCCTAGGATTGATGAGCTGATTGATGAGTTGCATGGGGCATGCTTCTTCACCAAAATTGATTTGCGATCCAGATACCATCAGATTAGGATGAGAGCAAAGGACATTGAGAAAATAGCCTTTCGATGTCACTATGGCCACTTTGAGTTCATGGTTATGCCATTTGGTCTAACCAATGCACTTGCTACATTTCAAAGTTGTATGAACCAGGTATTCAAGAAGCAGCTGAGGAGATTTGTCTTGATCTTCTTTGATGACATCTTGGTCTTTAGTAAGACCTGGGAGGAGCACTTACATCATCTGGAGGAGGTGTTATCTATTCTGGAGAGAGAGTCATTGTATGCCAAGGAATCTAAATGTGAGTTTGGCATGACTGAGCTCCTTTACCTGGGGCATATCATTAGTGTAGATGGCATTCGGGTTGATCCTGAAAAGATTAGAGCTATTGTAGAGTGGCCTACTCCCACAAACCTTACACAGCTTAAGGGATTCTTTGGTTTATGTGGTTTTTATAGAAGGTTTGTTAAGGGATTCTCACAGATTGCTACACCCTTGACAGATCTTACTAGGAAAGGAGCCTTCGTGTGGACAGGGGCAGCACAGAGGTGTTTTGAGCATTTCAAGTAGGTAATGTCTTCATGTCCAGTTCTAGCTCTATCGGATTTCACAAAGCCTTTTGAGCTTCATTGTGATGCATCAGGTGATGGGATTGGAGCAGTATTGATGCAGGAGAAGCATCCCATTGCATTCGAGAGTAGGAAGCTCCGAGGAGTTGAGAAAAGTTATTCTGTCTATGACCGGGAGATGTTGGCCATAATGCATGCATTGGCCAAATTTCGATCATATTTGGTAGGTGGACGTTTTGTGATCAAGACTGATCACAACAGTATTAAATACTTCATGAGCCAGCGTGATCTTAATGACCGGCAATAAAAATGGGTGACTAAATTGCAGGCTTATGACTTTGACATAGAGTTTGTCAAAGGTAAGAAAAATGTGGTGGCTGATGCCTTATCTCGGAGACCTCACTTATGTGCTCTGGCAGAGATTTTAGGAGATTGGAGAGATCAGATTATAGCAGAGTATGTCAGAGATGCTTGGGCTTCTGGATTGATTTCAGGTACCATACAGGATGATCGCTATGAGGTGATAGATGGATTGATCAGAGTTCAGGACAGGGTTTATTTGATTCCGTCATCACATTTGAGAGAGGCGATATTGAAGGCATTTCATGATGCACCCACAGCAGGACATCCGGGGGTCTTCAAGACCTACAGGCAGATCCGAGAGCGGTTTTCATGGAAAGGGCTCAAGGATGATGTTCAGAGGTATGTCAGGGAGTGTATGGTTTGTCAACAGAATAAGGGAGAACACACATTTCCTGCAGGTTTATTACAGCCCTTGCCCATTCCTGATAGGAAATGGGAAAGTATTTCGATGGACTTCATCACTGGTTTACCACGTGTGCAGGGAAGGGATTGCATCTATGTGGTGGTGGACCGCTTGATGAAGTTTTCTCACTTCTTTGCTATTCCATCCACTTACACAGCAGCACAGGTGGCAGATCTTTTCTTTAAAGAGATATTCAGGTTACATGGGCTGCCCAGATTCATTGTCAACGATCGGGATAGTAAGTTTATGAGTGTTTTTTGGCAAGAGTTGTTTAGGTTGTGTGGTACAGATCTTACACCTAGCACTAGTTATCATCCACAAACAGATGGGCAAACAGAGATTGTGAATAAATGGGCGGAAGGATATTTGAGGAACTATGTAACTACACAACAAAAGGCTTGGATCAGATGGTTGCATATGGGAGAGTATTGTTATAACACCACTTATCATATGTCCATCAAGATGACTCCTTTCATGGCACTCTATGGTTATGAAGCACCTAGCTTCATGGATTTAGTTTTGGGGGACAGTAGAGTGCCCAAAGCCAAAAACTTATTGCAGGATAGTTAGGACATCCTGAAAGTGCTCAAAGAGAATATACAATAGGCCCAAAATCAACAGAAATTGTATGCTGATCAGCACCGAATAGAGCGTAGCTTCGAGGTAGGGGATATGGTTTACTTGAGGCTACAACCATATAGACAGTCATCGCTCAAGAAGAGCGGAGCTGAAAAGTTGAAACCTAGATTTTATGGTCCCTACAGGGTGATTCACAAAGTGGGCAAAGTCGCCTATGAGCTTGAGCTTCCACAGGGCAATCGAGTGCACAATGTGTTTCATGTGTCTAGGCTTAAGAAAGCCATTGGTTAGAGTGTAGTGCCTTTTGCAGATTTACCCCCTTTGGATGAGGAGGGGAAGCTTGTGTTAGTACCTAAGGCTATTGTGGATACCAGAGAGAGGAAGCTTAGAAACAGGATAGTGAAGGAGTATTTGGTCAAATGGAAAGACCTGCCGGAGGAAGATTCTACATGGGAGAGTGAGCAGGTTATTCAGTAGGCTGGACTGAGATTGCTTGAGGACAAGCAATTTCAAGGGGGGCAGACTATAATGTCCCCATTTTAGCAATTGACCAAGTGTGTGCGCATTAGCCTTGTTCTACATGGTCCCGAGGGCTAACGAAGGGTTTAATGGGATCTTGGAGTGTTTTGGCCTAGTCATTTCCAGTTTGGGCCAAAAAAAAGTTGATTTACTCAGTTTCAGGCATACTTACTATTTTTAGTAAGTTGGCAGGACACAGTGCAGGTCAATTTTGGTGATTGGATTCGATACTCCTCGGTGAGAGCTTTCCGATGAGCTATCACTCGCATTATTCGGAGTCCGATTGCTAATACATTTTAATGCCTGAAGTTTTATTAAAGTAACGTCTAATTTAATTGTAAAATATTAAAGTGTTACTTTAATATTTATTTTATGGTGATGTGTACCCAAGGGAGACATAAGGGGTATTTTAATATATGTTTTATATTACACATCTTTTATCCCACATTGCCCATATGAGTTGAGGGGACCCGTGGGAATAGAATAAAAGGAAGCATTTGTGGCTTCATTAGACAGGTTGAATATGAGAAGAAATTGGTGTGTGAGTTGCAGCTTTGTTTTTGGCATTTGAGGACGTCTATCCTCTCTTGTAACATTCTAGACGTCATTCCCTTGGGGTTTGGCCTTTGGAATTCTTTCTTATTGGCTTCATTATCAGGCAGTTTAGTTGCATTTCCGGCTACAGGCAGATTTGATATTTTGCTCATATCTTCTTCACTACTTGTCCGACGCTTATGCCGCTTGGAGGGAATGGTATTATGAAGGTAGTGGACTGATTGGAGGACAAATTATTGTAGCAGCAAGTTCGTAAGCATGGGCTGGAGTATTATGACAATATTGCTAAAGTAATTAGTGAGTTGATAAATCTGCTATGTATTTGATTTTATGAATTCTGAAAATAACATTTTATTAGCAGCAGTTCATTTCCACTTTGCATATCATTGTAGTTGCTTTCTTGTTTATGTTGTATGATACCAATTCCATGCACGAAACACAACAAACAATAAATGTTTGATTTTCGGAATTATAAGAGGTTTAAAACATTAAACGGAGAAATAAGAAGTTGAATGCAAACTGTTTGACATAATTCCTTTCAGCAATTTGGTTTAGTTTTTTGGGACATCCAGGGGTGCCCATTACATAGGCACATAAGGTTAAGACTAATCTGGCACTAGTTAATGCTAGTCAGATGAAAAGGTTAGTCAACTCTAGTAAGAATTTTGTGCTGATGATTGTAAAAGCCAAAGAAGATGAAACATCTGAGGTATTTAAGGGATGTGATCCAAAAAATAAAGCTGAAATGGTCAAAGTTGTTTCCACCTATGATGACTTGTTTTATGAACCGAAGGGATTGTCTCCTAAAAGAGAGATACAACATGAAATTCAGTTGCAGCTAGAAGCATCACTTCCTAATATTGGCATGTACCATTTATCAGTCTTGTAGAATGAAGAAATCAAGAAGCAAGTTCAAGAGCTTTTTGAGAAAGGAGTTATCCATCCTAGAAATTCTCCTTGTGGTTCTCCTATTTGTTGGTTCCAAAGAAAGATGGGACTTAGAGAATGTGCATTGACTATAGGGCTTTGAACAAGATAACAGTAAAGAATAGGTACCCTCTTCCTAGAATTGATGATTTACTTGATCAGTTGAAACATGAAATTTCTTTCACTAAGCTAGACTTATGTAGCAGATATCATCAAATATCAATTGCAAAAAGTGATATTTGGAAAACTACTTTTAAGACAAAATAGGGACTTTATGAGTGGTTGGTTATACCATTTGGACTTTGTAATGCACCAGCTACATTCATGAGAGTCATGAATGATGTCTTTTATCCTTTTATTGATGATTTTGCCATTGTCTATTTAGATGATACTCTTGTATTTACTAAGACTTGGGATGATCATGTAATTCATGTAAATAAAGTACTTGATGTATTGAGAAAAGAAAAAATCTATGTAAAGATGTCAAAATGCAAATTTGCAAAGACATCCTTAGTGTACGTAGACTATGTTGTAGGAAATGGTCAATTGAAAGTAGACCCTACGAAGGTTGAATGTATTGTAAAATGGCCTAAGCCAAGTATAGTTACAGAAGTTAGGAGCTTTCTAGGTGCAGTTCAATATTGGAGGAAGTTCATTGCAAACTTTTCTTACATTGCATCACCATTGCATGCTTTAACTAGTATGAAGGCAACCTTTTAGTGGGGAGGTCCACAAAAGAAGGCTTTCAATACTTTGAAGGAAAAGTTGAGCACTGCTCCAGTTCTAGCTCTACCTGATTTACATCAACCATTTGAGATTGAGACATATGCGAGCGGGTTTTCCATGGGAGTTTTACTCATGCAAGGAGGTAAACCAATCTACTACCACTCTAAAACTTTTTTAGGAGTAGTATGTAACTATCCGACTTATGATAAGAAACTTTATGCTTTAGTTCAGAGTGTTAAAAAATGGAAGCACTACTTAATGGGAAAGGAAACTGTAATCCACACTGATCACTAGTTACTACAATATTTGCACTCAAAATTTAATTTGCAACAAAGTAGGCACTTTAGGTGGACGATTTTTCTACAATAGTGTCATTTGGTAATTAAGTATAAGAAGGGTTCCCATAACAAAGTAGCAAATATGCTCTTTAGGCCTTCTATTAAGAATTATTTGATAATCATTCAGAATAGTTCTATAGTTCATGAAATTTTTTAGGAACAATATGCTAATGATGAGAACTTTAAGGATATCTATGCCACTTTAATCCAAGGTAAACATGTTGAAGAGAAAGATTGCTATGTGCAAGATAATTTATTATATCACTTAGGGAAATTATGCATTACTAAAGATGAACAGGCACATGTAATCCATGAAGCACACACCTCTTTGATTGTAGGACATTTCGGGGTAAGTAACACACTATCTCAATTATAGAAGTATTTTTATTGGACTCATATGTAGGAAACTATCACTAAGTATATAAAAGGATGCGTAATGTGTGCAACCAGCAAACCAAGTAGTAGGAAATTGGGTTTGTACACACCATTACCTATACCATCCCATCCATGGGAAAGTGTGTCTATGGAATTTGCGAGGGGTTTACCTATGTCTAGGAAAGGTCATGATTATTTGTATGTAGTAGTTGATCGGTTCAGCAAAATGTGTATTTTAATGCCTTGTAAAAAGAAAATCACTATTGAACTGGTAGCTCATTTGTACTTTCATTTTGTATGGGTTCATTTTGGGTTACCTACTTCTATTGTATCAGATCAAGATTCTTGATTCTTAGGGGAATTTTGGTCATCTTTGTGGGGACTCATGGATACCAAGCTAAAGAAGAGTACAACCTTCCATCCGCAGACTAACAGATAGACAGAGGTACTCAACAAGATAGTGGTTCATCTACTTAGAGGTTACTATAGTAAGCATCCTAAGTTGTGGGATGAAAGTTTTCACTATGTGTAATGCGCTTACAACCATGCAACACACTCTTCTACAAAGAGGCCTCCTTTTGAGACTTGCTTTAGTTACTTGCCAAAAACACCAATGGATTTTTCTTTTGGAAAGGATGACATTATCGATGGACGCCATGATGCAAAAAGGGCTTTGAAGTTCATCCAGAAGGTCCAAGCAATCCATCAGGTAGTAGAAGCAAATTTGGAGCAAAGCAAAGCCAAATACAAGGCTCGCCATGATGAGCATCACATTGATCATTAGTTCCAAGTTGGTGATAGATTTTGGGTACATATCAATAAGGAAAGAATGCAATGTGAAGGAAGGAAGCTCAAGCCTATCAGAGTACATGCCAGAATTGCTAGAAGATGTTATCCTAGACAGGAATGTTAGAACTTCATAAAGAGGACTAGTTGAATACCTTCGAGTGAGATTGAAGGGGATACATCCAAGCAAGGAAAAATGGATGGAGATTGGTAAAGTGAGGGAAAGATACCCTCACTTTCTTTTCAAGTAATCCAAACTTCTGGTGGTCCGAAAGCTTCTCAATGGGGAGGCTTGATCTGGGAGATATTTTTCTCAAAATTGAAGTATCTCCAAAACTCCAATAATCAGCATCTAGTTAAATTTCTCAAAATTTTTGACCCAACACAATTCAAATGGGCAAAAATGGAGTTCATATGCAAAAGTTATGGCCAATCAAAGTTTGGTCAAACCAAGTACAAATGTGACCAAAAGGTGAAAAAATAATCATCTCAAAAGTGGTCAACAATGGATTTAAAATTTAAGGTCTCGTCAAGAGCTTTCCAAAGGTGTTCGTTTCGTTAAAATTGGAATCGGTATGTAAAAGATAAAAGAGTTTGAAATCCAGGTAAAATTTTTAATTTGGATGATGTCAACATAACATCACCATTCTGACAAGATAGCTGGGCAGTAGGTGCAAAGGATTTTAGTGGGATTTGAACCCACAACTACCCTTTTACAAGAAACCACTAATTGCCACTACAACACACATAAGTTTTGAAATTATAATATGCAACATTTAATTTAAGCTTTATCCATTGCAGCCATTTTAGAAATGGTGGCTGTCAGCGGGGTTGGAACCCCTGACCAGTGGTAGTTTAAAATGCTTAATTGTTGCCATGCCACTTGAGTGGCTAAGAAAATATTTAGGAGATTGGTTATTTAACTTTTTAATAGCCCGCGAGCCTTATGTTAAATAAGGTTTATGGTTAGATTTTGACCCCAAAATTGACATGAAGCCAATTCTTCAAAAATGGATAAAGGTTAATTCGAAGTGGGGAATTAATTTAAGGGTCTAATATTATATTAGTTTATTATTACCTTATTTTGGTATATTTATTGTATAAAAAGGGGTTAGGAGACTCTTAGAGGGCATTCAGAAAATGAAGAGAACATCCAAGTGCTAAGAGCAAGGGAGACTTGTGAAATGATCAGTCTTGTACTTTGGAATAGTGTGATGCTGTTGTACTTGAAAGGAGTGATTTTGTAAACATTTGTACCTAATTTTTGGAGATAATCGGATCAGTCCCCCTATTGGAGTAGGACCTGGAGATGTAGTCCATATGGACGAACCCCAAGATCAAATTGTTTGCATCTTCTCTCTCTCAATCTCTCTTTTATCATCTTAATTGTGTCATTCCTTTATTTCAATTATGTTAATTTAATTCAATTAAATTAACTTTATGTAATTAGTTAACATTCCTCTGTAAAAGTCCTAGATCCTATTTAGATCAATTCAAAATGCCTTGCATAGTTTCAATAATAATTTTTGAATCACTTATATCTCCACATTCTCCCAACCCACACTAATAACCAATTTGAATCCCCAAAGGGGCAGTATGGCTTCTGCTACATTATTTGAGACTTTACCTAGATTACTAGCATAGGCTAGAAGCATTTTTCCCTCACTCTTTCTAACCATACCCCCTTTTGTCAAATCCTCCTTTCTTCCAACACCATCAAAGTTTAGTTTAACCTACTTCTCCTTAGGGGGTCTCCATCTCATTCTTTTTCTATCAAGCTTCTTGGAATTGTCAATCTCCATGAATCATTCTTCTAGGTTCTAGTTCTTGGAAATCCTTTGTTCAGTCATATTGGGGGAAATAGTCATTTTCTTCCACTTGAAATTCTTCATATTCTCCACAATTAGTTTGAATATAATATCTATAACAATCTCCTCACTCCTCTTTTCATTTCTAAAAGCTTTGTTGTTTCTCTCCTTCCAAATGCCCCAGAAGATAGGGGGGATCACTTTCTACATTTGGATAAGGATCAGGTGGAAGAACAAGCATTTCAAATTTTAAATAAATTGGTCAATCCCCTTATTTAACACCCAAAGCTTTCCAATTTCTATAACAACCTACCCCATATATTAATAGCATAGTTACAATCTAGTAATAGGTGGGAGATTTTTTCTTCCTCACTTTTATGAAGATAACATCTATTAGTCAATTGGAATCCCCTTCTCTGTAAGTTATCTATGGTAAGGATTTTCTCATGCATGCATACCCACCAAAAAAAATTTACCTTCTAGATCAGATGGTTAAACCAGATTTTTCTCTAGCATTTAGGCTCTATTTCTTTCTCAAAAATCATCCTATAAGAAGAAAAAAAAAAAAACTCCCTAGACATGGTATCCTTCCAAATAAAGGTATCATTCTAAGTCACCCTCAAGATTCTATAACCTTTGAGTAGCTCAAATAGTTCCTCCACTAGAGTACCACCATCCAAATGACCCTATTGCAATTGTATTTTTTCCACCTCCTTTTTGGTTCAAGAAAATTTCTTACTATACTTCGTGCCTACAACTAGAGGGAGTCCATGACCCTATCATACTTTGTTTGAACTAGGGGTTTCCCAAAAAGCCAAGTATCCTCCCAAAAATTAATATGATCTCCATCTCCTACTAGCCAACTGACTCCTTCCCTAAATAAACTTCTATTTTTTAATATTTTACCCAAAATTTTGGATCCAGTAGGAAGTTCATTTCTCCAAATGTAGTGAATAAAATTCAAATTTCCTAGATACTTAGCTCTTAATATCCTACACTATTTAGCCTCCTCCTTCAACAATTTCCAACCAACTTTAGTAAGAAGAGAAATATTTAGGTCTAAAATCTTTCTAATACCTATACCTCCTCTATATTTTGGTCTACAAATAGTATCCCAACTCACCAGACTTAATCTATTCTTCTCTTCCCTCCAGACCAAAGGAAGTTTCTTTGAATTTTATCCAACTTTTCTACCATAACTTGAGTGATTTTGAACATGGAGAGGAAGTAAATTGGGATCCCTTGAAGGGATGAGGTCAAAAGTTTAAGCTTACCTACACTACTCAATGTTTTACCTTTCCACCCAATCAACTTATTTTGCATCTTTTCTAGGATGCTATTCCAAAATTGATTGTTAACTTCTTTAGTAGTCAAAGGAAGCCCCAAATAAGTATCAAGGAGGGAGGCAGTGTTGCAACCTAGGATATTTATCACCCTCCTCTAGATGTCCAACTCAATGTTGAAGAAGAAAACCTTACTTTTATCCAAATTAATTTTTGATGCTACATTCACTGCATATATCTCCAAGATGTGTTTCCAGGCTTTTTCTTATGCTAGTGAAGAGTCTCCATTTAGGAAAGTATCATCCGCAAACTATTGTATTACCTCTGCTAGAAGTGAGATAGTAGGTTTGATGCCTTTGATCTCCCCTCCTTCCACCTTTCTCAAGAATGATCATCCTACCACTTCTACATTTGTGATGAACAAATAGGGGGAAATAGGTTCCCCTTGGCTAAGACCTCTTTTCCCAGTGAAGTTTCCCTAGGGAAAATCATTCACTAGCTTTCAGTAATTTATAGTCTCAATCATTGATTTAATTAATTTAATAAATCCTTGACTAAACACAATTTCCTCCATGACTTCATATAGGAAAGTCCAAATAATCCTATCATAAGCTTGAAAATATCTAACTTTTAGGCCATACCTAGACTACTACTCTTTTCCATCAATTGTAGCATCTCATGAGTAGTTATAATAGCATCAAGTATCTTTCATCCCATTACAAACCTACTCTAAGTTTTCCCAATAAATTTATGTAGGAGGGGCTTTAGATAATTCACCATAATCTTAGAGAAGATCTTATAAGTGGTGTTACATATGCTAATAGGAAGGTCCTTTATTTTTGGGACTAAAACTATGAACATTTTATTAAGACACATGAGTAACTTCCAAGTCCTGAAGAAATCACACGCAATTCTAATCAGATCTACTTTTATAATCTCCTAGAAGTGGTGAAAGAAGACTGGGGGGAAAACCATCAAGACCTAGGGACTTGTGAGTTTTCATAGAGAAAAAAACTTTGTGAACTTCCTCCTCAATGACCAATTATGAAAGCACCTCATTCTCTTATGTTGAGATCACATTGGGCATAGAATTGATCAACCATTGTCTATCCTCCCTATTAAAGGCCCTATGCTCCTCCCTACAAATATTCTTATAGTAGCTGCTAGCCTAATTTTCTATCTCTTTCATTTTTGTTAGCTTTATATTATTATCATCCATCACAACATCAATAGTGTTTCTCCATTTATGGATAGAGGAAAATCTATGGAAAAATGTTGTATTTCTATCTCCCAAATTTAGCCATAGCTCTCTTGATCTTTGCTTCCAGTAAGTTTCCTCTCTATTTATTGTCTCCTTCCACACCCTCTTACAACTTTCCTCTTCTAGAATCATGTTCTCTAAGGCCAAGCCCTCCCCCATCACTTTTTGGAGCTCTTCCAACTTCCCTTCCACCTCCTTCTTAGTATTGAAGATATCTCCAAAGTAACTCTTTTTCCAAGGTCAAACATTCCTTCTCACATCTCCAAAGTTTGGCTAAGAGTCTAAACATTACAATTCCTTCCACTCTTATGCCTCACCACTCCTCTACTTAAGAGAAAAAGTTTGGGTGAGATTTCCACATTATTTGATATCTAAAAGGTCTTGGTCCCCCTTGCACCACCTCTTTCCAATTAAAAATGATAGGGATGTGATTTGAGACCATCCTGGGTAGTCCCATGAGAGTATAAGAGTTCAGTCCATCCCAACCAACTGGGACCAAAAGTCTATCTAGTTTGACTTGAATAAGGTTAACCCCTTTCTATTATTCAACCAAGTAAACTTGAAGCCATGCATCTCCATATCCATCAAGTAATTATTTCTTATAAACTCAACCAAATCCTTCATATTATTAGAAAAATCCATTGTTCCTTCAACCTTCTTAGAGGGATATAGTGGGGAATTAAAATCACCCATGTAGAAAGTATTCCTAGAATGGGACATGAAATTACACAATTCCTCCCAGAGCTGACTTCTTCCTTGCCTTGAGTTTGGGGCATAAACATTAATGAGATTCCAAATCTTGTCATTCTTCCTATGCTCTGTAATAAGGAAATCTTTAGAATAATGTATGAAATTCCCTTTATCAATACTAGGGTTCCAAAAGGTAGCCACACTAACTGACGCTCCCTCTACTTCATTATAGAAAAAATTGGCCCTTGGCCAAATATAACTCAAAATAATTTGAAGGTTAGCCATGTTCATTTTAACTTTCTAAATCAAAAGAATACTCATCCTTGTATTAGACAGTTATTATTTAAGTGTAAACTACTTTTGAGGGCTATTCAACCCCCTTATATTACAAGATAGAATAATCATTTTCTACCCTTAGTCATAGCCTCTAGGGTAGGTTTCCTATCGCTAGCCACCTCCCTTGCCATCTATTTTGTTCATCTATTCCATTTCCCTAATTTCCCCACATCTAACTTCAAATCCTTTTTCCCTTCAGGTTTCTTTGAAACTATGGTCTACCTTCTCTAAGCTTTCCATTTACCCTACTCTTCCCCAATAAGGGAAGACAAGGTAGTCAGTTTTTCTACCAGTTTAGTTGCTAGGGGGACATCATCACTCCAACTAAGCACTCAAGTCACCTCTTTTACCTCCAAGTCCTTCCCCTTATCCTTTATAATCTATTTACATTTATCCTCCAATACCCCACACACCTCCTCAATCACCATGTTTCTTATGGGGGTCCTTGGAAGATCCTCAAAACTTTTCAAAGAGGGGAAAGTCTCTCCCCCATCAATATCTACAATCTCACCTTCCTCCATCATTGTTGAAGACCCACCTAGCTCTAGAATCTTCTCAGGGACCTCAACAAGTTCTATCGCTCTGATATCTTCCTTGTCAAAGGGAAGTACAACCACCTCCTTAAGCCTCTCCTGAGTTGTTTCTACCTTCATCACCTTTCCTCCCATCTCTACCTCCTCCTTATCCTTTGGTACCTCCTCTATTTCCTTATCCCTCACTTTCTCATGTTCCTTCGTAGAAGGCATATTATTATTTTTATAGTCAACAAACAAGTGTACAAACATTGAATAGCTCTAGCAAAAAATCCCTGCATTCTCATAGATAATGGGTTGCACATTGTTCCCCCATTTAGAGCTCAATCCAATGGACTCAGGTAGTGCAACACTAATCACTACATTCACACTAAACCTTGCAAAAACCAGTCTAGACTTCTGATTAGTAATCATGTCCACTACCATAAAGTATCCAAAGGAGTTCCCAATCAATGTAAGGAACCTTTCATCCCAAAAATCTAGAGGGAGACATGAGAGTCTAACCCAAAAAGGATCCAACCTATTCAATTCCTTTGTCAAGTCCAGAGTAGGGTACCATTAGCCACCATCAAATTATGCTTACCATTTTACAAGACCTAGTAAGAACCATAGCCATATCTTTTTCCACTGTAAATTTGAAGCAGAAGAGCCCCCCAAACATCGCTAAAATAGCCACAATCCATTTCACCTTCCACTACTAACTTACACACTACCTCACCATCTCAATCGATGGGCAGAAGGCCACAAATCTGCCAACTAGGCACAATTTAAAGTTAATAGACACACTATCAACCAAGTTCTCCAGAATAATAATTTCTAAACCCTCATCTCCACTAATCAACTTGGGGGCTTTTAGGGGGAAATGATTTGTCTTCTATTCTTGGACTACATCCTTCCAACCTTGAGACAGACTAGGGCTTATAGCTTTCTCTTGGCCTTCCACCAGAAGCACAACAGACTCCACAGGGTCCCCACCAAAAGGATACTCGAGATCCAATCCACCCTAGAAACACCTAGATGAGATTAGAACAAGTTGTAGATCTAAGAAAATCCCTAGGATCTAGCTTGTCTCTAGGGGCAAAACCCCACCCATCAAAATTCAAATAGTATGAGAGTGGGAAAATGCGAAAAAGTTGCAGAGCAAATATGTTATTTTGTGCACAAATATTTGGGTATAACTTGTTGATCTTAGGAGTATTGAGGATTTTTCTTGGCACTCTTAACACTTAGGATCCACAACATATCATTCTTGTCTATTTTTTCAAGTGTATGCTTATGGACATTTTGACATTTTGTGTATTGATGCAATCATAATCTTGTTACACTAAACCTAGGGAATATAACTGCATTGTCATCTTAAGCTATATGTCTTTGATGGATAGGTTGGGCTCCCACATACGTATCCTATATATATCATCATTCACATACTCATAGTTATACTAGTGATGATTGCATGATCTTTTGATGTCCCTAATAAGGGTCAATGATAAAAACTAGGACCTATCTATATAACCCTTGCAATTGCACCTTTTGCATAGTAGCTTACATTTTAGGGTTCATTTTAGTATATATTTTCATTTTTTAGTGTTGAGAGAGTCATCTTTATCATTCATGGACATGTTAGCTAACTATATTCATCTTCTCTTTCTTCTTCTTGATCATATCTTGTCATATTCCCTTGGCTTTAACTTGCCTCTTTGCTATCCTATCATCACATCTATCTACCCTTTTGGATCATTTATATAGTATTTTGACCTAAGTTTGAAATTTCTTGTATTTCTATTCCAAAACTTCCACCCCTACCTAATTTCAAAATACTAGATCCATTTTTGGGATCAAAATCAAAATTTAGGTTTATCTTAATGGTCAAAATTGCATTTTAATTTTTTTACTTCTTCTATGCAGTTGCCCTACTTTATGAGGAATTGTTTAGGCAATGATCATTTCTTCATTTCTTCATCATTTCTATTCTCTTCCACCCTTTTTATTCATTCAATTTTATTTCATTTAATACTTCTTCATGCTTTGACCCAATTCTCATGCATTACCTTTCTTGGTCAAACTCAGTCAAATTGGGGCATAATATCACTAGTTGGTGGTCTCTCTCTTTGGTTTTATTCACTTATTTATCATCACGGACTATGATTTATCTCAATTTTATTGCATCTATCTCATTTTTGCATCTCCTTTATCTCTTTTTTATTTCAATCCCAAGGGGACATGAATATTCTATCATTGCTACAAATTGCTTCTTTTGTTTGACCTTTCCATTTTCTATTAATTCATCTACTTTCTTTGGCTACTTGGCTTGACATATTAATTCTTTTCTTAGGTATTGGCATTGTTTATTTCTCTTTCCTAATGCTTAGTACTATTACTAACAAGCTAAGCCTTTAGGATCTTCTATCTCTCTATGCTTCTCTCTTTGGAGTCAAATCTATCTATCTACTACTTTCTTGGCTTCTTCATACTTGATGTAATGTATTCCCAAATCAATCACACATTAGTCAAAGAGGGGAAAACATAATCACCTAAAAATAGTCGTCTAGACTATGAGGTCCCTTCTATAATTTTTGCATAATTTATAAAATCCAGTGCTTATTCTTGTTCAAATCCTCAAAAATATATTTATTCGATTATAACCTATGGTTTGACCACTTTATTCTCAGCCTTTTATTTAATTGAAAGAACATGCTCCCTTTGAATTAAATAAAAATCCCCACTTCCCACTTATCCTAAATGTTCACACATTAAACATTATTCCTATTTTAGAAAGAAAAGAAAAGACATTTTTGTGTACACATGAATGCACAATTTTCTATGTGAGAGGAATCTTCTATTTTAAAAATAACTTTAATTCTCCTCCACACATTTCTTTCCCTCTCAAAATTCAGCCATTGACTGTGATTTGTGGAGATGCTTGTGCACATGGATCACTCAAGATTAATTCTCCTCCCTGGAGTATGCCTCTTTTTCCTCTTAACCCCCTATTGTCTATTTATCTTTAAAAGGAGGGCTCTCTCCTCATTCTATCATCTTATACTCTTATGCTAACATTATTTTTCAGTTTTTATTGGTGACTTTGCATCTTTGAAATACTTTGAGAAATCTTGCATTTGTATTTCATATTTACTTTCTCATTCTACATTATGGCATTTTAGTTTAGATTTCCTTTTGTTCTCTAGAATAGCTCACCTAGTCTAAATAGGGGTTTTTAAATCTTTCATACTTGTTAGCTTGTATCTTTCATCTCATTTAGTTTAGATTTCATCTTGCATTTCATACCCATTTGAGGATTCTTGGATATTGGCACTTGTTGCCTCTACTCTTTGAATCTCTTGTTCTATGGTGCACTCAACAAGGGTTGCATAGATTTGGTTCATTTAAGAGCCACCATTTCACTTCTTGTACCTTTACATATCATTGATAGAGAGCTATAATCCAGCTCTTGATATTCTCTCTTTCATGGGTATTCCCAAGTAAAAGGGTTTATGGAAGTGTAACACATTTTTAGCACACAATAATGAGCTTACACAAGAATCGGTTTTAATTTACACCTAGATCTCTTTACATAAGGCCCTTTAATCCAAAATCAAACAAATAGAGATGATTAGTCAGATTATGTGTTTGAGACATTTAATTTTCCTATTATGTATATTTTCATATGAGCTATATTGTCCTTTTATGCTAGTTGTAGGATAACTTGCAAGTGATTTTTATTTTTATTCTTTTACGAGCTCTTATAATTTTTTATGTAAGAAATATATTTTGTATTATTCATAATAGATATTTTTGTTTCTTCTTTAATTATGTGTATCTGTTTGTATCAATATTTTAGATCATATATTCTATAATTCCTTTTTTCTACACTCTTGTACTCCTCATTTGATGATTTTGTACTCCATATTGAGCTAATAGATCATACAAAATGATAAGAAAGAATGATAAAAAAATATAACGTTTATTCTAAAGTAAAAGCTAAAAAACTAAGTAGAAAACATTTTCATTCCCATCCTTTTAAGATTTAAAGAAATTCTTTGCATTGTGATCCTATATGAATATCAAATGTGATCATCTACAACTCTTTTATTTTAGATTCATAGAATGGGGTTTGTCACTCTATATCAATTTATGAAGGGTATTTACTTACTCATGTCATGCTAAGGTTGGAACTTGATAGGAAAGATTTACATATTGGTTGATGAAGCTCCCAATTGAGAGAGGGTTGTCATTCAATACAATTTCACTGAAAGAAGTTGTTTTACACTAGGTTTAGTAGTGAAGACAAAGGGGCTTTAGAAATGACAGTTGTATTGGTCTTGACAGTAGATGAGAGGAGCTTTGGAATTGTTGCTCAGCTTTTTGAAAAAAATGCAAGAGCTCAAAATATTTATTGATAAATGGAGATTGCATATTTATCCTAAGATTCATAAAAAATTGAAATTGTTTACACTTAAGACAAAGAAATTTTAGGCAAGAGTTTGCAACACAACAAGAAGATGCAAGCCTCTTATTTGGGAAGCCTTGGATTTGATTCTACTTGAACTTAAAAAATTATAATAATTCATCTCAAATTAAAAAGAGAAATTTCCACAATACTTTGATTTAAAATAATTATTTAAATTTAAATTTTGTAAAATAAATTTTTAATATTTATTTTATCTTTCAATTTTCACAAGCCAAAATAAGGGTCAAAAAATGATTTTAATTTTTTTTATGTTGCTTATAAATTTATAACTTAATACTTGCTTCCCAAATTTTATCTACATTCCTAGCTCAAATAATTGCCACTCTCATTTCTTAAATTCCTCAATTGTTCTAGAGGTTTTTCTTTTTCTTTTTATAGATATTTAGCTAATCCTTTCATTTTTCATGTTTCCGCTATTAAAGAAACTTGATAAGGATTTCACGGTAAATTTGATGTGCATAAAATATTTTTAATAATTACTATAAAGTTTTAAAATTAGTTTTTCTAGTTTTTACTTAAAATATATTTTACATAAAAACATTATTAATAAGAAATAAGAATAATAATTTAAAAATATACTTTTGAAATCTTTTGTATACAAATATTAATTTTCAAATTAGAAATAAATTAATAATGAATGATGTTAAATTAAACTTAGTGACATTGTAGTATAATTAAAAATAAGTAAATCCATATATATTAAATTTGCAATCATCAATAATTGTTTTATCTAAAGATAATATATTTTAAAATATTTATTCTTTTACAAAATCATATCTTTCAAGTTATTTTATTTATATTTTAGTCTTTATTCATAGACATATACTATAATCAAATTATATGAATAAAAGTTCTTAGCAAATTAATCAACCTTACTCATCCTAAAGTGAAGTCAATACTAGAGTCTCTAGTGGCATATGAAAGGTTTGGACCCTCAAAGAATGAATGAGGCCCTACCTTTCCAAGGACCCTGGGGAATAGGTACTCTATTGTTAAAGGCATTTCCCCAAGAATTGTTAGATGGGAGAACCATCTCTGAGAATTAGTGCCCTCCCAATGGCTATAATTTCTACAATTGACAAAACTTATTCACCAAATATTAACCTTAAAAATAAATTTGACTATTTTCTTAAATCTAACCTCATTCATAATATTAGTTCTCATTTCTAATAAACAACATAACCCTAATATTAACTATGACATAACCTATTAATATTACCATAGTCATAATTATAACCCTAAACCCTATTCACAATTGTTATTCTAACCTTTATCTCTAGTTGAAACATTAAACCCTAATCCTAAACAAGATCATAAATCAAATTGTAAACCCAATCCTAACCATAACCTTAAATATTCAACCTAGTCAAAATTGTACCCCTAACCATGATATAAATCTTAAACCTAAATAATACAAGATACACAATTACAATTTTTCTTCAAACTTGTATGTACATATATAATGTTTCAAAAGTTTTTGAACATAATGATTTTAAAATAATTTTATATGCATAAAATATTATTTAAATAACTACCTATCATTATTTTAATCTATTTTAAGTCTAAATAAAAATACATTTTGAAATAAATAATTTGATACTTTCTAATATTTTATACATATTTAATATTTATATTATAAAAATTATCTAACATAATATATATATATATATATATATATATATATATATATAATTCACCAAAAATATATATTTTAGCCAATAGGCTATATGTGGGAACTTTGTTCTCATAAAATAACTTTTTTGGTAGCCTTTGACTAGAAAACTGTCAGCCCTTGTTGTTAATTATTTTTGACTGGTTTTATCTTACTCTAACTTTTACTCTTGTTTTTTTTCCTATTCATTTGATTTAATTAGATATTATCTACACTGTTAACTCTTTTTTTTCTTATTTATCTATTTATCTCCATTTTTAACTCTTGTATTTAATTTATAAATTAATATATTTATACTTTGAACTCTTATTTTTTCTATTTATTTAGAAAATTAATTAGTTGTTAACTTATGTTTTTCTCTCTTTTTATTTAATTTTGATTTTTAAAATTGATTGAAGTTTTAGTTTTTAAATTATTTTAATTAGTTTAGTTTTTTTTACTTCAAATATTAATCTTTAGTTTAGTCAATAGGATATTTGTGGGAGGAGTTCATTTTTTTACTATTTTTTAATATTTGTCATATTAATTTTTAGAATTTTTTAAAATAATTATTTTATTCATATATTTAAGCTAGTAGACTTTAAATTGGTTTAGTTTTTAGTTTTTATATCTATTTTTAAAAACTTTTAGTTTTTTATTTGTTTTTAAATTAGTTCAGTTTTACTTTAAATATTGATTTTGAGTTTAACGAATAGGATATTTGTATGATTTAAGTTTTAGTTTTTAAATTGTTTAAATTTATTTTTTAAATTAATATAGTTTTTATTTAAATATTGATTTTTAGTTTAGCCAATATGATATGATATTTGCAAGAGTTGTTATTTTTAAATATATAATTTTTAATATTTCTCATATTAATTTTTTATTAAAACAAATTTACGAAGATTTTTTTTAAATGATTATTATTTTCATATAATTAAGTTGGTAGATTTTAAATTAGTTTATTATTATATTTCTTAAAATAATTTCATTCATATATTTAAGCTAATAGACTTTAAATTAATAAGTAGGAGATGTTTTTCCATGAGAAGTTAAATTTGATATTGTTGCTAGGGTTTAACTATGTAGTTTTTGAGTTAAACTCATTACTGAATCATGTTTAATGAGTAGTGATTTACAAGAACCTACCTCTCATGATAATAAATAGTACACTTAGCAGTCATTGGATCTAAGTGATTCTCATAGAGGTGAAGCATCGAGGCTTCCCTTAGTTTAGTTTTTAGTTTTTATAATTATTTTAGTTTATATATTTTGTTCCACTTTATATATATATATATATATATATATATATATATATATATATATATATATATATATATATATATATATATATATATATATATATATATATATATAATTAGTATATGATAAATTAATTAAATAAATATTATTTATTTGATTTATTACAAAATTAAATTAAATTTTACTTAAAGTAAACACCTATCAACCATCATTGCAAGCACAAAAGCTTGCGACTACTAGTTTAAACTTATTTTATAAATTATTCTTATAAATGCACTTTTTTTACATTTTTACTATTTGATATATTTTTGGTAAGTTTTATTTTAATAAAAATTTATCAACTTCATGTGTACTTCAATTGTTAAAAAAATTTAAATACATATAATCATCTCAAGAATTATTAAAAATACACTAAATATTTTTTTGAAAAAACTATTATTGTCATAAATTACACTAAATAATAAATAAGTTCATGATAGCTTGATTCTTCCAATTAAATAATAAAAAGTTTTTATATTTTTAATTGATTTTTCTTTTACCTTCATTTGATGCAAATGTTGCAACATTTGCAAATATATTAATCCCCGTTACATATTTTTTTCACTTAAAGGGGAAGTAGTAATAATTAGTTGATAGGCATTTTCATGGGGGCAACAACCCATTGAATTTTTCTCACACAATTGCTTAGTTGTTGGTAATTTATGCCAATAGGAATTCTACAATGGCAGAATGGATGGAGTGGGAGGGTGTGAGTGTGTTAATGTTAACATTTACTTTCTAGCTTAAATTTTACAACCATCTGTACATGTCAAAATCTTAATATATAGTATATATATATTACATAAAATATTTTTCATAAATTATAAACTTAAGATATATAAATAATCATTTAAAAAAAACTAAAAAACAAGTGCAAAAAAGTATCAAAATATAAAAAACTTAAGAAAGTGCAAAAAAAAGAATGGAAATATTTTTTTTAGATAGATTTATTTATGTATACTAGTTGTACTTTGCTTGAATTCTCATCATGGAAGACTACCATGAAAAGTATGGTTGTTCATAGTAGAAAGTGTTAAAAGTGTGATGGGTGATATAGTGTGGTGGTACTTGACAATGACTTCCATCTCTTGCCTCTTTTAAAACTTCTTGACAGAATCTAATGTGACTGCCATTTTATTAGAGGATTGTAATCAAAGGACATCAAATGTGAAAAAATATGATACCCTTTTTAACAAATTTCATTGACCTACCCTCATACAGTACTTGATTTCCTTTTCACACCATAATCATTCATCTTTATAAATTTAATATTTTATACTTTTGATGTCAAATAGGTAGCCGAAATAGATCAAAAGAGGTTGGGAAGAAATTTTTTGGACTGATATGAAAAGTAATAATTTTTAAATAATTAATATAGTAATAGAGCATTTATAAGTAACAATTAGTACTAGCAACTTTGTTTTGAGATCTATTTAATATTGAGATATTTAAAAAATTAGAATAACTTATTATCAAATTGAATATGACAAAATCTACAGTTACATAGATTATTGTCAAAATGAATATGTTAAAATCTTGTCTTGATAAATATTTTGAATGAATGCTAACCATTATTTTCTTCTTCAAGAATGTATATTTGTTTTAGGATGTTAGAAAATAATATGATTTTCTTTGTATATAAATTATATTTTATCTGCCTAATCTAATTATAGTAATCTCAAAGAATATTTTATTAATGAATGAAATGAAAAATTACAATGATATTCTTTAGATCAAACAAATCTAACTTGACACCATGATGATAACATTGAGCTAAAGTACATTCTATCAAATTAAGTAGCTACTTCCTTATGTTCCTTAAAATATTTTTAAAGTTGAACTAGCAGTTTCCATCATTAGCTATTGATATTCTCAATAAGGATCTAATAGCTGTTAATAGTTAATGCTCTAATCAATTAGTATTCCCATGTGGCAAATTAATTTTTTAAAATTGTTTTTCCATTGAAATTAAATAGCTGAAAATTCACATAATGAAAAGTCTAAGCACAATGGGAGGACAACACCTTGTTTGAGAGGAAGTGTTAGACAAAATAATTGACCCAAAGGATGATCTAGAATTATTATTGATCCTTAATAATACTATATAAAGTTCTAGCTAGAAAGAGAACAAAGATGGATGAACTTCCCTAGAAAAAGAGAGAACTTTCTAAGAACATTAGCAAAGTAGAAGATTTAGAAGCAGATCATTCCTAAAATGTGGGTAAAGTGTAGTCAATGATTAGCCATTTGGGTAAAGGAAATAAATTCATAAATACTTAAATAAAAATTAGATGAAGATATTGAATAAAATGAAGATGATGATAGTTATATGTGAAGAAATTATTGAATCCTAACAACAAGGCCAATGCCAAAAGATAGGCTAAAAAACAAAATCATAACGTTCTATATCTTTCGAAGAAAAATTAACTACTGTTAGACAGGGAAAGATGTGTCCTAGTTGTGTTCAACATTCCAAATATGTACATACTCAAACACAAAAAGAAACACATTTATTTTTAGAAAATTTAGGAGTATTTAATGACTTAAAGTTAAAACTACTTGTTCTGATCAATTGCTTGTGATAGGGTAAAGGTTGCGATTCAAACAATAAGTTGTAAAAATGCTATGAATCACTAATGTTACAATTCATAATGTTTAATAAAAATTTAAATCTAGTTTTCATTATGTTAAAATATATATTTTAAAACTGTGTACACCTTATATTAATATAAGTAAACAAAAGATGTAAAAGACCCATAAATTATACCATGTCCACATTTGAGAAAAAAATTCACTGGTATACATCAATATTATTCCATGTTCATTGGAAAATTGTTCCTCGTTTTCAATGGTGATAGAACTCTTGGTCATCTTTCAACTAAGTTGCAAGGCTATTGAATGTTGCTCCACTAAGAATGAAGTGCTATGAAACTATTGAATGTTCATATAGGTGCAACTTGCAATGAAACATAAGTGTTTGGAATCTTTATAAGAGTACGAGAATTTGATTGTTATTGCTCAGTCTCTAGTGCATACTAATAACCAAGATTACTAGTAGTTCACTATCCTAAGATAATAGACTTGTTGAATGTAAACATATAAATGTAAAATACCACAAAACATTCAACACGAATTTGACACTAGGATCTAACGTGGAAACCCAATTTGGGAAAAACCATCAACAAAGTGTCACCACTTTTTCACTCTTTTGAAGTGAATTCTATTAGGAGCCAACCCTATTAAAGTTTACAATACACAGGGTTAAATTTTATTTGGTTAGAGGATTTATTATCCTATTAGGAGTGGCCTTGTCAGAGGACTTTGAGCATTCCATTTAGAATGTCACCTTGCTAAAGGATTTACATAGGTCATTAAGTCCTTCAATATTTGTTAGGTCAACCTTTGGCTAAAAGGATTTCAATACAAATTGTCTACCATTATTATAAGGGAAAAAATAGGGTTTGATTTGTATGATTAAAACTCACTTTTCTAGTTTTAGATCACTGTTTGGTTCATGTGTTGATTCTCTAATATGGTTTTCTTGTCACTTCTACCTCTAATTGGCTTGGAAACCATTCAAGGAATCACCATTCTCTTCACAAAAAAATTAAGCCTTCTTCTTACATTTTCTTATCAACTTTAGCAACTTTGTTCCCTGTTACTAGAAACACACATAGATTCCTTTCTATGTTCTCATCCTCGCATATCTCATTTGTGCTCTTTTGACCCCTTTCTGTGCATCCTTTTAAAGTTCATCTATGTACATCCTTAAATAGGTAATTTTGGTCTTTTTCCATTTCCATGATCACTGTAGATCTTAGGGTTTATGATTCAATCAAATAAATTCATTGTATTTTTCTATCTTCCTTCTTTTCCAAAAACTTCTCATCGAATTTTTTCATTAAATATGATATCTAATAATCTCCTTGAATCAAATGATCCAACTCATCAATCTTCAACATGATTTCCATATCCCAAGAAATCAACTGAGTCAGTTGTAAATCATGAGTCCTCATATAGATTCAAAATATTTCCATTTGGCTATTACTAAGTTCTGACACTTGGTAGTCATTGAATTACTCAGTTGTTGTAGAACTTTTTGGCTCAACATCAACTAGCTTTCTTAGTTGATACTAATACTTGGTCAACACAACATTTAATCAACTTGTACTGTGTCTCGGTTGATACTAGAATCACTCAACATTCCTTAATCTTTTACCCTATTGCTCGATCAATATTTACATCAATGATATATCTTGACTTATATTATAAAGACATGAACATCAACATGATATAAACAATCACTTTGTCTTATCAAAGTGTAATGAAACAAATGTCCATTGTAGCTTTCTTTTCATAACTCAACCTTTCCTCTGTGTGCTATATTTATGAGTAACTTCTCAAATCCAATTCATCAATCAAATAGATATATAATTTAGATTGGATAGAAACATGTCTCATCAGTAGATTTGACATCAATGAAAACACAACAATTGTTCCAATTGTTAGTTTCCAATAGATGTGTCCTAGTTTTGTTCAACATTCCAAGTAAGTGCATGCCTAGACATAGAGTAAATTCCTTTGTAGGAAATTCAGGACCATTTAACTATTTAATTTTTGTTTCTTTGTCTCTACTATATATTTCTAAACAAGATTGCCAAGTAGTTTATTATCCGAAGATAACAAACGTGTTAAATATAAATATTTAAATATAAAATACCACAAAATATTCAACACAAGTTTGACAGTAGGATTTAACATGGAAACCTAATTTTGAAAAAAAACCATCAGCAATATATCACTACTTTTTCACTCTTTTGAAGTAAATTATGTTAGGAGCCAACCTTGCTAAAGGTTACAATACATACTTTTAAATGTAACCTAGTTATAGGATTTGATCACCCTCTTAGTAGTGGCATTGTCAGAGGACTTTGATTATTCCATTTAGAATGTCACCTTGCTAAAGTATTTACATAGATAGTTAAGTCCTTCAATGACTATTAGGTCAACTTTGATTAAAAGGTTTTCAATACAAACTATTTACAATTATTAGAAAGAAAATAGTAGAGTTTGATCTGTATGATTACAACTCACTTTTGCAGTTGAGGTCACTATTCGGTCCATGTGTTGATTGTCTAATAAGCCTTCCATGTCACCTCTATCTTTTATTGGATTAGAAACCCTTCAATAAATCACCATTCTCTTCACAAAAAACTTAAACCTTCCACTTATATTTTCTTCTTAACCTCAGCAACTTTATTCCCTCTTATGTGAAACACCCACATATTCCTTTCTTTGTTCTCATCATTGCATATCTCATTCACACTTTTCTAACCCTTTTTTGTGCATCCTCTAAAAGTTCATCTCTATACCTCCTTAAATAGGTAATTATGGTCTTTTTACATTTTCATGATCACCATAGATCTTAGGGTTTACAATTCGTTCCAACTGATTCATTGTATATGTCCATCTTCCTTCTTTTCTAGAAACTTCTCATTGAATTCATTCATTACATATGATATCTAATCCTTTCCTTGAATTAAATGATCCAACTTATCAATATTATCTTCAACAAGGTTCCCATATCCCAAGAAATCAACTGTGTTGACTAGAAATCATGATTCCTCATATGCATTCAAAATATTGTCATTCAACTATCACTAAGCTCTAAAATTCAGTCATCACTAACTTACTCAGTCATTGTTGAACTCTTGGCTTGCCATCAACTAGCTTTCTTAGTTGATACTATTGCTCAATCAACACTAAATTTTATTGGCTTGTACTATGTCTTCGTTGAGACTAGCATCACTCGATATTCCAAGTAGCCTTTTACTCAATTTCTCGGTCAAGCTTTACATCAATGATATATCTTGAATTATACTATAAATATTTGAACATAAAAATGATATAAACAACCCCTTAGTCTTATAAAAGTCCAACTAATCAAATATCCATTGTAGCTTCCTTTTCTTAACTCAACCTTTCTTTTAGGTTCTAGTGTTATGAGTAACTTCTCAAATCCTCTTCATAAATCAAATAGATATGACATTTACATCAGATAGCAACATGTCTCATTAGTAGATTTGACATCAATGACAATTATTCAAAATTTTAGTTTCCAACAAACATGTCCTAGTTGTGCTCAACATTCCAAATAAGTACATACCCAGACACAAAAAGAATTGCTTTGTAGAAAATTTAGGAGTAGTTAATGATTTAAAGGTAAAACTATTTGTTGTGATCAATTGCTTATGATAGGGTAAAGCTCAAGCTTCTAACAATAAGTTATGAAAATTATATGCATCACTACTATTACAATTAGTAATGTTTAATAATATTTAAAATCTTGTATTCATTATGCCAAAATATATATTTCAAAACTGTGTACACCTTATGGTCCTATAAGTAAACAAAAAATGTAAATGACCCACAATATTATACCCTATCCACATTTGAGCAATTTTTTCATTGGTATACATAAATATTATTCCATGTTCACTAGAAAATTGTTCCTCAAATTGTCAAAGGTGATAGAACTCTTAGGCATCTTCCAACGAAGTTGCAAGGCTATTGAATATTTTTCTATTGAAAATGAAGTTCTATGCACCTATTAAATGTTGAGATAGGTCAACTTGCAATGAAACATACATGTTTAGAATTTTATAATAGTAGGAGAGTTTGAAAGCAAGATTGAGTATTTGAATGCATAAAACCTATTTAATAATGAAGTTCATTAAAATAACTTCGAATAGTGTGTTGCCCTATTTTTTGTCCAAAGCTAAACCATTAGTGGTGTCTCTTCCAATTTCTTAATCACCTCTCAACTAATCTTAATTGATGTTCTTTATTCTAATTCAAGTTTATTTCTAAATTCTTCTCCAATTCCAACTCGATTATTTCATACTTTGTTCTCCAATTTTCCTACTTACCTAACTCCAAATAAAATATCATTCCCTTTATACGTCTATAATCAAATAAAGTAATGTGTCCCTTTAAACAAGGATCTCTTTTCTAAGAGATGTGGCTTTCAATTTAAAATCAAAGTGCTACTTTATACTTATTAATAAAGATAATGAGTATTATGTATATTATTATTTATTCTTTTACTGATTGTACTTTTTCAAGGATCATTGCCCATGACTTGGTTAAGATAATAAATATGAATTTCTTGCTACCTTTATTACCCAAGTAATTAGTGCCCCACATTAATCAATAATAAACATTACTATTTTGTAAAGGTAATTGTTGTTCTCTTTTGTTGATTGCTCAAGTCGTTGGTTTTGGTTTGCATGCTATGAAGTTTTTCAGTAGTGGGGTGAGATATAAGTCAAAGAGAAAATTAATATTTCTTGAGCACTGCATTTGTTACCTTTTAGGCACCATCCTAGAGCATATTAGAGGTTGTTAGTAACATCTCCAAACCAATTTCATTAAAAATGCAAATTTTTCTTAGCTTTAGCCTTTGTAGTAGTGGTACTCCCCTTACTCTTTCCTTTGCTAATTTCCTCATTGTACTAATCTCATCTTTTATTTTATCTTAACTCTATTATTTTTTCTTTTTGGAATACAATCATTTTCCTATCTAGCCAAATGTAGTGGACTCGGGTACACATTTTATCAATATCCCAAGGTTTTGCCACAAGGATATGTCTCTTTAGGTGACCAAACAACATTCGTATGTACTTCATGACCTTATAAAATATGAAATCCTTTCTTAGCTATTTCATTTTGTTCTTGATCTTGCACACTTTTACCCTTGCCTTTGCTCCAAGTAATGCCAATTCATTTCCATTTCTTCCTCATGGTAAATAGGGTAACTTTTTTTCCTATTCACCTTTTGAAATTCTCTCAGTTGGAGATTGGTGACACTTTAATAAATCTACAAAGAATGATGCATATTTTGGGAATGATTTCACAAGAGCTTCCAAAAAAAAGTCACTCTTTTGCGTACACATAATTTGAAAGATGCAGATAATGGGTATGACCAAATTCTAAGAAAAAAATGTAGGACAATAGAAGATGGAGTTGGAAATAGTCAAAGTATTTATAGATCTCAAACAATAGGAAAATACCTAACTTTTTCATGCTAAAAATATATTTAATAACAATGTATTTAAAATCTTAAGTAGTCCATTCTCTTCCAAGAGGGTTAAACTCACTGCAAATTCTTGTGTAAATGGTTATAAAGAGAAATGAAAAACCTTATCTGCAAAATGTGAACCAGATCTAGGGTGAGTTTTAGAACTACTCAAATTTATGCTTTAAAATCTTTGTCACATCCTATTAGAAATTCAACGTACCTAGAGATAAGAGGAAAAAAGTCTCTATACCAATCTTCTCTGATTGAGAAAAAAGGCCTAAATGCAAATGAGTTTAGATAGATGAGCACTATATCTTAAAAATGTAAATGACTCTAGAGATTGTGTGTGCACTCTACACATAAAAATGTTAATAAATTGTTAATTTGGAACTAAAAAAATTGTTTAGCTGAATTCAATAACAAACAACATTTTCAATAACTGGACTTTCATCTTGTATACTCAGGGGCTTAACATAGACTTTATTTTTTCTTGACTCACAAAAAAATAGTTGCATTAAACTTTCAAGAATGACAGGTTTTTTTGTTTTGTTTTGCATCTTTGTTGAATTTATTCTATGTATCCTAACTTGACCACAGTAGTGAGAAATGACATTTCTATCTAAGAAAAAAAGAAGTAAATACTGCAAAAAAAATACCAAATGCACCCATTAATATCCATTTAATACTCTCATAATATAAATTTAATGTTGTCATAAATGTGGTCATATACTGGCATCTATACCTTTTAATGTCTATTTTTATTCTCATAAATATGGCTATATGTTGGCATCTATACCTTTTAATGTCTATTTTTACTAAGAGATATCATTCCTTTATTTCTTGAGAACCAATAAAATTGTTAATAAATGGTATTATTCAAAATTGTATTTTTAAAAAAAAAATATAGACCTTAAAAAAAACATAAATTAACTAAAAAAAATCTTTAAATTTGATGGGTCTATTTAAAATTAGAATGCATATAATCTAATGACTCCAATAGTTTGATAAATTATTTAAAATCCACCAAGTTGACTGCCACCTAGTTTCATTCCCTATAGATATGGTATATTCTCACATCATCGTTACTATTTAGAATACAATAGGCATCTCTAATGACCAACGTGGCATTCCAACTCATCTTGATATCTCCCTTGGCATCTTTAATCACTACCATAGAATCTCCCTCCATAATCAAATTTTGAATTCCCATGTTGCTGGCTAACTCCACTCCCGACAAGAGCCCAAGTGATTTTGCCTCATTTCTCTAATTGTTACACATTTTCTAGAGTATCCCTTGATACCACTACCTTGAGCATCCTAGATTATTCCTCCTGCACTAACTCCCTCATCATACTTTGACTCATCAAAGTTCAATTTCAACTAGTTTGGGGGTGGCTATCATTTAGTTTGCAATCTTTTCTTGACCTTAGAATTATCAACTCACTCAATAACCTGGTAGATGTTCCAAACATTCACCTAGTCTTGCTTGATTTGTGTGGGGGGTGAGGAGAAGGTTTCTATTTCCAGTATAGGGCCACCTTACTTATCCCTTCTATACATTTATGTATAATTACCCCGAAGGTTGGGTTTTGGGGTGGGGGGGGGGGTACCTATATTTCTAAAGATATGATTATTCCACTCTTTCCATATGTCCCAACAGACATGGGAGGAATGGCCTTCAAAATAATTTTGATCAGGGGGTGGTTTAAAGGGCTCTTCCATCTAAGGATAAATTAGGAGACAAAATTATGAAAGACCCATGAAATTTGAAGGTGGCTAATAATAGTCTACCAAATCTAAATAGAGTAAGGACAGTGAATGAAAAGGTGAGGGTTGGACTCTTCATCTTGGCAACACAAAACACACCTATTGCACATCTAAAAGCCATGCCTCTTAAGGTTTTTAATGGGAATGCTATTGTGCATGACCAATCACCAGAAGAAGTTAATTTTTGGGAGGAAGTGGGAATGCCTAACAATTTTCCATTCCAAAACTCCCTCCACACCCACTAAGGACAAATAAGCTGATTTCACATTGAATTATCCACTTGAATTTCTATCCTATATTATTTTATCCATCACTGGAAAGGAGGGAATATGTATCTCCTTCAAGAGAGCATTTAATTTTTCAAATAAAAATTTATCCATCCTGATGAAGTTACCCAGTTAAAGGTCTTTCACTTATTGTGATGTATGTATTGTTTCACCATTTCCCCCATCTAAATCTACCCCCTCCTTTTTAGCACAACAAAATTTATGTCAACTAACTTTATTATGGACTATTTGAGTGGAGCTAAGTATTTCACAAAGATAGATCTGAAGAGTGGGTACCATTATATTCATATCAAAGAAGATGATGAGTAGAAAACTACTTTCAAGATAAAGGAAAAACTCTATCAGTGGTTAGTCATGCCTTTTGGGCTAACCAATGCACCAAGTACTTTCATGAGGCTCATGAATGAGGTACTAAAGGAGTTTCTAGGTAATTTTTTCATTGTTTACTTAGATGGTATATTGATATTTAGTAAGACATTAGAGGAGCATTTGATTCATATTCGCAAGGTATTTGAAAAGTTGAGGGAAGAAAAGTTGTTGATAAACTTGAAGAAGTGTAGTTTTGTAAAGAAAGAGTTGGTGTACCTGGGATTTGTAGTCTCAGGAGAAGGTCTAAAATGGACCCTAAAAAAGTGAAGGCTATCCTTGAATGGCCTACTCCAAGGAGTGCAACAAAGGTAAGATATTTTCATGGACTAGCTACATTTTACAGAAAGTTCATAAGAAATTTTAGCAATATTTGTGGACCTCTGACTAAAAAAAATGAGAGGAGATAGGAAAGAGTTTAAGTGGACTATAGGAGGAAATATGAGTTTTAATTTGTTGAAACAAAAAGTTACTGAGCAACCTATTTTAGCACTTCCTAATTCTAACAAGGTGTTTCAAGTAGACTGTGCTACTAGTGGTACTACAATAGGAGCTATTTTGAGCCAAGAAGGTAGACCTATTTCTTATTTTAGTGAGAAGTTGAATAATGCAAAAATAAAATATTTTGTTTATGATCAGGAATTTTATGCTATAGTTCAATCGTTGAAGAAGTGGAGACACTATCTTCTCCCTAAGGAGTTTGTTTTGCATACTGATCATCAAGCTTTGCAATATTTGAGTAGTCAAGGAAAATTGAACCATAGACATTTAAAGTAGGTTGAGTTTTTGCAGAGTTATATATTTGTTTTGAAACATAAAAGTGGGAAGTCTAACAAAGTTGTAGATGCTCTTACTAGAAGACAACTTTTGCTGACAAAAATGCAGATAAAGGTGGTTGGGTTCAAGGAACTTAGTACATTATATCCAAATAATCCTAATTTTAGTGAACCATGGAAGGCTTGTACAGAACTTGTTACACTTGATAGGACAAGGTGGTTGGATATCATGATCTAAGATAATATGTTGTTCAAAGGAAGCCAGTTGTGCATTCCTAGAAGTTCAATGATAGAGAACCTCATCAAGGAGAAACATAGTGGAGGATTGGCTAGACATTTTGGTAGAGATAAAACCATAGCTTTTGGTTGTTGAAAATTACTACTAGCCATAGTTACAACAAGATGTGACAAAGTTTGTACAAAGTTGTAGAGTATGTCAGATGGCAAAAGGAGTGAAGTAGAATATATGGTTGTATCAGCCATTGCTTATACCAGAGGAGCCATGGGAGGATGTTAGCATGGATTTTATTCTTGAATTACTGAGGATAAATGTGAGCATGATTCTATCTTTGTGGTGGTTTTCAAGTTTTCAAAGATGGCACATTTTATTCCTTGCAAGAAGACTAGTGATGTTGTTCATGTAGCAGAGTTATTTTTTAGAGAAGTGGTGAGACTACATGGTCTACCAAAGAGTATAGTTTCAGATTGAGATATCAAATTTGTTGATTATTTCTAGTGTACATTGTGGAAGAAGTTGAAGATAGATTTGAAGTTTAGTTCATCACATCATCCACAGACTGATGGACAGATAGAAGTTGTGAATCGCAGTTTGGGAAATTTGCTAAGATGCTTGGTCAGAGATAACCCAAAAGGATGGGATATGATTTTACCATAGGTTGAATTTTCATATAATAATTCTATCAATAGGAGCATTAGTAAATCACCCCATTCCAAATTATATATGGGAGTAGTCCTAGAAATGCTTTCGAATTGAGACAGTTGGATAAAGGAAAGATAAGTAGTGCTGAAGCAAAAGATTTTGTTGAACATTTGAAGAATGACCATGAGGAGGTGAGGAAGCACATCATAAAGATGAATACACAGTATAAGGATAATGTAGATGTCAAAAGGAGGTATAAGAAATTTTAGATTGGAGATGATGTCATGGTTCATTTGAGGAAGGAGCATTTTCTAGTGGGTACATATAGTAAGCTAGAGATGAAGAAGTTTGGCCTATGCAGGATACTGAAAAGGCATGATTCTAGAAATGCTTATGAAGTGGAGTTGCCTGCTGAATTGAATATTTCACTAGTATTTAATATTTTAGATTTGACTAAGTACTATGAAGGAGGTGATGGAGATGGAGTTGCAGAAGTGTTGTAGAATATTCTAGCAATGAGTTTAGCTACAAAGGAGATTGAGGATATACTAGACAGTTGTGTTGGTAAAAGTACCAAAAATAGAACTTATGAGGAATATTTGGGCAAATGGAAAGAGAGAATAGTTGAGAATTTATCATGGCTAGCAAAGGAGGAGGTAAACCATCTTTATTTTCCTCTGAACACCTGAGACATGATAGGGTCACTTCTCAAATTACCCCAGGTGTCTGATGCAAGAGCTTCTTGGGTTTATGAGCAATCTTGCATCACCCAAAAATACTTTTATTTCCAATATTTTCTATTTTAATAAGGACTAGTAGACAGGGAGTTGTTATTTCTAGAAGCTTCCTATTTTTAGTAAGTTTGTCATATGAGCTTAGAATGTTCTCATTTTCTATGGGAAGGTTCATTTTAGAGATATAAGGTACCATAAAAATCTCGTTGCTCTAGCTGAAGTATTAGAGAAGTTATTACAAATTTTTGGTGGAAACATTTGTAGAAAAATCTTCAGGCTCACCATTGGAGGCCTTAGAGTGTTTGGATGAGGTCTAAAAATGTGACAGAAGGGTGCTAGCACAGTTTCTTGCCTATAGATCAGGAGCTGGCATTTCCAAAAAGTGGTTATAATAGCTAATCGATGCAATGGTTCGTGAGTTATGGCCTTCTGAAGTTGGGATACCCGAAATTTCCAAAATAATTGTCAAAAATGTATTTCGATGACTCTATATGTTTTGTTAGGGTCTCTTGGCCCTAGCTATTAAGTTTGATCATCTAGAACCTTCTCGGGCAGCATAAAACTGCCTATTTAAGAAAGGCCCAAATATTGTCTAGGGAAGCTCTAGGTGATAGTTTGTAGCACTGCCTTGTTGATTACTGTAATGAAGGTGCCTGTTTGGGTTAGCATATTATATTTGAGAATTATGTAATTATGCATTTGCGGTGATAATAAGAAGTCCATATTTTGTTCTCACATTTGGTATTGTTTTTCTGTTTCTGTTATAAGTTTATTTTATTAAGGGGAGTACCCTGCATCATGCACAAATGATTTAAGATAAATATGTAAGACAAAAGACAAGAAACAAGCTAAGAAGTGATACATGTTTTCTTAGCATGCATAAACCTAAAATAGTGAATGATTCCTTAGAAGATGTGGATTGGAGTAAAGCCATGAAAGAAGAGATTGAATAGATTGAGAAGAATAAGACATGAACTCTAGTTCCTAAACTAGAAGATAAAAATGTGATTAGAACCAAGTGGGTGTACAGAAATAAGTTAGATGAAAATTTTGAAGTTACAAGGAACAAGGAAAGATTAGTTTGTAAAGGATATGCACAAGAATAAGTGATAGGCTATGGAGAAACATTCATCCCTATTGCATGATTGGAAGGAGTAAGAATTTCACTTGCTTATTCTGCATACAAAGGTTTCAAAGTTTATCAGTTGGATGTTAATTATACATTTATGAATGATATAATGGAAGAAGAAGTCTATATAGAACAACTAGAAGTTTTGTTTGTTGCTAACAATAAAAACATTGTATGTAGACTACATAAAGCTTTATATGGTTTAAAGCAAGCACAAAGAGCATGGTATGAAAGTCTAGACAATTATCTTCTGAAGATTGAATTTGATAGAATTGACGATAACAACAATTTGTACTTGAAGATAGAAAATGATAAAAGTATTTTACTACCTAAAAATTTTTGTTGATGATATCATATTTGGAGGTCAAGATACTTTATGTAAAGCCTTTGCAAATGAAATGAAGAAATAATTTGTGATGTCTATGTTTGGAGAGATCAAGTTCTTTGTGGGTTTGCAAGTACATTAGATGAAATATGGTATATACATCACTTTTTCTAAGTATTTAAAGGAGATATTGAAAACTATTGGATTGGAAGATTTGAATCCACTAAGCACACCTATGGTGATAGGACATACATTGTCAAAGAATGATGATTCAATTGAGGTGAACCAAACATTATATAGGTCTATGATTGACAACTTGCAATAAGTAGTGCATAATAGACTTGATATTGCATTATCTGTTGGGATAGTTTCAAGATTCTTTGATAATCCTAGGAAGAATCATTTTATGGTTGTTAAGAGAATAATGAGATATTTGAAAGGAATAGAAGACTATGGTCTATACTACAAGGAAAATGAGAAGTTTGAGTTGAGAACCTACACTGATACATATTGGGATAGAAATATTGATGACAAAAAGAACACTAGTAGAGGAGAATTTTTCTTAGGAAAAAGGTTGGTTACATGGACTAGAAAGAAACAAAATTACATATCTCAATCTATTGTTGAAGCTAAATATGCAACTTCTATAGTAAATTGTGCAAACATTGTGTGGATCAAACAACTACTCAAAGGTATGGAGGAGGAAATCATTGAACCTATGATACTTTATTTTGATAATACAAGTGTTATAAATATATCAAAGAACCCTATGATGCATACAAAAACTAAGCACATTGCAATTAGGTATCATTACTTGAGAGAGTTAGTTCAATACAAAGAGGTGAAGATGGAATATGTGAGTACAAAAGAGAAAATAACTGATATCTTCACAAAAACATTACCTAAGGATGCTCATGAATATCTAAGAGGTAAACTAGGGGTGATACCCATATCCATGGCTATTTGAAAAGCATGAGTAGTGCCCTACATCATTTGAGATGATTGACATATGTTACACATTGATGTAGTGGATCTTACTTTAGTATCTTCCTAAAGTAATCAAAGAGCTGGAACATTGGATCAGTCATAAGTAAGGTGATAAAGGGAGAAACTAAAATTTTTCATATCTACATGTTGATATGACAAGTCTTTAGCATTCATGTCAAAGAGGGAGAAATAATGATAAAGGGGAGAGATAGAGAAATAGAGAAAGAGAGAAATATAAAATACCAAACATATTGAGAACAAGGGAGATATAAGAATAGAATAGTATGGAGATACCTAAATATTAGAAAGAGGGAGTGATCATGAGGGAGTCATAAGGATGAGTTGATTGTGTATTGATCATAATAGAGTTTTTTAGTCTATATAGAAGATGAAAGCTATTGATAGAGTGGGAGATTTTAATACAAGGATTTTTTTTTTGGTATTGTTGTTGGTATGGTTTGCCATCAATGTTAAAGAGGGAGATTGTTGAAAATAGATTGACATAAGTATGATAATGTGTTTCAATCATTGTTTTATCACTGATTTCAAACGTACTACTTGTCTGTAAGACTAGTTGATTTGTGTACTATCATTTTTTTTATTAATGAAGATGTTTTGATGAAATGAGACACCAAAAGCACCTAGAGGAAAGGTTGATTTATGGTAAGAAAAAAAGAGTACAAAGATCAATTAAGATAGTAAGGTTATAGTGTATTAATTATCTACTTAAACCTACAAAGGTTGGATACACTAACAAAGTCTAGAAGAACAAGTAAGAAGAATTGAGTCTTCCAAGCTTAACTAAATGGATAGTAGGTGCTGAGAAAAGTTAGTGCAAGCCAAGTAGACAATCAGTTGGAGTCGAGAAAAGTGAGAGTTTAGTGTATGCTGAGTGATATAGTGTAAGTTGAGTAAAGTTTAGTTAATGTTGAGCACCAGTAAACTTTAGTGTTTGCCAAGTGATGTAGTTATAGATGAGCAAAAGAGAAGTTTGGAAGTTGAGTGACAACATATTGATGTCAAGTGCTAGTATTCATGTTAAATCATAGATTTGACAAATTTGAGCCAATCATTTTGCTTTCTTGAATTTTTTGAAGCATGTGGAAGATAACTATGATGAGTTGGTGGCACAAAATTCATGGTAAACCATTTTGAGGTGAATTGAAATAGGATTGAAGAAGAATTTTTTGAAGGGACTCAAATGAAAAGATTGGTAGATTCATTGAATCCTACCTAATCCTACCTAACCCTAAAATGGATGATAGATGTTGAATGACTTAAGATCTTAATTTTCTACTAATAGAGATGGTTGGTCCAAATAAAGGTTGGTCAATGTTCAAGAACCTAAGTTAGACAAGAGGTCTAAGGTATTGCTTCATTTAGTAACCAAACAAAAGAGACTATTAATGGAAAAAAAAAGTAAGAAGGCTTAAGAGTATGAATGCTTGAAGGGTGAACAAGCTATCAAAGCTTAAGTGTGTGAAAGCCAAGTAGAATGGAGAATTGAAATAGAGATCTATAATTTACAAGTGAGTTGTAATTTGTTATCATATCAACCTTTACTATTACATTCTAATCATTGTACTAGTCTAGGGTAAATCCTTTGGATAAAGGTTGACCTAATAGTCATTTTAAATCCTTTAATCGAGTGACATTCCAAGTGAATGATCTAAAGTCCTCTAACAAGGCTCACTTCTAATAGGGTGATTAAAATCCTTTAATTAGGTCACATTTAACAATGTGTATTGTAACCTTTAATAGGGTTGGCCTTTCACAAGACATCACTTCAGAAGAGTGAGAATGAGTAGCATGTTACTAGTAGTTTTTTCCAAATTGATTTTCCCCTTAAAATCCTAGTGTCAAATGTGTTATTGAATCTATTATGTTTCATGTTTACATTTATATAAAGTTATTTTGACCTAGGACAATAATCTATAAGTTTAAGTGATTATATGATCTAATAGATGCATGCATGAATATATTTTATGGATATGAGTTCACTAAGTTGTGAAAAGTTTTATTTGTACATTTGGAGCTTGGATAACTGATTCATCTCGCTCCCCACCCCTCATTTATTCTAAATATTTCCAACAAAAGATATGTATGAAACCTAATATGCATGTGGGAAAGTGTCATCAAATGAGTCAACTCTAAGGTTATCCTAGCAGTCTATTTGGACCCCATCCTCCTAGTAACTCTATGTGGCATCGATATCCATTCTTATAGACAAGGTACACTAACTAGGTAAGGTCACAACCAAGAATCCTCTCTACTACCATCCTAGCTTGTACTAGCACTCGAGGCATGTGCAAGGTAACATTCTAACTCTTAATGATTTATTTTAACCCCATTAATGAACTTTTATCACTCTCTAATACAACTTACAATGGGATACCTAGGCAGCCTGTTAAGGGATTAGACCTCCACTACAAGCCAATTCCTAGAATACACATAGGTAACCTACCCTAAGATCATAAAATAATATCTCAATAACCACATCAGTCCTATACAAGCAACTGCAAAGAACAATAGATAATTGATCAACCCTCAAAGGTTATATCATGAAAATCACAACAACATGAGCTTACATAGCACAATTGGTTCTTGCCACATAAATGTGTGAATGCATCACAATGGTTGGGAACTAAATAATTGTGACTAAATAACATTACATAACAACATCATAAAACAATCACTTCCCAAGCCTTTGGTAGACATGTGTAACTAGTCAATATACTAGGTTTCCCCAAAAACCCATCACAAGATAACACACAAAACCTCAATAAATATGTAAAACAAGTGTAGTTAATCCACCATTTTAGTTTTCGTTATAATTCCATAAGAATCAAATTTGCAGTAAAGTTATCAGTTTTTGTTTTTAAAGTTTTCCTAGTTGATTAAGGTTTCAAGCTCAGATTGATCATAAAGACAAGTTTCTATTTTGTAGTTAAACATCTATGTTTTCCTTATAACTAAGTATTTATTAGAGCACAATAATAAAATTCAAATGAATAGCTACTTTATTTATTCATTGCAAAATAATTTGTATTTAATAATATTATAAATTTAACTATTTAATAAGAATAAATAAAAGTCATCTAAAAACCATATATTAAATTCAATTTCATCAAAAAAACTAAACTCAACATAATTAACATTATAATTGAAAAATTAATTAATTAATTTAAATAATAATAAAAATTAATTAACTAAAACTAAATTTAATTAAAATTAAATTTAACTCTTTTTAAAACATATATATATATATATATATATATATAAATAAAGAAAAAACTTTAGAAAAAAACTTTAATTACAATCCTCCAAGGGGATAACAACCAACGGCTTGCCCAAGGTAGCTACTAAGCTGCCCTAGGTAGCTAGAGTGCTTCTCTTGCATAGCCTCAACTTTCGAGCCAAGAGGGAAAAAAATGGGGGGTGGGCTGGTGGTTGCCCCAACTCACCATAAATATATATTTTTATATTTATCTATTTTCAAATCATTTTAATAAAAGAAAGAAAAATTCCCAAATTAGAATATTGAATAGAACAATATTACCACAATAAATTTTATTAATGTGGTAATATATTTATATATAGAAACTTTTTCCACCTTAGATCTAATAGGGAAATTATTTATAACCATACAAATTTTATAAAATAATAATCTTTTTTGCATTTTCAAGCCCTGCCCATGAATTTCTTCCTTAAATTCAAGGTTTTTAATGAGGATGTTAATTTTATTTTCACAAATGTATAAGTAATGAAGAACAATCAATTTACCAATAAGGGTTTCAAATCAACATTATTTTTCATACACAAAAATTGATATAATAGGTGCAAATAAGATAGAGTTTATCAAGAGATTTACTACAATGAATTCTATAGAATTCCTACCTCAATCTGATGCTACAATCCAACAAAAGTGCAATGATTGCAAAAATTCTTGTCTCCTTGATCCTTCATAAATATATTGTCTTTCAATCTTTGAAAATTGCTCCTCCAAAACCCGTGTGTGTACAAATGAGCTTGAAACTCTTACTAAAGATCTTAACTCCTCCTAGAGTTTCTAGTTTTCAAACATGCAAATGCCACTCATTAAAATATAATTTTGTTATTTTAATTAATTTAATTCCCTTGTGCATGCTTTTTTCCTTTATTTAGAATCAACTTTATTTAAATTATTCCCTTTTCATGTTTAACAAGAAAGACATTTTTAGAAATTATTTTGGTTAATTTAACTAATAATAATATTTAAAGTCCATTATTTAAATACAACTTCAAAATTTATTAGTATTAAATTAAATAAATATAATTGCACTAAATTTAGTCTTTTAATGAAATCTTTAAATTTATTTCTTCCATTTAATTAATTTCTAAACTAATTAAATATAATAAAATTGATTTTTCTTTATAAAATTTGCATTTAATTAAATCATTTAATAACATATTTGGTTGATTTAATTATACTTGAAAATTACAACATACTCACAAAATCAATAAGATAAAACACAACTAAAAGACAAAGTACAAATCAAACTCAAAGGGTAAAATCTCAAATTCACATCACTTTGACAAATTTTGAAAGGTAAATAAATCAGATACTTGTCCTATATTTTAGGAAAATTGGCTCAGGTTTAAGATTTGGACTTGAGAACTATCTCCCCTCTTTTACCATTGAGATATAGTGGTAGGGTGCACTCATCATGGCAATTTAAGAAAGTTGATGCTTGATATATGCAATCTGCATAAAAGCCAACCATATATGTAGGTAATGGCATGGAGTGGAACATAATGTAGATCCTGACTATTAGGTGACTATGAATCCCTCCCTTAACCATTTCAAATATGTCAAACATAGAGTAAAAGATATATCTTTACCATACATGTGCAAGTATGGGGTAAGTAACCATAAAACCATATATAAATCATCCATATAATTATCATCATGAAATCAACTAAAATCACTATATGAAGTATGCAAAACATCATCATCAAAAGAATAACCATGAAGATTAACTATAAAAGTATAATTTAGCTTATCAAATATATAATTTAAACATGTAAATAGTATCAACCAAATCAGGTAACCAAGTACCACTAGATCACATCACATAACCATGAAAGATGGCCTAAAAGAATTTAGAAATATAACATAAAATAAAACTAGGGGTAGGCACTACAATACTTTTGTTCGGGTATTTCATGTTGTCCCTCTAATACTACACCTGGTTTATCATCATATAAATAGATATGCTTACTGTAATCATCAAGTTCCTTTTCTCTATCCTCAACATTCTTTTTTGCAAATTCATCAATTCTCACATTCACCCTTTTAGTCATTGTGTTAGTATTTTCATTCAAACATTTATAAGATTTCCTCTTAGAGGAATAAACAAAGCAAATATCATTATCACCTTTAGAATATATTTTACCACTTCTTGAATCTTTGTAAATGTAATGTGTACTCCAAAATACTTTCAAATAACTCACATTAGTTTTATGACCATACCAAAATTCATAAGGTGTCTTGTTTGTTCCTTTCCTTCAATAGAACCTAGTTGAGAGTATAAATTGCAGTACTAATTGCTAGGATTAACCACAGGTAGAAATAATAACTACATGCAAATATAACCAATATTAGAAAATAAGAAATCACACAAAAAAGAACATAAGACATTAGTATTTAATGTGATTCACACAATCCCTAGGCTACATCCACCAAATAGTGAGTCCAATATTATTATTATCCTAAATTAATTACAACCTTATTACAATCCATAATCCCTTAAAGTTCAATACCATTGTAGGAAGTACTTTTTGCATCACATCTTATGAAATCTCTTACCCTAAGCCCTTTTTATATAAGTATTTTTCTAAGGAATTATGGCATATGTATAGTACTTCTATGCCTAGTCATCACAAACTAACAATCTCCCACTTGGAGACTGATACTATAGCAATGTCACTTCTCCATGAGACTTCCACTCAATCAAACCAACTTGGACTATATTGTTCTTTTATTCTGTCTAGTCTAGAAGACCTACTAAAATTGAAGAGGAGTTTAGCTTCTCCCTTGTCACTAGCTTTGTAAAAATATCTATTGGTTTTCATCTATATGTAACTTGTCCATCTTTAATTTTCCATCATCCAAAACTAACCAAATGAAGTGGTACAACAATTGAATGTGTTTTGTCTTTAAATGTAGAGCATGATTTTTTGAAAGATGAATGAAACTCTGAATATCTATAAATAAATAATTATCCCTCCGAGGGTGTCCCAATTATTATAGGAAGAACTAAAGTCATATCATCTCCTTAGATACCTCTATAGTGGATAAAGAAATAACCTTATGCAATCAAGAAACCCATCTCACCACTGCCCACCAATAGTAAATACATAACCTATAGTACTTCACCTAATATCAATATCCCCTGCAAAATTAGAGTCAACATAGTACTATAAGTCAATAATAGAGCCCCCAAAGTATAAACACTTACTCAATGTTCCTCTCAAATATCCAAGAATCTATTTGACTATATTCCAATGCTTAAATCCTAGATGACTCATATACCTAATAACAACTCCTGTTACATGTGCAATATTTGGCCTTGTACATACCATAGCATACATCAAGATTCCAAAAACTAAAGCATAAGGTACCTTGGACATCTTATCATCCTCTTCTTATGTCTTTGGACACATCTGCTTAGTCAACTTCAAATGACTAGGTAAAGGTGTGCTAACAAATTTAGCATTCTCCATAGAAAAATGTTGCAACACCTTCTGAATATAATCAGCCTCAGATAATGTCAATTTTCTTTTTTTCCTATCACTACAAATCTATATACCAACATTTTGTTTTGTTTCCCCCAAATCCTTCATAGAAATTAAATGTGCCAATTGTTTTTTTAACCCCTTAATGTGATCCATGTTAGGCCCAACTACAAGCATATCATCAAGATATAAACATAAAATAATGTATTTTTCATCATCAAATCTCTCAAAATAAAAACAATTATCGTAATGAAACCTATTGTATCCATGCTCATGCATAAAACTATCAATTTTAGATACCATTTCCAAGGTGCTTGTTTCAAGTCATATAAACTTTTCTACAATTTGCACACTAATTTCTCCTTGCCTTTGACCTCAAATTCTTGTGGTTGTGCCATATATATCTCTTCATCCAAATCACCATGAAGAAAGGTTGTTTTAACATCAAGCTTCTCTAAATAAAAATCTTCAATATCCACAATACTTAAAATAGTGCGAATAGAAGTCCTTTTAACAACATGAGAGAATATATCATCAAAATCAATGCCCTTTTTTGTGCAAATCCTTTTACAACTAACCTGGTTTGAATTTTTTTTTACCTATATCCTCTTGTTTCAATATGTAAACCCATTTATTTTATAAAGCCCTTTTACCTGCAAGAAACTTACATAAATTCCAAGTCTTATTTTTCAACATGGAGTTGATTTCTTCTTCTATTGAAGGCTCCCACTGAATCTTAGTATCCACCTATGCAACTTCATCATAACATTTAGGTTCATTAGTATCTATTAGTAAAATATAATAAAAAGAGGAAAAAAATCTTTTTGGATGTCTACTTTGGCTTTTTGATCACCTAACATTCACTGGGGTGTGTGGTATTTGTTGTTGTGGTTGTTGCAGATCATGATGAACTACTAGAATATCATCTCTTGAAGTATCATACAATACTAAAAAATCATTTTCTTTCTTTTCACATTGCTGCAACATATCTTTGTAGAACACTTTCTCATTGAATATAACATCTTTGCTTCTTACAATTTTATGATTTTCAAAATCCCAAAGCCTATGACCCAATTCATTAATGCCGTATCCAACAAATATACATTTCTTTGACTTAGCTTGCATCTTTGTTCTATTTTTAGAATTTATATATGTATAAATACTTCACAAACAAAGGTTTTGAGAAAATAATAAGTCACCTTCTTACCAGTCCATGCTTCCTCTAGAATACCACAACCGAAGGAGTAGAGGGACCTCAATTAATAAAATATACAATAATATTGACAACCTTTGCCCATATATTTAAGGACAACCCAACATATAACCTCATGCTCCTTGCATGCTCCATTATTGTCCTGTTCATGTGTTCAGCTACTCCATTTTCTTATGAGTCCTTGGAAAAGTTTTCTACCTATGAATAACATTAGTGTAGAAATAATCTTCAAATTCATAATATAATACTCACTACCATTATCAGATCTGAGACATTTTAGCATTTTACTAGTCTAATTTTCAACCAAGCATTTCCATTTCTTAAAATTTTGAAATACATCAATTTTTTTTCTAAGGAAATTGTTGTCAATATGACCAATTAGTAAAAATAGGTGAGATATGTGGTTGTCATTTATGGCAACATATGTTTTGCAATTTAAGTGTGATTATTTGTTAAGTAGAATCGTCTAAGTATTGGACAATGTTATAGCAGCATGATGAGATTTATTGATAGCAAAATATTCCCTTGGAATATTATATTGTACAATTAACCATAGATGCATGATGTCACTTTGATGATGCATACTAGTGTGCATGTCCATATGAGCAACCAAGTTCAAGTTATGAAGGAAATACATATGCAGTTACTTTACAATGCAAAACAAAGCATGTCAGCAAATTGAATTGTACAACTTATAGAATTTTTTTGATTACTAAATCGTGATGAGCTAACTCTAAGGATGATCTATGAGCCAAATAAGGAAGAATTTATTAATATGATTGATATAAGTGAAGAACTTTAAGTGCAAAGTTTGCATGCTATCTGATGCTATTCTATGTGATGTGACGTAATATTATGTGACATGATAATGCAAGATATGATGCAAATTGATATATGTACAATCAATCCTTGTATGAAGAACTGACAATTGGAAGAATTGTGAAGTACAACAAGTGATTCAGTATTGTATGTATATCTATTCTTTTGAAGAACTTATTTATAGTTGCATGTTAGGGAAGTGGGCTCTTCTTGTACACATTTGTATATGATCCACCAACTCCTAATAGGGTTGAGGCTTCTAATAACATCTAGTCTCCTAATTGATGTAGGCAAGGGATGATAATAACTAGGGCCTAAGGCTCACCTAGCTATCCAAAGCAATCTATAAGAGTTAACACAATGTAAGCAATCATAATGGATAGCAACCAAGGGGAGAGAACAAGATATCTTTATTGATTCATGAAATATTCAACATACATCCTCAATTATAAGGCCTTCTAGGTTACAACCAATTACAAATTACAATCTTCAAATTCACAATCTGACCTCTATCATCTAGCTTCTTATTACTAACAAACTGCCTAAAACTTGACCTAAGACTTCCTTAAATACTTGCCAAAATGGCTCACAAAAGTTTCTAGTACATTACATAAAATAAAGGTCAACCTCAAAATGGTCAACACTCATCCCTAAAAAAGATCCTTTTGTTAAATTCACAATCAGAATTAAATACACAAGTTGGCTCCCACTAAGAACCAAAAACATAGCCTAATTAGCACACACTAGATAACTCGGCAAATGAAGACTTCACAGAAACTAGCACTCAACATCTACACATACTTAGCATCCAAAGGAACCACTTGGCAATAGCTAAGAAATTGTCATTCTATAGTGCTTAGCAACCAAAGAAAATCACTCAGTAACCAAAGGATTCACTCAGCATCTAAAGAAATTCACTCAACAACCGAAGGAAGTTGATAGCAAAAGAACTTGGCAGCAAAGGAATTTAGTAGCAAAGGGACTCAGCAACCAAAGGAACTCAGTAGTAAAGGGACTCAACAGCAAAGGAACTTGGCACAACTAGTAGAATGAGAAAAAGTGTAGGATTGCAAGGAAACCCAGGATGGTCCTACATCAGACAACTAGGGTTGGAAAAATGATTCTCCTAAATCATGGAAGTGTCACAACCTAAGCTAAATCCAACTTAGATTGAGAAATCCATGTAGCATCTTTAGTAGGTTTATTCTTCCACTTCACAAAATACTCATAGTAATCTTTTCCTCTTGTACTCTTACCAATTCTTTGACCTAATACCTATTCAACCTCTTCAATCTAATTCTTAGCATAATTATTAGGTATAGCAACTTCATCATCTGACTCATGATACTTATATAAATCAGCAACATTGAGTATAGGAGATATATCCATGTCATTATGTAACTCAACTTCATATGCATTACCATTGTCAAACTTCTTCAAGATCTTACAAGGTCCAAATTTCTTCATCTTTATCTTACTGTATGTTCCAATAGTAAATCTTCCTTTCTTCAGATGAACCATCATTTTATCACCAACTTCAAAATCTTGATGTCTTCTAGACTTATCAACATTCTCTCTATACTTTTGATTAATTTGTTCCAACCTCAACTTCACTTCCTTATGCAAAGACTCCATAAAATCAGCAAATTCATCTCCTGCAACACTTCTCCTTTCTTCACCAGCAACATCTCTCAAATCTGATATACCTCTCTAGGATGCATTCCAGTAACAATCTCAAGAGGTGTCTTCCCTATACTCCTACTCATAGAATTTTTATATGCAAACTTAGCTTCTACTAATACCATTTCCCAATTACTCAGTTTGCTTCCAACTAAACATCTTAGCAAATTACTCAAGCTTCTATTCACAACCTCTATCTATCCATCTATCTATGGATGGAATGTAGAATTAAATTTCAATTCAGTACCCATCTTCTTCCACAAATTCTTTCAAAAATAGCCAACAAACTTACTATCTCTGTCAAAAATAATGCTCCTTGGTAATCCATGCAATCTCACAATTTCCTTAAAGAAAAATTCAGCAACATGCTCGGCATCTGATGTCTTCTTATGTGGCATTAAATGAGCCATCTTAGAAAATCTATCCACCACAATAAATATAGAATCATACCCCTTCACTATCTTAGGCAATCCAAGAACAAAATCCATACTAATGTCAGTCCAAGGTTTCTCAGGAGTAGTAATAAGTGTATACAAACCAATATTTTGACTTACTCCTTTTGCAACTTGACAAAATCCACAACTCTTTACAAATCTCTGAACATCCTTATACATTTGTGGCCAATAATACTTCTCTTTCAATAAACTCAATGTCTTATCAATTCCAAAATGTCCAACCAATCCACCACTATGCTTTTCCTTAATCAGATTCAACCTCATAAGACTTCTAGGAATACATAACTGAATACCTTTGAACAACATACCTTCTTGAATGAAATACTTATCATACTTACTTATGTGATATGTTAGATTTGGTGCTCTACACTCTCTCCATGCCTCAGAAAAATTAGGATTTGCATCATATAACTCTTTCAATTCATCAAAACCAAGAACTTCAACTTTCATTTCAGTCAAGAAAGAATGTCTTCTACTTAATGCATACACAACTTTATTAGTAACTCCACTCTTATGCTTGATCACAAATGTAAAATTTTGCAAGTACTCAACCCACTTCATATGTCTTTGATTCAATTTATTTTGACTTCCCAAGTATTGTAAAGCCTTATGATCAGTGTACAACACAAAATCCTTAGGAATCAAATATTGTCTCCACTTCTTCAAGGCTTGAACAATAGCATCAAACTCTTGATCATACACAAAATACTTCCTTTTAGCATCATTCAACTTTTTACTAAAGAAAGCAATAGGTTTTCCTTCTTGACTCAATACAGCTCCTATTGTACTACCACTAGCATCACATTCCACTTGAAATACCTTATTAAAATTAGGCAACACCAAAACAAGTAACTCAACAACCTTTTCTTTCAAAGTCTCAAAACTCTTATTAGCTCCATGTGTCCACTTGAATTCCTTTTTATCTTCCCTCATTGTCTCAGTCATACCATTACAAACAAAACTAAATATCCTTATAAAAATTTTGTAAAAACTAGCCAAACCATGAAATGATCTTACCTCACCCACATTCTTAGGTGTAGGCCACTCCAAAATTGCTTTAACCTTCTCAAGATCTATCTTCAATCCATCAACTAAAATCGCAAATCCCAAATGCACAATCTCCTCTTGCATAAAAGAACACTTTTTAAGATTAATCAACAACATTTCCTCTTTCAACCTCTACAATACTTGTCTAATATGCTCAAGATGTTCTTCCTTAGTCTTTCTGAATATCAAAATATCATCCAAATAAAAAATCACAAACTTACCCAAGAATTTTTTCAAAACTTCATTCATCAACCTCATGAAATTACTAGGTGCATTAGTCAAACCAAAAGGCATTACCAGCCATTCATACAAACCATCTTTTGTCTTGAATGTAGTCTTCCATTCATCACCTTCTCTAATTCTAATATGATGATAGCCACACTTCAAATCAATCTTTGTAAAATACTTTGCTCCACTCAAACAATCCATTATGTCATCCATTCTTGGCATAGGAAACCTATATTTGACTGTGATCTTGTTAATAGCTCTAGAATTAGTACACATTCTCCATTCTCCATTCTTTTTAGGTGCTAATATAGTAGGTACAACACATGGACTCAAGCTTTCTCTAATCAAACCATTTTGCAATAACTCATGTACTTGTCTGTTAAGTTCTTTATTCTCTGTAGGTGTCAATCTATATGGTGCTTTGTTTGGAAAACTAGCTCTAGGAATCAAATCCATACAATGACTTATGCTTCTCATTGGAGATAAACCATTCGGAATATCATCAGCAACAATGTCTTTATACTCATTTAGTAATTCAACAATTTCTTTTGGTACTCAGTTCCCACTAGTTTCTATTGTCACTCAGTCACTACTGACTGGTACTCAGTTAATACTATTTGTTGGCACACAACTTGGTCCTCTAGGAGTTATAGAAAAAAAGCATGGTTTCTTTTCATTTTCTTTTCAAATTTTTTTCCATTCATCATGAAAACTTTCACAGTAGTACAATTCACCTCCTCTGAACTCTCAATCAAAGGCAACAATATTTGCTTCTTCCCATTCACCCAAAGAGTACATTGATTCAATCTTCCATCATGTATAGCATATCTATCATATTGCCAAGGTCTACCCAACTAAATATGACAACAATCTATAGGCATAATATCACACAAAACTTCATCAAAGTAATGTTCAATCTTGAATTTCACAATGCATTGCTTGCTTACCAATATCTTATGCTCATCTTTCATCCATGAAACATGATAGGGTTTAGGATGTTTCAACCTTTGCAACTATAACTTTGTAATCAACTCTTCTGATGCTAAATTTGTAGAACTTCCACTATCAATGATCACCTTGCAACATTTTCTAGCCATCTTACATCTAGTCTTGAAAATACTTCTCCTTAAAATAGGTTCCTCATCACTTCCCCTAATTCATAAGGTTCTTCTCACCATTAGATTTTCTACAGTGTTAGGTTCACTTGGTTAACTCTTAATGTCTCCTTGAAGCACAACATTTCTATTATTCTGTCCACTTTTAGAAGATCTACATTCAAAATATCTATGTCCCTCTTTACCACATTTGAAACAATTACCATGAAATCCACCTCTAGAATAAGAATTACCTCTTCCTCAGGAAGAATTTGTACCTCCTTATTATGAACTACCACCTTTCCACTTGGTCTTGCTTTGTCATCATTCTTCCATTCAAATTTTCCCTTATCTTGGATAAATTTTTTAGATCTGCTACCTTCTCCACATGATCTACCTCTACCTCTCTGGAATCTACCACCTCTACCTCTTTGTCTTTGCTCATGCTTCGTTGTCAAGATCTCCTTAGCTTTCAGGGCATGTTGATATGCTTTCTCCACACTTTCCAATTTCATAAAAATTATCTCATCTTGAATCCCAAATCTCAATCCATTAATGTATCTTGCAATTTTCTCAACATCATCATCCACATGTCTAGATTTGATGTCCAATCTATAGAATTCCTTGGTATATTATTTCATAGTCATGTCCTTTTGTCTCAAATTTTCCATCCTTCTCAACAAGCTAACTTGGTAATCAGTAGGAAGGAATTTGTTCTTTACCTTTTCCACCATCTTTACCCAAGTTTTGATCTTCTCCTTTCCTCTCCTTTGTCTATCAATTTGTAAATGTTCCCACCATAGTGATGCATGACCTTTTAATCTTGTAACTGCAATCTTCACCTTCCTATTATTAGGAGTGTTTTCATACTCAAAGAACTTCTCCATGTTAGAGATCAAATCCAACATAGCATTGGTATCCAATTTTCCATCATAAGGAACAACTTTCACAATAGGATTTGAATTAGTTGTAGACAATACTCTCAACATTATTTCTTCATCTTGGTCTTCTTCATGTTTTGGATTAGGGTTTGTTGCTTCTACTTCATCATCACCTACATCATCAATATGTGCTCCTCTCCTTGAGGCTATCTCCATAGCATCTAATCTGGCTGCAATTTGTCTCAATTGATCCAATATGGCATTATCAACCTTATTTCCTCTACCATGAAACATCTTTACAAATCAGGTTCATGCAAGATCGCAACCCTCTGCAAGTTATAAGTCAAATCTACAAATTTTCCATGCTATAACCCAAATTCACTTAGGGTTCTACATGATCCAATATTCATAAGGACAAACCTCAAACTCTAATTCCACCTAACATGGGCAAGGGATGAGAATAACTAGGGCCTAAGGCTCACCCAGCTATCCAAACCAACCTACAAGAGTTAACAAAATGGAAAAAAACACAGGGGAGAGTAACCAATGGGAGAGAATAGGATATCTTTCTTAATTCGTGAAATATTTAGCATACATGCCCAGTTGTAAGGCCTTTTGGGTTATGACCAATTACAAATTACAATATTCAAATTCACAATCTGACCTCTAGCTTCTAGCTCCATATTACCAACTCACTACCTAAAACTTAACCTAAGACTTCCTTAAATACTTGCCAAAATGGCTTCCAAAAGTTTCTAGAACATTACATAAAAGAAAGGCCAACCTAAAAATGGTCAACACTCATCCCTAAACAAGATCCTTTGATTAAATTTACAATCAGAATTAAATACACAAGTCAGCTCCTACTAAGAACCAAAAACATAGACAACTCAGCACACACTGGATAACTCAGCAAAAGAAGACTTCACAAAAACTAGCACTTGGCATCTATGCAAACTCGACATCCAAAGGAACCACTTGGTAGTAGCTATGAACTTGGCATTCTCTAGCACTCGGCAACCAAAGAAAATCACTCAGTAACCAAAGGCACTTGCAAACCAAAGGATTCACTTAGCATCTAAAGGAATTCACTCGGAAACCAAAGGAACTTTGTAGCAAAGGAACTTGACCATAAATGAGCCCAGCAACAAAAGAACTTGGTAGCAAAGGAACTCGACAACCAAAGGAACTCGGCAGTAAAGGGACTCGGTAGCAAAAGAACTCGACAACAACTGGAAGAATGAGAAAAAGTGTAGGATTGCAAGGAAACCCAAGATGCTCTTGTATCACTAACAGGGACTTGAGACACTATACATTCTTCATAGACTCCTAACAAGGTCAATATCCTTAACTGGATTCTTATATATATAGTGAATCATCTTGTGGGTTTTATCCCCACTAGGGTTTTCACTTGGCCAGGGTTTCCCTAGTTAACAAAATATGGTGTTATGAGCTCTCTTTATGTATGGTTGTTTTTATTGTTCAACATTATTGGTTTACTTCCCTATGCATTTATTAAAGTAATTAATGATATCTAGTTGTGGGAAAAAAGATTGAAAATAATGATTGACCCTCCCTCTCAGTATTATCTATTTCTAACAATTGGTATCAGAGCCTAGTTATTTAGAAGAGGCTTAATATCTTGAATAAGATCCCTATGGATATGTAACAGTTGAAGAAGAATCTTGAAGAAGCTCTTGAACAAATTGATCTCCTTAGTACTAAGAAAACTTCCCCAATCCATCTATCTTTCCATAGTCAATTTTGGTTGTCATCACCAATACTCCATCTTATGCCCCTTCTCAAGTGTTTCATAATTTTGATGCTATTGCTCCATATCCTTGACCCCACCAACAACCCATCAATAAAGAAAGCCTTGGTAAAAGGGAAGGAGTTCAAGTACTTACCACTCATAATACAACACCTAGGGGTGAAGTTTTGGGCCAACCTCCTACCAACCTTCATCATAAGGGCTTTATTAAAATCTCAAATTCTTCTGAGATTTAGATGTCCAACTAATCTATGTTCTTTATTCTAATTCAATTTTATTTCTAAATTCTTCTCCAATTCCAACTTTATTATTTCATTTTTTGCTCTCCAATTTTCCTATTTACCTCACTCCAAATAAAACACCATTCCTTTTATACCTCTATATCCAAATGAAGTAATGCATCCCTTTAAATAGGGGTCTCTTTTCTAAGAGACATGGCTTTTAATTTAAAATAATTCCTTCTTTATAGTTATTAATAAAGGTAATGAGTATTAGCTATATTATTATTACTTCTTTAGCTAATTGTGCTTTTTCAAGGATCATGACCCATTAATTGGTTAAAATAATAAATATGAATGTTGTTGCTACCTTTATTACCCAAGGAATTAGTGTCAAACATTAATGAATATTAATTATTATTATTTTTTAAAGTTAATTGTTGTTCTTGTATGATGATTTCTCAATTCATTGGTTGTAGTTTGCATGCTATGAGGTTTGTCAGTAGTGGGGTAGGCTGTATGTATAAGAGGAGATTTATATTGCTTGAGCATTGTTATCACTACATTTTGGGTGTAATCCTAGAGCATATTAGTCTTTATTTGTAACATCTCCAAACCAATTCCAATGACCAATCTAAAAGAAATGATGTTTTCTTGTGAGAACAAGTTGAGGCTAGCATTAACTTTCTTATCCTTTTCTTGGATTTTGATGTGGAAGATTTGAGTGTGCTCTTTCAATTGTTTGAGCTATAACACCAACTAAGTAAACACCTTGACAAAGACACAAGACAACATATCATCTACCATGGAGCTAGATTTGATCTTTATAGAGCTACATTTGATCTTCATTGTTTTTCCTCCCATTCATGTCTTTCCATTCTTATCCCAACATGGTACTAACTTGCAATTTCTAATGCCTATCCACTATAAGTACATTTTTATCGCAATGGGTACAATGCAAATTTTACTTACCTTTGGCCTTTGTTGTAGTGGTATTTCCATTGCTCTTGCCTTTGCTAATTTCCTCATTGTACTAATCCCCTTGTTGCTTCTCTTAACCATGTTATTTTTTCTTGTTGGGATAAATTAATTTTCTTCTCCAACCAAATATAGTGGACCTGAGTACACAGTTTATCAATATCCTGGGGCTTTTCCACAATGACAGGTCTCTTTAGGTGACCAAACAACATTCCTATATACTTTATGACCTTATCAACCATGATGTCCCTTCCTAGCTATTTCATTTTTTTCTTAAGCTTGGAAACTTTTACCCTTGCCTTTGCTTCAAGTAATGCCAATTCATGGTAAATATGGCAACATTGTTTTCCTAGTCACCATTTAAAATTCTCTCAATTGGAGATTTTTGGCACTTTAATAAATCTTTAAAGAATGATGGATATTTTTGGAATGATTCTCACAAACAATTCTTTTTCTTTCGAAAACCTTCTTCTCAGAAATTGACTCCTCTAAACCTCGGTATTGAAAAATGAACTCTAATTTCCTAATAAAGAGTTTTTTCCTAAATTACTACTTCGATTTTGCAATCACATGAAACCCTTTTTCATTTATTATTTTATTATATTTTAATTTTCACATACAACCTTTTTGCAATTTAATTAAAATATCTTTATTAAATCAATTTTCTCTCTCTTTAATTAATTCATGGGACATTTTTGATAAAATATTTATTAACTTAAATAATAATAGTATTTAGAGTTTATCTTAAAAATGAAACTCCTAAATATATTATTATTAAGTAAAATAAATATGATTATGCCAAAATTAGAACTTTAAACTATATCTTTAAATTTAATTTTTTTATTAATTAATTTCTCAATTAATTAAATATAATTAAATATTAAATTTTCTTATAACATTTTCATTAAATTAAATCATTAAATACTCTTTTAATTTGATTTAATTATCACTAAAAATCACCATATACCCACAAGACTAAAAAGGACAACACAACTGAAGACAAAGAACATATTCAAACTATAGGGTCAAAATTGCAACTTCATGTCACTAGACGAATTCAAAAGGGTAAACAACTCAAATACATGTCCTACTTTCTTGAAAAATTGGCCTAGGTTTAGGATTTGGACTCAAGAATTATCTCCCCACTTTTACCATTGAGATAATGCAATAGGGTATGCTCATCCTAGCAATTCAGGGAAGTTGATACCCAGTACTTACAATCTGCATTAAATCTGAGCACATACATACACATATAATGTAAACTAAGAAGGTAATGATGGGGAGTGGTGCATCATGTAGATCCCAACTAGTAGGTGACTACAACTCCCTCTCTCAACCACATTAGGAACATCAATCAAAAATTAAAACAGACAAGTACACCATACACATGTAAGCATGGGGTAAGTAACCATAGAACTGCATATAAATCATACATTTAACTATCATCATGAGATAACTGAAATCCCTATATGCTATCATCATCATCAAAATAATCATGAACACATGAAATAAATAACTCAACACATATCAACTAAATATGAAATACATCTAATCAAATCTAGTAACCAAGTATCGCCAATCATAAAATAGGCATAAAAGAATTCAACAATGCAATAACAAAGTCAACTAGTGGTAGACATTACACATTTGATCTTCATTATTTTTCCTCCCATTCATGTCTTTCCATACATAGCCCAACATGGTATTGACTTGCAATTTCCAATGCCTATCGACTATAACTACATTTTTATCGCAATGGGTACAATGCAATTTTTTCTTACCTTTGGCCTTTATACTAGTGGTATTCCCCTAACTCTTGCCTTTTCTAATTTCCTCATTGTACTAATCCCCTTGTCTTTTCTCCTAGCCATGTTATTTTTTCTTGTTGTAATAAATTTATTTTCTTCTCCAACCAAATATTGTAAGGAAACTTGGCAATAAAGAATATAACCGTTTCCACATAACCTATAATAGATCTGAAATAAACACGAAATTAAAATCCACATGCAAGAGAATAGACAACATACCCACAAAATTTTGACACAAGATATACCCTGAGAAACCCTCATTGAGGGAAAAAACCTATCCTCCAAAAGCATCCATCATCATGTATTGTTCAGCAAAAATACCATTGTCATACAACCATGGAAGCCTTCATGGCCATAGCCACAATCGAGCAAACTATGTGAACAAGCATGAATCCACACATCCCATGCCATGCTTTCAACCTTCACAAATGCTGCCTTGGCTAACCTGTCAAGCCTTGTCCTGCTCGACTCTTGCCTTTTGTCTTCTCCTTGTCACTCTCTCTCTCTTTCTCTACAACAACTAACCCCACATTTAATATTGGGCATTTAATTCTTTTCCCCAATATTAAATAATTACATGAAATATTATCACAATGTTACAATACAACTCATCAAGAATATTCTATGGGAATCTTTATATGTTGCACATCCATCTAGGTACAAATTACATAATAAAAATAAAATAATAAAATAACAATATTATGCAATGTGTGCAACATCCATTATCTCAACAATCTCCCACTTATTGTATACATTGCATAGGGTCAATCCGTAGCCACATAAATGAACAAGGGAACAATCCCTCCCAGCACATCCACCATCATGGATCAAAATACACCAAGTGCTCCATCCTGGTACTCGCAACAAAATCAAAGTATCCAACATCTCGAACATGAATGATCTTACCTCCTATTATGCCACTCCCACTGGACATACATAGAAGCCATCCAAAGAGAAAACCACCCAGCCTGTCACATTAGAAGATCATAAAATCCTATACCAACTGAAATTCCAAGCACAAAAACTTGGTCCAAAGGTAATCACATGTATCTGTAGTCAAAATATCCATAGCTGAAATAGCACCCACAGAAAAGTGCCAAACCCATCCAACTATCCATACCTCAAAGGTATAACAAGTGAAGCTCATATCACCGACATATCCAATCTATAACCTACAATCACAAGCCTCAAGAGCAATACCTGCCACATATATACCAAGAAGCTCCCACTACAAAAGATAATGTCAAATCTATAACCAATCCACTCAACACATCTCAAAGAAGTGAATCCATGTAGTATCAAGGACATCCATAATACATAATCCAATATCCTGCAAGAATAACTCTCATAACAAGTCTCCAATAGTCTCTCAAATTCTCCACAACCAACAAAGGAAAGAGATAAAGAAATAACCATGTCATCTCTCACATGACATACATGAGCACAAACCAGTGATCACAATCTCCAACCAATCTCAAATCCAATGTAAGAAAAACTGAACATCCAAGAAAATAACCAAGACTAGAGAAACCATGCAAATCATAACCTGTATCATGTCCTTCTACACACACCTCTAGATGTAAACTGTGCAAGTATGATCTCCTCCATAAAACCCCAACAAGAAGCCTCAACAAAACCCAAACCATACCATATAACTAATCATGGGTGTAAGCCTCTCACAAGAAGATCAAACTCAATAAACCATTCCTAAACCAAGGAATAACCATTCCTAATCCAAGGAATATGCCCAATATAAAACCATCTCCCAAACTCAACCAGCATAACAACATATGCACATGGAGATAACCAATGCTTAAACATCTCTCAAATGAACCCTCCAGAACTAACTCATGTACCATAGCTCAAGATCCATATCCAGGAAAGACAAGCATAAATATAATGCAACTGAGAGAAGAAAAAAAAATGGGCTACACCTCTCAAGTAGCAAATTGCCAAGTAGACCAAGAGTGGGGAATGAGAATGCTCATCAAGATACCCAAGTCTCCAACCAAGACTCATCTAAGAACAATCTCCTCTCAAGTCCATATCAGGTGACTGCCCCTCGGACTTCCTACTGAAACCATCAACCGTCCCAACAAATACTTCTCTAATTCAAGAGAAATCAGTGTCACCATCATCTCTAAGTATCCATGAGCACTTGTAACCAATCGATCCATGCCAACTCCAAATGCAACATAGCAATATAATGAAGTATCTCCTTATGATCAGTGTACTCAATACCAAGAAACTAAACCAAGATCAATGTCAAAGTTCCAACCATGGCCTCAGGAACATAAACATGACAACATGATCTTACCATCTCAACTAAAGAGATAACATGCTCCATATGAACATACCATAACATGTCACAACTCTAAACGCATATCAAGAGTATACCATGATATAATAATGAAACCATCCTCATACCAAGGATAACATGCCAAATAAAAGCATAAACCACACCTTTACCAAGAACCCTGTGAGTCCTCAAGATGCAACCATCTCCACACACCATGAAGATAACCAAGAACTCCATGAGTCCTCAAGATCTAACCATCTTCAAACACCATGAAGATAACAAGTGCACCATGCAAATGTCAAAGATGCTTCTGCAACAACAGGATCTAAGACAAACCTCCAACATCTGTAAACACTCAATAAATATATCAATACCAACAACTCCCACTCAACCGTGGTACCAAGTCACCTATGGCATCATAAAATCCATCCTCTCCAAACCAAAAAGATATAAACCAAACCAGGAACTAATCCTGCACTGTCACCCCATCACTATCACAAGCTCCCACTAAACTGTGTATCCAAGCTATCTATGACATCATGATGAAAAACCATCCTCTAACCATGAGAATCAACCAAGGCATCAAACCATCAAAGAACTCAAAGTGTACATCATGAGCTCCTTAAAAGAAACCAAATAACCATGATCCTCAACCAAGAAGATATACCACCATAACCAAATCAGAAAATCCAAGCTAATGAACATCAAGGATGTACCTGTATAACCAATCATGTCATGCCAAAATCTATGACACCATGATCACATCGATGAACCGAGCATCTGGCTCTCAATATGTCCAACTTGTCAGCATAGAATAGTCAACCACAATCCTCCACCATGATTGTACCTAGTAACAACATCGCATCCCTTCTACATGAAAAATAAAATCAACAAATTATGTGACTCAGGGCATAGACAACCCAAATCCAAGCCACCAATCTGAATATGCATCAATAATGAAAGATCAATGGGCAAAGAAAACCCATAACCAAGCTATAAATACAACCTGTAAGTATAGACCGCTTACAACACTGCACAACTTGTAGACCCAACAAGTCATCATGCATATCCAAACCAAACACTGATAACCATATCATCATGAGACCAATATGAACTGAGTATACAATGACATCAAAACTTAAATCTCTAATGCCATAAACTCACAAGTTACCACAGTTAAAATATACCTATAAACTGTTCAAATCAATATATCAATAAATAAATCATGCCAAACCTACACCAAATCTGAACCATTGTGTAGAGCTCTCCAAGAGCTTTTCGTTGACTACTTGAAGTCCAAAATCCAACACCGTATGCCCAAGTTATGCCCCAATCTGTGCTCAAAATAAATAACATCTAAATTTAGGGCTCTCAAAACTTGACAAAATATCAAAATTAGACAACCCAACCTACACCATCTTGTAGTGCTTTGAATTAGCTTTCCAACGCCTATAAGAACTCTAAAATCCGATATTCTAAGAGAAAGTTATGGCCGTTTTACTAAGACAGTCTTTTTACCATTTTCAGTACGATTTTTCATATTTTAATTTTTTCAGTGATGAAAATTCCGACGGGATTAAATTTGACGGCCATCATGGGCTCAAACTAAAAAACTCTTTCATTTCCTCTGAACATGGCCAAACTAGGGCATATTATATATCAAATTTTATGGAAATGTCGACCCAGATCCAATGGTGAGGTCTATTTTTACTCAGGAGGTCATTTCTGCATGCTACCCCCCAAAACCCTCATTTAAATGAAACATTCAAAAAAATCTTTTTGTCCAACAATTTCACATGGCCAAATATTTTAACATCCCATCATAACAGCAAATCCAAAGCCCTCAGATCTGCAATAAATCATTCATATATCTTGCCCTTTCTTTTATCTTCTCATGCATTCCCATGGATTCAATCTAGGGTTACAATAATAAAACCATAGCTCTAATACCACTTGTAAGGAAACTTGGCAATAAAGAATATAACCGTTTCCACATAACCCATAATAGATCTGAAATAAACACGGAATTAAAATCCATATGCAAGAGAATAGACAACATACCCACAAAATTGTGACACAAGATATACTCTGGGAAACCCTCATTGAGGGAAAAAACCCAGCCTCCAAAAGCATCCATCATCATGTATTATTCAGCAAAAATACCATTGCCATACAACCATGGAAGTCTTCATGGCCATAGACACAACCGAGCAAACTATGTGAACAAGCATGAATTCACACATCCCATGCCATGCTTTCAACCTTCACAAATGCTCCCTTGGCTAACCTGTCAAGCCTTGTCCTGCTCGACTCTTGCCTTTTGTCTTCTCCTTGTCACTCTCTCTTTCTTTCTCTACAACAACTAACCCCACATTTAATATTGGACATTTAATTCTTTTCCCCAATATTAAATAATTACATGAAATATTATCACAATGTTACAATACAACTCATCAAGAATATTCCATGGGAATCTTTACATGTTGCACATCCATCTAGGTACAACATTACATAATAAAAATAAAATAATAAAATAACAATATTATGCAATGTGTGCAACACCCATTATCTCAACAAATATCTCGAGGCTTTTCCACAACGAAAGGTCTCTTTAGGTGACAAAGAAAAATTTCTATATACTTCATTATCTTATCAACCATGACATCCCTTCCTAACTATTTCATTTTTTTCTTGAGCTTTAAGACTTTTACCCTTGCCTTTGCTTCAACTAATGCCAATTCATTGTCGTTTCTTCCTTATGGTAAATAGGGCAACACTATTTTCCTAGCCACCCTTTAATATTCTCTCAATTGGAGATATGTGGTACTTTAATAAATCTTTAAAGAATGATGGATATTTTTGGAATGATTCTGCAAGAGCCTCAAAATAGTCAGTCACTCTTCTAGGTACACTAAACTTAAATGATGTAGATAATGGGTATCAATAAATTCTAAGAAAAAATGTAGGACAATAGAAGCTAGAGTTGCAAAGAGTCAAAGTATTTATAGATCTCAAACAACAAGAAAATACCTAAACTTGTTATGCTGAAAAATTTATTTAATAACAACATATTTAAAATCTCAGCTAGTCCATTATCTACCAAGAGGGGATGAGGGTTTAAGTTCATTACAAATGCTTGAGTAAATGATTAAATAGAGAAATGAAAAACCTTATTCATAAATCTTGAACCAGATCTAGGGTGAGATTGAGAACTATTCAATTTATGCTATAAAAAACTTCTCGCATCCTATCAAAAATTCAACATACCTAGAGATAAGACAAAGAAAGCCTCTATACCAATTTTTCATTATCGAGAAAAAAGGCGTTAATGCAAATGAGTTTAGACAAATGAGCACTCTATATTTAAAATGTGAATGACTCAAGAGATAAGGTATGCAATCTACACATAAGAACATTAATAAATAGTTAATTTAGAACTAATAAAACTATTTAGCTAAATTCAGTAAGAAAGACATTTTCAATTAAGTAGCCTTTCATCTAGTAGACTCAAGGGCTTAACACAAACTTGTTTTTTTCCTAAATCAAAACAAAATTTGTTGCATTAAACTTTCAAGTACAAATTTTTTTTTTTTTGCATCTTTGTTGAATTTATTTTGTGTATCCTAACTTGATCATAGTTGTGAGAAATGGTGGTTCTATCTAAGTAGAGTAAATTCCAGAGACAAAAATACCAAAGGCACCCATTAATATCCATTTCATGCTCACATAATATCAATTTAATGTTTCCATATGCTTACATCTATACCTTTTAATGTCTATTTTTATTCTCATAAATGTGGCTATAGGCTAGCATCTATACCTTTTAATATCTATTTTTACTGAGAGATGTCATTGCTTTATTTCTTCAAAACCAATAGAATTGTCAATAAATTGTATTATTCAAAATTGTAAAATTTGTTAAAATAATAGAAACTTAAAAAAATAATTATTGACCACAAAAATATCTTTAAATTTGATGGGTCTATTTAAAATTAGAATGCTATTGGAAAAATAGAACAATTGAAACAAAGAGGAGAAAGAAAGAACTTCCAGCTTATTTTTAATGAATAATAGATGTCAATTTATACAATAGCTTGACTCAACAATATTCATAAATGACTATTAATTAAATTGACAACACACATAAACTTGACACTAACTAAAACTTATGGACACCTAACTTAACACATCTACAAGAAGAACTTGATTCAAACTAAGACTCTTTGACTCAATCCTAAACTAAACTTGTGCTGCCAACCACTCAATAAGACTTGCCACATGTGAAACAATTATTATTGACTACTACTAGAACATTAACCTCAACAAATGCATTTAACAGAGTGACTAATAAGGAAAAGCTTCAATTACACACTGCAATGTTGGCACAACAATGACATTGAACCTTGGAAATCCTACTTCCACCAACAAATTCTTCCACTCCTCACTTCTCTCTTTCCCCCCTAAGCTGAGTGAAAGCATGAGAAAATCAAACACAAGACCAAAAGTGGGATCCATCACTATCTTCTCTCAAGCATTCAGAACCACATCCACAATTATCACCTTCCCTCTCTCTGGAATCACCTTTCTATGTTGCTTCACAATCTTTACACAATCCTCGTTAGACCAATCATGCAATGTCCAATATAATGCTTCAAGAAAATAAATGAGAAGATCTAGATTTTTAAAAAATACCATAAAAAAACTCTACTTTAATTGTACAAAACCAAGCAGCAACCTTCATGAATACAATGTCCATGGATGGCACATCTTTGAACATGTCACCTCACACATCTTTTAATGTGCATTTTTACTGAGAGATGTCATTGCTTTAGGGTAAGTGCACCAAGTTGTGGTACCAAAAATATGACACCTTTTTTTTCTAGTTTTAAAAAGTGTGTGTGCACTTTCTAAAACAATTTTTTTAATATAAATGGGCTGCAAACCCACAGCCCATTTCATTTTCACTCCATTTTGCAAGGATTTCATAGCCACAATGTGTACACAAGTTGAAGGAATTGAATATTTTTGCCACCCACCTCCTCAAAATGCTTCCTCATCGCCAAAGTTCGAGATCAATATCATGCCATATGTTTTCTACCCTTGTTTTATATGTTTTTGCATTTTTTTGTAGGTTTTTTCAAATTTTCTTTAAATTTATTTATTTATTTATATTGCAATTGGTTTCTTATCAAGAAATGTGAATAATGAACTAGAAAATCTCCAACTAGATCAAAACCAAAACTCTGAACAAGATCCAAACAAAAATCCTCCACAAGATGAGAATCAAAACCCTCCACAACAAGAACAAGAAATTCCACAACCTACACTGATTGGAAGACCTCCTCCTAGCACACAAGACAACATACTAAATGAAATAGAAAGAGGTAAAAATGAATTACAAGAACTCATTGGTAGGTTGAAAGCTTCTGGACAAACCAATCCAATGAGAGCACAATTGGCATCCTCCCTCGAGCCTATTATGATCCATGTATCTTCTATTAGTGGTCAGTTTGATATTTGGCATGTTAAGAGGGAGGAATAAAAAAGATATTATGCAAACAAATTATCACATCAAGATGTAAATAAAAAGCTATACTAAAAGGTAGCATTTGTGCATTGTTTAGAAAAGCCTGGTGAACAAAATAATGTTAGAGAGACAACTAAATGGTTCCCTATCCATTGGTTCATACACAATGGTATTAGAAATAATTTTTGGGATAGATGGTATATTGTCTTTGATGCCCCTCCCTAAAATAATCACGAGGTCCCAATATATTTCTTAAGAAAATTGTATTGTGAATTTTTCCTTGGGGAGATCCCCAATTATTTTGATATATTATAATCTCATGGTAGAGGTGGGGGGTCATCATTTGAGAGGTTAGGGGCATGTTGTGACCCTAACATAGTTAGGGCACCTATTGTCAAGCCACAAGGTGAGCATGTGATTATTCCTTCAATTGTGAAGGAACATGTAGAGGCTAGCACTCTAGGGACTATCAATACTTTGATGCAGACCCTCATTCATTGCACAAGTCCATTAGTTGAGGAGGAGCCTTCTGTGCATCATGGTCACATGTGCACATCATGTGGATCCTTATGCACATTTGGTAGTCATGTTGGAGATAGTATGGATGATGGGCTAGTCACTAATCAATTCCTAAATGAGACATTTGGCATTGACACATAGGTAAATTAAAATTATAATAAACTAATTGATCACATTTCATATGTATAGTGAATGACTAATTAATTAGCATTTATTGATATTGTTCAAAATTTAGGGTTAGAGTGTTGGTAGCCCTAGTAGAGATACTCCAACCCCATTTTTTGTCCCATCGATGAGTCTAGAGGTATGTATCAATTTAATCATTTAAATTAATACATATATTTATTAAGTAATGATATGAAGGATTGACAAAAAAATTATGCATGTGCATTAGTTCTCTACTAGACCATCGACATTCACTAGGGACTTTGAGCCTAGGCATGACACGAGCTTTGTAGAGGTACATTTGTTTCATGTTAATTTAATTCATTTGATTATATTTGTTTCATGTAACATGTATTGTATGACATGCAACTCTTGACATCTGAGACTCCTCCTCATCTTTGACAATCCATCGATCGTGAAGTGGCTACAGCTATGGCTAGTTCAGAGACATTGACTAAGGTATGAAAGAATTTTCTTGATTTTATTTGTTGTTTATAATAGTTTGTATCAAAATTTCTAATGTTATTTATAAGTGATTATATTGATTGAATTATTGTAGGGTCTTGTTACACCTAATCGTCCACAAGCCTTTGAGGTGGATTTGTAGAGCGACTCTTTGATGGCGGTAAGAAAATAATAAATCTAGTGTCTACATATATTTGATTTCAATGTATAATAATTATTGATTTATATCTACTTTTTTTTGTATCAGCTCGAGTTAGAGAAGAGCCTAAACAAGAGGATGAGCAAGTGTGTGAGGAAGACCCCATCATCCCCATCATCTCCTTCCACATGATGACTAAAGACCTCTAGATATTTGTTTCCTTCCCCTTGTGGGAAGGAGAAGATATAGTTTATAGACACACATGTATAGGCATTAGTGGACATATATGTTGGATTTTATGTCAGTGGACATATTCGATATATGATGGGAACATGACCCGTTTACATTTTTGGAAAGCTCTTGAAGTGCTCTATAGCCCTATGGACAGCTTTGCTCGTCCCCGATTTTTTGACCCTTTTCAAGGTCATTTAATGCCCCTAACTTGACTTTGAAGCATTCTTAGGAGGTCTCCAAAACCCAAAAAACTGTAATAACTTTCAAACCGTGGGGCCTTTTGACCTAATTCTTTTTCTAGAATGCTCTAAATAACGATTGCATTCATCTAGCCAATTCACACCTTCTAGGTCACCAAAATGATGGCCAAAATGCATGCTCCTATTTTTTCAGGATTTTCTAGCACACTGATAGTTGAACTGTGAGAGTTGGAACCTTTATTTGACCCAAATGGGTATCCAAAAATGTAAAGACATGAAATAGAAAATAAGTCTAAGTACATTTTTTTTGGGTGACACGGGATTGCCCTTATACCTCTGGATGCTCCTGCATCAATATAAATTTGATGTATATATGACATTTTATATTTGATGTATGACATTATCGGTTAATATATGATAAGTTTGTTCATATGAGACACAATTGGTTATCATAATATATTATGTGTTTGTTAATGTATGGCATTATTGGTTATCATTTTATATTATATGTTTTTTCATGTATGACATTATTGGTTATCATAATATATTATATTTTCATTCATGTATGACATTATTGGTTATCATAATATATTATATGTTCATTCACGTATGACATTATTGGTTATCATAATATGTTATATGTTCATTCATGTATGACATTATTGGTTATCATAATATATTATGAGGTTGCATAGGTACTTGTACCCACTTACCCAAGTACTAGGTACACATATCCCAAGCACTGGGTACTCGGTGGAGAGCATCATAGCTAAGGACCTTGATTGAGATTTTTGATTTATTTTTTTTTTATGGTTTTTGTTTGTGTATCAACTCGTTATTTATCAAGCTTAATTCAATACATAATTATTTCAAAACTTTGATAGAATATTGATTAACAATAAACTTTATCACTATTCAAGCATAAGTCTATCATTTCCAATATGTCATCGTCATATGATTTATGATCTTGTTCATGTTTAAATTTCTCCTTCTCTGTTATTTGTTTATCAAGCTTAATTCAATAACTAATCAGTTTGAAACTTTGATACAATATTGATCAACAATAAACTTTATCAGTGTTAAAGATAGAAATTTATCATTTGCAATATGTCATTGTCATATGATTTATGATCTTCTTGTTCATGTTTAAAGTCTACCTTCTATGTTATGCATCTAAACATTTCTCACAAATTATTATTACAAACATATAACAAATATGAAACTAAAAACAACACATTACATTTGCAAACTTTATCACTGTTCTTGATTTGAAAAATCACTGTCATGACTCTTAAATTTAGGTTTTCTATAAATATAAAAGTATAATAAAAAAAAAGTTTTACATACCCAAGTACCCCCCTCCCCTATTATAAAAAATAGTTATACCCATACCCATACCCGTACCCTAAGTACCCCAAGCAGCCCTGTCCCTATGCAACCTTGTATATTATATGTGGATCTTGGTGTTTTCTCTACACCTATGTGGTCTATAGGATCTCTTGCTACTTAGAACATCCCCTGACCTTGCCCAACCTCCTCACCAGGTTAACTGATCCAAACCTGCAGCATCACTCCCTTACTCTTCTAGGAACACTATCCCTCCAAAGGTTTTATAGGTCTACTAGGTTACCACCTCACTCCCTAGTCCAACCAAGGTTTCCATGATGTCCTAAGGTGTTATTGGAACACTCTTACTATGCTTGGATAACAACAATGGGTTTTTACCCAATTTCAAGATTTCTTCACAAAAGAGCTATATGGGGAGCCCCTAATTAGGCCTCCACTCGGATTTCTAGGGCCGATAGCTCCTTTGCCTTAGAGTTTCAACACCTCTGGCCTTAAGAAAAATTTATACATAGGATCCATGCTCAAGGATTTTTAGGGTCTTAGGGTGCCTATAGGTTGTACAACAAAAATAGAAAAATTGAGGGTTTGGTAGGGTTTTCTTGGGTGCTTGCTATCCCCACTTTTAATACACCTTCCACACTTCATCAAGACTCCTCCTCCACAAGTTAGAACCTCCTCATACCACTCTTCAATCTCTAAGAATGGAAATTCTTCATTCTTCAAGCTTTGCTCTCGAGAGCTCTTTCTTTGCTGACAGTCCCTAGTCGGGCATTGCCTAGCTCACCTAGGGCTTGGGCAAAGAATTATTTGCACTCACTTTCAAGGCCCTTTCTTGAATAATATAATACATTAGGGTCTTTAGCCTTGAAATATAGAATACCATGGAATTTCCATAGTGGAGACAAGACTTACAACCCTTTCATGATATACAACTCCAAAACTAACCTAACAGATAGATATCTTTGAAGAAATTTATAAAACCTTTCAAAACTTGGTCACAAACTATAACTAATGCATGGAAAATGAAAAAAAAAAACAATAATAAAACTACAACATGCAAAAAAATGATAATAGCCATGTGATTTGCCTCCAAACAATATTAAAACCAATAAAATCTGTGCTAAAACAATCACCGTCTGTTGCATACATTCTAATAGTAAGGATTCGTACCAAAAATGAGTTGCCAAGCCTTGATTAGGATTCCTCCAAGAATAAATAGATTTCTCCTAAGGTTATAGATATGTTTTAAGGCTTTTTCAAAGATTCTTTACAATGCAGCTCTTTTAGCAACAATTGGAAAAAGTTGCTCAATAACTTTTACAAATTGGAAGTAATTTTGGGGAAATTTTTATTGCTCGGGTAGTCTTGTTTTCACTTACATTTCAAGACCATGCTATGCCTTCCCAAAAAATCCTTGGGAGTGAAAATTAAACTATCTTACTTCACCTAAGAATCCCCAAACTCATAATAACATCCCTTCCATAAGGTGGCAGATTTACATAACATTGTATTATTCATGCACTTTAGCCTTCTAAACTAGTAGTCCAACTTGAAAGGTTCTTTTAATGCACACCCATACCTAAAATGAAATAAAAACTCTTCAATCAACCTTGCACCAACAAATATCTAAGAAGGATACCAACCCAAATTCAAGGAACCATTGTCAACAGAGACCAAAGAGGAAACTTTAAGACCTATCCTAGCTTGGACACACAAGCATGAGCTAAATGCCTTTATTATATTCAAATACTTCTTCAAAGAAGTTCATCACACCAAAAATTATATGGTGGGAACCTTGAAATTGTTCTCTTGCACCACCTTCCAAGAAATTCTTCAACATCCTATGAGTGAAAACAATCTTCCAACATCTTATGACTATATTTTCTTTGCAACAACATGTAATTTGTTGATTTTCAGACAACTCTTCACAAAGGGAAGTGGTTATGTTTCAAACCCATTAAATGACTATTAAGACAACCAAGAAGATCATTAAAATCTTCCACTAACTCCATTTAGTGATAACATGCAGCTATATAATGTGTAATGACTCTCAAAACACTTATTGAGTCAACTTATTAACAAAAACAACAAAAAAAGGAAAATCATTAGGACCTAGGCAATTTGGGTTTATAGGTGACCTCAAGTTCCTTGACCTTACAAAAAAGGATTACCTTATTACCATAAAAAAATAACATGTCCAAATGATGTGTATGATCATGCCTTTACCTTCTATCATGACTCTCCATCATTGGATGAGATGACATATCTAGTTGCCACAGTCAAAGATCCCTGCCCTATGGCATTTAGTGACTCTTAGGCATGATTTAGTTTGGTGTGCTTGAGAATATTTGAGCACTCAATAGGATGGGATGAGCTTGGGCCTAGTGTTTATCTAGCCACCTAGAGCTAACATAATAGACAGTTTGATCCCACGATGAAAGGTGAGAGAGATTTGGCAGTTGGCAACTTTGAACTGACCCAACACTACAAGTTTTAACATCACCAGAGATGGCATCACAAAATAAAAAGATTAAGATCACCAAATAGAGAGAGAGGCTATTTTAGGTATCTACAACATGGTCCTATAACACTTAGAATCGCATCCATACCTTGCACGAGCTCTGAGATATGCTTTGTCAAAAATTGCTGCCTTATGACATTTAGTGACCCTTAGGGATGTTTTGGTTCAGTGTGCTCAAGAATGTTTGAGTGCTCAATGAGATAGGATGAGATTGGTGCTAGGGTTTACTTGGCCACTTAGAGATAACATAATAGATAGCTTTATCCCATGACAAATGGTGACGAAGATTTTGTAGTTGGCAACTTTGTACTGGCCAACACTATGAGTTTCAACATCACCTGAGGTGGTGTCACAAAATCAAAATAGAGTAAGATCTCCAAAAATAAAGAGATCTTATTGTAGATCTCCACAACACATTCCTATAGCACCTAAAATCGCATCCATACCTCATACGAGCTCAGAGATATGCCCTGTCAAAGATTGCTGCCCTATGGCATTTAGTGACCCTTAGGGACATTTCAATTCGGCATGCCTGAAAACATTCAAACACTTAATGAGACGGGACAAGCTTGGTGCTAGGGTTTAATTGGCCACCTAGAGCTAACAAAATAGATAGTTTGATCCCACAATGAATGGTAATAGAGATTTGGTAGTTGGCAACTTTGTACTAGTCAACATTACAAGTTTCAACATCACCCGAGATGGCGTCATAAAATTAAAATGGAGTAGGATCTCCAAAAAGAGTGAGAGGTTATGATAAGTCTTTGCAAAATGGTCCTATAGGACCTATAATTGCATCCATACCTTGCACGAGCTCTGAGATATGCCCCATTAAAGACTGCTACCCTATGGCATTTACTAACCCTTAGGGATGATTTGGTTTGGTGTGCCCTAGAATGTTTGAACACTCAATGTGACTAGATGAGTTTGGGGCTAGGGTTTACATGGCCACCCAAAGCTAATGAAATAGATATTTTGATCCCACGATGAATGGTGAGGGAGATTTGGCAATTGAAAACATTGTACTGGCCAACACTATGAGTTTCAGCATAACCTGAGATGACATCGCAAAATCAAAATGGAGTAAGATCTCCAAAAAGTGAGAGAGGTTATTGTAGCTCTCCATAATATAGTCCTATAGGACCTAGAATCCCACCCACACCTTCCATTAGCTCTGAGATATGCCCCATCAAAGATCACTACCCTATGGCATTTAGCGACCCTTAGGAATGTTTTGGTTCGTCATGCCTGAGAATGATTGAGTGCTCAACAGGATAGGATGAGCTTGGGTCTAAGGCTTACTTGGCCACCTAGAGCTAATGGAATAGATAGTTCAATCCCATGACAAACAATGAGGGATATTTGGCAGTTGGCAACTTTGTACTGGCCAACACTATAAGTTTTAGCATCACTCGAGATGGCATCGCAAAATCAAAATGAAGTAAGATCTCCAAGAAGCTAGAGATTTCATTGTAGGTCTCTCCAACATAGTCCAATAGCACCTAAAATAACATTCATACCTTGCACGAGCTCTGAGATATGCCCTGTCAAAGATTGTTTCCATATGGCATTTACTAACCCTTAGGGATGTTTCAATTTGGTGTGTCTGAGAATGCTCGAAAGCTCAATGGGATAGGAAGAGCTTTTTGCTAGGGTTTACCTAGCCACCTAGAGCTAACAAAATAGATAGTTTTATCCCACAACAAGTGGTGAGCAAGATTTGGTAGTTGGCAACTTTGTACTGACCAACACTATGAGTTTTAGTATCACCCAAGATGGGGTCACAAAATCAAAATGGAGTAAGATACCAAAAAGTGAGAGAGGTTATTTTAGATCTTTGCAAAATGGTCCTATAGCACCTAGAATCACACCCATACCTTGCATGAGCTCTGAGATATGCCCCATCAAAGATCACTGCCCTATGGCATTTAATGACCCTTAGGGATGTTTTGATTGTGCATGCCTGAGAACATTTGAGAACTCAATGGGACAGGATGAGCTTGGGGCTAGAGTTTATCTAGCCACTAAAAAAATAGATAGTTTGATCCCATGAAAAATGGTGAGGGAGATTTGGTAGTTGGCAACTTTGTACTGGCCAACACTATGAGTTTCAGCATCACCCAAGATGGTGTCACAAAATCAAAATAGAGTAAGATCTCCAAAAAGTGAGAGAGGTTATTTAGGTCTCCATAACATGGTCCTATAGGACCTAGAATCACATCTATACCTCACACAAGCTCTAAGATATGCCCCATCAAAGATCACTACCTTATGTCATCTACTAACCCTTAGGGACATTTCAGTTCGGTGTGCTCGAGAACGTTTGAGCACTCAACATGACTAGATGAGCTTGGGGCTAGGGTTTACCTAGCCACCTAGAGTTAACAAAATAAATAGTTTGATCCCATGATGAATGATGAGGGAGATTTGGTAGTTGGCAACTTTGTACTAGCCAACACTACGAGTTTCAACATCACTCAAGATGGCGTCACAAAATTAAAATGGAGTAAGATCTCCAAAAAGTGAGAGAGGCTATTGTAGGTCTCCACAACATAGTCCTATAGGACCTAGAATTGCATCCATACCTCACACTAGCTTTGAGATATGCCCCATCAAAGATTTCTACTCTATGGCATTTAGTGACCCTTCAGGACATTTTAGTTCGACGTGCTTGAGAATGTTCGAGCACTCAATGGGATAGGATGAGCTTGGGGCTAGGGTTTACTTGGCCACTTGGAGCTAATATAATAGATAGTTTGAACCCATGATGAATGGTGAGAGAGATTTGGCAGTTGGCAACTTTGTACTGGCCAACACTACAAGTTTCAACATCACCCAAGATGGTGTCGCAAAATCAAAATAGAGTAAGATCTCCAAAAAGTGAGAGAGGTTATTATAGGTCTCCATAAAATGGTCTTATAGCACCTAGAATCACATCCATACCTTGCACAAGCTCTAAGATATGCCCCATCAAAGATCATTGCCCTATGACATTTAGTGACCCTTAGGGACATTTTGGTTTGGCATGCCCGAGAATGTTCAAGTGCTCAATGGGATGACACGAGCTTGGGGATAGGGTTTACCTAGCCACCTAGAGCTAATAGAATAGATAGTTTGATCCCATGATGAATAGTGAGGGAGATTTGGTAGTTGGAAACTTTATACTTGCCAACACTATGAATTTTAGCATCACCTAAGATGGCATCGCAAAATAAAATAGAGTAAGATCTCCAAAAAGTGAGAGAGGTTATTGTAGGTCTCTGCAGCACAATCCTATAACACCTAGAATCACATTCATACCTTGCATGAGCTCTAAGATATGCCCTATCAAAGATTGCTTCCCTATGAAAATTAGTGACCCTTAGGGACATTTCAGTTCGACGTGCCTGAGAATGTTCGAGCACTCAAAAGGATGGGATGAGCTTGGGGCCAGGGTTTACCTGACCACCTGGAGCTAACTGAATAGATAGTTTGATCCCATGATGGACGATGAGAGAGATATGAGAAAGATATGTATCCATAGGCCACTTTGTGTAAGATATAAGAAAAAGTTGATAATTAAGCCAAATTGAGTCTTTTTGAGTTTTTTGTCAAGATAGCCTAGGATTAGGTGTTTTTAGTTTTTTTTTAATAGTTTTGGAACCTTTTCCAAGTCCTAGAAGTGAAATCTAGTTAACTTTGCATTAGTTGCACTTTTTGTGAAAAATTGCAAAAGTTGTAAAAGTTGCTTAAAAATGCAAGTCTGATTGGAAGCCTTCTAGCCTTCAAAAAAATTTTCCCCATGCTCATTTAACCAAGGATGGATAGTTAAAACTTCCCAAAATTCTATTTACAACTGTTTTGCAAAAATTGCAAAAGTTTCTCAAGCAACTTTTTGAGCAACATTATAACTTTGCATTTATAGGACTTGGGAAGCGAGGATACTCAATTTGGGAATGATCCCTCAAAGTTCTCATCAAAATATATTAATGATCTTAATAGGACAACAAAAAGCTCATTGCCACCTTTAAATGGAGACTTCAACTTAAATGGAGATTGTCAGTTCCCAAATATGTCCCAGTCAAGCAGATGACTAGTTTACAAAGAAACTTGTTGGAAATGAGGTCATGGAAATGAACTCAATGCTTAGGAAGGTTTGAAAATACTAAAATAACTTATTTCCAAATGCTCAGTGCTTCACCAATTCCAAAACTCCTGCCATTCACAAATCAACATGCTAGAAGAGGTCAAATTCTTCATGGTACTTGACCTAGGGCTTGATTGGAAAAATCACAAAACAAATCCTCTAGTCTTGAAACCCTAGAATCATAAAAAGGACCCTACTAACTACCATTTTCCAAGTGGGCATGAAATTTAAACCAAGGAAATTGCAGTTAGAGGCCCATTTTTGCTATGTGCACCAAAATGTTGTCCTAAAAACCTAGTTTCACTAAAAATGCAATAACTTGAGTTAGAAAACTTGTAGAATGATGAGACCAGAAGAAAAAGAAATTTGATTCAAATATTTATCTCAAAAATCCATCACATCTAGTATGAAAGTCTATACATTTCATGCAGCATGCAAACAACATTAAAAATGACTTGAAAACTAAATTTCTTTCTTTGCAACTTCTTCCAATCTATATATTAATGCCCTCCAAACCTCAAAAATGAGGTATATATATCTTGTATGCATATTTTAATGATTAGAAACAATATTTTAATAGTTATAACCCTTTTCCCACTAAGTTGCAAATTTGAGCAACTTTTACAACTTTCAATAATGCAACTTTGCACAAAAAGTGCATTTTTTACATTTTTCACTTGATTCCACTTTGAGGAGTTGGAAAAGGTTCCAACATACCTAAAACCAACTAAAAAAAACTTAGTTCTATGATTTCTTGACCAAAAACATTAAAATTTTTGAATTTTCCTAATGAGCAACTTTTGCTTATAAATTACATAAACTGCCTTAAGCATACAAAATGGTGTCTTTCTTTGACAACCACGGACTTCTCATCCGAGGGTTGCTTATTCTAGCTTAAGTAGGTAAAAAACACATGCAAAACAAAATATAAACCAAGTGCCTTGGTGCTCTGCACTAGGAACATACCCCCAAACATGAATGAAAAGAGAACAATGACCATGGACATAGTGAGATTAGTGAAATGCAACAATAAAACTCTTCATGTTTTCAAGTTTGCAATAAATGGCATCCAATACCCATACTACCACACTTAGGTCCAATTTGAAGTTTTCATTTATTTAGAGGAAATTTTTTAGATAGTCATTTTCACATTGTTTTTGATGCAGAGCTTACAACCTTCTTTCACCAAAAGCTTCCTAAGTGCCTAGTACCACCCAACCCACTACAAGATGCCAATCAGGCTTACTAGCCTTTACCCAATGCTGACCACTATCTCTCTAAGTGGACTCCACTTTTCTAAGGTCTTTCCCCTTCTCTAGGGATCTTAGCAAACTTGGGTCAATTATAGGTTTTAGGGACACAAGCCCTTAACTAGGCTAAATAAGGCAAAATGTGAAATCTGGTTTCCAAACTCCAAACTTAGGCTAGGATCAACATTAATAGGCTCATACCATAGAGATTCATGCACTTTTAGGGTTCTAACACCCCTAAAAGACCAAATTCTCAAAATTAGGCCTAGAAATCCTAGTAGGTCAATTTTTAGTTTTCTATGGCTAACTTCCAAACTTTCCAAATGAGGTATCAAAAAAATTACCTTTTTAAATATCCTTTACCATGTTCTTGAAGACTCCAAAATATCTTGGGCTAAACCTACTCTAGCATGTCCTAACTCCCAATTGGTTCATAGACCTAATAGGTCTAATTAGGTTAGCTTTCCAAAGAAAGTGTTAGTATATGGGTTCATAGAACTAGCACAACTACATGGAACTCTTCCTCCCCATGCCACATCTCCATTTCACCCTTTTCTTGGGTTAGATTAGTTGGTTTGGAACTCTAATCACTACTTCTCCTACAAATCTGGGCTGGATACCTAGGGATGTTCAACCTAGGGCCGGCTTGTAAAAATACGAAACCTTCTCCTCCAGGCCTAAAACTTTACCATATAAAAGTACACTCCCCTAACTTTCATCCCTCCAAGTGGCACTAAATTCTAACTATGGGATTGCAAGTTAGAGGCAAATGTTTGCCAAAACCCTCAAATTTAGCCTCAAATCCAAAACTAGGACCACTATCTATTTGCCTTGGTGCCCTACACCCGTTTCCTTCAAGAAAAATGATGTAACCATCCCCTTTCTATTCTAATTGTGACTTGGGGATGGATTATTAAAATGTATCATATGTAATTATGCATGCTAATGCAAGAAACAATAAGAGGATGTAGATGATTGGTGCAAAGTTTACAACCTTAATCCACCAAAACCTTCTTAAGTGCCTAGTAGCACCCAACTTACTACAAGATGCCAAACAAGGTTTCCAACCTTTTCCCAATGCTAACCTCTATCTCTTCAAGTGGACTCCACTTCTCCAAGGTCTTACCCTCTCCCTAGGGTTCTTAACAAACTTGGGCCAAAACAAGGCTTTAGGGACACTAGCACTCAACTAGGCCAAATAGGGTAAATTAGGAAAAATGCTTTTAGGGGTTCAAAAAAAGACTTTTTATGTCATACTTAGTCCTATCCCACTAGAATACATCCAATTTTAGGGTTCCCACACCACCAATAGACCTATTTCCCAAATCTAGGCCTAGAAATCCTAGTATGTATGTTTTAGTTTTCCAAGGTTAACTCCCAAACTCCCCAAACAATGTAGCAAATACAAAACCTTTTTGGATACCCTTTTCCAAAATTTTGAAGATTCCAAAGATTCATGGGCTGATCCTACTCCAACATACCAAAACACCAACTAGGTTCACAGTCCTAATAGCCTTAATTAGGCTAGCTTTCCAAGTCAAGTGTCAAGAGCTGGGGTCATAGAATCAACAAAACCACTTGGGACTCTTCCTCACCATGCCAAAAATCCATTCCACTCTTCATCTAGCTCATTATAGAAATTGTGAGAGTTTTACACCAATTTCTCTTCAAAACTGGGTTGAACACATGATGATGTTTAACATAGGGCCTGCAAGCAAAAATAATAAGGAAAATTTTTTGCCCTTGAAACTTTTCCATATGTAAGAATACACTCCTAAATTTCTTCCCATGAAATGGCATCAAGATCCCATAGTTGGATTGCAAGTTAGAGGGCCATAAGTGCAATCTAGTCAATTTACAAGCTTACCTAGGTAGTCCTTAGTAAAATGGCAATATCTTATAGAAATGAATATATCAAAACCTCAAATCAAATGAAAATGAAAGATACTTAAAATACCTATCCAACTGTACCAAATTTTCACATGTTCCAATCCGTACATGTCCATACAATAGTAGAACACAGAAAAAATGGCAGAAAATTAGGTTTTTATTGCTTCAAAAGACATCAAATCCATAAAACCATCACCCACTAAGGCCTGTATGGTCATATCATACATATATGCTTCAACTCAAATGGTTATAACCACATTTCAAATGGTGGTTGTAACATACACTTGGTTTTTCAAGAAAATTGCAAAGTTGTCAGCATTTTTTCATTTTTTTACAATTTTTGACATCTTAACTCCTAAACACCTAAAACTTAACCAAATGACCCTAAGGACCCTTATAACCTTCTAAGAAACTTAAAAATCCTTTTTTCCTTGAAAATCACCTATATTGCTCATTTTTTACCCCTTGGTTCAATTTGGCACTTTGGCTTATAATGGCACCTAGAGTCCAATTGACCTTACATCTTGGGTCTTATTACATTATTTTGCAACCTTGTTCCTAATTCAAAAATAGGAAGACACTTATATATTTTCCTTGGTGCCCTACACCAATGATCATCGATCTGGACAAGTTTGGAGTGCTTGGGTGCATGAAAATGCATTAATTTGATGCCATAGTTATAGCAGCAGGAGATCTGCCTAAAGGAGGCTATAGTTTTATATAAAAAATTAAAATTAATCATCATAAATATGGTTTAGGATCAACTAATAGGTGTTGAAAATGATTTTTGGGTTAGATTTGAAGAGGCCCTAGTTTTTGACCTTGTTTGGTGAGGGTTTCATAAAAAGCACATATAGAGAGTTGATGGGTTCAATCCAATTGAAAAATCCTCACGTTAGGATTATATTAAGATACTTTACAATGATTTATGGTTGTATTATAGTCATTCCATATAGTTCCTTTGTAAATGGAGGGGTTTTTATGCGTAAAAAGTGGCCCATAGTGTAACACCGGAGACTTGGTCCAAAACAACCATGCCTCATCTTTTGATATGTTATAGAGAAGACAAATTGGTATCCTAATATTCAATTTATTTTCTTGATGTTATAGAAAAATGTAGAGAAAAATGCAAGAGGATAACATTTCAGGGTTAATTGGGGCTTGTAGGCCTAGTACGTTGGGATGATTGGTTTACCTTAGAGATAGGCTCTTGGTATTTGGTAAACTAGTTATTTGGGGTGTATTAGGGTATTCAAAACCATTATATTACTAAGAAGTCTTTGGATAAGTCATTTACCTGATTTGGGAAACTTAAGCCTTAAGGTTGAATTTGGAAACCTTTGGGAAAACACATTGTTTGGAGTATTTTCTCATAGAACTTGGAAGGGCCCATCTTTCTCTACATCAATCTAACTATAAGTGTCTATAAAGAAGATATCTAATCATACCCTAAAGACTTGGTTGCAAGTGTAGAAGAGATACAATATGTAATTGGGTCCTAGAGCTACATTACAAGTTGTAAGTTCAATACATGTTGATATGTAGTCAAGTCTCAAATACTTAACTATTATTGTGTTAAGAGGTTGATATGCAATTAGGTCTTCAAGACTAGATTTTAGGGATGCAAGACTCAACCCAATGACATATGAAGATGCTTAAAGAGCTTGCAATCAATTCCTAGAGACTTGATTACAATACATGCCTATCAACATAGAAGGATGACTTATTTGTTGGGTCTTAAGGCTTGCCAACCACTTAGGCATGAGAAAACTTGCAATTAAGTTTTTGAGACCCAATTGAATTTTGTTAATGCATGTAACTTATGACTTGTAATTGATGTCAAGGACCTTGACTACATATGAGAACTAAGACAAACTATTCACATGTTGAGATTCAAATATCGACCTATACACTAGTAACTATGAGGATAATGCAAGGGCATTCAAAGACATAAAAAAAAGGGCCTATGTGATGCAAGTGTTAGGGTACTAACAAGGTAGATTGAGAGAGTACAACCTAACAAGGTTTGACAACCCAAACAAGGCTGAAGACCACACACTTGCACCTTGACAACAAATATTGCTTAATACAAGAAACCTACACTAGACATGGAAGCAAGAAATAAGACTCAAGAAATGATGTTCTTACATTAGAATACGCATATCGATTGGAATTGAAGACCCCAAACTGAGAAAAGGACATAGTTCCTTCATTAACCTCTTGGATTCCTAGTAGTCCAAGGAATAAGAGTTAGGTCTACAACTTGTACACTTAGCATGAAAATAAAATACTAACACCAAGATTACTTCCTATTTCTAATGTAGTATTAGATTCCAAAGTAGAGAGATCCCATTAGCAAGAAAATTGTCAAAACCCATGCGGACAACATTTAGACATAAGGCCTAATTAGGCCACATTTACAAAGGAGGTACCATTTAAACACATGCTAAAAACATGAGACCAATTGGAGATGTTGAGAAATGATCCAAATATGTTGATTGCCAAGTTATAGACAATAATATGGTGTTTTGAGGCCTTAGAATGATGGGACAATAGGTTTGTATGTTGATGCATACAAGGTATATGCATCTAGGGCATCATGTTTCTTTCTTCTCCCTGCATCTTATCACCTAAAACCAAAATAATCTTAAAGTGCATTAAAAATGAAAGGATTCCACCAAAGGCCATAATTTTCCTATGGCAGAATCTCACATTATATCTTGATTTCAATCAAAACCATTGAATTTCAGGCTATCAACACTAAAATAGGTATAACTTGAGTTCTATAGAATTTGAAGACCTCAAACCAATTGCATTAGAAAGGTGATTCAAATATATATCCAACCATACTAATAATAGATCCCTAAGCATCTATGCATGACCATATCATGTAGAAAAACAAACCAGAATGTAGAAAACAAGGTTCTTTTCTTGATTTAAATACCAAAAATGTACATTGTACCTTCCACTCACCTGAAAGGGCTATATGAAGGTCTTAACAAACTGATCCGACCATTTTTGAAAGGTTATTACCATTGGAGGAAAAATTAGAAACATTTTTGCTTAGTTATACAAAAAGTTGCAAAGTTGCATAGCAACTTTTGCACTTTTAATGCATTTTTTACATTTTAGTGCCTAAAAGGCATTTTAACCATTCAAATGAGTCTAGATTGAACCAAAAAAACTACTAGGCCCTAGATTATAAGTATATGCATTCAAATTACATAAATTCTTACCAAGAAAAAATCAAGAGCAACATATTGAAAGGTTATGTTAAACAAAAATAATGTTGATGATGACCTTCCATCTACCTTTGAACCCTTTTAAAGAAATTCAAATCTCAATATACATTGTTATCTAAGATGAAACAATATGTGAATTGTTCAACTCACTTTCTTCATATGTTCTTTACTCTTTTCTATCCTTGACTATATAATTCAAACTTCTGCTACATGCAAAATACTTTCTAACACTTCCAACTTGTTAAATGGGCTATCCATTAGCAATTCCATGCTAGGGACCCTTCCCTAAGCTAGAGACTTATCCATTAAGCTGATAATTTCCCTATGGTAAGGTATTCCTTGACTTTTAGGCCAATTATTGACTCTTCCAAATACATTGTGACTCCCTACATCCTAACTATCACACCTAGGTCTAATAACCCTTATTGATGTAGAGCACACAACTTACATTTTCCACTTGGTTCTTAAACCTCTAAGGCTGCCAAAACTCACTTTAGGATGATGTCTTAGTTACTATAATTTTCCAAATGATGACATTTACTTATCCAAGTGGACTCCACTCTCCTAAGGTCCTTCCCTTTTCCTAGGGCTCTTGGTAAACTTGGATCAAAATATGGCTTTAGGGACACTTGCCCTCAACTAGTCCAATTAAGGTAAAACAAGTAAAAAAAATTCAAGACTTCAAACATAGACTTGATTCATCATTTCTATGACTAAACCACTAGGATTCATGCACTTTCAAGGCCCCAACACCTTCAAAGGATCAATATCCCTAACTTAGGCCTAGAAATCCTAGTAGGTCAAAATTAAGTTTTCCTTGGAAAACTTCCAAACTTTCCAAAGGACAAGGCCAACTTATCACCTTTTCAAAACCTTTTACCTAGTTCTTGAAGAATCCAAAGGATCAAGGGCTAACTCCATTCTAGCATACCCAAACTCCACTTTAGTCCATAAAAACTTCCAACATCCACACTCGATTTGCATAATTTACTAGGAAATCATTTAATTTATACTTAATCATAACACAACTATATCTACATCAAGTTTTTCTTAATGAACTTCTGTAGGATTTCCCCTACTCAGCCACAAAAATTATAAGGAACAAGAATATTCCTGCATCATTTGGCGCTCTTTTTGTAGGTGTCACAGATGTCATTCGACAAATTTTACTTTATATTCTTTAATAATTTTACATGTAAGATATACTTACTCTATGGATGGTATGTAAGAATAACTGATAGTAGGGGGGGGTGGGGGGTGAATCAGTTATCCAAGGTCTAAATGCCATAATAATACTTTTTCACTAATTATAGTGAGCCCATTAATCTATTCATCCATCCAAGCTTAAAACAACCATCTTAGTAGGTTACAACATATCAACATACAGGAATAAAACATGTAAGATCAACACATGACACAATGATTTATGTGGAAACCCAATTTGGGAAAAATCACTAGTAACATGCTACTCAATTCTTACTCTTCTAAAGTGATGCCCTATTAAAGGCCTTCCCTATTAAATGCTTAGAACACATTGTTAAATGTGACCTTGTTAGAGGATTTCACCATACTATTAGGAATGGGCCTGGTCAAAGGACTTTGGAACATTCACTTGGAATGTCACCCTGTTAAAGGATTTACAACATGGCTATTAAACCAACCTAAGTCCATAGGATTTATACTAACTATTAAAATTGCTAGAGAGTAACAATAATGGATTTTGATCTGATACAACTTACAACATATCTTACAGATTTCAGATTGCATTTCAATTCAATCCTTTGCTTGGCTTTAATTACTATAGCTCTGACATCTTGTCTTCCTCTCAAGCTTCATCTCCTTGAGTCTTCTTGCTCATCATTCCAATGCAATCATCTCTATGGTCTTCTATCAAAATAGAGTTTCTATACTCTCTTCCTCCTTAGCACCTTCTTCAGCACTTCATGCTTTCTTACTTGACCAACTCTTTTTCTTTGTGACCTTATGACTCCTTAAATAGAGATCTAGAATACTTTTCCTGCTCGATTCTCCCTCTCTAACTTTAGGGTTTCAATAGATTAGGTAGGATACAATGTATCTATCCCATATCTTGTCTTCATCTAGAAACTTCATCTAGAATCCAGTTGTGTTCACCAAAAACATTTTACATAGTGTTTTGTGCCATGGGCTCATCATTCTTATCTTTTATTTGGTTCACAAAATTCAAGATAACTACCATGTCGGCTCAGATCTGGCAAATCTTTGACTTTTCAAAATAATGCAGCAACTCAACATTATTGGTTTACTGATGCTTGACTTCCTCTATGTTACTCGGCTCCTATATCATGCTTGACATCTGATCTTTACTCATCACTTGATCTTCAGTCGGCACTTGATTTTTACTCGGCACTTGATTTTTACTCAACACTTGATCTTCACTCGCCACTTGGAGATAACTTGGTACACACTAAAGTAGAACTTGCTCAGCTTTCTCTAATGAACTTAGTTAGGCTTTACAAATGACTTAGCTAAACCTTAAATCAGTGTGTCCATTCTTTGTATCTTAGAGTATGTCATCAATACACTATTTCATCAATGGCTTAGCTGATCCTTGTACTTCATTACAATATCATAACTTCAACCTTTCTCTAGGTACTCTAGTTACATCTTATTGATTTCCTCCTCCTTGTCAATCAACCTATAGATAGTATTTGGATCACTAAAGCAATTGTCATTCCTACAAGTAGGAAGTTTGACATCAATGAAAAAACAATGCTTGAAAACATTCTTTACCAGTTCCATTATTCTTCATTCATGATCTTTTTCAGTCATTTCCAATAATCTCTCTCTTTGGCATTGATGGCAAACCAAATTGATCAATTGATCAACTTAGTTACCACCAAAATTATATACATTTTCTGCTTCTTTCTACTTACTGTTGCATCCCTACTACTGATCTCACATATCTTCATATCTTTACCTTTCATTGATTAGTTTCTCATAAATCTCCCTCTTTGACATAAATGCCAAAGATGTAGCATCTTTAACATGCTAAATATAAACTTTGCGTCTCATGTTTTCTCTCTCTGTCACCATGCTTGTAACTGATCTAGAGTTTCTGCTCCTATTGTCATCCTTTGCATCATTCTTCTGATATTTTAATGATTTTTTCCTATTGATGTAGGGCAGCTTCTTTGTTGCTTTAAACTGCTTGATTTAGGGGTATTACCCCCAAATTGCCTCTAAGATATTCATAAGAATCCTTGGGCAATGGTTTGGTGAAGATATTTACAGTTTGTTCCTTTGTGTGAATGTATTCCATCTTCACTTGTTTGTCTTCTCCAATTCTCTGACATAGTGATACTTGATTGCAATACGCTTTGTTTTTGCATGCATTACTGGATTCTTGAATATGTTTATAGCACTTGTATTATCACAATATAGTATCATAGGTTTGGTTACTTCTTCTTTCATTCCTTTTAATAGATGTTTGAGCCACACAATGTTTGTGTAGTTGACTGTTGCTGCCACATATTCTGCTTCAGCAGTGGACTAAGATGTGCATGTTTGTTTCTTGCTAGTCCAAGAAACTAGCCTTTTTCCTAAGAATAATGCACCTCCACTTGTGCTTTTCTTGTCATCAATGTTGCCTCCCCAATCTATATCTGTGTATGCATTGAGCTCAAACTTCTCATTCTTTTTGTAATATAGGCCAAAATCACTAGCTCCTTTGAGATACCACATTATTATTTTTATTTCCATGAGATGATTTTCTTTAGGATTAGTAGAGAATCTAGCCACTATTCCAACTACTAATGCTATGTCTAGTCTACTATGTACAACATATTGTAGTTTTCCAATCATGGATTTGTACACTGTTTGATTGACTATAGTTGATTCATCATTTTTGGATAGCTTATGTCCTATTGTCATTGGTGTGCTAACTGGTTTGGAGTCTTCCAATCCAAACATTTTAAGTATCTCTTTGATGTACTTTGATTGTGTCACAAATATACCATGTTTTAGTTGATGTACTTGCAATCCAACAGAGAACTCAATTTCTCCAAACATAGATATCTCAAACTCATGTTTCATTTTGTCAGCAAAAATTTTGCAAAGCTCTTCCTTTCCTCCAAAAACTATGTCATCCACAAAGACTTTAGATACAATAATATCCTTACCTTCTTCTAATTTGATGTACATGTTGATGTTATCATCAGTTCTTTCAAATCCTATTTGTACTAGATACGTGTGAAGTCTCTCTTACCATGCTCTAGGTGCTTATTTTAGACCATAGAGTGCTTTATGTAGTTTACAAACCATATCCCTATTGTTCTCATCAACAAATCCCTCTAGTTGTTCAATATAGACTTTCTCTTCCAATATACCATTTAGAAAAGAAAACTTTATATCAATCTAATAGACTTTAAAACCTTTATATGCAGCATATGCAAGTAAAGTTTTTACTCCTTCCATTCTAGCAATAGGGGAAAATGTTTCCCCATAGTCTATTCCTTCTTCTTGAGCATAACCCTTACATACTAGTCTAGCTTTATTTCTAGTAATCTCACCATTCTCATCTAGCTTATTTCTGAATACCCACTTAGTGCCAATTACATTCTTATCAGCTAGTTTGGGAACCAAACTCCAAGTTTTGATCTTCTTTATTTGATCAATCTCTTCTTTCATAGCTTTATACTAGTCACCATCTTGCAATGCGTCATACACTATTTTAGGTTCAATTTTTTTTAAGAGACATGATTCATTTCTTAGTCTATTCCTTGTCATTGGTCTTGCATCTTTGTCACCAATTATCTATTTAGCAGGGTGATGTCTCTTCACATATCTAGATAATCTTGGTTTTGTACTTGTTTCCATGTTTGATCTTTCAGATTCAGGGTCACTATGCACTTCGTTGTTAGGTAGTTCTACATCCCTTTCATGTGTACTGACTTCAGAGCTAGAATGTGCATTTTCTTCATTTCACAGCTCAGCTTCTGAATGCAGCTCGACATTCACTGGTTGTGATTCGGCTGAAACTGAAACTTGTTGTTGAATCCCAATTTGATTGATAGCATCCTCATTAATAGGCATTCCTTCATAAGAATACACAAAGGTTTTGTATTCATCCATTCTCTTTGGTTCTTCAACTTGGACTTCTGTATGCTCATCAAAGTTTACATTTGCACTTTCCACAATTTTGTTAGTGTTAGTATTTAAACAGTTATAAGCTTTGCTTCTAGTGGAGTAACCAAGGAATATGCCTTCATCACTTTTTGCATCAAATTTTCCATTTCTAGTATCTTTAAGGATAAATCATTTGCAACCAAATACTTTGAAATGCTTTACATTGGGTGAGTGACCATACCATAATTCAAAAGGTGTTGCACTTGTACCTTTCTTTACTTGTACTTAGTTCAGTGTATGTACAACCACACTTATAGCTTCTCTCCAATATTTTAGAGCAATGGTCTTTTCCATCATTAATGTCTTCGCACAGTCAATCACAGATCTATTTCTTCTCTCAATAATTCCATTATGCGGGGGAGTTCTAGGAGCTAATTTTTGTCTCTTGATTCCTTTGTCATTGCAAAATGTCTCGAATTCATTTGATGTGAATTGACTAGCTCTGTTTGATCTCAGGCATTTCAAACTCTTTCCTATTTCCTTTTCAACTCTAGCCACATACCACTTAAACATTTGAAAAGCATCAGATTTTTCTTTAAGAACATAGTAGTCATCATCTTGGAATAGTCATCAATTAACAACATTATATATTTATCTCCTTTGTAGCTTTTTACTTCTATTGGACCACATAAATTAGTATGGACTAACTCAAGTACTTCTTTAGATGTATAGTTTTTACTCTTGAAACTTCACTTAGTCATCTTTCCTAACTAACATTGTTTGCACATGATGTTGTTAGGCTTCTTCAGTTTAGGTAAACCTCTGACTTTCTTCATTTTACTGATATTGACCAGATTATCAAAGTTGACATGACATAGCATTTTATGCCATAACCACACATCATCAAATTTTGCAACAAAACAAGAAGCATTTTCCATATCAAGATAAAATAGATTATTTCTTGTTTGATCTCCTTTTCCTATCAATTTACCACTAGTATCATATATTTTTGCAATTTTGTTTCTAAATTCTACTTTCCATCCTACATTACCTAACTATGAGACACTCAATAAATTGTAGTTTAGTCCTTCAACATAGTATGCATTGTCACATGGAATTTTCTCTATAAGCTTAATGGAGTCTTTTCCTTTGATTTGACATGGAGCATCATTTCCAAATCTAACACTATTTCCATCATACTGAGTAAAGTCAACAAAATTACTTTTGTCTCCTGTCATGTGATGTGAGCACCCACTATCTATGATCCATCTATCATTCTTGTTCATACATGTTACCAGTGTTGTAGGCTCTTCTTCATCAGATTGGTCCTTCATGGCCACATAAATAACTTCATCATCATTATCATCAGAATCCTCTTCAACAATATAGCACTTCTTTCCTTTGTCTTTGTAATCTGTCTTATCATCTTTTCTTCTGTATTTGTATTTGTTTCCTTCCTTGTAATCCTTTTTCTGTGTACACCTTTAATCAATATGTCCTACTTCATTGCAATTGAAATAAATGATAGGTAGCTTACCCTTGAATTTTCCTTTACCTCTATGAAATCTTCTAGATAGTAATGCTTTCAGTTGTTCCAAATCTTCCTCATCAGTGCTACTATCACTGGATACATATTTCATCTTTATTCCCTTCTTTGATTTCACCTATTCAATATCTTTTAGTGATGGCTTGGCCTCGAAAGCAGATTCAGCATTCTCAAGTCTATAGTTGTCAAAGTTAGATAGCTCAAATGTAGTGAGTCTACCCACTATTCTTTCAAAACTTAGATTGTTTCCTGGTAGACATCTTAGCTCTTGTATAGATGATACTCTAATAGCATATATAGGGAGCAAGGTTCTTAAGAAATTACTATTAACAATTTCTTCATCTAATTGACCACTTAAACATCTTATTGCACTTACCACTTCCATTATTCTAGAGGCATACTGAGTAGCATTCTCACTTTCCTCCATTTTCATGTCATCAAACTTTCCTCTGAGGCTTTCTCTTTTTTCTCTTTGGACATTCTAATCTCCTCCATAAATGTATAATAGGGTTTTCTACATCTTGAATGCAGTGTCACATTATTTGATATCATCAAATTCAGCATAGTTGAGTGCATAAGCAATCTCCAACATTGTCTAATTGTGTTCCCGTTTGTTTTTCAAATCTTCTATAGTAAGAGTACTAGTTGGATCAATATGTTCAGTAACAATTGAATTTTGGGCATAATTTCCTATGGATCCAAGATGAAACTTCATCAAACTTTGCCATGCAACAAAGTTGTCTTTGTTGAGCTTGGGAACTTCTCTCTTAGGCATCTTGATCTTTTCTACTGCTAGTCCCTTTAAACTAAATCAACAGCAAGGCTCTGATACCAATTGTTAGAATTCTTTAGAATAATTAAGATGGGGGGTGGTGAATCAATTATCCAAGTTCTAAATTCCCTAATAATACTTTTTCACTAATTATAGTGAACCGATTAAACTATTCATCCATCCAAGCTTAAAACAACCATCTTAGCAAGTTACATCAAATCAACATGCAGGAATAAAACATGTAAGATCAACACATGACACAGTGATTTACATGGAAACTCAATTTAGAAAAAACCACCAGTAACATGCTACTCAATTCTCACTCTTTTGAAGTGATGTCCTGTTAAAGGCCTACCCTGTTAAAGGCTTACAACACATTGTTAAATGTGACCTTGTTAAAGGATTTCACCATATTGTTAGGATTGAGCCTGATCAAAGGACTTTGTAACATTCACTTAGAATGTCACCCTGTTAAAGGATTTACAACATGGCTATTAAACCAACCTAAGTCCATAGGATTTATACTAACTGTTAAAATTGCTAGAGAGTAACAATAATGGCTTTTGATCTTATACAACTTACAACATATCTTGCAGATTTTAGATCACATTTTAGTTCAATCCTTTTCTTGTCTTTAATTATTGTAGCTCTGATAGCTTGTCTTCCTCTCAAGCTTTGTCTCCTTGAGTCTTCTTGCTCATCATACCAATGCAATCATTTCTGTGGTCATCTATCAAAATAGAGTTTTTGTGCTCTCTTCCTCCTTAGCACCTTCCTCCGCTCTGCATTCTTTCTTACTTGACCTTATGACTCCTTAAATAGAGATCTAGAATACTTTTCCCACTCAATTCTCCCTCTCTAACTTTAGGGTTTCAATAGATTAGGTAGGATACAATGTATCTATCCCATATCTCATCTTCATCTAGAAACTTCATCTAGAATCTAGTTGTGTTCACCAAATTTTTTTTACATAGTGTTCTGTGGCACCAGCTCATCATTCTTATCTTTTATCTGGTTCACAAAATTCTAGATAACTACCATGTTAGCTCAGATCTGGAAAATCTTTGACTTTTCAAAATAATGCAACAACTCTGCATTATTGGTATACTGATTCTCAACTTCCTCTGTGTTACTCGGCTTCTATATCATGCTTGGCATCTAATCTTTACTCGGCACTTGATCTTTAGTCGGCACTTGATTTTTACTCGGCACACATTAAAGTAGAACTTTCTTGGCTTTCTCTAATGAACTTAGTTAGGCTTTACAAATGATCTTCACTCAACACTTGAAGATCACTCGGGACACACTAAAGTAGAATTTTCTCGACTTTCTCTAATGAACTTAGTTAGGCTTTACAAATGACTTAGCTAAACCTTACATTAGTGTGTCCATTATTCATGTCTTAGAATATGTCATCAATATACTATTTCATCAATGGCTTAGCTAATCCTTGTACTTCATTACAACATCATAACATCAACCTTTCTCTAGGTACTCTAGTTACATCTTATTGATTGCCTCCTCCTTGTCAATCAACCAATAGATAGTATTTAGATCACTAAAGCAATTGTCATTCCTATAAGTAGGAAGTTTTACATCAATGACAAAACAATGATTGAAAACATTCTTTACTAGTTCCATTATTCTTCATTCATGATCTTTTTCAATCCTTTCTAACATGGTATGCATTTTCTTCTCTATTATCGTTTATTGTATTCATTTTATGAGGTAGAGAATTCATTCACTTTGAAATGGTAATTGTGATGATCCCATCTGAAAGGGTTGTCATACCACATGATAGGTTCTAATTCTTCAGTTACGTTTTAGAATTTTCAAATTATTGCTTCTTTAGGCTTATCAAGGAATTCTCAATTATATTCAAATTAAAATATTACAAAAATGTAAAAAATGTTAGATTTTTAAGATAGATATCAACTTTAAATGACATATAAAATGGCACTAGCTTTTTATGTAGAATTACCCATGTCAAATGAGAACAACAAATAAGTTCTACCCAAAAAACAAACACATGAACTATCTAAACAAATTATAAAATAAAATATACTATTTAGATGAAACCATGAATGATGATAATGTACCTAGATTGACATGCACATCATCATCAACTTTAACATGGAAATCAACATCCCATTTAGCAAGTGCTACAGAGAATTAGATCTTGGTCTTTGTTGAGAGCTAATGGTAGCCTTCAACATGTTTGAGTCTAAGGAAGCCATTATGCTCTGCATCTTCTTCTTAAATTGCACAATCCAAAATGCCACCTGGTGTAGCACTATGCCCAATCACAAACCTTATCACTATCCCCTTCTCCTCCTCCAACTTCTTCAGCTTTGCCCCTGCCATTATCATTTCCCATTTCCCATTTTATTTGTGGGCTTCGAACAAGACATAGTAATATTCAAATTTAAAAAACTTACAGTTGTTATAAGTGTTTTAATTGGGTATAGTTCTTGACCTTGTGGAATCCAAGTGTGTCAGATAGAATCACATTATTTTCTACTACTAAAAGTAGTGTTGATTCCCACCACAACAAATGCTTTTTTGGTAGAAGATTTATTTTCTTTCTCCACTCCATTCATCTTCATTCCATTTGCAACTCTTTCTATTCCTAATTCCATTTCTAGTGAAGATATTGTTTTGTCTAATGAGCTGCATCACTCATGCCCCTTTATATTCTTCAAATGAATCTTAAAACTATCCATTACAATACCACTTATCCCAATAGATTCAGATAATTTAAACTTCTCATACATTTATATATATCTTAGATGATAACACATCAAAATTCAATCTAGCATTATAAGATGGGTTTCATAAGTTTATGATTCGAAAATAAATTTGTTTTGGAGTTTATCTGAAATAATTATAGATGAAAAAATAAATAAAAGATAAAAGCATGTTAGTCATAATATCATTATTGGTAACAATGTTCCAAATGCAAAGAATTATTTGTTTGAGCTCTTAGAAATGATCAAGCAACTTACTAAATGGCTTGATGAGTCTTGGAAACTTCTCCCATTATATCCTTGCTTTCACCAATTTCAAGTTTCTAGTTACATGCACACAATCATGACCTTACATCACAAAGAATTCACATTCTAACAATTTTCATGTTCTTTCATTACATTTTGATCTAAATAAAAAATTATAAACTTTCACTTATTCAAATGACTAATCTGAAAATGGATCCTATTAAAGAATCTAATATAAATTTAAATAATGTATCTAGATTTTAAACAAATCAAAACATAAAATCTATGTTTTAAACTTATCTCATTACTTACACATAATAACAATACCCACCTTGTCATATTTTTCTCTCTCCCTCTCTCCCTATTCAATCTAATGAACCAATTGGATCTGCTCTGCATTTTAATGTCTCAAGTATTGCCTTGTGGTCTAACTCACAAACTTTCCAAAGAATCTTATTATGTGATTTTCCACCATATTTTATCAAGTGGACATTTTATGTGACAACAAGGTTTGAATAATGAAGAATCTTCCTCTCTGTTTGTCAATCCTCAAATAACTAGAAGTTGGGGTTCTTCATAGAATATCGTCTAAGCCATGTGTCAGTTACAACCACCACATTGATATGGTACTCTAAACCTTCACCATCTATAACCAAGTGATCCAATTTTTGTTTTGCTTGGACACAATGACACAAATAATAATTTGTCCCTTCTTCATTGTCTTCAGGTTCAATAATAGCAAACACATGGCCTACAGTGACAAATGTACAAAATGCGGTCATTAATTTAGAAAATACTTAGGTAAAAGTTATAAAGTTACATATTGAAATTACAAAGATATATATATATATATTACTAGGTTGCACTAGATTAGACACATGGTCAAAGTCAATAGAGGAATCCATCTCTACAATTTGCAATGCTTGTGGGGGACAATAGGTGTCAATTGGGTCCAAAACCTGTATATCCCATTTATCCACCCATTCAGTCAACTCATAGTCATCCCAATTTTCCTGTCCACATGATGGATAATCACATGCCATTTTTCATGTGTGGATACTCCATGAACCTGCATTAGAGCTTCTAAAATAGTGCAACTCACTTGATCTTGTTAGTGTGCAACAATCCTCATATGGTGCAATATTACTATTATTTATTAACCAAAAAAATCTATGAATCATAGACTCACCTTCCTTTCCTTGACCCATTGTAGCATTACACCATTGGATGATGGATTTTGCATATGTCAATATTGCTCCATCATTGTACTTTAGGGTTTCACAAGCTAAAGTTCTTTTGATGCATGCGCTTGCACCATCGTGCTCTCCCTTTCCATGACCAACCTCTATGAAATTCCACATATATTGAATTCCACACAACCCGTGCATCTTGCTCAACCAATAGAACATCTGTGCATTATTGAATTGAGATGCGTAATTGTCTGACCAAATAATGTAATAACGATATGGTATGCCCCTATTAGACAAATCTCCATAAAATAGTTGAAAAAAACCATGTAAAAACTCTATAGAATGTGATTGATCATATCTAATGTAAAAATGGTACTCCCTCAAAATCTTTCTATCATCCTCTGTATTTGTAGGTGAATGCATGAATGTTATGTGAAAAAATATGGAAACTTGTTGACAAGTATAACACTTTTCTTGCAACTCATTTTGTGGTTTTAGTGTGTAGTTCTCTATGAAGTCTACAATGAAAACAATGGTATCCAATGGAAATGTATCCTTACACAACTTGAATTGCAAATCCAGCCATCGAGCTCTATGTGTATGCCTTGCATACTCATAAATAATCTTTTCAATGACTAAATCACATCTTTTACCCTATTTCCCATCTTTTAGAGCATATGTCATTGTTTTAAATTTTTCATAATCTACTATTTCATTTCCAATTGCATGTGTACTATCCATATGTTAACAGGTTGATAATAGTTGCAAAGAACCACAAAATAAGCATGTACCATCCAAGCATGATATCTTGTAAAATTGTTGGCCATCCCCTATTTCACATAAAATGTTGGATATGAATTCTCTTGAAGATCTTGGTGGTTCATTCATGTCACAATCCTACAAAACAAACTTAGAATGCAAAAACACACATATATGCCTAAAAATATCAAAATGGTTAGAAAATTCAATATGTATCCTACAACAACAAGTTGTACATGTGTGATTTATCTTCACATAAAAATTTTTACCCATCTCAAAAAATCTTTGACTTATTCAAATTTAAGGATACATACCAATAAATTTTGTAAAAAAATGTGTTTGAGTCGAGTCCAAAAAATGTTTCGCATGTGGGTCGCAATTTTGGCTACCAATCCTCCTTCTTACATCTCTTTGATTAGGAGAAACATGTGTGTTAATTTTCCAGAAAACTTTGATCAATGATTTCAAAACTTCACTAATGTATTTATCCTTTCACAATAGTCTACCGCTAAATGATCATAACTCATTTTTTGTTGGATCTTCCAATCTCTCACGCCTTAGCATGGCTCTCCTTAGAGTACCTCTACCAATTTTATATATTTTTCTTCTCTTTCTCATGAGTCAAGATTTCTTCATTTGGGTACTTACTATTTTTGATGTAAGTACTCGTCTTGTGATATTACTATCTTTGGTGCATGATTTAGAACCCACTTTGTCATAAGCACTCATTAGATTCTTTGCAATGCTTTTTTCATTTGAATCGTCCATCATTCTTAGCGCAAGAATCTTCATAATAGGCCAAAATTTCAAATTTCTCATCATTTCAACAAATAGTTGGCATTGACCTATAATATTTAATTCTTCAAATAATAATCTCCACATATGATTAACTTTTCTTTGACAAGTATGCTTGCTAACCTTGTTAGGCATTGAATTCAAAATATTAGTATCAATATCAATCAAATATTTTGGTCTTCTAAAATGAATTCTAGAAGATGTTATGATCTCTTCCATACTCTCAACGTTTTGAACATCAACATAAGGTTGAGTGTTTTTCATACCTTGAACCGAAGATGATGTGCCTTGGCAATAAGATGTAAAAGAAGGAATATGACCTACTTGATATGTTGATGTTGTGCCTTCAACATGACATGATGGAGTGTGTACATTGTCAGATCTACAAATTAGCATCTCTTTAACATGAAAGGATGGTATGACTCTATCATTGGAAGATGGTGTAGCTTCACAATTTAATTGTCTTCTTGAGCATAATAGTCCCATTTGTTCTCTTTGTCTTTCCAATTCTTCCTCTTTGTTTCTTTGTATCGATGATTCTTGTTCCTCTTTGAAAGTCAATTCTTCATTATTGCTTTGCAGTTTTATTTTTTCTTATAATAGTTTCATTTTATCTCTTTTAATTATCAAATCTACATCCCTCTCTTCCTTTGTTTGAGTTTTTGGTTTCTTCCTTGGCATGATGATTATAATTTCTATATGTCAAATTATTCAAACATCTAAATTACTTACAACTTGTAAATTACAAATCATTCAACTACATATAAAAATTACAATTTTTTCAATGAATACATAATATATATCAAACAACTTGCAAAATTTCTAACCATTTCGAAATAAAAATTTATTCAAACATACAAATTTTAATGAATTCACTATATATTAAACAACATGTCAAATTATAATCAAATTTGTCTCTATATATCAACAAACAATATTTAAAAAGGGCTTGTCCCTTTGGTGAAATGGTGGGGCTTCTTTCCTATAGGGCCTACAACCAAGGTTCAAGTCCCCACATGGCCATTCTCTATTGTGGATGTTAATTGAGAATGTTTTTCCATTGACCCTTGGTGAAATAGTGAGGCTTTTTGCTTATAGTGCTTACAACCAAGGGTTAAGATTTTTCTAACCTGCATATGAATGGTTGGCACTCTAAGTGTTTTTGAATTGGTTGGCTCCCTACAATGCAAGAAATTGGTAGAGGAGAATCTAGCAGGAGGTACTGATTGTGGTAGGCCAGAAGGAAAAATAGAGGAAAATCTTGCGAAAGATGATGGGACAAAAGGAAGAAATAAGGATAATGTGGCTAATACTGAAACAACTATAGATACTGGTACCACTAGTTGTGGGGTCTGAGACCTTTCTTTGGATTCCTTCACTACAAATCATGTGCTTGGTCAGGTATTTGAGAATGAAAAGAATCTTTTAGAGAATGTGGAGGTCAATATTAAGAGGAAATTAGAAGGGTCATGGAAAGTGTTTATTGATCAAAGGACATGGTCTTCCCTGTTTGGTAGGAAACCTAGTGGAAAATCATCCTTCCCTTTGGTCACATCAAAATCTTGCTCATAGAAAGGTGAGTTCCAAATTTTTATTCCATATCCAATCATTGATTTCTCTGTTTCTTCTATGGAGTTTACTCTTGTGGAAAAATTGATGGGTGCTAGACCGGACATAGAAACTTTGAAAAAAATGATTAAAAGGAAATGGGTTATCCATGGTCAAGTCGATATAGCCCCTATATTGAATGGATTCTTCTCATTTGTTTTAAATTGTAAAGAAGATATGAATATGGTTCTCTATGGATGTCCATAGTCATTTGGCAAAAGTACTCTCATTATTAAAAAATGGGAGCCAAATATGGATCTATCTGATTCTTTCTTCTTAATGACACCAATCTAGATTAGACTTCCTCGCCTTCCTTTAGAATTTTGGCATGAAGATATCTTTAAAGGAATTGCTAGCTAATTTGGGGAACTTCTTGCAATGTATCATACAATGGTCTTGAAATCTAAACTTTAGAGTGCCAAATTATATGTGAAACTGGCAAACTTGAATCACCTTCTAGAAAAAGTGGAACTAATTTCAAAACTGGAGAAAAGACTATAGGAAATTATATATGAAGATCTTCCAAATACCTATTTTGCCTATAAATAACAAGATCATTGGGTGAAAAATTATCCTAATAAAGGAAAGAACAATCCTAAGACTGGAAAGGAAGTTAAAAAGAAAGAAGTTAAATTCTAGAAGAAAGTTTGGAAACCTAAAGTTACTCATATGAAAGATGTGAAGGATAAATTGAACTTGGAATGTCAAGATACTACTAAAATGTCAAATTTGGCTTTGAAGGAAAACATGAGCATTGAAAATTAGGGGATTGAGATGATGCTTGACTTTGCTTCACCTAAGCAAAATATAGAGAATGTGGTGGATATGATGAAACAACTAGTAATTTATCAGAAGACTGATGCAAACTGGGAAGATCTAGTTGAGATGGACGAATTAGAGGAGGGGGAAATTTTGTTAGACTTTAGTAAATTGATGGAACCAGAAGATTCCCAAAATTTTCAATTGATTAAAAATTAGAATGTCACTCCTAAGTCTCATGAGACAGCTGTGTGCAAAGAAATTGTTCCCTTTGGGAATGATTTTGAACTTGAGAAGATAAAGAAGGAAGGTAAGGATTTAGAACATAAATTGAGTCAAAGGAAAAAGATAGAAAAGAAGAGTAATATAGTTCCTAAAGGAGTGGAGACTCGTAGTAGTAAATTAGAGCAACAAACCAAGGTGAAACCAAATGTTGGTACTCTAGAGAAACTTGGAAGGAAATCTTCTATGAGAACTAGAGAAATGGAAAGTATGTAGAATATTGTTGATGGAAGAAAAACAACTATTTTGGATTTTACCTCTGAAAAATAGATATGAAAATTATCACTTGGAATATTAGGGGTTTGAATAGTAGTCATAAACCTGATGTTGTTAGGAATTTTGTTAGAGAGCATAAACTAGATTTTCTGTTACTACAAGAAACAAAGATGGAAAAGGAGAAAGCTAAACAAATTAAATCTTTTAAAGATTATTGTTTAAAAGAAAGTAGTTTAGAAGGAGCTTTAGGGGGAATTCTAATATTATGGAAGAAATCCTACTACTCAAGAACTATTTTGAATGCTAGGAAACATTTCATGGTGGTTAAAATTACTAGCATTGATCAGAATAATGATTGGTATATTATTAATATGTATGCCCCAAATACTAAAAATCTTAAGAAAAATACATGGGACACTCTTTCTTATATAAAGAGTAAAGATTATTTTGGTCAATGGATCTTCATGGGGGACTTTAATGTTCCTCTTTATGACCATGAGAAAAAGGGTGATAATGTGAGTCAGTTGGAGGGAAAATCAGATCTTATGGACTTCATTAACAAGGAGGGTTTAATGGATATGGATCTTCATGGAATTGAGTTCACCTAGAGTAATAAGAGGCTAGGTAATGATTACATTCAAGCTCAATTGGATAGAGCTCTTATTTCTCTTGACTGGACTAAGGATTTTGTTTACAAACTGGAGGCTCTTCAGAAAATTCGGTCAAATCATTTCCCTTTTATTTTTTCTACTAATAAGATAAATCTCAAGAAAAAATTTCCTTTTAGGTTTCAAAAAATGTGGATGCAGCATCCATAGTTTGATAGTAAATTGGCTGAATGGTGGAATATAGATGTTGAAGGAGCTACTCTTTTTAGAGTGGCTTCAAAATTAAGAAATGTTAAAAAGGAGGTTAAAATATGGAATAAAAGATGCTTTTGTAATATTTTTTAGAGTAAAGAAAGTATTAAGGAGGATCTCCAAAATATCAAAGACAAGATATAGAAGGAAGGATATACTTCTGACCTTGTAAGAAAAGAGAATGAAAAATTGGTTGAATATCATGACATTGTTACTAAAGAGGAAATATATTCGAGGCAAAGATCCAAATCAATCTGGCTAAATGAAGGAGATAAGAATGCTAGGTTTTTCCATCTATCTACTCTAAATCATAGAGCTAAAACTCGTATCTCATATCTTAAAAAGGGTGATTTGAAGATTACTAAGGAAAAGGATATTTCAGAAGAAATAGTCTCCTTTTCTTCTTTAATGATAGTTGACCCTAACAATGATCCTGCTCACCAGGCTAAACATTTTAATGTGATTCCTTCTCTAGTCACTAAGGAACAAAATAAATTGTTAGGTTCCATTCCTAAGGAAGAGGAGATCTTAAAAGCTATTTTCTCCTTAGGAGGGGATAATTCTCTAGGACTAGATGGTTTTCCCATGTTCTTTTTCCAAAAGGCATGGAAGTTGGTTGGAAGAGATGTCTATGATGTTGTTAAGGAATTTTTTGGGGGAAAAAGAATGCTAAAGAAAATAAATTCTACCTTCCTATGTCTTATTCCTAAAAAGATTGGGGTTTATTATCAAGACTAGTTTGGACCTATTGGTCTCTGTAATTCATTTTACAAAATTATTTCAAAAGTCCTCACATCCAAGTTGCTTTTGGTGCTTCCATCTCTTATTTCTATAAAAAAAAAAAATTATCCCAGGTAGGCAAATTCTTAATTCTATTATTGCTGCTCATGAGAATATTCATTCTTTATCATGCTCAAACAATCAAGGTTTTATCATGAAAGTTGATATTGCAAAAGCTGATGACAAAGTTGAATGGGATTTTCTTGTTAATATTTTATAGGCCTTTGGGTTTAATCATAAGATTTTAAGAGCTATTTCTTAGCTGATCTCTACTACTTCTATAGCTATTTTGGTGAATGGATGTTCTTCAACATTTTTTAGTCCTTCTAGAGGTTTGAGATAGGGAGATCCTTTATCCCCTATTCTTTTTATTATTATGGCTGATTTCTTGGGGAGATATATTGGGAAATTGGTTTTACAAGGGGATATTAAAGGCTTGTAGCCTTCTTCTCAAACTCTTACTTGTTCTCATAGTCAATTTGTTGATACTATTTTCATGGGTAAAGTTGAAGTTAAGGAAGCTAGAAATGTTAAGCAAGCCCTTAGTTTGTACTCTTCTACTTCAGGTCAGTTGGTAAATTAGAACAAGAGCTCTCTATTTTTTATTAATACCCCTATTCCAAGACATAACAAAATTTCCAAAATTCTAGCATGCTCTATAGGATCTTTTCCTTTTATTTATTTGGGTCTCTCTTTGGGACCAAAAGCTCCTGATTCTTTTTGGGAAGATCTCATAAAAAAATTTAACACTAAATTGGTGGGTTGGAAGGGTAACCTTTTGAGTCAAATAGGTAAAATTATTCTCCTTAAAGCTTGCATCCAAAGATTCCCTACTTATGCTTTGAGCCTTTTCAGAATACCAATGAAATTTGTAGATATTATTGATAAAATTCAAAGAAATTTTCTCTGGTCTAGAACCGAGGAAAGAAAGAGAATGGCTCTGATAGCCTAGGATCAAATTTGTAAGCCTATCATGAAAGTTGGATTTGGAATCAAGTTAATATGAAGTATGAATAGAGCTTTTTTGGCCAAACAAGGTTGGAGAGTTTATCATGATGATAAGGAATGGAGTACTATATAGAAACATATGTTCTCTCCCCTTCTGCTACTTGGGGGGCTGTGCAAGGAACTAAGAGTACCTTAAGCAAAGATTGTTCATGGAAAATTGGAAATGGCCAAAAGGTAAGGTTTTGGGAAGATACTTGGTTAATGGATCATCCCTTGATTGAGGACTTTGAGGATAGAACCCAAGTTGATAGATGCAAACAATAGTATGGGACTATTGTGGGACATTGTTAGTATAACAACAATTGGGTTAACCTTGTTGATGTTGACCAGGGTTTTCATAGTATCTAGATTATGTTGAATTCCTTTTCTTTGTATCCCCTTTAGGAGGATAAGATGATATGGAGTGTTGATCCTAGTGGCCAGTTCAAAGTTTCCTCTATTCTTAAATCTAAGGAGAAAGGTAGTCAACCTTTATGGACAAAAGCTTGTTTAAAGGGTCTCATACCAAAATAAAATATCTTTTATTGGATCTTGCTTCAAAACAAAATTCTCACTTAGGATAATTTGCAAAAAGGAGTCATTAATGTGGTTAATAGATGTAGTCCATGTAAAGGAGGTTTTGAAGATAGAGATCATTTATTTTTAAACTATTCTTATAGTTAACAAGTATGGAACTTTATTCTCAATTATTGGAACATTACTTGGGTTCATCAAAATAATGTTGAACTTTTTTTTTAAAGTTGGAGCTATCCATCTAAGGATACTGATGTTGAATTCCTATGGAAGATTACTCTTTCCCATCTTTGGTGGGGTATTTGGAAAGAAATAAATAACAAAATCTTTAGAAATAAAGAATTGCCAAGGTGGGTGCTTGGCCAAAATATTGTCAGGGCAATAAAGAAAAATTGTAAGTCTCAAAGAAGATGTGATAAAGATTTTCAAATTGACAATCCAATGTTATCCAAAGGTTCTAATATGAAAAAAGAAGACCCAAGATTGATGACTAGATGGAAGGCTCCCCCTATTGGATGGCTTAAAGGGAACTTTGATGGTGTTGCTAAGGGAAACATGGACAAAGCAGGTTGTGGAGGAGTTCAAAGAGATCATACATTTAATATAGTAGATGGTATTATTATACCTATTGGTATCTCTAATAGTTATAAAGTTGAGGCTACTGCAGCTCTTTATACAATGAGGTTAGCAATGGAAACTGGTTTTCAGAACGTTTGGATGGAAGGAGATTCCTTAAACATTGTTAATATGCTTAATGGTAAAAATTTGATTACTTGGTTGATTGAAGTTAGTGTTATGAAAATTAAATATTTAATGAATAATTTTGAAAAAGTAATTATATATCTCATTCTTTCCAAGAAGGCAATGTGATGGTTGACTAGATTGCTAACCTAGTAGTCCAAAGGGGGTATAAGATGACATGGCATGGTGATTTAAGTAGGAATGTTGATTTGAAAGTCCTTATTAATTATGATACAACTTATGCAATGGAGGGAAATATTTGGTAAGAGTAGCAATTTAAGAATATATGGAAGTGGGGTTATGGATGTCAGTGTTCTTTCCCCGAGGAAGTACATTAATGTGATTTTTATCCTGGCTTCGCACATATATGTTTTACTACATGATAGTTGTTTTAATGAATACATTGTCTTTTATTAAATCATTATTTCTTCATGTCCATTTGACCTTGGATTTTTTCCATAAATCAAAGTCTTTGGAAATGGGCGGAGAACCAAGAAAATAGGAGCCAAAAAATTGTAAGGCATGGAAGGCCAAAGCTTCTATTTGGAAAATTTTGTAGAAGGGTAATGTCACCACTTATCTGGAGTTCCTTCATGGATGTAAACTTCATGTTACAGAGGGATTCTTCAAAAATTGGATTGAAGATAGGATTTCCCTACATGGGGTGACCGTGCATTTGACTGAAGATTTCATAGCAGAGGTGATGGGTCTGCCTAAGGAAGGCATAAAGTTTAGTAAAGAAACAAGTATTTCAAATGTTGAATTTAAGGAATTCCCCAAAATGGATGAGGAGGAAAAGAATCTAGAGAAGAATGACAGTTTTTATGAACTGGGTCAAATCGAGGTTATTTGGTAGGATGTACTCTCTTGCATCCATGAGTATTTTATTTTAGATGGTAGAGCTAAGCATGTTCATAAATTTCATTTTGTGTTCCTTAAGAACTTTCGATATAAGGATAGGCTATCATTTCCTTTTTATCTGATATTTTCTTTACTCAAAATTTTGCAAGCTCATAGGCAAAAAGAGTCTCATCCGATATTACATGAAGGGTTAATTTTACTTATTGAGGATTACTATAAAAATAAGGCTATTATCTCTTCCCCTCCTTCTAAGAAAAAGAAGGTATCTGTTAGCGAAACTTACTCTAGGAAGAGTAAGGGTGAGGAAGGGGTTAAGGGAAAAAGGAGGAGTTTGAAGTAAGGAACCCAAGAAACCCTTCAAAAAAATGTAGAAGAGATTACTGAGTTTGATAACTCGAATAATAATGATGATAAAAATTTGGAGGAGAATATAGATGTAGGAGATTTTAGTTCCAATTTGGAAGGCTACGCAGGTAGTAAGGGTGACACAAGTAAGGATTAGGAGGAAGAAAGCATTGAGAAAAAAATAGGGTCAAGTAATGTTGGTGAAGAGGAAATTAATCAAAGTGAGAATTCCTAGGGAGTGAGGGATGAAAAAGAAGAAATCGTGAAGGAGAAGGAGGACCTTACTAACAAGGATATTGTGAATGTAAGGGAAGATGCAAGGACAAAGAAAGATGAGTCTATTGGTAGGGAAGAAATGGGGAAGGAGAAGAATCAGTTTCCTAGTAGGGATACTATGCTTTCTTTCCCACATATTGCAAAGTTTAAAGCTGATACTTCTCTCCAAGCTAACTCATGGATGTATAATGAATTAATGAGTTTGAAAAGAAAAGTGGAAAAGGTTCAATAGGAATAGGAGATTGACTACACAAAGATCAGTCAGATGGAAGTTTAGGTTAGTAATATACCAAACAAACTAAAGGAATATGAACACAAACTTCATCTATTGATCAAAGAAAATGGCAATAAGATGGAGCAAGTTACTTCCAATATATGTGTAGCTACTACAAGTTTGGGGAAGTGAACCAATGAAGAAATCATGTCTCTAGGTGGACCAAGTAAAAGAACCAAACAAAGTTCTAGCA